>CM070106.1:9230000-10430000 GCA_036178185.1 Liparis tanakae
AATTATTCCACTGACTGTTTTAAACTGTATGCTAATTATATCTGATTAATTATTCTGAATACTGTTACAGGTCGAAATGGGGATTCTCCGGGTCACCAGAGTGAGACTGGTGCCGACCCGGGTAGCATTGTCCAGGGTCCGGGCTCTCTGTCCTATGCAGCGGATCAGATTCGCCGGTACCGGACAGCATTTACCAGAGAGCAAATCGGAAGGCTGGAGAAGGAATTTTACCGGGAGAACTACGTGTCCAGGCCGCGGAGATGCGAACTGGCGGCCTCCTTAAATCTACCTGAAACCACAATCAAGGTAGGATTATTGTCTCTCTCTACATATATATACACTATATATATTTATATAATTAAATACATATACAGGTCTATTTCTTCAACTGACACAACGACACAACTGATACGTATACACATATAATACGCTTTTAAAGAATTTAAATCCACACACACACAAAATTATCTTATTCATGCGTAAAAGCTGAACTGTATGAGCTATATATCTTCTTTTGTTATTGTGGTTTGTCTTTGCATCAATGGGGGTTGTAGTTAATATTTGACTCGGTGTGTCTCGGTCCTGTAGGTGTGGTTTCAGAATCGCAGGATGAAAGACAAGCGCCAGCGTCTGGCCATGACTTGGCCTCACCCTGCGGACCCGGCCTTCTACACATACATGATGAGCCACGCGGCGGCCACCGGGAACCTGCCGTACCCCTTCCCATCCCACCTGCCGCTACCGTACTACTCCCACTTGGGTGTCGGAGCTGGCTCGGTTCCGGCCGCCACCCCTTTCTCCAACCCCCTGCGCTCCCTCGACAGTTTCCGAATGCTGTCGCACCCCTACCAGAGGCCGGAGCTCCTGTGCGCTTTCAGACATCCGTCCCTGTACCCGGGTCCGACCCACGGCCTCGGTCCCGGGGGAAGCCCCTGCTCCTGTCTGGCCTGTCACTCAAGCCAATCCAACGGCATCTCGACCAGGCCCTCTGGCTCGGACTTCGCTTGCTCCCCAACTAGCAGGACTGACGCTTTCGTCACTTTCACGCCTTCAGTGCTCAGCAAATCCTCACCTGTGACATTAGACCAGAGGGAAGAAGTGCCTCTGACCAGATAGAACCCAAACAAACCAGGATTTGCTCTATGTAAGCCTTTACCATACGCTTTTTAACCTAACATATTATATGATCAAGACTGAAACAGCATGACGAGGTGTAGCCTGTAAGCAGTGAACGTCATCTTAAACTCGGGGCAAGATAATTAGCCAGAACTTCAACTGACGCTCAACGGATCTCCTATTAGCCTATACTGAAAAATATGTATCCCATTGCAGAGCCAGGACAGTGGCTGAAATATGAAGACATGGACAGAAAACCAGATTTGATTTTTAGAAGATGAATTTGATGTGTGAGAGAGGGGTGAAATCTAGAGACGGTTACATGTGCTTGATGGATCGAGATGCGCTTGTTATCATTACGCGTAGTGTCTTTACGCGTCCACACCGACCTACATGTATTCCTAGTTACGCGAGAATGATGCTTTCCGTCTCTCTTTTTAACAAGGAGATCTGTTAACAGACTGCGGCCGTCTCATTATGAAGCAGCTCCTCGCCACCGGGCCCCTCCGCGGCGGCCCGGGTTGAAATGTGCAGATGCTAGTGAAATTAGTAAGTGATGTATATGTACGACCTGGCGAATTTTGAGTGTTGAATTAATGATAATACCAGGAAGAGATCGTTACTGCCGAAAGGTAACAAGGCGCCGGGGGAACGGATTACAGCCCGCACGGTTTGACGAGAGGGGGGGGAGAGAAGAAGAAGAAGAAGGACCCAGAGGAAGATGGAGAGAGGCAGAGAGTGGACAATCAAAATGAAGGAAAAACAAACAAGTGAACATCTTTAAGCCCATCAAACCCTCTCACTTCCTCCCCCAGTGACTTAGGAAACACTTCTTATGATGAAAATGTGATTAATATATGGCTATCGGCCTCTTTTAAAATATGTTTCTTGCCTTGCACTGCTTAAGTGCCACCAGTTTGATGACATTTTGTGGAGGAAGCGGACTAATAACTGACTTAATATGTTTTTAGTTTTTTTTTGATTGCTTTGTCTTTTGACTGGGTTGTGCTGAACGTTTAATTTGTAATAAACACTGTCAAAGAATCAATTGAGCAAATCAATGTTCCTAAACATTTTTTTAATGATTTATTTAAGTAGAATGCAGAGTTAAGAAATTAGAAATAAAAAGGAAACATTTCTAAATGTTACTTTCACTCTAAAACAACAGAATAAAATCTAATTCCAGCACATGTTTCTTTTTTTCGGGTCATTTTATTTCGTTTGTAGGCTATTAAGGATTTTCTATACTCTATATATACCACCCCACCATCCCTCTACAATAATAACACTAATTTTCTTTCTCAAGTGGTCGGTGTCAACACACCAGAGTGTTCCCATATCTCCTGATGGGACCACGAGATTGAACGTGACAGTTAAGTGGTCCCAGGGCTCCTTTAAAGCCACTCATATTTTCTCCCCGAACACCTAATAGACACCACAGAATTAGTCGTCTGAATATTGGAAATACAAAGAGATCGATGATTCAGAGGGGCCAATCAGCAGGACCTTAATTGGCTGCGTTTGACCGAGGATGAGCAAATTAAAAGACTAACAGGATTGGCGAGGTGATCTGGCCCGCAGAGACTCACACGATTAAAAGTGTTTTTTACGTCGTCGATGGGAGAGATCACAATAAGCCGTCATTTAGCCCGCAGGGCCTTAATACCACCGGCAAACACATTATTGGCAATATTGCGTAATTGTGCATAATTTAACTAACAAAGTGTATACTATTTTCCTCTTCTCAAACGTACAGAAGAAACCTTCATAAATACCTCAGTCTCATAGTGAATAATAAGCAAAGCACATTTCTTATGCTATTCTCTCCATGCACGACATCTCGGTCCTAAAATGGAAAACCAGATACCAAAAACACATAAAGTCACTATTCCTGATGCTTTGAGATAAAAAGGTTTATCCTAATCAGACATACTGCACCCCCCCCCCCCCCTTCTCTCTCTCTCTCCCTCCTTCCCTCCCTCCCACCAGCACACGGGTTTGATTGATGGCCTTATTAACTGCAGTTCTTGTAAGTGTGACCGAGCTGATTAAAATGCATATGTTTGGAATAATACACCGTTTAAGGCTCTCGGGTCGGGGCGAAGCCACAAGGCAGATTTATGTAAACTATCAGCCTGTGTCTTTAAGCCTGATAGGGACACGGGTCATGCAGGAAAATGACTTTGGTTTGCGCATAATAAAATTCTTCCATAAAATAAAGATGAACGGATCAGGATAGCTGAATATTCAAAAGGCATAGTCTCTGCATGCAAACGTCTGGTTTCATAGAGGCTCATTTCCAAAGCTCGGTGTAGACATTTTATTTGGTTACACGGGAACAGCACTATAAGGTCATCTTCTAAACCTGCGCCACACTGTGCCAGAATGACACATTAAAGCGAGGCACATTACAACCACATTTACCCAGCCACGCATATGGATCTCCATCTCTCTTCGCTGCATCAACTATACGGCCGAATCCTCAGCGGCCTAATCCAGCATCAACATGCCATTTAATCGCTGAAAGATTGCGTATGACTGAGCTTCGAGATATGATGGGCTCATAGATTGCACATAACACCAATTACATCAGCCGTATAAGATCCTATTAGTGGGAATTGGCTCGGAGCTCCCTAGCTCCCACAGATAGCACAAAGCATTTTGATAAGGGGCGGTGCAGTGCAGCTGTCCACCGACAGCAGATTGAAAAAAGAAAGAAAAAAAAACAAATGGATCTGTGGCTGCTGCTACCGTTGTTTAAATTGGATTACATCCTAATTTACAGGCCCTTGTCGTAACGGAAGGGGTTGGCGGAGGCGTGGACGGACCAATCACACAGTAATGATGATGAATGGGAGATTAATGCGCATACAAGCAAGACAATTTAAGCCTTCATCTGTTTAAATAGGCTTCCAATATCATTTGGAAACGGGGGTCACGTTAAATCAATCGGGGGACGCGTGAAAGTCGTTTTCGGCAGCGTCTTTATCAACCTTATTTACGGTGCACCGGAGACAGCTATATGCAGCTGGAAAATGGGCCGGCTGCTACGTGCTTATGTGATATACAAGAGCAACAAAAACAGGAGGATGGATTCAGGGTATAAAAGCATCCTCTTTTTTCAGTTGTTCAATTCAAGTGGATCCGAAGATCTTTCTCAATGTTTCTGCGCACTTTCATTCAAATGAAAATCTTAAACCAAACAAAGTCAACATGTTGTGTTTTCGTTTAACATATGTTCTGCATGGAGGGTATTGATGCTTAGTTCAATCTTACAGGGTTCCCTAAACATACAACATGATATGCATATTTGTGTCGACAATTCCAGCAAATGGTTTGTTGATGTCGGGTTATTTTATGTAATTTAACCTCATCAAATTGCATACAATGCATCGAGTATACGATATATGCCTTTTTCCTTCACACACATATTTCTTAAAAGCAGAAAGTGGTGAATTATTACAGTTAATTGACTACCAAAAAACATTGAAATCCTTCTTATGGCGATTGATGCAAACATTTAAACCCAGCAAGATGTTATTTGGTAGGCCGAGGCCTGTATACCGAAACATGCGCCTTACCGGATGAGCCTTACCGGATATGCCTTACCGGATGAGTGTTACCGGATGAGTCTTAACTGTTTCACAAATCGGACAAATGTGTGGTGTTTACAGTAAAGTGGAATATAGAGGAAGGAGAACATAATATAAATTAATGGTTACACTCAAAGATGGTGCCGGTATTTCACATTGAAATATTCCTGTGGCATTTGTTGCTGTCAGATGTGACGTGGGGACAGACCGGCGGCACTAACTGTTTTTTACAGATCGGCGCTGCAGGTTGGACGCAACCATGTGGGCGGGAAATAGAAACAACAAAAACACAATTACATTTCGGCATACACTTTTGACATTTAATTCAATATTAATGTGCAGGGGAAATCCTAAGGCACGGAAACAGAGTAATCAACATAATAACACAAATCAATGCTGTCCTTGCACTAAACTCCCCTCCCAATTAACGTGGTCTGCTCCAGGAGCTCTTAAACAGTTGTGAGGCCACCGACAGGCCTGTTGCCCTGACACCTCAGTGCTGCATGGGGCACTAAAGAGGTCAATACGGACACACATGTTCTAGTCTTTCTTCACAGTCTATTGGCTATTCAGAGAATAAAGTTGGATGCTTCATATTCAGTTTTCCAACCTGCAAAATTAAGGAAATGAAATCGTCAACCGATATATACAATTCATCTATTGG
This sequence comes from Liparis tanakae, assembly GCA_036178185.1. Lineage (NCBI taxonomy): Eukaryota > Metazoa > Chordata > Actinopteri > Perciformes > Liparidae > Liparis > Liparis tanakae. Next base: position 9,235,374 of record CM070106.1, read on the forward strand.
TTATCGATTATAAATATAAAATAATAGAGCTTATATACTTACAAAACATTAAGTAATAGTGTTTTTCTTATAGTGTTGAGATATCTGATATTGCATATCCATATATACTTATGTATGCAGTGTATTGATGTGTATATCTAAGTGCTTATGGTCTGACATAATTGAAGCTTATATCATATTTTTAAAGATGGGGCAAACGATCCTTTAGCTAATCCTAGGTTTCAAGAACGTTGATATTAAAGCATGTCGAGCATGGCACCACTTTCGATGACATGCATGCAATCATCTGTCTGCACTATAGCAAGACTATTTTTAGCCATGACATTCTTCCATTTGGTCAGAATTTGCACTCCAATAAACCATGTGCAGAGGCCCACATTGAACCCGTTATGTTTCTGTTCAAAAGTATAGTCTTGGGTTTTCACCAAAGGTGTAATGATCCGTATAGCTTTTTAAGGCTATTATTAATAATTACTGTTACTAATTCAGTACATGCATGGTTCATGTGATTTTAAGGATGACTGATACCCAATCTTCTTTTATTCTCCCTCTCTTGAGAAGGACATGAGCAGTGAATAGCATATTACAATTGTTGGCTGCAACAACTGAACAAAGATGTCAGTGTGCTGTCGGGCACTATAGCGGAATGAGTATACAATGTTCCTTTATTAAGTAGATTCAGTCACAAAGCGTTGTGCAGACAAGTAACACACACGCTGTAAATATGTCATGATAGGGAAAGCAGTTTGATCCTTCATTGATTATATGTAAATTAAGGGGACAGGGTTGGCTATACTGTCATTTCTTGTAAAACAGCTGTTGGGATGATGGGTGGTGAACCAGAACATTCTCCTGGGGGAGCCTTTTTTGGATTGCAGTGTTGATCCCTCCTCATCTTTATCCTCTTTGCCATCATTAGTTTTTAGTCATAGAGCCATTTGAGACTGGCACAGCGGATACAAGGTTTTGATTATTTTTAAATAAAAAAATCACACATGCAAAGATTGGACTTCTTCTATTGCAACAGAGAGTGCATGACATGCTCTTTATGAATTGCATATACTTTCTCTTTGTTTCTTGGCTCATTGTTGTTATTTAGAAACCTGTATTAAAGGATAGCAAAGGATTTCTCTTCCTGTGTTTTTGAAGATGCATGTCATTTATGAATATATGAAGGGATTATTTTCCAAAATATTAAGAAGCTGAAGATCAGTTGGTTATGGAATGATGGAATCCAGACTTTAACCATTTCTCAGAAAACAACCCAATGTTGGCAAAGAGCATGCATGCTTTATGGATTATGACCTTTAAGCAAAATGTTGATTTACCGACTGCAGGGTGTTAATGTCCCCCCCCCCCCCCCCCCACACACAGTTTCCCCAAATTGTTCATTATCATATTTCACGTGCGGAGGCCTCAGCTATTTGAATTCATGGTCATAAGCAGAGACAATTACCAATTTCAATTGTGGAATAGAAAGTTCATCAAAAGAGAACAATTAATTTTGTAAACATAGAGAAGCTTTTTTCAAATATTAAATGGTGGAACTGTTGTCTTTATTTGCCAGACCATAAACACGTGACAGAGGACAGAGAGTGACAGCAAATTCAAAAATACCAATATGTTATTTTTAGAATGAGTACATGAGAACAGCTGCAACTCACCTTCCTAATGCAATGTCCCTTTGCCTTTGTTTGGCCTTTATTTCTTCTAATTATAATCCATTCCTGATCGCCATCCACAGAGAAGAGTATTGGAGCAATCTGAAGACCAGCATCTCTTATTCCTTTCTTGGTAGGGATTTGGCTGCCTGTTTAAAATAGTCCAATAATCAGTTTACAGCAGTTAGCAGTCAAAATACAACTTGGCATTCAATTTATATACTACACGAGTGATCTTTGTTAAAACAAAAGCCTTTGAAATATAATTGTTTAGGTGCAAGAAAGTAATTTGTCTAATGGCTAAAGTCAGAGGAAGAGGAAAGAAGGAAAGGCATTTTCCTCTAACTAATTATGTGATAAAGATAAGTAATCCATACACTGTAGCTATTTTACATTCAATTAATTTAGCAGATGCTGTTGTTCCAATTGACTAATCTATTACATTTCCATGGTTAATCGTAACAATGTCTTAACTCGGAACAACTCAGGTTGTCTCTCTTCCTGAATTGCATGTCTCCTGTCATTAATGCACACATTCATATGCAACCTCACCGTCACAGTCCTCACAAGCTTCCACTCCTTTATCAGACATCAATTCTACTAATCTGGTATCAAAATGTTCACTTCATGCAGCTCAACGCAGCAGCGAGTTTTAGTTCACTATCAGCAGCACGTGAGAAAGAAGGACTGCACACGGGGCGTTGTGACGTGTGTGTGTGTGTGTGTGTGTGTGTGTGTGTGTGTGTGTGTGTGTGTGTGTGTGTGTGTGTGTGTGCTTGTAGACACTGACCAAAGCTTCTCAATGTCATTACTTCGGGTTGAAATCCCTATATTGGACTTGCTGCTATAGGCTTACACATTGTGTGAACACATTCATGAGCTTGTGTATTGTTTATGTTGTTCTCATCAACACAAAGAGATAAATAACCACCGGCTTAGTAATAGGTTAGTAACAGGAAGGTTGCAATCTCCTGCTCTTCTGATGTACAATCGTCCCTTGAAGTCTAATTAATGTCCAGAATGGCCAAGAGTCACTTAGGGGGGAGGAGCTCAGCCACCGAGCCCTCCCCAAAGTCTGACTCAGCGTTGTGATGATGATCAACTTATTAAATGTAATTCAGTTGCTTTCCCCATGACATCGTTTTTTTAATTTATTTATTTTAATGTTGTTTTGTGTAACTGCTCGCGCGGAGCACACCACACCGTGCGATATTGTTTAACATGATTTAATAAGCACTTTGTTTTACGACGGATTGTTATTATTTTACGACCCTCGCGGCATGGCTTTGCAGATCAGTCCAACTCTCTCCACACCTCATTTTATTTTACTGGCCGCTCGCCGCTTTACTGCTGCGCAACGGCGGCGACGGGAACAAAGTTGTACCCCTTCTTTCCCAGAGAAGCGTCCAACGCTCGGTGGAGGATGGGAACCAGCCGGTTCCCACAGTCGCGCTGCAGCCGCATCGCTCGCCATTGCCGCACGGCCTGCTTTTACAGGGGGAATTGGGCTTGAGTTTGAGGCTCATTTGACGTCCTTTGCCATGATGCGATCAGCTCAGAGGTTTGTGTGACGTCTCCATCCGCGTCTGTGTGTGGAGGCCTCTCATGGCTGCCGTGTGTGTGTGCCTGTGATAGAGCACCTCGTTGCTGCAGTGATGTATCCTCATTATGCCCAAGTCCCAGGACTGTCACGCCGGTCCTCTCCTGGGGGACTTGGGTGTCTGGGCTCACCCTTCACTCTGCTTCTCAGCCCTCCCCCACCCCCTGCCCTTCCGACTCCCATCCTCCCCTCTAAACCTGCACTAGGGGGGAAGTGCTGAGTCGTCCTGCTGACCACTGCCTGCTGCTGTTACATTAGCTTACATTGGGAATGTATGCACAGCTGACCTGATGTAGTGACCCGATAATAAGGATATAGACAGAACATTGACCCAAAACACTAGTCCTGTGTATTTGTTTTGCATGTTGATGCACAGGCGATTCCCTTACAGCTTTGTACAAATATAAATGCAATGTAATTGGTAGATAGCCCACAGGCCCTCACCAAAAATGTGTATGTAATCCATGTCATCATGAACCAGGAAGTATTAACTAGGAAGTATGACGGAGAAAACTAACACTGGGCAGGCAAGTATTTTAAGATGTTTTCCTAAACCTGATTGTGTTGCCTGAATCACTTTTAGGTAGGTTGTGGTAGGAATGGTACTCTGCATTTATTGAGTTTGTTATTGATTGGTGATGTTATTTGTTCTCTATTTTTTTACAAAACCCCAGACCACAGCAATTTATTAAATGTTGTGCCTTTCCAACATATTCTCAAATAGATGCTTAGTCAGTGGCCCTATGCGTCAAACATGACCTATACGCACCCTTCCATTGTCAGTTTTGGACGCATCAGGGGCAGCTTGTCAATATAACATCCTTACATGCATAATGGCTTTTAAAAATAAACTTTTGTTTTCTTAGGAAGTTTAGGCAGCAAAGCAGATTAGTTAGGGTTAGGAAAAGAGTGTGGTTGATGTTAACTTTACTGACTATAGCGACTCAGTCTGTGTGACTCAATGTGACTAATAACAGTAACTTACACTTCCAATAGTAATTATATCACTGCTTGGATATTGCTGTTGAGATATTCCAGCCTGTGTTAGTTGTGGGGTATTAGGGACAAACAGACTTTACTTCCACTGCACTCGGGTTTTGCTGTAGTAGTCGTGGGTGTTTTGTCATGGGCTGGATCTGTTTGAGCCGTCCTGCTCAGTTTGTTAGGTCACTGTTGATACAACTTGGTGCTCTGTGCCACTCTGGCCAGGAGTTTTATTTAATAGCGTACATGTAAGGCAATGTCTTTGCGGTATTTATTTAGTGCAATATTGTAATGAGGGGTTATAGCGGGGGTTGTTAGCCCTGCATATTGCACCGCAAGTGTGAGTCTATTCCGTAAACTATCCCTTCCCCCGGTTACAGGGATCAGCCACTTAATGGATCAAATAGCTCGAGACAGGATCATTTTAAATAATGTGTGGATGTCTTGTTATACATGACATTGTAAAAATAAGAAATAAAACTACAATAATCCAACATAACTATTTTTTACTTTACTCCTTTAATGCTTTGCTTCACAGTATCTGCTTTTGGTTGGCTACCTGAGACCAGTGATCAAAGTAATTTTCTCTCAATAAAAAACACAGCTCATGTGTCTCCTTGTTGCAGTGATAGTTGCAGCTGCAGCCTCTAGTTACTGTGAACTTATTAAGGCAGATCTATGTTTAGTTTCTTTCTTTAAAAATTATAAGAAGATATATATTTTTATAGGATTAGTATGAGTTAATAATTACATACTGATTTGAACTATTGCTTGTATAAATAAAAGTGTATTTTCCTACTGAATCTCTGCAATCTGTCTGGGAACAAGTGTGACTGAAGGGCTTAAATATAGTGAGGCACCGATGAGGGGATGCAGGTGAGATGGGTGTGGAGAGCCAGCTGAGAGGAATGAGAGCTGATGCTGAGGGAGGATCTTAAGAGACAGCAGAGTTTAGTCAACAGCCTGGTGGAACATCTAAGATGTGGTGGAATGTGTGACACGTGTTAGCAGCTCTGTTCTGCTGTTTATTTTATACCGGGGATGTTAAAAGATACTAACAAGTATGCATTCATAATCATTTTTCAATATTAAACTTGGGCTCAGCTAGCTTCTTTATTTACACATATGTTAGGGATTTGCAAGTGTTCAGGTTGATGACTTTTCCTGGGATCTGCTAGCTTTGGCCTCAGTCTTTTAGTACAACATGCATCCGTGCATATCCGTTTCCAAGAGAGGGTGTTTTTTGTTGTTGTTATATTTAATATCCAGTGCACAATAATTACACTATTTGTCCAGGATGAACCTTGCTTTCTCTCAATCTCAGCTGGGCTCCAGTTCCCCGTGACCCTGAATAGGATATGCATGTTACAGATAATTGATGGATGGTGAACAATTATAAATGCAATCGTTTATCAATTAAACTCTTGGGTCTCAAGCTCCAGGCAAAGATTTCCATCCAACAAAGCTAAATATGTACAAAAATACAATTTAATTAAAAGGCTTGTTTTGTCTACCTCTGTAATTTTTTTAACAAAGGGTCCTAGATTTAAGACAACAAGGTTTTGTTGGTAAAACTCCGAAAGAGGTGCATTTGGACACAAGTGCCTTCCAAGAAGGAACTATGTGTGTGTGTGTGTGTGTGTGTGTGTGTGTGTGTGTGGTGCATGTTAGTGTGTGTTGAGGCAACATAACTTTGGGAGGTAAGGTTACAGCATGGGAAAGGGAGCAGATGAGATAGTGGTACCAGATAGCGAGAGCATCATAGATGAGCTAAGAGCCTGTGCTTAGTGCCTTAATGGATGATTTCAAAGAACACTCGCACTGTTTGGCTGGAAGCCGACCTCCCTAAAACTATTAAACTGAAGAAACAGACAAGGTAGACGGTCAGCAGCGTGTGTGTCTGAGGTCAGTGTTCATAATGTCTCCATAAACATGACGGACAGAATTATTTCACGAAGCTGTGGGATTAAAGTACGTCAAAGGTATGGCTTGAAGTTATAGAATATGATCACATGTTTAGCTGAAGGATTTGGGTTTAAATGGTAGCAGATTGCATAATTATTCATCTTTATGATCATATTTTACTGCATCTGTTTTATTATAGAATGTTATAAAGCATCTTACATTAATGTGTTTTATTTTTAACAGCGGACTGAAGCCTTTATATTCAATGAGGTTTTAGTAATAACCCCTTGTTGCATATTAAATTGTTAGAGACACAAAGTGCTCTGTAATTTTTTATATTTATGTGCATGAATTGGTGTCAGGGTGTGAGAGAGTCAACTTGTTGTTTTCTTGTAAATATGTAATTTCTTCTCATATCTCTCTTGCAAAAAGAGATATTGATCTTCATAAGACTTCATTGGTAAATCAAGCTCAAGTTGAGAAACATGTTTTGTTTATGATTGCATTATCTGGAGTACTTCTCAAAGTAAAACTAAAATGCTTTTATATTTAAATAGAAAAGTATATTTATTATTAGAATTACTCATCAGTAAAACACAGTTAAGTTTCAGCTCTTGCCGTTCTCGAGCGTTGGGTCTACTCTGACTAACAGGAAGTGGTGCATTTTATTTCGAGGCCACAGTTGTTTTCTGGGAATCAATGAACAAATATCAGTTATGTTGTAATAATATATACAAGCGCAATTAAATGTGTATTTACAGTGAACACTGCAAAGAGAAGAAATGAGCTCAACACCCGTGATGGCAACGCAATTAAAACAATGCAATCTTAGATTTCCACATAAATCAGCAAATATCCTCAGACAAAAGGACGGTTTTGGTGCAACGTTCTCTTATCAGATCGACCTGAACGTAGTTAGTGAATAGACATGGATGAATGGCGAGCCGGTTTTTAATAAGACAGACAGACTGACGCGGACGGCCCGTTGGCGTCTGTAGGTTGTGACTCACAAACTAGGAACCCAGATTAAGGGGGGAGCGGGGCTTTAAGGAGTGAGTCCAGTTTTGGTCAGCTGAGGGGGAGGAGGGGGGAGGAGGGGGGGAGACAGCGAAGAAGAGTGGGAGAGCTTAAGTAGGACTGAGTCCTTGTTTATAGATTTATGTTTACAATGTCTGCGCTGGTCCACTGGAAGGAAGAAATTAGTAAAATATTAAAAAAACTGAAATGTACTGAGGCTTGAAGGGGAACAGGACAAAGAGACGGTGGGAGCGAGGGCTGTAGAGATCAAGAGGAAGATGGAGGAAAGGAAGGAGGACAGTTTATGGTGATGCTCTGTTTGTGACGGCTGTCTGCTGGATGAAAACAGGGCCTCTTTAACTCCTCGTGGGTTAATGGAACTTTTATGAGTTTGTCCTGCAATCATGTAACCCGTGGCGTCTCCTTTCCTCTCTGTCCTTCTCCCTCCTTCCCTCGCTGTCTTTTCTTTTTCCGCTATCGCAGGGCAGATCAGAGGTGAGCCGCTCCTGTGTTTCTGTAAACACTGCTCTCTCTCTGCACTGGGTTTATGGGGACAGGACCAGTTAGGAGGAGGTCTAAGATGGCCGGTGACTCACTGGCCCGGCTTAGTTTACATTAGGTAAAGAGTTGTTTAGGCAGTGGTTAGTATAGATAGGTGGGGAGTATGGACAGCGGCAGTAAAATGGCTGCCGACAGGTCTTCACAAGTGTGAGAAATAAGCAGTCTCAAGTTCCAGAGAGCGACAATGGGTGTTTAATTCAAAAACAGAAAAGTAGCAGCTCCTTTGGTTTATTACAACAACCACATTTGCAGCCCCAGACACCGAGACTTCTGACAGCCCTCGCCCAAACCCCACAACTAAAAACTCTCCAACCACTTGGATACAAGCGGTTAGTATGTCTGAAGACTGGAGATGCATTAAGTAAAGGGGAGGTGGGGGTGTCTGTAGGTGTGGTGGATTGATGGAGATTGGCGCCGAAAGGCGAAGGGAACCCGACCATCATAAAGCACGGCTGAGGGATGAACGGCTGTGGGCCAGACGCAACTTTTAATGTTCGGCCATGACTCACGCTGACTGTCAGTAATGAGTTTTATTCACTTCCATCATTTGAGTGTCGATTGCGATCATGGGGCTATCTGAGAGGCGTGATTGACGGGATGGAATCAGATATGTGGGGTGGAAGAGTGGGATGAAGGAGGAGCGAAGGGAGCTGGACACTGATGCTGACATGTTCGTGTGCAGTGGTCGGCTAATGACGAGTTCAGAGAAAACACAAAAAACAGATATTCAAGGCTTCATTTGTGAATTAAAAAGCTAATCTAAACTAAATATGCCTCTAATATCCATAACGTACTATCTCACTGACATTCGTCTTTCTTTTATTGTTCTCGTGCTCCATTTCCATTCGACACAAAACCCCCAAAATGAGCCCAATACAAAAGTCACCGTAGCCCGTTTCTGTTTCCCCAAACCTCATACCTTTAGGATTTAGCAGCTCCTGAAGCACATGGCCACAGGCAGGCAGTTTAAAGATGATAATCAATATTGATCCCCGTTATAGAGTGAGTGTTCGGCGATGTGAGGGGAAGAGGGGCATCTTTACTCCGCCTGGATGTTGATAGGATCAATGAGCTTTAGAGGGTTGAGGATGGATGGTTCTTTGTGTGCAGGCTCAGTGGCGATGAGAAGACCAGAGAGATTACACAACATGGGCTCCACATCTCCTGCATCGTCTTTTTATTTCTACCCTCTTCATCTCCATTTGCTCTCAGCCACTTTACATTTGAATGCGATAGTGAGCATGCATGTGAGAATACATTCACAGTGACTGTGCGAGTGTGTGTGTTTGTGTGTGTGTGTGTGTGTGTGTGTGCAGGGTAAATGGTGAGGTGATTTGAGAGGAAACTAGCCTTTTTTTTCACCCACTCGACGGTATTGATTTGGAGGCAAGAAGGCGGTAATCTGCTGAGCAGTTACATTAGGAAGACAAGACATACACACACACCGTCTCCTTTTTCATAGACCCGGAACATTAGTAATACAAATAGGGTGCACACTTGAATACACACACCACATCCCAGATCCCTCGGTTTTAGGGAAACGTGGTCTTATGAGGCATTTGTTCTTTTTTGGATTGGTTCACAAAAGACACAACCCAGAGGTGTTGAGGTATTCAGAATAGCTGAGGACGACTGTTGGACGCTGGCCATGGAGGCAAAGATCCATTCCAATCGGTCATGCTTACCTGTGACAGTAACAGAGCTTTTTCTATTCTAATAAAGCCTGTCCTCGCTATATTTACCTGCTTAGCACAGTCCAGTGCTCTGGGGCCACTGCGACCTGCCTGGCTCGTCCCCTGAGTGTGTGTCTGTGTGAGTGTTGAAGAGAGACATAATGGTGACTTAGCACCTGGACACGTCAACGATATGTAGATTCAGCGAAGTTGATACAGCATCTGAATTGGCAGTGAATGTACATTTATTTGTGGCCCAGAGTGTGGGGAGATGGATGGAGAAAGTTTGCGTTTGTGTGTGTGTTTGTGTAAGTGTGTGTGTGTGTGTGAGCATGCAGTGCACAGCATGAGAGAGAGTGAGATGAAGATTCAGCTGTGTGGGTGAGAGTGTTGGATTAGAGATGACAGCCAAGAACGAGGGATCCCATCATTCCACGTCCAGGGAGCGCTCCATTCAGCCAATGACACGGCCCTCTGGGGTGGGGCAGGAGGAGATAGTTCCAGTTACACCCTGTCAGGGGGTCTTATGACCTGATGGATATGGCGTTACGGGACGGAGGGAACACCCTGAATATTGCCTCTCGCACAAACTGTCATCCAGGAACCGAAATAGACTGACAGGCATCAGTGCTGCAGGACGCACATCTCTTACAACTGTCTAATTCTCTCGTTGTGTCTTTTTGCTTTAACACGTGTGTAATATTATGTGCTCCACAACGTAGACAGAACTGCATATATAAAAAAGATGCGTACACACACCTTGCAGGATCCCATTGGACGGTGCTGACCAGCGCTCCACAACTATCATTGAACTGCAAAGCCCCAAAGTTGCATCTTCTTTTATTAGAATGGCATAATAACTATCCCTCAACTCAGCCAGCCAACCGTATCTCTCCCTCCTGACGTCCGCAGCCAATTGGCAACCTCGATATTTAGGAGCTAATTTGTCACAGTCAGCAGAATCCCTCCTATTTCTTCTTCTCCCTGAAGTGAGTGTTATTGTCATACCAAGTCTCTTAGGATGGTTTTATCATTCCTGCTTAGTACAGCAGTGGGACATGTGACACACACACACACACACACACACACACACACACGCACACACACGCACATTCATAGGCATCTTTCTACCTTCACCAACCACTCTGCAAGCTTTTGATGCCTTTTTATGAGTGTTTCATTTACCTCCCCTTCTCTCTATATTCCTCACATACACATACAGACAACGATTGCGTGTGTGTGTGTGTGTGTGTGTGTGTGTGTGCTGTTTCCCTCCACTCCGCTCTAAACGAACCAATTATGGGTGTTTATGTAGCTTTAATGTGCGTAAGTGTCAGGAGAGAAACATTGCACCGCTCGCCACCTAATCAATGAGGCCTTGCATGCTACACCACCCCTCGCTTCTCTCCTCTCACTCGTCCTCTATCGCATCGTTCCTTCCTCCTCGGTCGCCCTCATTTTCTCGGTCTCTCTCTTCCTCTTTCCCTTTCTCTTCCTCTCTCTCATTCCTTCTCTGTTCAATTAGCGAGAGAGACAGGAGTGAGCTGTCAGGTCAATTGGCCATGAAGAGAGCTCTAAACAGAGCAAGATGAGGCCATCACAGAGTTGCTGTGCGTTGGACAACTAGAGGCGGGTATATTGAGAGTGAGTCTTTTAATTTTTGGTTTCTATTTCAATGCTGCTGCAGTCCTGAACTGTGCTTCAAAAAAGATCTTCTCTTCACCAGAGAAGTGGTATAAACCCTAATGTTCTTGTGTTAGGGTTCACACTGCCTTTAAACAAACAAAATTATATATATATATATATATATATATATATATATATATATATATATATATATATATATATATATATATATTCAAATGCAAAAGCCTTGAGCTTTAATAACTTTTATCCCATGACAAGACCAAACTAACTAATTATGAGCTGATGCAGCTCGGTGGCAAACATTGTTGTCCAAAAACTATTATAAACATCAATCAGCACTACAAACAGAGGCATTGTCGTTCATATTCAGTCAATCCCACAAAAAACTAAATTACCAAGCTGCTTTAGGGGAAGTATTCAGTCTTATTTAGATTTACGTCTTGAGCCACAGAAGTCAGAAAGTAGCCTATTTGGAGTCTCACTAACATTATTATGGTTTGGATATTTTCATGGGGCTTGTTGATGACAACAAGAATATAGAACATCCCCAACGTATCCTTTACCTGCATGTGGGTCAAGTCCTTCTTTAGCGAAGACTAAAACTACAGTATAACAGGTAAACAGAATGCTCTGCATCAATTAAGGCATTTTGATTTTTAATACATTTGTTAGCTGATCTTTACAGAAAATACACTTCTGCTGAGTCACTATCAAAGCTGCCAAATGTACAACAACATCAATACATGTTTACTTTCTGGGGTCGTTTTTTTTATGTTTGTTTCAAACTAGAGGAAACTCCCTAAGAAATGTAAATCTTTCGTTTCCAAAGAACTGAACTGATGCCCCAGATTTTATTAGCCATGATACTACCAATCCACAGAGTATCCATGCATGTCATTATAGCATCCTGAGCTTCTGCCGTCATTCGTCAAGTCATGGAAGACCGCTGACTTGGTTTTAAGTGCCACAGCCGTCCTCTGGCCTCATCATTCCAGAGACTTACATGCAGTGCAGTGTAGAGATTTTAAATTGGAGAGCTCTGGTATCTGATCAGTCTTGTATATTAACAGATACATCAATATCAGGTACACATATAATAGAAACGGGAGTGAAAATGGGACTTGCATCACTGCCTTGCCATCGTCAGTTGGTGAGTTAACATCCCACAGTTGGAGAAACCACCTGCTCGATGTGAACACGACTGAGGTTGATTTGTTACAGGTTCTACATTGTTTGGGCCTCTATGTATCATATTTCATTTGAAACCATTATTATAACACACAGATTAATCCAGAGATATACACCGGTTCCAGATTGTTGTTGCGTTATTCCCTTCTGACTGCTGAGCCCAGATTAGACGACCTGTGGGTGAAACCCACCCTCACCCATTACGGGTCTGAACCAGCACCGGCCATCTTCTTCCTCAGCTGGTGGCAGAGATGAATGTGGCTCAGTGGGAGTTGTCCCCCCCGCACTCCCCCCCTGGGTATTTAGGGCCCACCCTGGTGTGTCCGATGGGAACGACAGGTCCGAAGTCCTGGTACCGACACCGGTGATTATTTACCGGGCTCGGGTCTCTGTGGGAACCGAGCTATGATGGATTCTGACGGAGCTGATGATCACTCTTCCAATGAGAGTAATTAATACAATGAAGAGATACTGAGCATGTGCAGAAGCGTGTGATATATAGAATATGCGTGTTGTCATTACTCACAGGTGACAGAGGGTGTGTGGGGGGTAATGTGAAGAGGGTGGTGCACTGTAAAAGAGGAGGAACGTGCGGAGAGAGAACAGCATCGGGAAATATGAGCGTATCAACATCATGTTGGAGCAAAGCAGGGATGTTAATGTCTTAGAAATCAGGGGACACATTAATTAAAGAATTTGCACGCCCTTGAACACCACATGTCCCGTTTGAAGCAAGTTAAAAAGGCTGGAAAAGTGAAAATGTGACAAAGCATACAGAGGCAGATGGTACAGGGTACTTTCTCCCTCAGATCCTCACTTATATCATTGCGATGCAACCTTTTTACAGGTAGTGAGTCCATGTTTCACAACAATACACTCCCCCCTGCCCCCTCTTCATATTCTAATGAGCATTTCTTAGCTATAATTAGCTGCTGCAGTGTGCCTCCCTGTCGCCGTGACATGTTATGCGCTGACCCGCTGTCTGCAATAGAATTATCTTCACTAATGAACCTAAGCGTAGTCAATGACTCAGGGTGGGGAAATGTTGTCTACAAAAACAGGAAGAAGACTTGTGTGGGTGTTGTGCTCATGTGGAGACGCCGTGGGTGTGGACACGAGCTGCGGCTAAATGGCCCGACTATTATTGGTGGCTTTGTGTAAAAGATATCAAGGTCACGTCACTACACGGTGAGACGGTGGCTCGTTACGCACTGCCGGGCGAGCTATTATACCTGCTTGAAATCCAGCCGCTAATTTAGCCGCGCGCCACTTATCGTGCGTTTGAAATGAATCACGGGGTGCTCGGAGGAGCCCCCTCCCCTCCCCCTCACTGCACCGTGACCCTACCAATCTTACTTCCTTAAAGAGCGAGTCGTTAAACAGCCGAGCATCCACCGGCGGTTATAATGGTGATATAATGAACTCTGTTGCCTCAGGTATCTATCACAGCGGCAAAAACCTCGGAGACAGGGTGTTTTGTTCTCTAAATAGCAGCAGAGAGAGGGGGAGGGAATGAGGGGGGGACTCCAGGAACACACCAGCAGAAATAGGAACCTGATCATCTGTGTATAATGTACATAAGTATAATTCCAAGACAAGTTGAGTTCTAATCGTATCTATGCTTAGGAGAAAAGCTGCATGATGCTTGAAGAAGTATTATACCATATACATCTCTCAGCTCAGTGTGGTAAGACTGGACAATTGTTCCAATCCCACAACACAAACACAAGTCTTGCATAAACTCCTGCTGACACATCAGACTAGTGTCGTATTCTATAGTGAGGACGCAATTCAGTGCGGTGTGTCTGGTGGCCCACCACCGGCCGCCTGGCTGAGTGGGTGAGGCCCTCCGGCTCAGACCGGCTGGCTCTGGACTCGGCCGGTCCTTCGGTCGCTCGCGTCCCCTTCAGACGTCAGCGCAGGCCGGTCTCACCGAGGCTCCTTTACAACCAGCTTTCATGTGTCTCTTAATGAGGAAACCGCCAGCTCAGCAGCACGCTATAAAACACAGGGGAATTAAAACACCCAAATATGAATCAGCTACTCTGCCTAATTCAGAAGACTAGTCCAAAGGCGTAGCTCTGCTCTCGTTAGACCTCAGGAAGACCAGTCTATTATCAACGGGATGCTGGAGGCTGAAGGAGACCGAGTCCTGCATCACGAGTGACCCCAGCATTTTCACGAGAAGAGATGTATGTTACATCAATGGCTTCTTGGTGTTAGTCTAGAAGTAGCTCTCTTTTATTTCGAGTTGAAGATAATCTTCAAAGCACACAGCCGAGGCAAGTGCATACTTCCAAAGGAACAATAACAGAGTGAGTCACAAGCCTGCGACACAACCCCTGCCACCGACGGCCCACCGCAGTCTGCTACGACTGTGGCTGCCACTCAGACGACAGGAGCTCCATAAAATGTCGCGAAGAAACATCAGCCCTCAGAAAAAAATGGGTGAAATAAAACAAAACCGCATTTCTTTTTCCCCCTCATTTCATTGTAATGATGGAAATAAGGGCATCATTCTGAGATTAGTGCTATTTCTCCCCGACTGACGTTGAGCGTTATACGAGCGCCTGCTGAAGAGCTTTGGAGAGACAATGGAACAACAACCACTGAAGAGCAGGATATTAGCAGACTCCACGTTAAATAAGACTTGTGAATCTAAAACGTGGACCAAGAGGACCAAAGTGCACACACATCGTGAAAGAGCAAAGGGTTACACCGTAGTCTCTTTAATGGGATCGGTTGACATTTTAGTTTTTGAGTGGCATGTCTTTACAACTATGAGATGGATTGCTATGACATTTGTTTAATATATTTATGGTTCCCAGAGGATACATTCTGACGACTCTGAGGATTCTCCTGATTTCTCACTGTCACAAGTTTCAAAGCTGTTCCATTTTTAACGTTAGTTTCCTCGGTGCCTTAAGAATGTGTGTTAATGGGACTAAAGTGTAATATTTAGTTAAAAGTCATCTCCTGAACTGTGAACTTGTAAAACCAACTAAAGTAAGTATATTTAATGGCTTCAGTATTATGACAAGAAACAACTATTATTTATCTTAATATTTAGAAGGGTCTCGGGAGTAAAAACTAGCAAACAATGCATGCTGGGAAGTCTTTGGAAACTTCATTTAATGAGTTGAGTGAACTTTGTTATTGTCCATTTCAATTTAAAAGACTTCATAGCAATTGGACTCATGTGTTAAGTTCTTCACTTGAATTGAATTAACCTAAAATTAATTAAACTTATATATTTTATGTTTTCAAGTGATTGACGAATTGGTTGAGTGCAATAGCAGGTCACTTATCCAGAAATATCTTAACATTCTAGTGGATGAAATACATTTAATTCATGTTCCCACAATGTCTGTATTATATTGGTGGTTTTGAGGGAAATATTTCAACGATTGGATGGTTTTGCATAAAATATGTAATCACTTGATAATCCCCTAACCTTTGATAGAAACATTTCACCAATTCTTTAATTTAGACCAAATAGGTGCAAAACCATCCGCATGTTAGCATTGTCATTGTTGGCACGCTGGTGTTAAAACCTAGAAAAAGGTTTCACACAATATGGCTCCATATTTATTCATTTATTGTGATGATGTGTCTGCCCGAGGGACTTCTTCAACATCAACTGTGAGAAGAGACCGGCCCTAATTAGTTATATCAGCCTCACCCCAGTTACACAGCTGATGGTGATTAGACAATCATGCTCCACCATAGGGGTGAGAAACAACAGCCATGGAGAATCCTTTCAGGAGCTACAGTCAAACAAATCCTTTAAACTAAATAACTATGTATATGTATAGTTAAAAATATAAAAATACACACATATTTACATTTCTAATTTAGTAAAAGTTCAGATGTAGAGCTGGTGGTATAATTAGTGTTCTGCCCCCTATAGTGGAACATAGAACCATCAGATAATTAACTTGGTGTGGCCTATAGAAAAAAATGAGTGTTTGTCTTATTGTTGATCGTGAGATTGGCCTGAGGCCCAAAACGTCAACGGAATAAAAGATGTGTCTAGCCAGAGTGAGACACACCTTTTTTCCACATCCTCACAAATAGTCCTACATGTTGAACAGCATACTGTTGGCTCCTTCTCTAACAAAACCAGACAAACACCAAGTACACATAACATCTTTTATTTTTAGGCTACAGTGTGACTGGATCTGTTTCACAGAGCAAAGACAAACTGTAGACAGGAGTAATGCATTTTACTACAAAAAGTGACAGTCTAGTTAGATTTCTCTTCAACACTATGCATCAATATGTAATATACATTATGTACATTTGATCAGAGGAAACGCACCTCGCTTACACACATGTCGTTGAGAGAGACGCAGACAGAGAGACGGCAGAAATCTGTGAGGAGGTATTTGCATTGAAGTCAGAACGAGTAACAGAAAGTGCCTGAGGAGCAGATTAATGATTTGTAGTGAACAGTATAAAATTCAAACGCTGTTGGTCACAAAATAATACTCTAGTGGCTCAATAAACAGTTGTGGATATCAGAGAGGACAGGTAAGTTCAAAGATATTCTGTTAAAAATGGCCCGGCGCATCGTGCTGCGATGCACACAGTGCAAAAATAACCAGATATATAAATCACAGTATTCAACTTAGCTTAAGTGGTCGATCCAGAGAGTGAATGAAAGTACGTTTTCTGGCAACATGAGTGAATGACGTTGATTTCCTCCCTAAAACAGACAAATGTAACAAAACACGTGAACGTGTGGCTGGTTTTGATAACCTTACATGAAATGCTGAAACTCCTTTCTCCAGCAGAAGAAGAAGGTAACCTAAATTCCCTTTAATGTTCTCACTGCTCGGTGAATCCTATCTGTAGCTTTTTATTTTCTGACCTCTCACTGAACCGGGACAAGTCAGAGTCATTTGGGTAACAGGCAATAAGGACATACCCGACAAACACATACTTAAACTTTTAACCATCATGCAGTTATTACTTATCAATCATCTTGGAAAATCACATATTGTTTGCCTTGGTACATAAACACCAACAGTGCCTCTTCCTACCTCTCATTTTACACTCTGGCCTCTCATTCCAGACTTTGTGTCTTGAAACTGATCTAAAGTCAGTTTTAGCATTTCCCCTATGCAGACGGACAGCCATGAATTGAAAATATGATTCAGCCGAGGCTTTGTGGGAACACGCGTCGACATACAGTATGTTAATTGGACCGCAAATCTGTGCCTGAGGTGAAGGCCTTAGTCTCTCCTGAGCATAGTAGGATAAGGGGCACTGGGGTGTGTGTGTGTGTGTTTATTTATGTTAACTTCAGTCAACTGTGCTCCCCCTCCATTCACTGTCCTTCCTCCTCACGTAGGAATTGGAAGACGGATGAGAAGTCCTTGTTAGCGTAGCCGCGGGAGCACATGACTCTGAAGATCTGGTGGGCGAGGGAGCCCAGAGGGATGGGTGTCTTAGTGTTGGTCGCAGTGTGTTGAGCCAAACCAAGATCCTAGAAACAGCGAGAAAGTCAGGCGGGTGTCAGATATTTGGACTGACATTATCATATATCTTTGTTTATCTAAAGGCTGATATAAGTGACCATAAGAAAGAAAGTGTTGTGATACAAACAGAGAGTGCAAGTGTATTAATAGACACCCAGAAGACACTTAGATTCACCAAATAATACACAGATGCAAACTGACCCATACAGAGGAGCCAAGGCAGTAACAGTAAAATTAAGTGGCACAAGAGAAGTCACAGATGGGTTGTGAAGAGGATCCCACAGACACAAAAGAACAGTAAAACGTGAGACAATGTAAATTACAAGGTTGAGAGAAAGAGAAAGAGTAATAGTAGTAGCAGAACATTGAATAGCAACAACTTTGTTCAATGATTGACCAGGTCATCTATCTTGAGGAAAATACAAAGCACGTATGCAGATTTTTTTTCTCTGCTCTATTTTATTTTGATTGTCAGAAGGACCAAACAAGCAATCTGACATCAGCTTGGGTTGGGGGAAATTGCATGTGCATTTTCTTTATAGAGTAGATTAAACCGTAAGAAAGAAACACCTTCATCAATCAAACAAAGATAGCTTGTAAAAATAAAAAACAATCATTAAAACAGTGACACAAAGACACGGAGCAGGTCGTACCTTGGCCATGAGCGTGGTTCCAAAGCCGCCCTGGTAGTTGTTGGCTGAGGGGACGCCCTCCATGACGCCAGGGGCTGGATTATACGTGTCGCTGGACCAGCAACGACCTGAGGACATGTTGAGGATCTTTGCCAGCAGCTTGGGGTCCAAACCCAGTCTGGGGAAAAGGAGGAGAAACAGATCAGTATCTCTTTCTTACTTGGTAACAGAGTCATTCATGAGTAAATCATTGGCATAAAATGGTTAATCTGAATACATGTCTGAAGGATTATATTTACTGCAACACGACTCAGGATGAGGTTGTAAGGAGAAAGGGGGAAACCGACAGTAGCATCAGAATAGGGAAGAATAATTATGTCGAAACGGTTAGGAAACGGGACGGACAGGACATAAGATCGCAGATTATGGAATTCCTTTCCAACGCAGCGCGAAAAGAGGAGCGTGGAGAACGATGGGTGTGGGGCGGCTGGTGCTTGTAGTGACCCCAATTGAACCTTATGCTAGGCTGTGACCATTCCTCAATGTTAATGGCTGAAGGCTTTGTAATGCTGGCTAATGCAGTATTGATGTTTAAGAGCACATCTATCCCTCATCATCCCTCGTTCATGAAAAAAGAAAGTGGAGGAGGAGGAGAAGTGGTTAAGCAGCACAGGGGAGCCATAAAGCTCCCTGTCATGTGTAGAAGTGCGCTCTTACTTCTGCGGCCCCATTTCGCAAACAACCCACTTTCATATGCGAGAGGACAAATCTCCAAGCTAAGACGAGAAGAGGCAAAGAGGGAAAAAAGGACAGACAGGAACAGACAGCGAAACAAAGTGCCAACCATTACAGTTGGGAGGGTGTAACTATAACGTCTGTGTCGGTCTGTGTAGTGCAGCGTTGGTGTATTAACGGTTTAAAGGCCAGTGTAAAGCGGACCACATCAAGCCCTGGCTGCCTCACTTCACTGTTACTTACAGGCCTGTAACTCTATTCTGCTCTCAATATGACTATTAAACCATCATAGGTCCTTAAGGCCAGCAGCCTCCCTCCCTCCCTCCACCTGGCTCTCATTCTGCCATTACTACCACACTTTTTATTAGCTGTCTACTAACTAATTAAGATTGGGAATTGCGTTTACACTCTCCACGTCTCTCTCTCCTCCCTTACCCTTCGCAGCTTCTGTGTCCGCACTCGTGTTTTTTTTAACAAACTGTTTTGGAAATGTGGCATGAGTGGCGCTTCTGTGCGTGTATGAGTGTGTTTGGAAACATGTGTTTTAGCTCTCAATTATTTAATGGCAGTCTCGCTCATGACGGCTTCTTCTTCTTCTTTTTTTAATGTCTGAAAGCGTCCCTCGCCATCCTGCTCCTCTTCTCCTCTTCCTCCCCCTCGTCTCCCCTGCTGACACCTCCCTGTCTGAGGACTCCGGGGGACATATGTTTGACATCGCACACAACCCCCCCCCCCCCCCCCCCCCCCCATATCTCTCCACACACACACAAGCAGGCAGCCCCTCCCAGCGTTCTGGGTCAGCAGCTGAAAAGGTTACTGGCTGAGCTACAATAAAGCGCGTCCGAGCGCGCAGATCGTTTGTTATAGCGACCAGAGACGCTGACGGGGAGCTGTTGTCCTCTGTTAACGATAAATCAATGAAGTTCCCCTCCTGCTCCCATCACACACACACACACACACACACACACACACACACGCACGCACGCACACGCACACGCACACACAGACACAACCAACCACTCATAAGCATTGGCCGTGGTTATTAGCTGACGCAGCGGTGTTGTTCCTCGCCCGCGGTAATTTGCGTGGAGAAGAGGACATGTCACGCTTTAACAGGATTGACATGGATAAAAAGCCAAAGATACGAACGTGTTGCTGTGCGATGCCACTGCACATTAAAGAAATGTGGTCGTGAGAGGGATGGAGATGAAGAGAAGAGCGGAGGCTGTTTATGTGCTGCGGAGCTCGAGCAGGTGGAGTTCATTGCGATTAACTTCTTGTCCTCGTTTGATGCCACAGGAGAGGAAGCCCAACCCGTTCGCCATTTATTATTACATTAAAGAGCTAACGAGCAAATACACACACACACACACACACACACACACACACATACATACAAACAAGCCTTTACTATCCCATTTATAGAGGCAACAAGCGTGTTTATTACCCAACTTTAATCTTCACCGGAACATATGCTCACAATTCATTTAAGTGGGAGAGACGCGTGTCTGTGTTCATGTTTGTTGTGGCAAACCTACTCATGTCGCTCAGCATATGGGGTTGTGTGTTGCTTTGCCCTTTGTTCTCCTTCTAAAAACAACACACATGCATGTCCTCGAGACACGCATGTTTGTATGCATGAATGAGCGCAGGTACAACGGCGCGTAAGGTGAATGTGAGCTTGAAAAGCCTCAAGTCCCTTCTTGGGCCAGTCGCCTCTCTCCTCTTCCTCATCTCCTTTCATCTCCATGTGCATCATTAAAACCCCTGCTGCCTCTCTCTGCTACTGTCTGCAGCTTCTCATCTCCCTCTTCCACTGACTGGTCGGTTGCGTGCAGAAATTATAGCGGAGGAGCAGAGGAGAAATGAAGGGATTAAAAGAAGAGAATAAAATGAGGAGGTACGGCAAATGGGGATGGGGAAGAAATCTCGAAAGCGAGGGAAAGAAAGGACGGTAGACGGGCAGGGTGTGTGCGTGGGTGTGTGTGTGTGCGTGTGCTCATAATTGTCATGCGTGGCCATTCCTTGCACGAAGAGAACGCCACGCTCTGTTGGAGACGGCCCGAGCTTCCATCTGAGATCAACAAATTAGCTCCACGAACAGAGCTGTGTGTGTGTGTGTGTGTCTGTGTGTGTGTGCGTGTTTTTGTGTAAGTGTCTGTATGTGTACAGGTAAGGGGAAACACACACATACACTCTTTTGAAGAAAGGGCAGCTCTATCAGGCCCTAGTCCAGCTTGATAAATTGTTATTGCCGTTTCTCTGTAAATTGGCTGTGAGTGCTCAGTCCCCTTTGTGTCGGACTGTGTCGGACTGTGTCGTGTGTGTGTGTGTGAGTGTGTGTGTGTTTGAGTGCGTCTGTACACATACGCCTAAGAGATCGCCCTCTCTGCATAAGAGGCTGGGCCGCAATGCAGCATGGGAGATTTACGGGTGTGGGCTCTCTCTAAACGATGACAGTCTTTGTCAAACCCTATAATAAAGCCCCAGAGATTGGTTAGTAAGAAGGGGGGAAACATGGAAACACACACACTCACGCGCAAGCACGCACGCACACGCACACATCAGTTTTGCATGTCGACAAAATAATTCCCATTCAAAGTGAAAGGATGCAGTATTTAGTATTCTTCTTATCCCTTTTCCAGAGGCATATGTTATAATGATGTGCACAGTGAGCAGGAGCTGTTGTAGTTTGGTTGAAAAATGCTGTCTTCAGTGTCTGTGGATGTAAATCTGCGTGCCCAAGTGTATGCGTGTGTGTGTGTGTGTGTGTGTGTGTGTGTGTGTGTGTGTGTGTATGTGTGCGTGTGCGTGCACTATTGCACGCGTAACAGAGACAGTGTGGCAATGTGTAAATCTGTGTTGCTCCCTTAATGCCTCCATATTTCAGAGGCCTTGTGGGGGGATTTATGTGCGACTGCTCATGCCAATTTTCCTCCTCTGTCTCAGCACAGATAAATCAGCAGCACTAACACAGCTGCACTGTGAGAAGAGCAATTTGCGCACATGCACGCACGTACACACACACACACACACACACACACACACACACACACACACACACACCAATGCCCCTACACACACACACACATACACACACACACAACTGGGTGCACCCACCATTTATGTTGCAAAACCCATAAAAACCCATAATAGTATCACGATGAAAAGAGGAAACGGTCCATTATTGACAGGGATATGTATAAATAAAGTAGATAATAAATTCACACTTCTAAAGAGGTGAAAAACTAATCTGATGGCTCAGGTAA
Source organism: Liparis tanakae (assembly GCA_036178185.1). NCBI lineage: Eukaryota > Metazoa > Chordata > Actinopteri > Perciformes > Liparidae > Liparis > Liparis tanakae. The sequence continues at coordinate 9,257,729 of CM070106.1, forward strand.
ATTCATTCATGTGGGGAATAACTGATGTGTCGGCCTAATTTCCTCACCCCGTAACAAAGGGAGATTCTGAAGGGAATCTGCATAATAATGAGAATCAGATGCTAAGATTTTGCAACTACCGAGCATCGTTGAATCCTGTTATTCCAGGTCATGTCACAATGTTTCGAAGAGACACAAAACTTCATATCCCATAATTCTCAGTCTTTGTGCCATGATGGAGGATGTTTTTTTCTCAGTAAGTGTTCAGTGACAGGGTTATAACAGGTTACTGGTGAGAACTCAATCAGCAGATGTAAATAAGAGTCCGTGGCTCCACCCCCTCATCCATCTCTCTCCGGCAGAGGAGGTCCTGACTCGGGGCTGGGCTGACCCATTTGCACTTCCACAAATGTGCCACTTTTAAGTTCATGGTGATTATAAATATAAAATAAATGTCTTAATTTGTTGACTAAGGAGGAAAAGTGTGCTGCTCAACATCACTCAACAAGAAAAGTAAACATAAATTACATTGGAAAACATTTGGACGTGAACAACATATTGTGATTATTAGCTCATATACATTAGTTATATCTACGTTTAATAGCCCACTCACAGGTTTCTCTGTGTCATCATTTCTGTGCTCCACCACTAACTGGTACGGCTGCATTAACCTTTCCCATGTACAGTAAATCTAGAGTTTCATCATCACTTTTCCCTTCAGGATAACAGGTATGAAAGAGCTTAACGCAGCATTGGCTGGCACTACCTGATCCCCAGGTTCATGGTCTCAGCGGTCCCAATCATCCCGATGGCCAGCAGCATGTTGTTGCAGATCTTCGCTGCCTAGAGAAGATTGACGAGATAGCAGAAAAGGCTATAATCCCACATAAGGATTCGACAATGCGCAAACACTTTTACCGCGTAAACACAAATTACAGTATGTAGATATTTTTAAAAAGGTAGATAAGACATAAATTCTAATGATCTAGCTTTAGAACATACTTTATGAATATGCCTGAACAGTGGCTCCCTGAGGACATCATTTAATTGGACATTTTGAATGTACATTCCTGGATTTGTTAGGCAACGTCTTTCTGTACGATTTCTTTACTTTAAAACAAGTTGCAGTTTAATATTCAGGGTGCTCAGGACCAATAGTTCCTTATGTTTCAGAGCCTCCTGTGAAGAAACATCTAACGTTGAAGATCTCAATGAGTTACCAAATTGGGAGTTTAATGGTTTTCTTGGGGTTAAAAAAAAATGTTTTCATGTGATCTGAAATCATACACTTTTTAGTAGAATGCCCTTAATATCTGATGAGTTCCTCTGGATGATCAGATCTTGAGTATGTGAGTGTGCTTGCATGCTTGTGACTTCTTTACCTGTCCAGTGCCCACCGGTCCACAGTAGACAACATTCGCTCCCATGCAGGTGAGCAGCTCCTGCGCCGCGTTGTATTCCTCCTCCACTCCGCCGACCATGAAGGTCAGTTTGGCCAAGCTGGCAGCCCCGACACCTAAACACAGAGCCCATGTTCAAACTCAGTGTCCAGGGAACACATAGTGAGCTTAAGTCGCTCAACATATCCATCCCTAATCTCTGGAATGGTCCGACCCAGACGTGTGGACCTGCAACACACTGCACATGTACACAAGAAGAGTGAGTAAGTGAGCGCATCTAAACAGGTGCATCCCACTAACATAATGGATCTGCCACACAAAAGAACACAATATATCAAACACTTGACTGTTTCAACACTGTCTAAAAGGTCAGCTGTGCACTTTTCTGTGTGTGTGTGTGTGTGTGTGTGTGCGTGTGTGTGTGTGTGTGTTGGACTTAAAGTGGGACAGGCGTGTTAAGTAGTGGTGCACCAGAGGGACAGAGGTATCTTTAAAAGCCGATTGTTGCCATCATCTTCCGCACAACCCTCGTGGGAGCCCTTGCCTTTTGTCCTGTCACCCCACACACACGTACACACACGTACACACACACACATGAACACAACAGCTGTGCCTGAGGCCAGCCCCCCTCATGGGGGTATCAGTGACAGGAGTGAGGGGTAATTAACTTTACACTTTATCATGTTCAATTAGGCGTCCCTCCCCATGCCTGATGGCTTAAGGAGCGTGCCATGTTGTGGGAGGCGACCTCACCCCCCCTCGCCCACTCCACACAAGCAAGCCCTTTTCAGCTCTTGGGTTGGACGCAGCCGGCCAGAGTCTCCTCAGCAATGGAAGTGTCCTTTTAATGCTTCATTGATTAGCCCCAGACATTTACACAATGAAATCTGACACACACACACACACACACACACACACACACACACACACACACACACACACACACACACACACACACACACACACACACACACACACACACACACACACACACACACACACACACACACACACACACACACACACACACACACACACACACACACTTAAAGTAGGTCTTAGTGAACGCTCATTATGGTAAATGGACTTTTGTTTTTTCTAGTCCTACAACCACTAAAAGCACTTTTTACACGTTATTCACACACATGCAAGGTGCCATTCATACCCATTCATACTCACACTCTTGCCCATGTACACATCGACATAGACTAGTGGAGCCGGGGGAACCCCGATCCTCTGATTGAATGACAACCCGATGGTGGTGGTAGTCTGAGATAAAGAAGATATGGTCTAGTTCATGTTCACGGAGCATGGACAACTAGGAAAGAAAGCTTTTCTGTGATGTTCTTCCCTCATGTGGAAGAGCTTTCAAAAAGACGTGCAACTAACTAAGAAAATTTGTCTCAGCCAATTTGAAAGCTCTTAAAAGTACAATATTTCCTCCATGTTTTCTTGTGGTTATTCTTGTTGCTGTTCACATTTTATGCTGCCGTCTCGGCCTGGTCGCCCTTGTTAAAGAGATTGTCAATCTGACCGGCTTTAACTGGTTAAATATGGGTCAACTATATACACACATATAATGCTGACCTCACACACAGTACTTAGAAAAGTATTGTGGAAGTCAAAAGGATGTGATCGTGCTTCTTTTTTTAAGAGGAGAGAGAGGGGGGAGAGAGAGAGGGGGGAGAGAAAGGGGGGGAGAGAGAGAGAGAGAGAGAGCGAGAGAGAGAGAGAGAGAGAGAAAGATGGGGAGAGAGGGGAGAGAGAGATCAAATGTCTCTTTAGGGTGTCGTCTGCCTCTAATGAAAGGCCTCTTAATAGTGAAAGCCTAATAATGTCAGTGTTAATAATTAAAAGGGAATTACTGGGGACAAAACAGCTGAAATCACATTATCAGACTTCACTGCAGAGGAGAGGAAGAGAGGAGACTTACTGTATATTTATCTGACCCATACACATAAATATACATCTCTTTTCACCCTCCCCCTTATTTAATTGGCTGTTCTTTTGTCAAGTGTATGATGGTGCTAGTACCAACTCACTGTATATGCGTGTGTGTGTGTGTGTGTGTGTGTATGTGTGTGTGTTGTGTGAGTGTCAGTGTTGAGCTGTCAGCAGGTCATTAGGGCCACATAATGAAGCTCAAGGCCCACGCTGCGGCAGCTGCCTACGGACCACGGCAAACACACGCTCAACATACGGCTGCCACACACACACTGATCATACATACATACGGTTCAGAGACTTGATCGATTTACCCCCTTTCTCACCACTTTATATTGTCTTTTTAAATCTCGTTGAGTCTAAATTAGTTTTATATGATGCGTTTTTCAGAGTAGTTTGGATATTGTTGGATGTTGTACTGTCTATTTGGCCAAATAGCTTGATCCCACTCCTGTGTACTGTCTGTGTAATATACAGTTCTGAAGTAGTCACAAAACTTTTCAAGTCAATGCCAACCAAAATGTTAGAAATGTTAGGTAAATAATAACAACTCATTTAGAGTTTTCTTTGAATTGGTTGCAACAGTTTGCCTCATCCTATCACTTCGGATGTCCTGCAGCTTGTTATAGTTTCCAAGCTTCAGGCTGAGCTTCTCCTTCACAGACAAATACACAAACACCGAGGGAGCAGTGTGACAACTGTGCTGGTTCATTAGTAGCGATCACTGCGGACGACTAAAGAGGAGATTATTGATAACACAGTCAACGTGCTGATCAATATATCTCACTAAGGAGAGAAAGAATGAGAGGGAAGAGCAAGACCAAAGAGAGAGAGAGAGAGCAAGAACGGGGGAGAGAGAGATGTAGAGAAGACAGCAGAGAAGGAAAATCTTTCTCTTTCTACCTCCCAGCATTCCCCCCACCCAACTCTCCCTCCCTCAAATTAACTAATCACCCATAATAAGCTCTTATGATCTGTAGTGGATTTCTATAGGTAGTGACACCGGGATGATGGAAGATCCTTGTTGGTGGAAGAATAACACATCATTAGCATAACAATGTGTGTGTGTGACTGTGTGTGTGTGTGTGTGTGTGTGTGTGTGTGTGTGTGTGTGTGTGTGTGTGTGTGTGTGTTGGGGGTGTCAGTGAGTCTGTTCATTGTGTATGGGGAAAAGTGCATTTGTGCTGTCCAAACTATGATAGTGTCTATGTTGTGTGTACACTTGCTTACAGCGTGCATATGTGTGTGTGTGTGTGTGTGTGTGTGTGTGTGTGTGTGTGTGAGGAGGGACATCCCGGTCTCGGACTGGTCCTGTCAGAGACGGATTAAAGAGGAATCCTAATGAGGCTTCTGAGCGCCGGGTCCGCCGGCTCATCCATCCCAGCGGGAGTGACAGTCCCGGATCGTTAGCACTGCACAACTACACAACGCCCCCTAGGGGGGGAGGCAATGTGAGTAAGCGTGTGAGTGTGTGTGTGTGTGTGTGAGGGGCACCTATGATAGAAGATACAGGGTTCAAAATAGCGAGAGGAACGAGTTGCAGAGGGATAGAAATACTAAAAAAACTTCCAAAAGGGATAAAGTAATGTATATAATGACACACCAAATACTACTTAATACATATATCATACATTTATCAGAGTGCTAAAGAAACCACACACTGCCCCCCCCTTTCAATGGCAAAAAACTGCAGATTCAGGATAAAGACAAACGTCCCGCTCTAACGTCTGGCAGGCGGTGCTTTCAGGGGAAATAGTTCCCTTGGGAAAGAACCACCGCTCTCCTTGGTCACTTTCTCTCATCCAGCTCCAGGGCACAGCTTTTGGGCAGTAAAGTAGTGGGTGCCCACCTCCTCACCTCTAAATGCAAATATTCTCAGAGCTTGTTGAAGCTGGCTGGACTATTAATGAGCCACTCTGAGGCTTTTACTGGGCAGAGGGAAAGGGGTTGGAGAATGAGAGTAAACATGTTGTATGATGTATGGAGAGGCCACACAGCGTACATCTGCATCGGTGTGCATCTGTAGTTATGTGTGTGTGGCCCGAGCAAGTTCATTTCCACTCCATTAAAGACACACACAGACATCTCCTTCATCTGATCTCCTCTGTTAACCAGATTCAAGTTACGAAGCAGACAGTGAAGCGCCATCGGGACAGATGCTCGGCAGCAACCGTGAACACGAGAGGGGGAGACGGTGGTGTGAAGGCAAAGAAAGATCAGAGAAACAACTTTGCTTGGGCCTGTTTGTAGTGAACACTCAATTCATTAGCACTTCTTTCATCACACACAAAATAATCAACCAAAGCGATTCACGACAAACTCATAACCTCTTAAACGTGGGCTCTTTTTTAACTGGTGTGTATGTGTTCAAAGCTAGTGTGAATGTCTGTGTACATGTGCATACAGTATCAGTCAGTGTGTTGCTGTGTATATGTGTGTGTGTGTGTGTGTGTGTAATAGGGACAGGTGCAGATCCCAGAGCCGGGAGCCAATAAGACATCAGTTGGAGCTTCTGAGGCCGTGTTTTGAAGTTACGAGCCGCATGTAAACCAGTAGAAACATTTTATTGGTGGTGGGTTTAAATTAAACTACATTTGTGACTATATGAGGCTACGCAAACACACAGTTGTGCGTGCGCACAGACACAAACACACACACACACACAGTTTGGTAATGAATGACGCATTTGACAACAAGCCACAACCCAGCTTTTTTGTCCCAGTGAGTATACAGAAATACACTCAGTCAAAAACTATTATATCATTAGAACTCTTTCAAAACACCCATGTCCTGAATGACGATGGGACTGTTCTTACTTCATGAACAATAGGAGGGATTTAGGGGAACGCTTGATTTTGTGACACACCTTCAAGTCCAAATCAAGATCTTGAAAACAATCTCTTCATCCTACATTTTTCCAGTTTTCAAGTATATTGGTATGGCGAACATCATCTGTAATTCATACAGAAAAGAGCCTTCACGCCTAATAGCCTAACAGCCTGGAGTCAATGGGAGTTGACTGCTTGCAGTGTAAGCCAGTGGGAGTAGGTTGTTTGCAGGCCAACAACACAGCCTCATGTGGTCCGCCATTATAATTACACCCCAGGGCAGATCTTTTTCTCAAACAAATTAAAAATCCCCAAAGTCCCCGTAAAAAGCTCAACGGATACCGAGTGAACGCATGAAACAGAAAGAGGGTGTGCGCTTACTAAATTCTCTCACACACAGAAAATAAATAAAAGAAATCAGCACACAGCGGTTTATCTGCCAACTTTGCTAATGCTCCTCTGCGATGTTAAAAACAGACTCTTTATCGGTTTAAGTTAACGATCGCGGCGCCATGAGAACTGATCCGGCTCACAAACACTCCATGAGAACATCGACTGGAGAACGTTTCGGTTTTGCAAAAACTTCTTCCAGAACGGAAGATTTAATTCAGCTGAGAGTGTCAACATAGTTTCTTGTATATCAATGTTACAACAGGCTTAACGCTTTAGTTTGCAACGCCTGTCCATTGACCAGGCCTGCCCTCATCATCACCATTATCATCATCATCATCATCATCATCAGTAACTGCTCTATTCCGTAGGGGAGAGGCTGGTCAATGGTAGGTGATACAAGATGGAGGGAACAGGAAAGGTCCACAATCAATCCTCTCTCTGGCCCAATGAGACTCATCTAGGAAGAAGCCAGTTAATAATGATCCCCAATTAGGCTGTTAGAAGGCTGAGACACACACACACACACACACACACACACACACACACATGGAGGTGGAGAAACTGACCTTCATACAGACAGAATGCTAATTCAGTTTTAGGTGAGTGACATGCAGTGTGATGTTTGGGCTACATTTGACATACTTTTTGTCAAGCTCATACACCAGCTTACTATTTGTCTGCAGACACACACACACACACACACACACACACACACACACACACACACACACACACACACACACACACACACACACACACACACCCAACAGATGACATCCGAGAAGAGATGTGGGAGCCAGTCCCCAGCTGCTGTGGGTCTGCCCCCATCTGGAGCATGGGCTGGAGACCCCCGTCACCACCCCTCCATCATCACCATCCCTGGTCACTCTACCGCCCTCTACCCACCCTCCTCCTGCCTCCCCCCCATTCACTGCATGTCACTAGAACCCGTCAGTGAGAGCCTTGTTATGCTAATCTAGTCTTTGGACCGCTGACGCTCTCTAGTACTGGTAAGCCATCAACTTGACAGACTGCCACAGCCTAGCCCAGCCCAGCCCAGCCCAGCCCAGCCCAGCCCAGCCCAACCCAACCCAACCCAACCCAGCCCAGCCCAGCCCAGCCCAGCCCCCCCCCCCTCCCCATCCAACCTGATTCCTTGACTCGATGTCAAAGAATCGTCACTAACCTCCACTAAAATGCCCTCAGGGCTCTTCTGCTCTTTCCTCCCAAACATACCAGTGTGTCTGTTTTAGCAAGTCCACCAAGCTTTATTTTTCTTTCATTTAAAAATGGAGGACATTTCAATTGAGTGCTCAATAGAGACCGACATAGGTAACGGGTTATTAAGCAGTGGAAAGTGAAAGGGGGAACAAGGGGGGTTAGGGGTTCAGTCCTGATGACAAGAAACATATTTTAGAGATGCAACTATTAGTTATTTCGTTGATTAGTCGATTAACAACTCTGCAACATTAAGTCCAACTTAAGCAAATTGTGGCATTTTTTATTAGTATTAGACATTTCATTCGTTAGCAGCAGCCCTAGTTAATACTTTCTGATTTAAGTTTGTTTTACAAACAAATAATTTTTCGGGAACAAAACAATTCCTTAGGAAAAGAGTTCCTGTTTTAAATAAATAAATACATGTCTGTTCAGTAACTATCATTAAACGAGCTAACGCAATAGGGACTGAGCCAATGGCACACAGATAAAAGTATTGCAATATTTATATATTTGCAGTATTACAAATGGGGGATCTGTAGCAACATTCACGTAAAAAGTGATTTTTTGAAACCGGACATTTCCATTTGCTGCCGCTTGACACTGAAAGCATGTAACTGGTAGAATACTAGTTGACGTTGAACATGATGCAGTCACAGAAGACGCAGTGCGTCTGACATCGAGTTTCACACTAATCGCTAACGTTCATCACAAATGTGTCAAGACAAGAAAACGCTCATTTTCCCAAAGAAATTGACAGCGTATCAGTTTTAAATACTACCGTCGCCGTTTCCAAACTCACGGCAAAAAATCAGATCCCGGTTTCTCACAAAATGGACAGACGTTCAAAATTGAGCTTTTCAATGCTCGAATAATAAACTATATACCGATGGGCGACCAGTGAACTAAAACATTTAAATGGCTTTTGAATTCATCTCAAGACCTCGGCCCCGTGTGCCTCGAGGGAGAAACGGAGTCTCTATCAGTCAGCAACCCAGAGGACTGGTGGCGTTGATTGACGAACAAACTGGTGCCAGCGATGGTTTGAACAAGCTCCTACAGGCTGGAGGATGACGTTCAAACTGTCGGCAAATGACACACTGCAACACTCTGGCTTCAGTTCATGTGGTATGGATATGATTAGAGTGGTGTTGAGACTCAGCCTAAAGAGGTAGTTAGCTGAGGATTATAAGACCTCGCAAACAAGCAACATTAGCCCCAGTGCCCATGGTCCCACAACGGCTAAGCTCCTTCTTGCTTTCATTTGTACCAATGGCTGACTTTCCCAGCGCTGGGAAATAACACAATGAAAGGTTTTTAAAGCCTTTTTAAAGCCATCGTCAGTTAGCAATGTGGCAGCCCACCATGGGCACACAGACACAAACACAGGCATCCTGGGTAATTACTGCTAACGACCCTGCCGCTTGTTAGCCAGACCTCCTATTTTTGCCATCGCTGTGCCAACACCCTGGGCCTGTGACATCAGAGTTGGTTTTGTTGTGGCTCAATTTTGCATGTGGACGCTTTTAAAGACACCAGACAGTGGTAGAAGTGTGTGTGTGCAAGCAAATGTTAGCATGCCGGACAAACCAGTGTCTGAGCTAATATAACTGTGTCTATGTAGCAAAGTGTGTGTGTGTGTGTGTGTGTGTGTGTGTGTGTGTGTGTGTGTGTGTGTGTGTGTGTGTGTGTGTGTGTGTGGGCTAAAGCCAAGACATTGGTCAAAGTGCAAGTATGAAAGCCAGCAAGATGCCCATGAGAAGAAAGTGAAAGTTATTTTCTTGATTGCTCAAAAAAGGGTTATGACTGCGCCATTCAGATCCCAGGGTTGGCTGCCAAACCTCTAGTGACGCACCACACAGACACACACACACACACTATCTCAAAAGAAAAATCTAAATGAACCCCCCCCAAGAAAAAATGAGAAAAGCAGACTCTATACACACACACACACATACATATACATACATATATATATATATATATATATATATATATATATATATATATATATATATATATATATATATATTGCAATAGTTTAAGACTTAAGACTGAGTGCGGGAGATCACAGAGTATTGTTCTCCACAGTGAACAAGATACATTGATTGGACGATGCTTTCAATTAACTGAATGAATTCAAAGTGTATCCAACAAATATAATAAAGGATTTTAATAAAATATAATTATTTGATTATTGTGTTTCTCTGGTATCTATCTGTGAAGATGCCAGCCAGAGTATTGAAGTGTATATTACTCTTGTACACATACACACACGCACACACACACACACACACACACAAACCTCATGAGAATGTCAATGCCCTATTTGGGTAGGGTGCCATCTCCTGGTTGGAAGAGAGCATGTTACCATATCCTGCCCAGAGATGTGGAAAGTGGAGTTGGGATGGAGGGATACAGTCTCTGCCATTTCCCATGAAGTTGCCACATGTTGAAATACTCATTCAGCACCTGGACGTCTCCACAGGTTTAGCTTATCGGAGGCACAACATCACTGTCAAGTAGCTCAGAGTGGGGCTGCATGTCCGACTATTTGAGTTTTAAGGCAGCAACTAAACATTTATTTTCTTATCAATTAATTAGTTACTAAATGACTTGATTATTTTTGAATTATCGAAAAATACACATCACAAGATCTCAAAGCCCAAGATAACATCTATAAATGACTTGTTTAGTCAGACCAACGGTTCAGACCTCAAAAGATGTTCCATTTACAATCATAATAAACTATTAAATAGTTTGCTAGCAATTCAATTTAATTATTTATCAAATTTGTAACAGTTTTTCCCAATTTTTTTTAACTTTTCTGCTGACAATATTCTCCTATCGTGCACTTTATGAAATCATGGATATGACTTACGGATGTCTCGAGGTGACATGGGTGGGCGCGTGCATGCAGGATGTATGCATATGTGTGTGAAACAAGAGTGTCTGCAGAGCTGGTTGCAGAGGCCAGAGGTAGCAGGTAAATCATTGGTCATCTCAGACTAGTAAAAGAGGCTTACTTAAGTGACAGGAGAGGAAGAACCTTCACAGAGGACTGCGCACACAAACTGTGCACTGTCTATAGTATGTAAACAGTGTGTGTTAAGGGAGAGTAACAGGTTTAACGCTCTGATCTCGGTGACCGCGGTCAGTCTGCTCTGCAGACGCCAGCTGGTAAACATGCACGTGTGGGCCAAGTCTGTGTTTGTATGGGCGAGGGAGGAAGCTGCACTGTGTGTATTGTGCATTAATTAAACCCGTAGAACAAAAAGCAAATAACATAATATCAGAGCTAGTAGTCACATGTGCAGAAGTGCCAGGAGGTATAATTGCATACCTGAATGACAGAATATTGTGTGCGTGTGTGTGTGTATGTGCGTGTGTGAGAAAGAGAGAGAGATGGACAGCTTTACTGCGATGCGTCTCCTTCATGTCTTATCTCCCTCCTTTCCTCTCCTCTCCTGCACTCCATGTGAGGGCAGATTCTCTCCTCTTTATGACTCTTTATCTGACATGAAAGGCCCTAACATGGGATACCCGCCATTACGGCTCCATCAACATGAAAAGCTCTGACACGGGATTCTCCACTGCGACTCAGCCCATTAAGGACGACTGCTGATCCTGTGCTCTGTCAAGGAGTCGTCACAAGCAGACAGCACCAACATAATGAGGACTTAAAACCTAACCTTGCCTTTAAGACCCCCGGTCAAAAGCAGCAATAAAACCTCAAGAGGGCACCTACTGGCTGGCCCGCTCGGTAATTACAACCCATGTCCAAGCACTAACCCAACAGGTTCATAGTTTAGATATACAAAAGAGTGTAAGATAGTTCAAAAGTAAGGCTGAGGGGTCAGAGGCCTAACACAGTTAAGGGTATTCTCAAATGAACAAACTAGCAGTCTTATTCTACTTTTGATACTGCCACCTACACCTGCTCTCAATTCCTTTTATACTGCCTGCCCATCATTAATGGTCTTAAAGAGAGGGAAAAAAGCCTGTAATACCTTAAGGCAGGTTGCACGAGTCAAAAGATCCAATTACAATGGTCAAGCTATCTAACAAAATGAAATATGCAGAGATGGACTTTGATGACAGCAATTCCAAAAAGGTGCACTTTACCTCCTGACACTGGAGCATCCATGAACACTGCACCCATCTTCTCTGCAGCTGCTGCCATCTCTCTTGAGACGGCAGGGTCGATGGTGGAGGAGTCAATCAACAGTGTTCCCTTCTTCACCTTTCTGAAGGGGGCAGACAACACACAGTGTACAGTGCATACAACCATTTGTGTGTGGGCAAGCTTTGTTCATTAAACACGCTGCAATTGTGCCGTTCCTTTCTTGTAGTTATTAAAAGGAGGGAGGTTTGGGTTGCATGAGTGTCGCAAATGGAGCCTGTGACAGTAAAGTTGACTTACTTGAGGATGCCATTTGGGCCTGTGTAGACTTCAATGACGTTGGGACTGGAGGGGAGCATTGTGAGGATCCTGTCTGCTTTCTCTGCCACCTCTCCGGGAGAGTCTACTACCTGAATATGGGAGTCATCATCGCACAATATCATCACATCAGCAACACAAAATCAACATCTTTATTAACAAATTAGATGTAATATAGCTCTTTTTATGACACGCTTTCAGTTGAGAGGCACATTAGTAGCCGTCTGAAAGGGTGTAATCTTGACCGACTTGGCCTGTTTAATGTCAAATGTTACATGTTATCCATTTTTTAAGATGTATTAAATGTTCAAACATCCATATGTGGTTACTGACTGACTGTTACCTGGGCACCCATGTCCTGCAGCTGCTTGCAGGACTCCGGGAAGACATCAGTGGCAATAACAGGATAACCGTTTTTTAACAGGTTTATGGCCATGGGGCTGCCCATGTTTCCCAGACCAACAAACCCCACTGGTGTTTTTGAGGCCATTGATCGTGTTGACACTGAGGGAGAAGAACAAAGACGCTTTCAGAGGTGTGAGGGAAATGTGAGACTTGTTGTTTAGTTGAGGTCCAGAGGAATATGAGCACATTACATGCTGTGCTTATATTTTCCAGAAGGAAATGCTATAATCAGAATGGGTAACGACAAAGAAAATATTTCTGATGTAACTTACGACCAGGTTCTGGGCAATCTGGCCAGGCTATTAAACACTGCTGGCTCAGTCAAGGTCCAGCCAGGTTAACAGATACTAAAAAGAGTAGAAACTCTGGCAGTGAACCAACCAAACTACAACAACAGGATTGGGTCTGGACAGTGAAGCCCAAACAGAAAGCCCTCCCTTAAAGCCCCACTATGTAACTTTTCCACCTTAAAATAACAGCTTGAAAAAAATTGTGCCGCTACAATGATTTTAATATGTTGATTTGCGCCTCCGCCACTGCCATCGGGGTCTGTGGCCAGAAAACTGCTGAATGTAAGATGTTGGGAGCCGCCCGGTACTTCCGGCGGAAGTACTTAAACGTGCTGTCTGGCAGTGATTACGCAACGTCTTATAGTGCCAGTCCACGCTCACAGGTGACTTTTTATTTGCTCCGCTACGCGACTCGTAGGGACGGAGTGACATGCTGCTGTGTTGAACACCGGGCCGGGTCTGAACGAGACGGGCTGCCGCTGATCGAGGAAGCGAGTTGCGATCAGCTGTGATCTCTCGAGCCGGAAGAGCCATATATGGCTCGAGAGCCAGACGTTAAATACCTGAAGGGGGCGCTACAGGGGAAAAGTTACATAGTGTCGCTTTAAATGTGACCAACCCTTCAACGCCACATTGCTCCATGGATTGTTCTAAATAATAAAACCAAATTTCTTTAGGTGTTGCTATCTTTGCATGGAGTAAGCGTTATTCTAATGACACACCAACATCTAAGATGAGTATCTATTATGTCATAAAAACAACAACAACTGAGCATATGCTTCTTCCAGTGGCACGTGCAGCATTTGTGCTTCGTCTGTCTTGCAACAATGTAGTTCATAGTTTGTCATTACACCCATTTCCCTAATCTGAGTTCAAGACTGAGATGAAGTCATGCTCAGAAAATACATACACATTTCAGAAACTGTAACATTTTCATCTAATACTTATTTGTTTCAGTTGAAATGTGATAGACTTTCCTTTTTTAAAGCAGGACTTCAATATGGGACATTTAGGGCTGGATGCGTAACCTAATACAGTATTACTAGGACGCTAGTTTATAATTATCATGAACAAACGTTTCAACATTCACGCACAGGTGCATTCAACATGTTCACGCCGGTCATTTATTTAGTTATCTAAAGTTAGAAGAGCTGGCTGAATCTGACGGGGAAACCTCGTACAAGCCCACAGAACTTAAAAAAGGAGGAAAAAGTCCTTAATCAGTCACTTACGTCACACTTAGCCACTAGTTGTATCTATCTAATATATACTACTACTACTACTACTACTACTACTACTACTACTACTACTACTACTACTACTAATAATAATAATAATAATAATAATAATAATAATATGATTGAATATCTTCATATGTCAGCCCATTTGAAGTGGCTGCTGGCATTACTTTACAAAGGACTTTGAAACATGCTGTGCAGGGGGAAGGTAAAGCTCCCTATTTGGGCCTTTGGACAAAGTTCTTTCACAGAAATGATTCCTGTAAACCAGATCAAAATTGAAATGCAATGCCAGGATAATATAGAAGAAACATATACGACGGTTCACAGCACAACTACGTTAACAACGGAGAGGTGCGTGCAGTGAATAAAGGACCAGTGTTAATAGGTGCTCCCTGGATTTCAGGTAGCATCTTAGGAACATTCAAAATAATAATCACAGTCATCAGAAAACACAGCTGTGTTGCGTTATGTGGAGGGAGGTGTGCACAGAGCGGGCGTTGTGTCAATCCAAGGATAATAATGAATGTGTGTATTGAAGAACTACGTGTTGCACTGAGAATAATAACACCTAAAGCAGAATAACACATTCAGAACCCAATGTAGAGCTCACTACCTATCTCACGCTATAGCATGAGAGATCACTGTCAATTAACCTCAGCGTGTTACTGGCCATGGCTTCACATTGCATCATGCTCATGTGCATGAAGTACATTGTGCAACATGCTGCGTGATTGAACACCACCCAGCAGGTGGTCTACTCAGGACATTGTGTCCATATTGTCTTCAGATTGCTAACCAGCTAGCTAACAGGCTGGAGCAGAGGATGTTCCGCTGCTCTTGTTCCTGTCAAAGACACGGAACAACACGGCACACGGAAACTGACGACACAAACATATACGTTACCGAAAGCAAGGTCGACATGCTTACTCCACCGTAACAATACATTCCGCGACCCTCTAAACAAGGCAGCCATGCTTCTTTCCCCTTGACCTCAGCGTACAGTGACAGCTGTCAAGCCAGGACAACCCAACAGAACTGTTATGATGGTCTGTGGTTATCGCCAATCACAGCTCTCGGTGAATCTCCGCAGCCAATGGGAAAGAAGCAAAGGCGGGACATCCTGTGATTTCCCCGAATGTCCTTTAGCCGTGTCTGCGGGTACAGTACCTATTCTAAATGAGCAAAGACATTCATACAACAATTACATTATCTTATCATATAAAGTTTTATGTACGTATGGATATTGTTGCTATATATATATATACTGATTTGCGACACATTGTGACATTATATAGTGTGCGCACACTACTATGATCTCCACATTAATTACGTGATTATTGTTGAAAGTCAGAAAGGATACAAAGCAAAGGAAAGTACAGTTAAATAAGTTAAGTTGAGTAATTATTTGAGTTCTCTCCAGCCGTGGAGGCATCTCTCCTCCTTCTCCTCCTCAGCATCACGCTGCTCAGCATCCCGGAAGTTCAGCATCATCTGCTCCTTCAGGAAGAGACGCATCGTCGTCAGAGCTTTGTCAACAACGGGGACAGTGGCAACAAGACCTCGGCCTGTCCGGCAGAAACCCACCCCCATGTGTTGCAAGTGGAATTCATATGAAAAGGGTACTCTTTCGATTTCAAGTGAAACAACCGCCTGCGATGTCCGTGCCTTGTGTCAAGCGGGCTAGCTGAACCGACGAGGATCCCGTTCAGCTAGCTGGTGACTTGACACGACATGGCCTGTTCTCAAGCTAATGCTAGCCGCCGAGCCGCCGTGCAGAAGATTACCCTCACGAACTGAGGTCGCTGGTTTCATTTGGTGCAGCGGATTCGTCATTGAAAATGTACTGAGTGTTTCCCACTGTGGCTGTTGTGTTGTTGTTAGCTGCTTAGCCGAAATGGAGAACCTGTGACGACTCAGACACTTTATACTTTCATGTATCTTTCGTCGGGTTGTTGTGTTGGAAACGTTATATGGCGCGAGAGGAGTCTGCTGTCTGAGCTGCACTCTCATCCCCAGTAAAACATTTTTAAATAAAAAAAAAGGTAAATTGATGAAGAGGTTGCATCACTTGCAATCAGCGTCACATCCTCACATCACTAAAGCTCAGCTTGCTCAGTTAAAAGTCAACTGCCTCTGCTGTAGTGTTCAGGTAATTAGTCATGGTGGTGTGGTGGATGATGCTTACACCATGGTATCCAACTGGGTGAAAGGACTAATCTTTACTTCGAGGGGGTGATCTCATTTAGTAGGGTATTTTATTTGTGTGGTTTTGGGGGACTTGCAGGAGACAACCAAGTTAATATTGCAGACATATCTTGACTTTCGGTAATATGTGTCAGGCTGCAAACACCATGGACACTGTCTGTCTTCTAATGCACAGGTCTCGTTGAAGGCCATCACCACCTTCAACCTGCCACTGCAGCCACTTTGTACCATTTGATTTCAGGGCTCATCAGTTTTTTCTGACTATTTCTACAACATTTGACAAGTAAAAATATGGATTTCCATCTTTAGTAAAGGTAACATACTACACTATTAAAAACAATACTCCATCAGAGGTAAAAATAATAATAACTGTATTGCAAATTTGAATATTTACTCATCATTGTGGAATGTCCTCATGTTCCCTAAGAGAGTGCTTCTTCTCAGGCTTGGTGTAATTTCTAAAACATTGCACCAGTTGCATGGGCAATAGCACGAAAGGCAAGTGATAAAACAAACGTGTTCTTTGTGTACATGTCATATGTAACTTACAGGAAATTAGAACACGATTGGCTGCAGGTTTTGCACTTTAAGATGGAGACTAAGGTCCTGTGGTTATTTTAAATCATGTTGGATTAATTTTAACGCCCCAAATCACAAAGTTGCCTCAGAGGGCTGTGCAGCACATGACCCCTGTATTTTGTTTTTAGAGAGGAATGTTGTAAATAGAATTGGCAAAGGCTGTGTACATATGCTACTGCTTGGTCTCTCACTTAATATATTTATATATATTTTTATATATATATATATATTCGATTTTTACTTGATTGGTCTTTATGTTGTGCATGTGTGTGACTGAAAGAAATACCCATATCTGTTCACTCCTGTGATACTCAACTTCTCTGTCCTCTGCCCTTTTGTCTTCCAGACAAATGAAGTGACCAACGAGATACAATGTCCTCGTTCCAGGTGGTGGACTCGTCGCCGGGCAGCAGCGTGAGCGTCATGGAAACGTCCAACTTTGCCCACGTCATCTTCCAGAATGTTGGGAAGAGTTTCCTGCCCCAGGCGCCCCTGGAGTGTTGCTACACCCTGACCCCGTACATCACTCCCAACCCAAAAGACTGGGTGGGCATTTTCAAGGTACGTCACACGCACCACAGCAGCTTTTTACTCTGAACCTGCTTCAAAGACCCAGTGAAACAGAATCAATTAAGGAGCAACGTTTTATTAATCCAAATCACTTAAGTTACAAAGACATTAAGAGATTGGAACTATTTCCATCTCATTACCAAAGTGTTTGTTGGATGGATTATGTGTTACGGTTTTATTAATTGGCCATAGGTTTGCAGCTGGTACATTAACGCATACATCCGCCTTGACACTAATGGTTCACCTCTTCATTAAAGCCTACAACCTCACCGCAAGCTTTGGTGTGGTTGTTCTGCATGCGGAAAGAGGATGAGTGTACATGGTGGGCTGGCTGCAGTGGGTCTCGCTGGGGGGAAAACATTTGGTGCTCTTTAAGAACCACTCTGATTCATATTAGGACCTGCCCCCCCTCCTCCCCCCACACTTGTTTCCTCCCCTCTGTCTTTCCATCAGTTTTTCTTCTGCTTCCTGCTAACCAACCTCCTCCTCCTCCTCCTCCTCTGCTAAGCTTCACTCTTTTATCAAGGCCATCAAATCTCACACATAATTAAACGGAAATGTGAACTAGGAAACTTAATGTCTCGTAAAGTCAAAAGACAAACATTTTATTGTTGTTTAAGGACTGACTTCAAATCCACCAGCTCAATTAAAAAGGAATAAAGACGCTGTGTTTATATGGAAAAAAAGTCAATTGGAAAATGTAATTGTTGTAATCCACGCTACTGAAACCTGTTTGATGGTACCGACCACGCTTCTTTAATCCTTTTGACGACCACGTCTGTCTTTTTTATCCGTTCACAGATCTATCTATTCAATTCTGACAAAGCTGTGTGTGTGTGTGTGTGTGTGTGTGTATATATATATATATATATTAGAGATGCACCGATCAGGTTTTTTGGGCCGATCACTGATCACCGATCACTGAAATCAGTGTCAGCCGATCACCAAAGTTATCGGCTAACTTTATCAAAACCCTCGCGCCTTCCAGATCGAATGCGTGTGCCGTGAACATCAGTCTATAGGGGCTCAGACATGCGAGTGTCGGTGAGTTGACCCAGAGGTTCAACTCGGGGGATGGGGTGCCGCTCGCTGCGGGAGGATCCCCGCGGGGACCTCTCACTCTGCACTCGCTGGCGCATCGTCTCCGTTGCGGCGCGCGGAGATTGAAACGTCTGTGATTGTATTTCTCGCAGATATGACGTCATCTGATCGATCGGTTTGAGTGATCGGTTTGAGTGATCGGTTTGATCGGCCTTTTTGAGAACGCCGATCAAAACCGATAATGGTAATATCGGCCGATATCGATCGGCGCCGATCAGATCGGTGCATCCCTAATATATATATATATATATATATATATATATATATATATATATATATATGAGATGAACTATTCAGCTCAAGATGATTTACTCTTTTTATTAGTGGGACATGTATCAAGACATCAATATTCCTGTTGGCTTTTTACAAATAATAATAAGCATCCCATTTCATTACAACACAAAATGCTAATAAATCTAATATTTTGGGTTAAAGTGTGTCTGTCAATTTGGGAACCCTATTGTCAAAATCAACAGGTATTTTGAATTATTTACGATGATGGATTAGCTTTGGCTTACCCACTGCGTTCCAACGATCAACATTGATGGCTTTCTGTCAGGTCACTCTTTTTGCCTCCCAGAGGCAATACTTGGTTCAGAGATGACTCAGGGAGAGAGCATTCTCCCTCACACCTTTCACATCTATAGGCGTTACCTGTTTCAGAGACATAGACTGAGCAATAAAGCTGACTCTCTCTGAGGATGACTCAGACTGCACAGAAGGCACCGCTCATTTGAGTTGTGCACAGACACCCCCTAGTGGCGGAGGATGTTCATAGTCCCATAATAAAGATCCTGGCGTAAAACCAAACCTGCTCCTCGATGCTGGTACACTCAAACAATACTCCCATGCACAGTAAACATCGACAGTGTACTTTCTAATAAAGGGCGTTGGCCTTTGTTTTCTAGCATGATGACTAATCACGATGATTAGATAAGGAATACATGATCAATTGGACATGAGTGTTTTCTAGTGAAAAGAACTCGGCTTTTTAAACACACATGTACACAACTCCCTAAAAAGCCCTTTGGAGGTTTTCAGTTGTGGCATGTTTGTTGGGTCTGGCGGGAGAAACCCGTTGTGTGAGTGTATAATTAAAGTGTCATCGTGCTGTTCTCTCACACCTTGGCGCGGTGATTGATAGCTGCTCTGCCTGTGATTATTTTATAACATCACTCCTGTGTTGGAATGTCACCATACCTAACAAAATGTCAGTCAACTTCACTCTGCAATTAGCAAAATTATTTATGTCTTCTGTCTTAAGCAAACACATGTGAGCACACAAGTAAACCTGGAAGGTGTCCATTGCAGCCGAGCCTCTCGCTGAGATGCTGCCGTATGTGGAAGGAATGTACTTGGCCCGGGTTTCCACACTGACAGTTACCATTTGTTTGGAATAGCATTATATGGAGTTTAATGGTTTGATATGGCCCACACTGCAATTATGTTTTATGCAACAAGAATATCTTACCTGAAATTTTGACAGATGTTTTGAATAACTCAGTTGATTAATGTTTGTCATTCATGCTTCTCCAATCTTTCCAATTTTCACTATTTATAGTTATGCATTAATTGATTGTTGTTAATTTAGGTATCTACTTGCAGAAATATTTTTATTTGTTCATGGTTGAACAAATTATTCCTTGCCACCCAGTGATTTGTGCATCCTATAATTTCCATCAGATTGTTGTCAACCAACTGTAATATTATATGATCGCCATATGGCAGCTGTCCAAAGGAGAGACTTTCTCTTGTGTCACTCTTTATTAATTTTTAACATGTAGCCCCCCTCCCCCCCACCCCAGGCGGTTGAGTGATCCACAGCTGAAGTGCAGTTATGTAATGTTCCCCAACATGCATGGCACATGTGGGTTGAAACGAGGTGTGTGTTTTTGCGTGAGCAGCCCAGACAGGGAGAGTGTGCGGTTTTGTGCGACAGCTTTATGACGCAGGACCTGAGTTATGATGTTCACAACTCTCTTTCATCATCTGTCGCCTTACGACACATGAAATCCATAGAATTACATCTCCCCTGCTATTTTGTGTAAAATGTTCACCTTTTCTTCGACACCCCCCGTTCTCATTTTTTACGTTAGTTGTTCCCTCTGCCGCCTCACGAGTCTGCGCATGTGCGCACGCAAAGCTAAATACACCCCTGACTTCCCCCCCTGTTCTCACACCTTTACTGCCCCCCTTCCCCTTTTTGTTGTGAGCCCAAATGGGAAGGAACAGAGGGGAGGGAGGAGAAGTAGGAGGAGGAGGAGGAGGAGGAGGAGGAGGAGGCGGCGACGTGACGAAGAGTGAGGGGCACAGTTTTAAATGTTTCCATTCTTGCCTTGAACATTGTCTGTAATCAAAGCTTTCTTCATTCAATTTGTTTTTGAAAAATCTAATTATAAAAACTTATAATGATAAAGGGTCATTCTTTTATATTCACACTGTCCAGTCCGGCATTTATGTTGTTGTTGTTGTTGTTGTTGTAGTTGTGGATCAACATTTTGGTTGCTGTTCACATCCCTAGGTTGGTTGGAGCACAGCCAGAGATTATTACACCTTCCTCTGGTCTCCTACGTGTGAACTCTACGAACCAGGAAGTACTGTGGACAGGACTGTGGTGTTTCAAGGTACACACACTCTAACACACACACACACACACACACACACGCTGTAAACCACCATCCAGACCTAGGATATTCCAAAGTAACTCCTCCATTTTACAGCATGTATAAAAACCAGCACTTTTATTTAATAAGGGAACACAACCGCAAACGGCGTCCTGGGACCTGAGCACCACTCAAACCACACACACACACACACACACACACACACACACACACACACGTAGTTGGCCTGGAACGGTCAGATATTACACAGTGAAAATATGAGAGCGTGCTGTGGTGTGTCAGTAGTCAGTAAAACCGGTTGGCTGCCGGATGTTCTGTACTTTCTCCTCCGTCGTTGAGAACCGAGCCTAACATGTCACTGGCGCACTGCAGTGAGCTCTCTCAGTGTAGCGAGGGGGGGCTTGAAATCTAAGCTTGAAATTTAAATATATAAATGACGTGTCGCCTGTGGAAATATTGAATGTCCCTCGACACGTTTAGCTGCTGCCGTGCTGTGGAAGGCGCCCGCTGGTTTCTATGCAGTGTAGTATCTCGTCTCCATTTGGCAGCACAGCAGTTCGTAGGTATTGTCGAAATGTTTTGGCCCCGCCTACTTCAAATGCGACCTCATATTAAATTCAATGAAAAACAAAGAGAGGTCACACGCTCTTATCTCTTTTCTAGGTTATTATGTTCCCAAATCTGACGGAGAGTTCTACCAGTTCTGCTACGTCTCACATGTTGGTGACATCCGAGGAGCCAGTACGCCCTTTCAGTTCCGGTCAGCCACGCCCACCGATGAGCTTCTGACCGTCACCGAGGACGACAGCAACTCGGACATCCTGGTCGTCTCCACCAAGACTGGCCTTCTAGAGGTATGCGAGATTAAGACGTTTTCTCGTTGTCTCGACCCTGATTAAAGTGTCTGACCGGAAGATTAAAGATCCCTACCAGAGCCAGAGGTGGTTCTCTCCTGTACTTGACTGTGACCTCTGACCTCTGCCCTCACTGAGGAGAGTTAATCCTCTTTTTGGCATTAATAAACAATTTATTTGATTGTCCATCTAAACAGCCATCTTATTTCACACAACACAAATGTAGTTATATATAAATTTCAAACAATTATGGATCTTACCACATTGTTCTTGTGTTTCCGAAATGACTTTAACTGTTCCAGGACATAAAGAAGTACAAGACGAAGTGATCTCCAAAATCTTCAAGAATCAAGTGACTAATCCTTAACTTCTTTCTCTTTTCACTTCCCTTCCCTCCGGCCTGGCAGCATGTGGAGGAGGCGCAGCAAGAGCGCAGAGAGCTGCTGAAGGCCATGCGCCTCCTCCACGAGGAGAAACAGCAGCTGCAGGACGAGCAGAGACGGCTGGCCAGGGAAAGGGAGCAGGAGAGGGAGACTTGCAGCTTGCTGCGGACACACAACCAGGTTAGAAAGAGTGAGGGCACACAGCCGACAGTTTGTGAATACATTTATATCATCAAATAAAGGTTTAATATACACTTAAAACATTTGTGCAACATTGAGACTCAGATCTGAGGTTACACACACAAAAAGGCAACCGCATTGGGAGTTTCATTGTTTGCACGTGTGTGTGTGTGTGTGTGTGTGTGTGTGTGTGTGTGTGTGTGTTTGTCTGTAAGTGTGTACATAGACAGACTGTCCCTCCTGGCATACGTGTGTGGAGCCGGTTCCTCGCCAGTGATCACAGGTCTGAAAACTTCAAAGACCTGCCCGGATTCATGAATAATCAGTGTCCATGTTTTGAGAGACATACAAAGAGTAGCTGTGTGTGTGTGTGTGTGTGTGTGTGTGTGTGTGTGTGTGTGTGTGTGTGTGTGTGTGTGTGTGTGTGTGTGTGTGTGTGCTGGTGAGTATGTGTGTAAACGCACACCAATCTTTCTCTCCCTCTTTAACGACCTGACTCAGTGGGCTAGAACAGAATTGGGACGCCGTTTTTCCTGGGCATCTGGCGTCAGGGACGATGCCATCGCGACCACAGGGCGAACAAACATGACGTCAAACACACAGACAAAGACACACACACACACACACACACACGCACACACGCACACGCTCATGCGCGTACACCAAATGCCCCCCTTCACTCGCATTCAGGTTCCACACCACAGGGCCCCTCTAATGTGCATTCACACAAGAGCACGCACACAAACACAAACACACTCATTATGCCACCCGCTTGCAAACCCTTTTAGTCTGTGTGTGGAATGAGAGGAGGGTAGTCCGCAAAACCGCCTGCCTGAAAAAAGAGCCCTGCCCAGCCTCAGGGACAAACACCACTCAGTCACGCGATCCAGTGGCCACTGCTTTTCTCACTGTCTATTTTCTCCCCGTCTGTCTCTCTGTCCTTCGGCCCCTGAATGTCTTCCTCCAAATTGTGGACCGTTTCATTTCAGGGATGTTTTCTTGGCATTAGAATATTATTTGTTTTCATTTTTTTTATTTTGCTGAAGCGAGGTAAAGAAAACTACATTTGGGAACATTAGAGAAAGCAAGTTATCCTTGGACCCCGGCGTCATCTACTTCCCCTCTATTCCCTCCCCCATTCAGTACACTCACCAGGATGAGTCAGATTTCAGATTTGACAATTTACGAGTTTCTCATTTCATAAACAGTATCTTGGCACACACGCACCTAAAACCAGTCAACTCATGGAACGCAGAGAGAGAGAGAGAGAGAGAGAGAGAGAGAGAGAGAGAGAGAGAGAGAGAGAGAGAGAGAGAGAGAGAGAGAGAGAGAGAGAGAGAGAGAGAGAGAGAGAGAGAGAGAGAGAGAGAGAGAGAGAGAGAGAGAGAGAGAGAGAGAGAGAGAGAGAGAGAGAGAGAGAGAAGAAGAGCTGAAGCACTGAAATTGGCCAAGAGCAAGTGAGTTAGAATCCAGTCTCTTATCGCCCCCTAGTGCAGCTCTCCATTCTAGCCTGAGAGCAAGAGCAGGCTGCTTTGAGTTAGTCCGCTGCTCTTTTTACGAAGGACAAAATCGCCATAAATTACCTGGTAACACACACACACACACACACTGTTATTACCGTGCTGCTTTTCATTCAACAGGCATGTCCGTCTGTAGATATATGACTTGTGCGGGGTGTGTGTGTCTCTTCTGTGGAGCATTTACAGTAGGTGCGCGTTAGCTCACGCCACGCTGATGAAAATATCCCGAGTTTAACATGAAAACATAAGTACATATTTTGTGGCTGCTAATTTTACGAGTACACTTTTTATAAGGTCTTTATGCACTGCTAAAGTGCTTCCCTAACACCAGCCATAAAAATCATACAGTAGTCTACGCCGAGCCGTGCCCAGAGGGAGACGGGCCCCGAGTATGCATCGGTGAGCGCAGGTGAGGATTGACGGCTGAGCTCGGTGCTATCCGTCTGTCTCCATGTGTCCTCGGATGTTTGGTTTTGTCTTTCTGTGGGTGAGTGGGTATGTGCGAGCACATGACATACAGAAAGGAAGGTGTGTTCAGAGGAATGTTGTTCTGTCACAACCAATATTAGCGATGGATGATTTAGCATCCTTCACCGCTGATTAGCAGCAAGTTCTAACATGGCACTTCCACAGCAGCCACACCACACGGAGAAGACAAATCTCGCATCTGTTGCGCTCCCCCAGGAATGTGTTTGAAAGAATTCCCCGATACTAGACGGGTTGGTCCTGCGTGCTTTCACTACATACTGTTGATCTATAACTTCAGACACTGAGTGTATGTTCCGAGTCCATCAGAGGGCTCACGTCAGTCATCATTTGTAACTGGAGATTTGAGATAAGATAAGACGGTCACAGCTGCACTAGAAACAGGCTATAGAGGTAAAGAACGGTCCAATTAAATACAATTTTTAAATGAGATTTAAAAACAAATAGATGGGTTAAGATACCTTTGACCTTATACATGATTTTTTTGCAAATATTTGTCAAATATTCTATTAAAATAATATTCCGGCAGCAAAAAATCTTTTAACGTTTTAAACCCAAACTAAACATTGTAACCTTTTATGAGGGTAGTATTTCTAAAGGAGTTTGATATTGGTAGACCTAATAAAGTGGCGACTGGGTGCATGATAAATTACAAAAAATATTTTTAAAAATATCGCATATGCAACATACTATATATTCAACGCGACTGTAGTACGTCTCATGACTAATCGCATCTTCCTTGTCTTTGTTCCTTCAGCATTAATTCTCCTCTGCCAGGTTCAGCCTGCCAAATGGGCTGCTGTGATTGGCTGTCGCGCCCGTCACTGTGATCCACAGCTGCCTCTCTGTCCCGCAGGAGCTGCTGCGCTCGTCGCAGGGCCTGTCAGAAGAGAGGGAGGATGTGAGGAGGAGGCTGTCAGAGGCCACGGAGCGGGTCCGCCAGCTGGGGGAGGACCTGCTCGGAGTCACCCAGAGAGGCCTGCAAAAGGAGACGGAGCTCGATTGGTGAGTGAAGAATGCTAACACATGCCCATCAATCATCCAAACTCATCCGTTTCTGTAAGTGTGTGTGAATGGGTAAATAGTAAATACCTTTGAGGAGGATTTCTTGCCTTCTGCTTCCTCAACATCTTCATCATTCCACTTGTCTATAGCGTGTGGACAAAATAATGCAAAGCAGAAACCATTGCCTCAAAAATAATTAATCAACACCTGCCTGTCAAAGTCCAATTCAAACACAAATTAACAAGGGTGGTATTCATTAAATTTATATTTTAGTGCAATGTAATAAAAGCTTTTTACTCCTTTTTTTTCTTAGATGATGAGTAGGAGGTCACCGACATTCAGGGGGTCGCGGTTAAGAATTTGAGAACCTATTTACACACATAGTACCTCCATAGGAAGATCTTCTGGAGTTGTCCGCTATGGTTACTAACCAGTAGCATGAATGCCATCGTGTAATATCGTGATGCCGGTGGATTGGTTTGAGGACGGCGGCTGTACAGAAGGTGTTGATTTTATTTCTCAGTCTGCGTGACCGTCTGAAGAAGCTGACAGCCGAGAGAGACGGTCTGGAGAGCCAGCTGAAGAACGAGAAGGATGAGAGAGACCTTTACAAGGTGGGACACATCTCTCCATCGCTCAAAGGATGGATTCATGGATCACAAGGTGCATTGTGACTAACCATTCTTTGACTTTTTCTTTTTTCTTTCTGTGGCTGTGTTGTCCAACGTGTAGGCCCACCTGCGCAGCACCGAGCTGGAGAACACTAAGCTGAGTGCAGAGCTGCAGATGTTGAAGGCGGTGGAGCTGAACCGGGAGGTGACCATCGCTCAGTTCCAGGAGGAGCTGGACAGACTCAGGCTCTGCGTCGCCCAGCGGGACAGTCTGGAGAAAGAGCTGCTGACACACAAGACTGACAAGGTAGTAGTGGTTGTACCCCTATGTGTCTGTGTGTGTCTCTATGGTAACAATCTGTTCATCTATACATGTATACACTAGTGTTCAAGAAATTGAGGTCAGACAATTTCGCGTTTTCCATTTAAACTCACACTTTTATTCATCAAATTAATTGAAAAATGAATAGAAAATATATTCAAGACATTGACATGGTTAGAAATAATGATTTTGATTTAAAATATAAATTTTGCTGTAAACTTTGAGCTAACATCTTACCTCAAAGGAAGTCCAGTTTTATAGTTTCTCTCATCAGCTTAACTGTTTTCAGCTGTGCTAACATAATTGCCCGAGGGTTTTCTAACCCTCCATTAGTCTTCTAAGGCGATGAGCAAACACAATGTACCACAAGACCACTGGAGTGGGAGTTGCTGGAAATGGGCCTCTGTACACCTTTGTAGATATATCAGAAAAACAAGATATTTCAACAGAATAGTCATTTACCACATTAACAATGTATAGAGTTTATTTCTGTTTAATTTAAATAGTCATTTACCACATTAACAATGTATAGAGTGTATTTCTGTTTAATTTAAATAGTCATTTACCACATTAACAATGTATAGAGTTTATTTCTGTTTAATTTAATGTTATCTTCAATTTTTGTTCTTCTTTTCTAAGTGACCCCAAACTTTCGAACGGTAGTGTCTGTGTGTGTGTGTATATATATATATATATATGGTCTGTCTCCATGTCTCTAGGCAGATCTGGCCCGTGTGCGTGAGCAGCTGCGTCAGGCAGAGGAGCAGCTCCAGGCGTCCCGGCAGCAGGCCTCCATGTTGGCCTCGGAGCTCCGCGACTCGGCGAGCGCCCGGGACCACACGATGACCGAGCTGTACCGCGCCCGCGTGGAAGCTGACAAGCTGCGCGTCAGTCTCGCCGATGCTCAGGCCGAGTGCCAACGCATGGAGAGCCAGCTCGACCGCATGAGAAGCACGGCACAGAATGAAGTGGTCAGTCTTCTCTGTCGTTCACTTGCTATGTCTGGGAATTCTGAAGCAGGCCGTGGGATTTTTTTTTTTTTTTTTTTTTTTTTAAAACGTCCTTCTCTCCCAGGGTGTTGGAACCAGCGAGGAGACGGCACCCAGCATGATGGTGGTGTCCGAGGCAGAGGCCGAGCTGCAGAGAGAGGTGGAGGAGCTGAAGCTGCGCCTTCACATGGCGGCTGAGCACTACAAGGAGAAGTACCGGGAGTGTCAGCGCCTCCGGAGGCAGGTGGCCAAACTGAATACGACGGAGTCACAGGGAGTGAGTAGAGCACAACTCATACGACTAGGAATATGACACCCAGGTCAATTTATGCCGAAATCAGCAGCAAATAAATAAATATAATATATTTTTTTGCAGGAGCCAAAGAGAAATGTATCCACTGAGACGACACAGGAGCCAATGACCCCGAGTCCAGAGTCACCGACGGCAGGTACGCGCTCCTTCAAGTGCAAAAGTATGCATATGCAAGATGATGGAGGTATGATTACCGGGACATGTTTGGTCCAAAACAAATGAATCCAGACACACATTGCATATTTATTTTCTTTTTTGAAGATGTACTTTTCTTATTGCTTGTTTCTTTAAAAAAAAGTAATTCACTGGTAGTAATACAGGATATTCCATCACAGTATCATTTATTTCTCAGTCACACACACACACACACACACACACACACACACACACACACACACACACACACACACACACACACACACACACACACACACACACACACACACACACACACACACACACACACACATAAATGGAATCTGTGAGGATCCAGTAATAATAGCCCATCATTATAAAGTGTCCTCTTATCTAATGTATTAGTTAAGTGTAAACAAAACCAACACAATGGTTCTGAATGCAGGGTTCTGAGTGTGTCCTTACTGATTCACTTCCAATTCTTTTGTTTAGACAAAGTCCATTTAGTCAATAATGCTTCTAAAAATAGTAATAAATGCTATTTCCAGATAAGTTATCCTGTCCGTACTTAAAACATTATTATTAATCTGTTATTGATCCAGCACATGGCACTGCACTTTAATGCTTCTTGTTGTACTTCTGGTCAGATGCTAAAACTGCATTTACTTGTACTCAGACAATGACGATGATAATAAAGTTGAATCTGAATCAATCCTCAGTAACTCTTTGCAATCACATGACGTAAAGAAAAGTAGGTGCACGTTGTGACTCACTGTGCTGGACTGGACAAACCTTTGTTCTCTCACAATGCTATTACTCCTCGCTGAGATAAACTGTAACCTAAAAACAACAAGTTGATACAGATTCTCTGGACAAACTCTTTCTTGTAAATGTAGGAAGTAAATAAAAGTGTCCAAGGCTATGTGGCCGTGAGGGATTCCACCACTACAGTGTTTTTCCTCCCCTGTAAAAATAAAAGTGATCAAATTGAAAATCTCCATAATTATCTCTTCTTTTCAAGTGGTAATACCTGAATGAAAGACGGTCCTGCTGACTAAGTATCATCTTTGCTCTGCTCCATCTCTGTGTGTTTACAGGTAACATTATAGCTGCTGCTGTCCTACAGGAAGCCGCTGAGATGACAATAACACCAGAATTTAGTCACAGGGAACACACGCATGCTGATACATACATCAGCATCGACAGACACGAAAGGCAGAGAGAGGAAATGCCACGGGAGAGGGATGAGGTGGAGGCTGAGGTAGAAACCAACCAAGGGGAGGAAATGGAGAAAGAAAAAGAGGAGAAGAGGGACAGTCTGCCAGAGGAGAGCCTGAGGATGACGAGCTGGGTGGAGGTGGAGAACGAGAGGCAGAGAGCCGAAGAGAACAGCGAGGCGGAAATTGCGCTGAAGGCCGAGGAAGTGAGGGATGTTGCGGCGCACCGTGTGCCGCTGGAGGGGGAGGGGGAGGGGGAGGGGGAGGCGAGGTGGATGGGGGAGGCGGAGAAGGCACAGACGCGCTCGGTGGAGATGGAGCTGGCGATGATGGAGGAGAAGTGGAGGCAGCAGTGTGCGATCAACGAGACCCTCAAACAACGGCTGGCCAACGAGGAGGAGCGATTCAGAGTAAGCACACACACACACACACACACACACAAGCGGGGACCTAATGTGAGGGATCAGTCCTCTCCCAGTGGTCAGAGGTCGCGTATAAGCCCTAAAGTACCACAACACCTTCCATTTGTAAATGCATGTTAAAACAACCACCATGCTCCAGTGTAGATGGGATTCTATTCATCATTATTCTCATTGCACACACAATAACTCTATTTTTATTGCACCAGAGTGTTCAGTAAATCCTATCCTCCCTTTTCACAATTCAATTTCCCAGTCCATTTAGTTTTGATTTGATTTGATTTTTTTTATCACTGGATGTAGTTACACACAAAGAAAATTAACTTGTGAGGTTATGATCCAATCATAATAGCCCAACATTATAAAGTTTACTCTAATACCTCATTTATTAGTACTTGTCTTTGAACATATTTCCAACTCATTTTATAAACACACAATATAAACCAGAAATGCAGAAATGCTCACCGTGTTAATCGTTCTCTTTTAGTTTGTTTGCTTGATTTAGCTTGTTAAAAAAACAATTAATTATCACTATTGAATAAGTTTCATTTAATTATGATGGTAATTGTTACAGCACTGTAAAAAAAATAATCCAATAGCAGGACAACTATCAGACCTTTAAAAGTGTCTTCCCATCAGCGACTCGAAGAGAGCTCAGACAGACGGATGGACGCCTTGATGGACTGTTGGGTTGCCAGTTGCCACTGAGAGCTTGTGTGAGTGTTGTGTTACCACTGAGAGCTTGTGTGAGTGTTGTGTTACCACTGAGAGCTTGTGTGAGTGTTGTGTTACCACTGAGAGCTTGTGTGAGTGTTGTGTTACCACTGAGAGCTTGTGTGAGTGTTGTGTTACCACTAAGAGCTTGTGTGAGTGTTGTGTTACCTTGTGTGAGTAGCAACAGTCACAGAGGAACAAAGGTTCATAACAGTTTACATAAACAGGCATTAACCAGAGTAACAGGGTTATTCCATGCCACACATGAGCCAATGTGTGTGTGTGTGTGTGTGTGTGTGTGTGTGTGTGTGTGTGTGTGTGTGTGTGTGTACGTGCGTGATTCAATACGACCACTTGAGCTCATTGCGTCGATGTGGGCCTGTTGCATTTTGCGTGCGAATGTCTGCCAAAGTACCTACTGGCATTTAATCTCCGTGAGTGAGTGTGTGTTTATCGGCGCTGTAAATAAGGCTCTCCCCTGTCTTTGATAGAGTCTCCTGTCTGAGGCGAGCGCCCCGGGCCTCGGGACGCTCTTAATGGCCCCGGAGACTGACAGGAGAGGCGGCCGCGGAGCGCCATGCTTTACGGCTGTTTACAACAGCCACCCAGAGGATGGACCGTGGGGGGGAGGAGAGGAGGAGAGGAGGAGAGGGGGTGGGGGGGGGGGGAATAGACAGGGAGGCAGGGCATAGAAGTACACGGCTGCAGAATCCCCTCACCTGAACTTAACCCTCTAATGCTGCGCAGTAAATTCACGAGCGAGGGGGGGGGGAGCGAAAGGAGGACAAAGGGAGATGAAAGAGAGAATGACAGGCGGAGAAAAAAAAAGCCGATGAAGCAAACAAAATTTAGGGGTGAAAAAAAGAAAAAAGGTAGGACGGGCGGACATGGAGCAGAGAGAGAAACTGCCGGAGAGTAGGGGATTTGGAAAATTTGTGACGGGATGAAACGGGAGAAGAGCAGGCATGGAGCCATGTAAAGCATCCCACAGGGTCTGTCCCGTTAGAAGGTTTGAGATTTACTACGATCCCCTGGTCCGCCCCAGACGGCCCTGGACACAGGCCGTGTGTCTGCGGCTTTAACTGTGTGCTTTACAGTAAGCACCGCACATCTGACGCCGCTCCAGGTTAAATAAAACTCAACTGACCAAATATGATTTGTTCGCTCGCCGACTGATATTCCTCTTCGTCAGCGAAGACGAATGGAGTGGAAAGAAAGGGATCCTATGGGGGGGGGGGCATTAAAGTTAAGATGTGACCTTTCCATCAACTTTGGGAGAGTCCGTCACCATTTCTGCTGCACTGTTATTTGATTTTTTGCAACTTTATCAATCCGTCAATGTAAAAATGATGAATTGACAACTATTCTGATATTCAATTAATCATGGTTAAGTATTATTTCAGCGTCAATGCCAAAATGTTCTCTAGTCCCAGCTTTTCAGTCGTAAATATATATCATATGACATATTTCATTTTACATCTTGGGGTTTTGGTCTACTGGACAGAAAGACATTTGAAGATGCTGCCTGGGGCCACATTAAATAAAGATGTTATACAAAAGAATTGTGAGACTTGTTAGTTGTAGCTTTAGTTATTTTACTACTAAAACTAGTCCTTACGAGTCTCCTAATTGGAGCCGTGCGGAGATACAATATTTGCCTTCCTGAGAAAACAGAAAACATGAGCCGATGTCACCTGATTTGTTTCCTGTGTTCATTATTTATCCATCATCTTAGAGTATTTCTACAAAAAAAACAATTTAAATGTATTCTATTTGATGTACACGTAGCCATTCTATGGTGCATTTGTATTAACGTGTGTGTGTGTGTGTGTGTGTGTGTGTGTGTGTGTGTGTGTGTGTGTGTGTGTGTGTGTGTGTGTGTGTGTGTGTGTGTGTAGGTGCACATGGCAGAGCGAGCCAGCGAGGTGACAGAACTGAAGCGGAACCTTGCCCAGGCGCTCCAAGACAAGGAGCAGCTCCAGGAGGTACAGGCGGGTCGGCGTTGTGGCGTCTCCTCCTTACGGGGCTGCACTTAGTTTTCACAGCAGGAAGTCTCTCCGTCTTCCACCGGAAAATAAAAACACAACTCTTCTCACTATACCTTATTAGCGTTTCAGTCGCACTTGATCGGTACTTACTGATGGTGCTTCTGTCGGCTTCCTTGAAGAAATGTTACTTTATTAACTCTTGTTGTTCTGAGTTTGTACTCAAGGTTGAATGCAAACACGTCAGTGTAATATAATAATAATAACATTATTTTTAAGTTCCCCTTTAAAACATTGTACAAAAAAGTGTCAGCTCAATGACGTGTAATATAATAATAATAACATAATTATTTAGAGCACCTTTAAAACATTATACACAAAAGCGTCAGCTCAATGACGTATAATGTCATAATAATAATAATAATAACATTATCTTTTAGAGCACCTTTAAAAACAGAGTTTACAAAGTGCTCTACAGAGAATCAAGGCAAACAAATATAATGGTTGGATAGAAATATAAAATAAAAATACAACAGACATAAAAGGACGACATCACTTAAAAGCTGTTCTATAAAAATGTAATGTATGCAGGGGAAGCTGAATCCCAGCCGTATGTGGATTCAGCTCAGGTGTGTAGAGCTACTTTGATTAAATCAGACACAACATGTCATCAGTTTATGAATGCAGGGAATCATTTTAAAAAGCTAATACAAGTCTGAGATAGCAAACTCTTATCCTGTTGCCTGTGGATTCTGCTTCCTATGCACATTTCTGTTTCTAGAGATTCTAGGCGTGTGAACTGAGTCCTGGAGCGTTTCCTTCCCTTCTCCATCCTCCCCACTACCCACTAATTAGTACATCTCCGCTCGCTGCTCCGCCCATCGGTACAGTGCCATTAGACAGTGCAAATGCCACGCGATGTGTCTGTTTCACCTTCCTAACCCTGGTTTAAATGTTAAACCTGATAGCTGCGCACTAATGAAGTCATCAAGAGAGGAGGTCATGGGGGGAAGAGGGAGAGGAAGGAGGGAAGTAAGAGCGGGAGAGGGCGAGTGCCTCCATCAGCAGAGCCCGAGCAGAGGGAGCCAGAGTCTGACACCCATTACAGTAATGAGTACGGTACTAATGCGCTCGCTCCATATATAATCACAAAGGGCAGAAACAATGTAGAGGAAACTTAACTCGGAGCTGGAAATATTTAATCCCCGCATGGTTCCAACAGTGAAAGTGTGCCCGGGACACACTCAGTGAACTTCATTCTCTCTCTCTCTCTCTCTCTCTCTCTCTCTCTCTCTCTCTCTCTCTCTCTCTCTCTCTCTCTCTCTCTCTCTCTCTCTCTCTCTCTCTCTCTCTCTCTCTCTCTCTCTCTCTCTCTCTCTCTCTCTCTCTCTCTCTCTCTCTCTCTCTCTCTCTCTCTCTCTCTCTCTCTCTCTCTCTCTCTCTCTCTCTCTCTCTCTCTCCAAACCCATAGTTTTACACATTCAGCAACAACAATGATCTGATAGAGGATTTACTGGGAAAGGAAAACATACAAATACAGATGGATATCATCTAGGTATAAGATAATGAAGAAAAAATCATGTGCGGTATGAAAATATAAAGGTGAAATATATCATTTGTATAAACTTCAAACAATATGGAGCGATTTGAAAGCATGTGATCCAGCCCAGACTACTGAGTACCGGGAAATAACCGATTCAAACGCATGCTGAGGATATCTCCTGGACGTTGTCCCTCAGGAGCTGCAGCGCGCCGCGTCCCGGCAGAGGGAGCTGGAAGCCGGGGTCCAGGGAGCGGAGATCCGGCAGCCCCTGGTGCTGCGCTACCCCCTGCCGTACCCTCAGGACCCCTCCCCCCCGCCGCTGGTCCCGCACAGGCCTGCGGAGTTGCAGTACGGCAACCCGTACTCCACCGACCACGCGCGAGGTGGGAGGAAGTCGGGCGTCGACGGGCCTCTCCATCTCTCTCTCTCTCTCTCTCCTCTCCGTCGCTCACGTGTCCCCGTTTGTCTCCTAGACCGGACGGACGTCTCTCTTTCTCCTGAGCA
The DNA here is from genome assembly GCA_036178185.1 of Liparis tanakae. Classification (NCBI taxonomy): domain Eukaryota; kingdom Metazoa; phylum Chordata; class Actinopteri; order Perciformes; family Liparidae; genus Liparis; species Liparis tanakae. The sequence continues at coordinate 9,292,127 of CM070106.1, forward strand.
CATGTCCCGCCCTCCACCCGAGGCCCCGCCCTGCGCCCCGCCCTGCGCGCCGCCGATCACCCCCCCGAGCCCGGGCCCTGGCCCCGGGCCGCCGGGCTGGGACCGAGAGGTGGTCTGCATCCAGCCCTGCCGCACCACCGGCCCCCCCGAGAGTCAGGAGCATCCGCCGGAGGAGCCGCGGAATGTGAGTGCACGCAAAAACACAAAATGCGGGATGGGAAGTCAGACACACCAAACCTGAGCCAAACCCAACGCTCATTAACAAGCCGACGCCATTTGAATTCATCTTTTACCAGCTGAGGTTTTACATGCATCAGATTATGCAAATGCAAATGTTTTCTGCCTGCTCCCCCCAGGGAGACCACTCATAATGAAAAGATTGTTGTTTTTAAGTTATCGTACCATACTTGATCACAGCATCATTTTGATCTCAATATGTTCAATATATATTTATTTTTAAATTTCAAAGCAACTTAAATGGCAAACTCCGCCCCAGGCTTTGCCTTCTTACCCCCGTGTCGTGTTTTCAGCATCCAAAGAATTGCTGTCACGGTAATCCCTCTCTCTCTCTCCGTCTCTGGAGTCCTCCTCCTCGCTGAATGAAGGGAATGGTAGCTTGCCCTTAAAAAAGATGAAGAGATGAACTAATTTGCATATGGCTCTAATTAACGTCACTCCCTCCGAGCTCAAGAGAGACGAAGATAACAAGAGCTCGGAGAGTAATTAGGGGAGATTTCTTTTGCAAAGGGACGGACCACAGATCAGTTTGTGTCCGTCAGATTGTATCAGGTTTTGTTGTTGTTGTTGTTGTTTGGGAGCAAACTGAGGCAAGCGAGGAGGGTTTGCTGTTCAAATTGAAACATTAAAGCTCATGTCCTTAGTGGTTCTGTTTCCAGACAGCCCTCTCAATACATCGCCTCCTTTCTGGGAGGGCGGCTCTGTGTGTGCGTACGGCTCTGCGAGCGACGAGGTGGCCGCTACTTTCCATCCCTTTGTGTGCGTTTGTGTCTCGCAGGCTGCTGATGGGGCTCAGCCGTCCTGCGATCATCAGTCCAGTAGACGTAGAGAAGCCAGGGGCAGCTTCTGCTTTGACTCCAGGTAGTGTGCCTACCCACACGCGAGAATACTGTAGAGCAAAGAGGGACAGTCCACCCCCGTGCCAGTGTTGAGCCGAGCTAATGTTTAACACAAATACACAGACAAAAGGAATTTAAATGCCTTGCTGTTTGGACAGACCCACAAATAATTGCCCTGTTGTTGTTTTTTTGCAGAATGAACAGGCTTATTATCTCAATTATTCTGAGAGATATTACTCTGCCTGCCCTCTGTGTTTCTGAATTAAAGAGATACTTTTTCTCAACGTCCTGCGAGAAGCTTGTTTTCATGGAAGCAAACATGTTCCGCCTGTTTAGGTTAATCACAAAATGAATGTCTTGAGTGCAACTGAGGCACATTTGCCGGACTGTTTCTGGCAACGCAGCCCGAATGCACTCCGGATGCCTCGTCTTGTAAAGATGACGCACGCCATATTAGCTCAACTGATTCTGGAGAAAAGACACAATCTATGTTCACTGAGGGTCGACATTTTATCCAATAAAAATAAAAAATTATATGTTCATTATTTTATTTATTTTTTAAACATTATTGTCGTATTTGTCCGTTAAGTAAGAATTAAAATCTCTACATATCTGTTTGTGTAGAGAATAAACAAACTACATATTATTTCACACCAAAGAAGTTCTGGATTAATAATCAAAAACATGTAACGAACAAAACAGTTTGAACAAAGATTACAAAAGAGGAAGAGGTATTGAACACAAAACCTATACCTACATGCACACAAATATATATATATATATATATATATATATATATATATATATATATAAATAATATACAATACACAATACATATAGATACACATTCAACTTGTAATCCAGTCGTCTGTTTCAAACTTCAGGACCGAGATCATTCTAGAATCATTAGAATAGAATTAGAATAGAATTAGAATAGATCATTCTGTGATCATTCTAGAAGTTCTTATTTCAGGATGTCTTAAGAAGTCCTAGTTGAGCGTAGTAACATGCAGAATAAGTCTGTGTTGGATCCAAACCAAGCTGACACATCTCTCTCCCCCCCCCCCCCCCCCTCTCCTTTTCTCTCCCCCGGTAGTGTGCACAAGCGCTGCCCGCTCTGCGAGGTGATCTTCCCGCCCCACTTTGAGCAGCGCAGCTTCGAGCAGCACGTGGAGAGCCACTGGAAGGTCTGCCCCGTCTGCTCCGAGCAGTTCCCCCTCAACTGCCAGCAGCAGCTCTTCGAGAGGCACGTCCTCACGCACTTTGACGGCCACGTGCTCAACTTCGAGCAGATTGAATGACGGCCGCGCAAAGGGGCGAAGCTCCGGTTCTGACTTATCGTATGGGTAAATGTGTGTGGTCGGATATTTAGTTCATTTTGATTGGGTCAAGGTGTCTTGTTAATATACAATCATTAGCACTTTTTTGCAATCTTTAACAAAGGTTAGAAAGAATGTAGTCCGGGAAGCCGAGCGCGTCCCGCGGCGGCTGCTCCACCGAGGTGGTTTATGAAGTCGGGTAGCGGTCACCGGAATACACCGATGGTAAAAGGATCATTAACACGGTCTTTTACTTTTGTATCCTTTTTATGCTCATCTTTCTGCTTTTAGAGGGACTAGTGCATGCATTTATTATGTGTTCCAAACTACAAAAGTACAGCTGTTCAAGCTAAAAGAGGGAATTGTAGCTGGAACCAGGAATTTGAAGAGAAAAGATTTTAGTACGTCAATGTCCGGGGTATTATTTACAATAAATAAGATTCTCATCAAGCAGCCAAGACATCTCCATCTTTCAATGTCCAAAGCTTCTTCTTCTTTTTTTTCTTTCTTTTTGTGCATAAATGCAATTAGATCTGAATATGTGATGTCATCAGAGTGTGTGTTATTTAATAAAGGAGTGGTGTGGTGGAATTATTTATTTTTTTGACTTGAATGGGAAGTGATCTTTGATTTCTCCCAAACTACAGTACTACTGGACGTGTAAGACGTCAGACGGTTTCAACAAAAACAGCACTACGTTTTCATGTATCTGCACTAAAAAAGGCTTTATTCTGAATGTACTGTACATATGAAAATAAGTATAAGTTGTGGAGAGACCTGTGAATTACTGTCGTGACTCTGCCTCCCCTCATTGTTACTTATTTTATTTTTTGATGAAAGAATGATGTTTTACTTTGGTCAGTTGGTAAAAAAAAAAAAAAAAAAAAACTTGGCTGGTCTGTTTCATTGGAGATGCTGTCACGTTGGAGCAAAGGGACTGCAGCACACAAAGTTAGACACTTTTGCTGTTATGTAATTCCACGTTTTAACGTTACAACTGTGAAGAAAAATCCATTGCTTTGTGTGCAGGTCCACATGAGTGAGAGTCATTTACATGTGTGTCTCATCACCGCTTGTCTATTTACAAAGTGACCCCTGACAGTGTTGTATTCAGGCTTTACAAATTGCACATGCCTAGTAATCACAAGGCAAGTGTGTGTGTGTGTGTGTGTGTGTGTGTGTGTGTGTGTGTGTGTGTGTGTGTGTGTGTGTGTGTGTGTGTGTGTGTGTGTGTGTGTGTGTGTGTGTGTGTGTGTGTGTGTGTGTGTGTGTGTGTGTGTGTGTGTGTGTGTGTGTGTGTGTGTGTGTGTGTGTGTGTGTGTGTGTGTGTGTGTGTGTGTGTGTGTGTGGTGTCATGTGTCCAGCCCTTTTCATGTGAGGACGTCAGGACGGTGGTTTAAGTGTGTACTGCAAAGATCTTTATGAATAAAGTAAGCTTGTCTTAATGCATTATACTGAAACCTTTTCTTCTATTTGGGTTGGAAGGGGAAGAAATGACGCGTCAGTCCGAGCTACAGAGCTTTACACTTTTATTTTTATGGATTTTTTTTTTTCCAGTCATTTCTTGTTTACATTTAAGCAGCTTTTCTTTTATATAGAAAGACACTTTGACATCGTTTACAAGTCGCTCTGCTCACAACCTGTTGTCCCCCATACAAAAAGGAAACGTTGGTCTCCACGGTACATACGAAAATATAATTTAAAAGCACTTGACAACAGACACGTTACAATACATTCACTGTACACAGTATATTAAAACCCCTCCTCCTCCTCCTCCACCTCCTGCACACAGCCTCCGCCCCTCCTCTCCCATATGTGTAATACTGCAATTGGACCCTGTGCAAAGCTGAAACTATTGCCATGGCGACTGTGGAGTCCGTGAAGCAGGGATGGTTTTACGAGTGTTTGACAGAGCTCCGACGGCAGACTCTCCGTCTCCGTCCATCTAGACCTGTCTCGGCCACGGGAACTTCTTCCCCGCCGCCGAGAGGCAGGAGAGAAGCTTTTCTATCGCACGCGAACCATTATCTCAGGGTTACCTTCAGGGTAAGAAGTTCATGGACGCTCTGTGAAACTGATATCAAGATTTTGGGTTCACTTATCGTTGCTTCAGAATAGACATGGATGTCTTTCACACACACACACACACACACACACACACACACACACACACACACACACACACACACACACACACACACACACACACACACACACACACACTTGTGCTCATTGTTAGGTAGCACACTAGTTGAAGGCATTGTAAGTACAGTACAGGCGTATAATTAAAATAATAAGAACAGTATGTTTAAAAACTAGAGTTGATTTCTTCACCCCCCCGTTACATAAATGAAATAAACACATACCAGAAACAATTCGGCCGTCTTTCCTGTAAAGACTGTGTGGAAAATGAAGTATCAAAAAGTCTATTATAAAAAGTCTCCGTGTCGTGCTAAACCCAGTGGTTTCCATGGCAACAGCCGCCTGGAGGACAGGAGGCTGTGCGCATGTCAGAGGTCACTGTGCCCTTGAAAAAGAGCAAAGGAGAAATAACTCGTTCGTCGAGCTCTCAGCGGATTGAAGACGTTGTGCGCGGTGTGGGAGACGAGTGTTGTTCTCTTAGAGGCAATGAACCAGGAATTCACAGTCAGGGGCAACAAGTTGGCGACCGCTACACTACACACCCCCGCTAGCCATCCTGCTCCACAGGAGACCAACCAGCGGCTTGGCACACACACACACACCTACACACACACACACACACACACACACACACACACACACACACACACACACACACACACACACACACACACACACACACACACACACACACACACACACACACACAACACGACAGGTCAGAGCACTGAAACACACAGAATACAGAAACACTCTATAGCTGATGACTTGGATACTGCTGAAAAAACACACACGTCACACACGCATCCGTACAATGAACTGGAATGCTCTCGTCTATAACACACACACACACACACACGACGGGTTGTAGGTGGTAATCTCTTACGAATACAAATCTTTCACACGGCACTCCTCTCTTCACGACACACAAGGCATGCACGAACACATTCCGTCGATGTACATCCACTCATGCGCACATTTTGGAGGAGCAATGCAGAATAAAATCATTGCCACACATTTGGCGACCTCCAGGGTGAAACCATTATTACTACCCACCCACCCACCCAACAAACCTCCCTCCCCCTCCCCCCACCCCCCATCAGGCACATGGTATGGTCAGTGTTTGGCAGTGGAGAGCTGTTGGCAACATTATGGAAGAAGAAAACAAAACGACGACAACGATCTTGGCAACTGGAATACAGAATGATGCTTAACCGGCTTCTCCGGCTCCGTCCCCTGAACGCAGCTCTGGCGGTCTGAATGAGGAAACGCTGGAGACGTGAAATACATGGAGGGCTCTCCGTGGGGAGGACATGTTCAAGACGTGGATCGTGGGTTCCTTCCTGATCAACAGTAAAACATGGCGCGCGGCTCGGCGTGGCGAGAGAGAACTCTCCGGGCCCAGAGCGACCGTCCGGAGTGACGGTGTCTCTTATTGACACCGAAGAGAATGAAAACACTGACAAAAATATAAAAAATATATAAAATAAAGCTTGAAAATAAAGTGTAACTATTTATGTATATGCGCATGAATACTTTTATATATTTGTTTATGTACACATACATATCTGTCTATTGTTTATATATCAATATATCTATTTAAAGTATAAGTTAACTCTCGCACTGAAACCCTCAGAAGTTACTGCGGAGGCACAGATCTGAGTTCAGTGAACTCTGGGTCCAACGAAACGGGAGTGAAACAAACCGCTGAACTCAGGTCAGCGCTAATGTCAACTTCATCCCACTCGAAGACGAGGAGGCAAAAGGGGCGGGGCTTGGTGGCACTTGCTGTTTCACGTCTTTTACGTTCCCCATCTCCTTTCATGTCGTTTGTTTTTGTGTTTTTTCTTTCTGTTTTTTACATGTAGCACCTTATGCAAGTCAAACATAATAGAGAACAAAAATAACGTGATAGCATATACGAATGTGCAAATGTACAACAATAAAAATACTACAAAAGATACATTGTTTTCTCAAAATACAATTGATATAACACGGGTATAAAATAAAGTATGTAAAACATACAAACACAAAGATGAAAAAAGGAACTTAAAGCACACACGTGATCCTTTAGTGTGACGGGGTGGGGGGGCGTCGGGACAGGGCTGTGTTTGGGGTCAGAGGTCGCTGCGAGCTCGGGCTCTAGCCCTGAATCTTGCGCAGGATCTCGGTGGAGACGGGCGGGTGGAAGTTGATGGTGTGGTGTCTCAGGCCCTGCGAGGTCTTGTAGCTCTTGCCGCAGCGACACTTGAAGGGTTTCCTCACGCGGATCTGCGTGCGGTGACCGTTCTTGGCGTGGTACTTGATGCCGTTCACATTCTGACGAGACAGGGAAGAGAGGATGCGTTACAAAAGGGGGGAGAAGTGCAACAAGCACCCTTTCTACGCCGCGGTGGACACGCCACGCCACCTGCGTGCCACCGTGGATGGAGAGAAGGGAACTGGACACAGCGTTGGAGGCGGGGCTCCGTTCAGAAGCACCGAAGGATTTAAAAAAGGTCTATTTAAGTGGTCAAACTGGGAAGTAGATTTACCGAAAGAAATGGTTCAAAGTTATCAATTTTCCAATATTAAACATACAGAAAATCAACAACAAAACGTTTTCCCACAGGCATACATTGGGAAAGTCTGTGGGAAAAAGGATTTTTGGGCCCAGAAGCATCACAAGACAAACCCGGAAGTTGTCAGACTGTCCTCACGGCCCGCTGCTCTGGCTGGGGGCGTGTGTCGACACTGATACCAGACTGCGATCACGGGTTGATTTCCTTATTGAGATAAACAGCTGCTGGCAGTAGCCTCATTAACACTTACCAAACTAATTCTCAATGGTCACCAAAATATTTACAAGTGAAAGGAAACCAGTGTGACAGGACAGTGCAATGAGCATCACCCTGCCCTTAAAGCTGAGCTGTGTCATTATTATACAGTTACATTATAGTGACATTACTACTGAAACTCATTTTAAATCTAATGTCAGATCAACTAGATCTTGATGCATACCTGGTTGAAAACAATTCTGCTAAATGTGTTTCTGCTGTAGACTCTTTCAGATCAACAACAAATGTGACTTCAGCCCGCGTCACTGTTTGCTCTGGAAAGCTGAAAGAGGTTTTTGTTACCAGCCGTGATCAAATTCACCCAAAGCAAATATAGCATGATAAATTGATCACCGCTTCCAATCGTGCATTCTTGATTTATAATGTGCTTTAAAAATAAATAAAAAATGATGTCCGGACATGTGATACTCAGACAAAAGCTCCAGTGTTGACCTCATCAGAAACAGCGGAAGGCCCTCACCTTGTATCTCTTCTTGCAGCCGGGGACGGGGCAGGCGAAGGGCTTCTCCTCCCCCCCGTTCATGCACATGGAGCTGAGGATGGACTCGGAGCTGATGGCGCTTTCTGTGGTCCACGACTCATCGCTGTCCGACTCCTCGTAGTCTACCTCCTCCTCGTCATACTCGCTGCCTGGAGGCCCGATGGAGACACGCAGCAACAATAAAAAAGCCAGTCATCCCACATGAAATCGATCATTATGGCGTTCGGCCCCAGAAATACATCATACCCTGGGAATCTACCCAATGATGATTTGTGACTCTTTATTAATACCTCGCTCTATATTCTGCTGCCTTCTGTAATGCGTGAGCAGCCCACTTGCCACTGAAAGCACTGTTCAGACAAAACGGTGGTGGTGGTTGGTGTGTGTGTGTGTGTGTGTGTGTGTGTGTGTGTGTGTGTGTGTGTGTGTGTGTGTGTGTGTGTCTGTATGCTTCTGTGCACGCCTGTGAGTCAAAACGCAGGGTTTGGCACTGTTAAAGAGATCGTTAAGTGGGAGTGATCCCCATTGCTCAGCCTGGAAAAAGTACATTTTCCACTCATATGCTAACACACACACACACACACACACACTAATACACACACTTAAAGGCCTACTGACCCCCCACCATCTCACAGGAAATGCTGCACCTCAGCATGAGGAAATGGATGGCACCCTGGCACATGTCGAAAAAGAGAGTGTGTGTGTGTGCGTGTGCGTGTGCGTGTGTGCGTGTGTGCGTGTGTGTGTGTGTGTGTGTGCAGCCGTGCCGGTGTATAAGCCCAGACCTAACACTACGTTTGGAACCATTTGGGCTGGAATTGGACATCTGCTTCTGGGCTGTGCAGCACACGGCCCCATGCGAACACACAGCGGGACAGCTGCTGTGTAATTAGCAGAGTGTTGACTGGTCTGCTCGCTGCAGGAGCCACCAAACCTAACACACCATCACACACACACACACACACACACACACACACACACACACACACACACACACACACACACACACGGCAGTAGACAGTATTTGGCTTTTGAGCCTCTTCTGGTTTCCATTTTGGAAAGAATGGCCACTTTGCATTACTGGATAAAACGATGTTGTTCTGCAGTCGCCAGGTAATACGCTGCATTGTGTTCATATTACAAAAAACGTTGTCTGCTCATGTGAAAGCCGTCTGAATTTGATAAACGGGCTCCCGAAGGCGACGCCGCGAGCCTTTTCGGGTTCGTGGAGTTCATTTACGTAACTCCGCTTCGACCGCTCCAGTTACTCCGCAAGTACAAACAAACGGTCAAACGGATAATTTCCGACAAACACACCTGTCGTACCTGTAGGCGTGCTACTGCGGAAGGAGGAGGAGGGAGTGATGGGGGGGGTGACGGGAGGCGTCAGGTTACCGCTGGTGTGTCGAGGAGGCGTGGCCGTGCTATTCCTGGACACTCCGCCAGTGAGGGACAGGGACAGTTTGGGCGTGGCCTTCTTCTTCAGGGTCTCCTGCTCCCGGCGCGCTGCATCCGTCATGAACCTGGTGGCACCGAGCGGTGGAGGAGAGAGAGGGACGCCGTCAGTACATCCCATGATGACACGGCGGAGCCTCCTGAATCTGATGTGATCGGCCAACATGGTGTCAACTTCATTCCCTTATTAATGGAGAGGAACTTCCTGAAATGCAAAACTCCATTAAAAAGAAATATACCCGTTTAATTCTGGCGGATTACGACATGGGTCCTAATTTCTTTGGCCGATGTTTTCTCGTCAGTTGTGATAACTCAAAGTAAACAAATTGGAACACACGGACATTGTTATAATATATAATGAGTAAAATGGGGCTGACAGGATGCAAATATGCGCCATTATTTTGAAGGTAAGCCTAAAAAGGCGAGTGTACTCAACATGTCGGCCATAAACCCGTATTGAAGGAACGAAGGTTCAGGTACCTCTATGACAAGTGCATGGTCCTTTGTGACGTCCTTTGTGACGTTCTATCGGGTTATTTGTTGCTATATTAGAATACTGTGAGGCTTCATCTGATTATGGCTCTTCTGTGCCCTTTAAATATACAGTCATCACAACATTGTACAGTAAACACGGGTGACATTTACAACCTCACCACTCCAACAATTACCACAGAGAACAAACCTAAACGCGCTCCATTTTACCGTTATCTTTCTCAACGCCGCGTCTCGCAGTGATTTAACGGTGCGTGAAGGGGGACGTGACACATCGGTTCACCGCACAAAAACACACACATGCAGTAATCCTGAAAGGCAGCCCTTTGGCGGTGCACAGCCCTTTGGATTTAGGATTGATTGTCTGGTGTGGTTGTGTGCTGGTCGGGGGATGAGTCACTGCCGTGTCTCTGGGAAGACATCACTCATCCGAGCTGCTCTCCGCAAGCCACACACTCTCTCACACACACACACACACACACACTGGTGGAGCAATGCTGCCCTCTGTAGACAAGCCTGCCTGTGTGTGTGTGTGTGTGTGTGTGAGAATGTGTGTGTGTGCGTGTGTACCTGTTGATATAGCTGAGGGCCAGATAAGTGGGCTGCTGTTGCTCCTGCTTCTCCAAGACCCGCGGATCTGTGTCTGAGAGAGAGAGAGAGAGAGAGAGAGAGAGAGAGAGAGAGAGAGAGAGAGAGAGAGAGAGAGAGATTCAGATTAATCACAGCTCTCTCTGGAGGGAAAATGTTGCGTGAATACTCTTAGTATGTAGCTGACTCATAGATCTATTCTTCCTGCCAGACTGGCTGACAGATTGCAGGATGTTTCTCACACTGCATTCTCTGTATTAGTCCATAATATGCAAGAGCCTACAGATACATTTCAGATGCTTGTGGCACATTATTGCGCCAGGCTGTCTGTAATTTAGAAATGCCTTTCCCAGAGTGACCGAAGGCTGATTAATCGTTGCCGAGTCTGAATGTGGCGGAGAAGAAATTGGTCCGAGAGTGAAAAAGCGACTTGGAGGCTGTGATGAATGTACACAGTGTATTACTCAAACACACACACACACACACACACACACTTTCCAGTTGACTTGCTGGGTCAGTAACACTACAGTAGGCAACTTCCACTGCCTGAGGGAAGCAGAGCGAACTTCAAAGCCCCACCTCCCACCCCCTGGAAAACAGGAGCAAGTGTGCATGAAAACCCCGCGGGTGGGTGCATCCTCAAAGTGCCAGTGCCATCAAGTGTTCAACGGAGGAACATTCAGAGGGATCCACACGCAAAAGTAGCTTTTAGCCATGGCATGCATGGCTGTGAGTGTGTGTGTGTGTGTGTGTGTGTAGGCATAATTGCTGCTTTATATGTAATGGTAAGCAGATGTATTGCAATTCAGATCCAAGAACTGGATCATCACTGTGCAACAATTAACAACACACTCCTCGACGCGCATTCCGACTAATCACATGTGCGTGCGTGTGTTTGCGTGTTGGCCTTCTTCGTCCTTTAGTTTCAGGCTTTCACACCTCATAATTAAAAAAGAATGCAGACTTCCCACAGTGCAGGAAAATACCAAGGAGACCAGCAAACACAAAAAACAACCCTGAAAAACATTAACACTACCACTGCTGCAGTGCAGGGCACACTCTTTGACATGCGAGAGTGTATGTAGAAACACTGAAGAGGCTAGATGAGGAAACAAAGATAGCAGGGGCCTGCATCCATAAACACACACACACAAATCCGAGGTGGTCCACAGAGGTGGTCTTCAACAGTCTTTTATAGCTAAGCCTTAATAATCCTACCTGCTGCTCAGATGTAGAGACCAGAGCTCTCCGAGCATGTATTAGCGCACGCACACACACACACACACACACACACACACACACACACACACACACACACACACACACACACACACACACACACACACACACACACACACACACACACACACACACACACACACACACACACACACACACACACACACACACACACACACACACACACACACAAACACTAAAACACCAACACACCTCAACCTCCACTGACGAGGCTGAGTCAGGGAACATGGCAATGAGAGGAAGCTTCAGCTGACCTCTTTAACCTCTTGGGGTTTGAATATGTGTGTGGCTCAGCTACACATTAAATGTTGTTTCACAAAGCTCAGTAAGCTTTGTTTAAGTCCAGCATAGTTTAGACCAGGGCATTCGTTGCTCGTTTCACGAAACATATCCCCCGACTGTCACGTAGCCCTCAATAGAAGTAAAGCTGAACACAAGAATATAAAAGGGTTTCCACGTTGCTATTTCAGTCTCAATTCCAAAGATATTTCATCAACTATCACGTCGGAGCCACAACATTCTTGGCATTTTTCCATAATAAATCACTTCGACGATTGGTTCTCAAAAACGTGTTGTGACAGAGGTTCTGCAGAGCGACTAATTGATCAATCAACGCGTCTTTAAAGTATTGTGAATAAGAAGCATCCATCGGAAATGAAGAACCGGTTGTCCAACTTCTATTTGGAAGGATAGAATAGCCGTGAACACCGGAACCGCAGCCAGGAAGAAAAGAACATGAACGAGACAAAATAATGCCAGAGTTAATACTCTTGATGTACAAGAAGCTCCGGCCTTGGCTTTAAGATGAGGTAATGATAGAATATGATATATGATATGGTTTGATGATATATTCCTTTATTCGTCCCACAGTGGGAACATTTCAAAGATCACAGCAGCGGTGCACATCAGAGCATCAATAAAAATAATAATTATAAAAACTAAATACTAAAAACTAAATAATAATACTAAATATACAGGGGGGAAGTGTGTGGATGTGTGTGTGTGTGTGTGTGTGTGTGTGTGTAGAGAAGGGGGAGGAAGCCAGGGTGTTGGTGAAAATGGAGTAAGCCAGGTGCGGAGAGCGAGAGCGCTGCAGTAAACGTCCACCGGCTTTATGACTTCCACTCACCTCGCAGGACAGGAAGCAACAACACGCCGCTGATCCTGCCGCTGGAGCAGGAGGGCACCGCACACACACACACACACACACATACACAAACACACACACACACACACACACACACTCATGTATTTAGACACAGACACAGAACCAAACGAAGGGACGCGTTCAATGATTTCATTCGGAGGTTTTACGAGCTGCGTCGCGAGCGGCCTGCTGCTCTCCGGGTTCTCCTCCTGCATGTGCGGGCCTCGGTGCGTGTGTCCTGCACGTCTGAGACGTTTTCAGAGTCTCCGTGGTTCTATAAATATCTCCCTAATTTACATTCCTGTCATTAAAAGCAGCAACCAATCGACTGCCGCTCCGCTCATCTCAACGCGGGCCTCCGTCCCTCAGCAGCAGTGCACTGCTGCCCCCTGCTGAACGCACACCGTGTGCATGTGTCCACACGCATGTGCACACACGTGTGTGGGTCCGCGCCTGTGTCCTCCCATGTGTGCATGTGTTGAAACCAGGCCAAGAATGCATGGCTTGTTTCGCAGGCTGCTAATTAAGCCACAGAGAGCATTTTAACGTGTTTCTAGAGCAGCAGGCAACCGGATGGAGGGAGAGGAGAGGAGGAGGAGGAGGCGGAGGAGAAGGGGGGATATGGGTGGGGGAAAAGGCAAACTTCTCTGTAATTACACTTCCCAGTGCTTGGCGGGGCGCTCGGGCCCTGCGACTTCCGAGAGGCAATCTGTGTGACTATGTGTATGCGGATGTATGTGTAGCGTGAAAAGAGAGGGCCTGCAGTTTCCAGCTTGGGATGCCGGTCCACTAATTGCTCCGCTACACCCTGACAGGTCATTTAGGAAGTACATTGGAACACTCGCTCTCACGTGCACAGCCACACGCCCCCTCCCGTCTCACACCTCGGGAAGAGGGATGGGGAACAGTCTGGCAGGGGCTCTATGTTTTTATCATCATCATATCAATAAGGCCATTGCCTGATACTGATTAATATAAAAAAATGAAAAAAAATCAATCATCATAAATTAGAAAATATTTCGATTATCAATTCAATATTTATGTAATTTTTCGGTTTCTCAGTTGAGATGATTTGCAGCTTCTTTGCATCGTTGATAACTGAATATGTTGTGGTGGTTTTGGACAAAACAAGACATCTAAAGGCATCACGATGAACATGAGGGTTTTGTGATACGGGATGCCGTTCAGTATTCTGTGACTTTACATAGACGGAATAAATCATCAGTCCATTGATCATATCATCATGAGGCCAATGATCAAGAATCAGTTAGTTGCTGAAAAGTAAAACCAATACAGAGGAGCCTTAAACTTGCATTATCTCTAATAGCCAGCAGGGGGCAACTATTTATTTTCATGTACATATAGTGTACAATAAGATGATGAGATGATAACATAAAACCAATCACGATATAGTGATTATTGTGACGGGCCTTTGACAGTCCAGAACTATCATATAGGACAAAGAAAAGCAGAGAGTCTTCCAAACTTTAAAAATTTCTGCGAGAAATAACTTTTTACCAATTATAAAACACGATATCGATCCATTTTACGTTGATCAGCTTGTGTAAGCTAAGATAAAATAACCCTGTATTAGTCCCTCAGTGGGGAAACTGCAGGATGTATTGATCAACCAATCATTCAGCTCTGAGGATTACACCACAAAATGATTTCATCTCCATGTTAACTATTACTCAGACTTACTGGCAACATCAAAGAAACAAATGCATAGAGTCATTCTAGTAATTCCTCTGATGTGCAATTATATCATTATTTTTTTTTAAATCTACAAAGAAGGGAAGGGTTGCTTCTGTCCGTATATACAAGTTTAAACTCCTTCACCGCATTGTGTTTACATTTACCTTTTCTTTGAGCAAAGCAAAACTGCCAAACGTTGCCGGTGGGCTGAGTGATTGCGCATTTAAAAGTGACTGTAAGTCAATTATCTGCACGCTTTAGAAGAGGCTGCCTTATAACAACACAACGCTGACCTGAATCACCTTGTCAAGTCCCACCTCAGTCTTTCATTCCGGCTATGAAACAAAAATCAAATCGTTTCCCTGCGCCCGACCCCTTATTTCTCCTCCCTTAACCTTCTCTTTCAAATCTCTTTCCCCCACTGTTAATCTCCTTCTCCCTCCCCCTCCTTCCCAGCTCCCATGTGTTGAGGTAAGAGGCAGGTATGCGCCTGTGCAGGTGGGAACACAGCACAATGCTGCACACAGGCAGAGGAGCCTGACATCACTGCATTCCTCAGAGCTTACCTAGAGTCACCGCACAAAGCCGGAGGCTCAAAGACAACAACCAAACGCCACACACAACACCTAACCCATTTCCTCTTGCATTCAGCTGTAATCTAAACAGCGCTGGTGTGTTATTGGAAGGCTGCTCGCTCTCCTTCTGGGATGAGGTCAGCGCTAACGACCCACACATTACCTCAGTTTCATGTCAGGCTCGTTTGGTTTGTTTGCTGCCAGCTGTGTAGTGTGTGCCGTGTCAGGAGGCACACATCCAAGTCAGATACTAGTTGAGATCATTGACATACAGGCAGGAACAAAAAAATTCAACTTTGGGGTGATGTAGCACAGATCTCCAGCCACAAGAGGGCAGCACAGTCTACGATAATGAACCAATTGTTTCTAGTGGGTCTACAGGGATCTCTGGACCCTGAATACGTTTACAGCTGTTTACATCTGATAGCACAAACCTGTTGTCACCTCTGGATTATCTGATTCATGGTGAGGGACGTTTCTTTTTCCATCATCTCTTCAAGCAACTACAAGCGAGGCAATCTGTTATCTGCACAGCTTCAAACAGCTTATCTGAAGTCTCACGTGAAGGAGCCAGGGGGATCAAATTAGCCTATCTTTTTATTGATTGCTGATCACACACATTGCTGCACTGTATCAAAACCTAAAAAAGGGAAGTCACAGCAAAATGCCCCTACCCCCTCTCCCCTCAATCCCCTCCATCTGTCACACTTATCACTGTGGTAACTGATCTGTGGGTCGTATTGATTTGACTGTGTGCGATCGCGATGCTGCTGATGACCAGCCGCGGTACGAATCGGCAGAGGGGGAACTCATTAATCCAAGCTATCTAACTGGTAAACTGCCATTCCCCTTGGAATGACGGCTGGGGTCAAAGGTCAAGCTAAGAGCCAGATGGGGCATCCATCAAGGTGGGGCACGGCTGTGTGACTGAACGGACGATATATGTTCCTGCATTTCTGTCCTAATGACCTTGGATTTGTTTTCTGATGTGCTTGGGGTCTTTATCAGAATATATTAGATAGTGTTGCAAAAAATGAAATGTTCATTCTCAGCGCTGGCTTTGGTTCATTTCCAAGTAATATACAGAGCATATGGTCAGATGAAGAAGGGTCCAAAACCCCAATACCCACGATCCCTTTCTCATCACTAACAGCAGTCACACGAAACGTGACCCCATTTTTACACATCAGTCCCGCCACGCATGTGATGTGACAACATCACACGTCGGGTGACCTCACCACGGCTAGCGGCTGGATAGCGCTCTTTGTTATGGAGACAGCAGGTGTGCAATAATTCAGCCAATATACTGCCCCCAACCCCTTTGGAGGCAGCCAGTTGCCATGGAGACTGGCTCAATGAAGCATCCAGTCTACCCCCTCACCCCAGCCTCTTCAATCAGCCTCCAGAGGATGGATACACACACACACACACACACACACACACACACACACACACACACACAAATAATGATGAGAATACATCAACTTTGTGACAGATTAGTGTGCGTGTTGTTTTGGTTCACACCTCCACCAAATCCTTACACACTGTAATTTGCAAAGGTGGATTATAGGATAATCTTGTCTTAAAACAGAACGCATTTTAACTGTGCCGCAAAAAGGGTTTAATATTTAACAAGAACGATTGCATGGTACTAATTTGACTACTTTTCCATTTAGATAAGGTGAATAGCAAAGGGAGCGCTCTCTCTTTAAAAAAAAAAAATCGGCAACACTGATGACTTTTAATAATATTGTATTTACTGCACCTGCATTTAAGAGAGCTACAGGAACTATTTAACAGTGCAATTAAAATACGTTCCTTGTGTTTTCCTTAAGGCCACATTTGTCACATGCATTGATGCATTTATTGTCATAAATGTAACAATTATCAAGAATACAGATAATTATTTGTACATTGAAGCACTTTGTGTGTCTTTGTATATAGCAATACCTCAAATAACGTGCATTAATGTCATACTACTCCAAACTAAGCAACCCAGCAACTATGTGTGATAGTGAGTCTATGCAAAGTGACAATAATCAGACGGTTTCCCCTCAGATGAAAATCTAACATAGGGGTGCAACAAGTTGACGCACGTTGTATGTACAACACAATACGTGCAATTTCATTGCACGTCTGTCGCAAGATGGGAGTCAATGGCAATTAAGTGACGCACGCATTATCGGATAGCGCTGCAAAAGGTGATGCCTTCGACGCGTAAAGACACCCGAGGTGACAAAAGCGACAGGCGGCTCGAGCCCCGCACCGCCCCGCCCCGCACCGCCCCGCACCGCCCCGCACCGCACCGCACCGGGCCTGCACGCGTAAACACACGAGACGTGTCCGCGCGGCGCTAGCTGTGAAACCGCTGCCTGGTCGGAATGCTAGTTGCACCTATGAGACCTCCGCGGCCCTCGGAGTACAGCAACCGCTGCAAGGGGAGTGACTCGAAACGGCGAATGTGTGCAGACACACATCCAGCCGGTTCACTTATTTCACGCAGAAGCGGTGTTTCTTCCATAAAAAGGGATTTAAAGTCTCGCGTCGCTGAATAGCTCGCTCTCCCGACGAGCCTCTAGCGAGCCGCAAGGAATAGCGGGACGCCTATTTGCAGTACAGCTAACTAGCCAGGCAGCTAGCTTAACGCCATCTAGCAGCGCCGTCTCCTCCCCCCGCTACCCCCACCCTCCGGCCTGACTCACCGATGTGATTGTCCTCGATGTGGACGATGAGCTCGGCGAGAGTCTCGAACTGAAGACCGCAGCCCCCGAACCTGCAGGAATTGGAGAAGAAAGAAGCGGCGGCGATGCCCGTCATGTTTTCGGCGCTGGTGCATTCACCGGGCGGAGAGGTGGTGAGGGAAGGGGTGGGGGAGACCGGGGAGCCGGGGAGGTGAGCGAGGAGGTTGAGATTTTCGGGGTGGGAGCGCCGCAGAGCGCGGAGCAGACACCGGTCGGCCAGACAGGACAGCGGCGAACGCAACTGGGAGGCAGGCGGGAGGGTGGGGGTGGGGATGGGGGGGGGAGGGGGCTAGGCTACGTCACGACCTGCCTACCTGTTGGGATGTGTGCCCCCGCAGCCACTGTGACATTAATACCAGGGCTATAGATTACATCAAACGCGATGAAATAAATCAAAGTTAAATCTATGAAAATGTGCGCATGCGTAATAAAGACACCAAACACGTCTAACACACATCTGTATACATGTTATGTGTGCATCTTTGATATGAACATCATTTTATATTTTGTCTTTTGTATTATGAACACCCGTGTTGGTATGTTTTGGTTATAGCACACATTTAAATTATTGGTAAATCCCCCATTAATGTATATGTAAACTAGAATGGGCACTCGGTAGAGCGCATACCTTCGCATATCACAAGATTGAATTATGAACAATTTGGCACTAGTTCCACGCAAATCGGATGCCAATTAACCGAGATATCGCAAATTTACGTTTTTCACCTTTTCGTGACCTTGACCTTGACCTTTGACCCAATCACTCCCAAAACCTATCGATTGTTCCTTGGGTCATGACCAATTATCCCACCAAGTTTCATAAGAATCGGCTCAGTTTCGTCTGATTTAGACGAATAACGGACGGACAAACGGACAAACGGACAAACGGACATATTCACAAATAAATACACGCCGGCCAAAACATTACCTTCTGCATTTTCAATGCGAAGGTAATAATACATATCAGTGAATGGGTATTTGATGGAAATGGCTTAGCTGATTACAAATAGAGAATATACATTATATTTGACATTTCATTTAGCTGATGCTTTTATCCAAAGGGACTTACACTAAGTGCATTAAACCATACAAACTCAGAACAACAAGAATCAAGAAAGCAACATTTCTTCAAGAAAGACAAACTACAAAAATACCATGTTTGTATTACATTGTATATGGTTTAAACATATAGTAATATATAGCTCTTCCCAGTGCTATAAACTTTTAAAACATCAAAATGGCTTCCAAATATTTAAAGGTTTCAGTCACTGATGGAGCGCTGTACTCAGATAAATTAAGTAGTCATCCGAAAGAGTAAATACAATATACTATGAATTAATTTGATGTATTATATTCCCTGTAGATAGCTACATTACATATGTAAGGACAAGGTCTAAATGTCTGTAACATTAACTGTATACCACCTGTAGCAAGTAAGTAACTTTACATCTGTCCCAAAGTTGATGCTTAACCCAACCTTAGCACCACTGTGTCAATAAACATTCAAGTAACAGTCTCATTAGGATCGTAGAGCCTGCCAACAAAAGATCTGATCTGGGGGAGGAACCAAACTGCTGACCAGAGTCACCTCGTGACAACATCATAGTCCCAGAATAACAACTGTTGTGATCTGGACATGCGCTGACAATCTAAATTCTTGTCTCTATATTCATCATGGTAAAATGTTGGTCTACATTTTTTCCATAAACATTCATTTGCGAAATGTGTTCAGAAAAAAGGTATTCCTTGTCAATGTATGTCTCTGGTATTTACTTTGAATTGCTTATGTGATATTTGCTAAATAAAGTGTTTTGAATGTTTATAAAACATATCAGCTTTAGCTTGCAACTGCAGCGATAACGCTGGGTGTTAAAGTATAACTGCACACGTTGGTGCGTGTCAATATTTAAGATATAGCAGTTGCATAACCCATTGACAACAGCATCAGTGACATACCATAATATTTAAAGTTGCCCTATAATGGCTCAGTGAAGAGGAGATAACTTGTGTGTGGCTCCCAGAGAGAGGAGAATGTTCTTCTATCACAGATGTTGGCTAACCAGGACCGGCTGGCCTTTGTTGGACTTGTTAATCAAGCGTTAACATGGCCTGTCATAAACCACTGGTCTGTGACTTCAAGCAAACAACCCGAAGACCTAGGGACCCACTTTCTATTATTTATGACTGCCCTCTATACCCAACCTTTTGAAACACATCCGCATACATAAAAAAACATGAAATAAACTCACATTCACAACTGCAAAGGAGTACTCACCATTAAAAAAAACACATCACCTGCATCCAGTATAGCAATCCAGTGACTTCATCAGCCCCAAACAGATGTTCTCTCTTACACACAGGCACGTAGACACACACTCAAGGTAAACACACGCATTACACACACATGGTGTATCAGATCTGTGACAGTGACGCAGTTCACAACACCATTACGTAAATGAGAAGTAGTAGCATGTGTTGTGAAATGCAAGAGAGGAAGGGAGAGACTCAAAGCCAGTTCATGGTGGATGACATCATCTTATCTGAGGCGCACAATGGAACAGTTTGGGATGGATTCTAAAACAAACTGGCACGTCATTTCTGTCTCTTTTTTTTTAACTCTGAAGAAAAACTAAACTAGTGTGACAGCCAACACACAACTTCTGCTCTTGAGTGCAGTTGGATGTATATTTAACTCCAACCAACACATTACAAAACAAGATGACTGTAACTTGTATACATGTATCTGTTTCCAGTTACTTTTTTAAAGTCCCACATTAGTCTGCACTGCACTGATAGAAATACAGCTGACGGCTAATTTGCAGATGTGTGATGTACAGTAGCTACAGTGAGGGTAGTGCTATGAGGCTTGAGGTCAGTATGTTTGTTTGACCTTTGACCTGAAGTGCTATATTCTTATAGACAAGGTGACATCAGCAGCCGCCTAAAGCTCCCAGTCTGGCTGTTAAGAGCCATGCTGAAGGTGAATAGGATGCCAGATGATAATGTCTGGTTTTACCACTGAGTTATGAGTTGTAATCTCGATGGCGTTGTCTGCTCCAGGGCACCAGCCAGAGACTTCCTGCTGCCGTCATACACTTTTAAGTGTGACTGTGCACTCTTCCCGGGCACGCACACGTGCCGTATAGAACCTCCCATATCTTCACTGAAAACAAAGCTCAGTGAATCACATCCACACAGGGGTAAGAGCTCAAAACACAGAATGACATAATTACAACTTCCTGTTTCTTCTTGTTGCCGTGGCTGCCAGAATTTGCATACTTTAGGCGATTGGTTGATGATGAGTCAGTAGGGTTTGGTCCCGTTTGGCTGGTCAACCACAACAAAACCATATCCCTCTGTTCAGCTCCAGCCCGGCTGTACCACCGAAAGCCTGACCAAACATGGCAGATATATGGCTTAGCTCAGTGGAGAGGTGAATGAACAAAGTGCCTCCTGTTAATTTTCATGAACAATGTTATTTTATGGCATTATATGAAGGATTTACTAAACAATGAGAATTTATGTAGAAATACAATTCAATTCAGAGTAACTAAAGTTAAAACCATTAAAAGGCCAGACACACCTTAATACTCTCATATCTCTTTCTTCTAAACTGGCAAATCCTTACACATAAAAGGTATTCCTTTAGTGAATACCCATCTTTTGTTCCTGTATAAAATATGTGTCCCCTACACAAACTTGTGGCAGATTGGGGTGTTTGCTCTGTTCATGACATATGACATCATATTGAACACACAATGGCTACCAGTGTGTACAGTGACTGTGGATGTATTGATGGTGACAAGAAACCCAGTCTATCAGAATGTGTTGGATTTTATCAATAACGCTCCACTGCTAAAACTTTTGAATTACATTACATTTCATGTCATGTAGCAGACACTTTTATCCAAAGCGACTTACAATAAGTGCATTCAACCAAGAGTACAAATAAATGAATGGGTTTCCTTCTTTCATCACTATAGGCTATACTGTATAATCCAATAATAACTTGATTTTACTGTATCAATTCCAAATGGTATTTTATGAATATTGGAATACAATGTGTATATACAATGTGTATATATATATATAAATATATACATGTGTATTATATGTGTATTATATTTGTCACTCGATTGTTGGTTGTCTGATTAAGATATAACATTTGTGTTTTAATCACTATTATTATAATATGAATATTATTCATGATATTAATATTATGCTATAGCATTACTAGAAGCACATGCTAGGAGGAGCCTATTATGAGCAGTGTCGGTGCTCATTCGGCAACTATTACTAATTATAGCTCTAATTGGGATCAATGCGGAACTAAGTATTGCCTAATTTCTCCTGTTATGGTTTAATAATAATAATGTGAATCTAAAATAAATAGAAGCCATCACCATCGGAAAACTAATTAAAAAAAACATGGGGGCTATAGCTCATTTTGACGGATCAACTCGATGCAGATGCTGGGACGTCCCATTTCAGAAAGACTGAAAGTGGGGTGAGAGAGAGAGAGAAACTTTGTCTCACCCGCCCACCCAGTCGGCCCCGCGTCCCGTCACGTTGCCATCGGCGTGTGTGACTCGCGGGTCGTCGCTCGGTCCGGGTCCGCCACCATGCTGCTGGCCCCCGGGTCCGTCCCCCTACCGACTGGTGTCTTAACCCCGCCCCCCCCTCTCAATCCCTCTCTCCGTACGGGACCGCAATGATTTAGAACTTCAGGAATCCCACGTGACGTCACCGGGAGAATGATGTAATGCTTCTGTAAATAGAACGTATTGTAATCTCGCTCCAGTCCAACGTGGTTCCTCTCTGGAGCGCCGCTTGTCCCTCTCGACTTGTAGGTAAGCCTCCGCAATTTACTTTCATTCACAAAACTTTAAACTCCGCAGCGAGCGCTCGCCTCTCGCTGACACGGAGCTGCTGGATGTATCTTTAATCGTCGATTTTCTTTTCAGTTTATTTGAATTTTTTTATCTTCGCGACTGGAAAGTTAAGAGGGAAGTTTTGAGCTATAGCTGTCCTGGGTGAAGTCTCATCCCCAAGGTTGAGCGCGAGTGTCTATTTGGGGGGTGTGACAGCACTCTCCTTACAGCTGTGCCGGGCTTGTTTATGAGTCGAGCAGGTTGAGAATATGGAGCCGTAGGAAAGGAAGCACTCACCGGCATGTTCTTGAGACGCTCACGGGCACTGACCGGCCGGCTGCAGGGCCATTTGCTGGTCAGAACCGCCGCCTAATTCGACCTGAATGAGCTTCAAGCCGGGGAGGTGTGGGGCGACCGGTTCGATGTTATTGCCATTCATCCATCAAACATGGCAACTTTGAGAAGTAGTAAGTAAAGGTGGCTCATTTTCTAAAGCTGGATATTGTGGATGATACAAAAGTTGTGAAGTGCATGATGTCATCCATCACAAGTGTAGAGCAAGAGGAGGAAGCGGTGTGTGGGGGGGGGGGGGGGGGGGAGTAGTATAATTCAGTTGCTCCAAAGATAAACTAAGTACAAAATGAATTAAATCAATACAGAAACATTAATCCGTTTAAACTGGCAACATGTTGGCCGATCTGTTGTGGGATTTGTGTACTAAGGATGATGTCATTCTGCATCGATGTAATCGCTCTGACAGAAGGTTTTGCTGAAAATGTGCTGAGTCTGCTATTCTTCTACAAGTGCTGCTGGAAGGAGGACAAAGACGTAAAAAGTGTCTTAGATGATTGTGATGATCACGTCTGGGCTACACATATGTCTCTAAACCATCAAATATAGCCTAATACCCTCGATCACACACACTGTTGATGTGCAGCTGTAAAACCTGCAGCACAACTGTGAGAGCTTTTATCTTTTTTAACTGATTCACTAAATGATCCATCTACAATTGTGTTGTTGTGGACACCTGTTTGTTAATTCCATATTGTAATACACACACACACACACACACACACACACACACACATCTATGAAGTCATCTTTACTCACAGGGGTTGGAAAATGGGGGCTGAGGCAGGTTCAAACCTGTCAGGAGTACAGTGCGGCCCTCCCTCTGCCTCCTCCCACCCTCATTCCTTTTCTCTTCCATTCATTGTGTCCTCCTCTCTCTCTCTCTCTCTCTCTCTCTCTCCCTCTCTCATTTACCCTTTCCATTGCTCTCTCCATCACCCTAATGTCACTCCAAGCCCCAAGCCTCTCTTCCTCAAAACACACACAAACACATACACACACGTACACACACACACACACACACACACACACACACACACACACACACACGCACACACACTTTCCACTTCTTATGGAAGCATGTACTTTTGCCCTCGTTCTCTTCTCTCACTCTTTCCCATAACATCAGGGCCCACTTTACTGTCTTCTCGGCGCTTTCTGCTCACGCACACCTAAATTGCTAGAGGGGAAAGCATATATGTGTACCTGTGAATTTGTGTCCCACGCACATCTCGCCGGCGCTATCGCTATAAACATGCATCATATAGGAGAATGAAACGTCTAATGAGGGTCACCCTGTCGACCTCTCTCTACGCATCTTGTTTGGCGACACAGAGCCCGGAGGAAGGCCTTAGGCCAGGGAGTTGAAGACTTCTTATTTTGCTCTCAGTGGAAAATGAGGGGTCAGCAGTAGTCGTAATTCAAATAAGTCATAATTAGCTCCCATGACAGGCTTAATATCTCCACTGAAGACCTAAGTGGGTCAAGCCTGCAGTTAGCGCTGCATGTGTTCATCACTGTGTTATTTGTGTTAATTTGTGTTATTATATATCCTATGAGGAATTTAGTTTTTGTTATGCACGACAATCATGTATTATTACACTTGTATTATTAACTGAAGCCCAGATGAAAGCTTAATTGCACTAAATTTAGCAATTCCCAACATTATAACCATGAAAAGTAAAGATTGTGGTGCCATAAGGCTTTGATTCCTTTCTGGCGCAAACGTGTTATTAGTCAGGAATAATGAATTGTTAGGAAAAGCACAAACAGATTATATGTATTACTGTACTCGTCCTGATAAGAAGGATACCTGCCGTATACAGCCATGCTTTCCCGCTGGCATCAAAGGGATCAATTTCCACGAGATAATGTTGTGTCATGAGGTGAAACTTCCATCATCTGTGGCATCCACCTCATTATACAACACGTCCCACGATAAAGACACGAGAACGGGAGGAGAGCTGCATCAAACAAGTTCAGTGTGTGATTTATGGGCTCTCTCTCTCTCTCTTTGTAATTAAAAACAACACCCCGAGCTGCCCTCTAAATCAAAGCGTCATACAGCACCTTTGATCCAAGAGGGATATACAGTAATGTTGAGGATGCAGGTTCAATTGTTCTTCTTGCTTCTTCTGTTCTACAGGCTTGTGTATGACATGAATGACAAACAGGACAGGCCCTATGCGTGCAGCGCCCAGGGCTGCTCTCAGGTCAGTTGGATACAGAGCACGTGTTTTTACACCTGCATCGTAGCATCCGTAATAACTCTTTGTTTTACAGGGAAATATATAATTACTGTGATCAAATTAGATGTGTGATTACATAAAATCATTTCATATTGCACAAAGTCATATGATTATTCCTTGTGGACACAATGTAACTCCAGATTGATAACATGCTTTTGAAGGTTGAAGATGAGTGATTGTATTTGTCACATGAATTGCAAGTTAGCATACACACAATACAGTCTAGACTCTAGCGTATAATAAGTACCTATAATAAGCTAAATGAAAATTAAAAAATAAACCTTAGAAATATATTTTCCTGTGTTTATCATGTGGAGTGATAGTCAGCTGAGGCCTTAACAGCTCGTCCCATGTGTCATGGCATGCAGCTGCACGCACCTCTTCATCTCTTTCTCATTGTGTCGCTGTGCTGCAGCGCTTCCAGTTGGAGGAGCATCTGGTCAGCCACAGACGCAAGCACGAGATGTCGCTCAAGTTCTCCTCCATCAAGGCGGATACGGCTTTCACAGGTGAGAGAGCACAAAAGAAACCAAGTGAAAATAGAATAAAACATGTTGCCTGTCCTCTCTCCCACACACACCAAGAGCTGATATTGGAGTCTGCGTATCCCCTTATCTCCCCATAACCATAAATAATCTTCTTCATTTTTTCTCGCCTCAGATATGTTCATCTGTTGTGTGACTGCATGTGTGTGTGTGTGTGTGTGTGTGTGTGTGTGTGTGTGGTGACCCCTTTTCAGGATCAGTGCTTGATGAAAAAAGTATGACGCTAGTTATACAGTATGAAAGCAGATAAGCTTGATACAGGCTTCTCTCCCTCAGATAGTTGTGAAACATAACTTCTCATGTTGCAACACACACAACACAAACCTTCTTAAATATCCTACTCTTTTATCTTTCATGTATATTTATATATTGGGCAAAGTAAACGGGACAGGAGATCATCTTCTTAAAATTGTAATGTCACCAAATGCTTTTGAATACTTTGTTTTTTTACCGTGTGAATCTGGGTTTGATAATAACATTAGTTTGCTGATCAATTGCACACATATTTATCAATATCAGATGGACTATGTTTGTAAAATATGTTAATTATACCACAGCATTTTCTATTGATTCATATTTTATTGTCTCGTAAATATAATTTCACAAAATTGCAAAAAGTAGTCAATAGTATTTCCAAGCTCAAGGTGACATATTCAAAGCTTTTTTCTTTCTCAACTAATACCCCAAAACCTAAAGCCAACAAGTGCACCATGGAATAAAGAAGAAAGTGGCACATACTTAATAATAATTAAATAATAATGATTTTCTAATGATAATTCTTACTTTTTAAATTCATCATCTGCCTTCTAATTTTTAAAATTCAAACTATATGAGAGCAACGCAAAAGATAATTACTAAGCTGTTGTTTTTACTCCACTGAGACATTAAATTAAATAACTATTTAAAAGCAAAAAAAAACATGTTTAAAAAAAATATACTAATCCAGTTATTTCCCATCTTTAGAAGCTAATAATATGCAGTGCATGACGGGTAGCTTCACTAGACAAACAGTATTTTCGATTACACCACCGCGGTCCAGACTCATGACCATAACACTGTCACGTGACAATGTCTGTAACCATAGTAACGGCTGTTCATCTGGAAATAAACATGAGCATGGCATCTAACCTCTGCAGACCCTCCCTCTGCATCTCTCTCTCTCTCTCTGTCGGTCCTGCAGCTTGTCACGCCTCCTGCAGGAAATCTCATGTCAAAACAAAGAGCCCGGCTGACCTTTGACCCCTGCATGTTTAGACGGCTCAAAGAGACAGACTGATGTTATCACAGAGAGAGAGAGAGAGAGACAGAGAGAGAGAGAGCACGGCTGAGAGGAGACTTGGTTCTACTCTCGGCATCGCCGCTTGGACGGCAGTCTATTTAGAAAGCAAATAAACAGAGTAGACTATTGTGGCAAAAACTAAGCGATACATGAATGTCTACTCATTATTTAAACCTGTCCCTCCTCTTTTGTTTATGTATTTGTGTGTAATGATTCCAGACCAGACTCCGACGCCAACACGATTTCTGCAGAACTGTGAAGAAGTCGGTCTGTTCAAGGAGATAGAGGAAGAGTTTCTTCAAGCACAAGAAGAAGAGAAGAGCAAACAGGTACACATTTGAGAAAAATCAAAATCAAAATGAAGCAACATATAAAATCTTTTGGTTATATCTGGTTCAGCTTAGCGTTTTTAGCGACACTTGAGCGTGAGGGAGATAAAAGCAGTCGGACCCAATAAGACGGCAGCAGATATCTGACCTGCTGCGAGGAAAGACACACCAGGAGATCGCATTCTCCCATTTAAATTAAACAGCCAGACATCAAACACACAAGGGCTTGCAGACACACACATCAACACATCAGCTCACACGACGCACACAAACTCAAAGTTGAATGCCGCACGTTAAAAAAGGTCCCGGCTGATTGTAGCTCCCGCTTCTCCCCACAGAGGCTTTCCCACAACGGGCCGCCCTGTATGAACCAGCAGCAGCTCAAACCCCAGCTTCAGCTCCAGCACCCACCCCAACCTCAGCACCCACAACCGCAGCCACGGCTGCACCATCCT
Source organism: Liparis tanakae (assembly GCA_036178185.1). Taxonomy (NCBI): domain Eukaryota; kingdom Metazoa; phylum Chordata; class Actinopteri; order Perciformes; family Liparidae; genus Liparis; species Liparis tanakae. Next base: position 9,320,014 of record CM070106.1, read on the forward strand.
CAGACCCATCCGCTGCAGCACCCTCACTCTCATGGCCCCGTGATGGGCCCCAGCTGCAGCCTGGCTGCCCAGCAAGCTCTGTCCTCCTCGCAGTGCGGGTCCGTCATCACCCAGGCTCCTTCCACCCTCACACACTCAGGGTGAGTACACGACTGCACACATACACACACACACACCTAAGAGGCACTCATACACACATACAGTTTTCACTCGGCATCCATGCAGCTACATGTACTCCTTCATCACTCACACACACACACATATTTTCTTTAAATGTTGCCTTTTCTCACTCTTTCTTCCTCTCCTTCACCCTGTCTCGCCCATCCTGTTTTGGGACGTATTATAACTCATTCTGTCTGGCACAGACTGGCATTTCCCCCCGCATAATTTATCACTGCACTAATGAACTAAGAACAAAGTCATTGCAAAAGAGATGGAGAACCGCTGCACACCACCCACTCAAACCCACTGACACTACCCACCCCTGCCACCAACATTCTGCCCCTGTTATGTCTGTTAAGACTCAGACCCAGACTGGAGTCTCGCAGCGACTGTGCAGCTTCCATGGCTCCCTGGTTATCATCCAGTTCAGCAGACAGATTAGAGGAGTTCCTGTCTTTCATCTGACCAGCTCCCACCAACTGCTTTCCCTCCTGCTGACATTTCAACTTGGGATTTTGATTTATGTCATACGTATATTGTGGCTTTAATGGAAAATGTCACACCGATTTTAATTGGAGAATGCTGCTTGATGTGGAAAATAGAACTGTAATGTTTTAGGTTTGGAACATTTAAACTTCCTCCATTATTCACAGATTTAAAAAGGACTTCTGGCAATGAAAATGGAAATATTGTAGTTTATAATACACACATCTTTTTACCTACAACAAAAACAATTAATTTAGTGGAGATTACAAAGGTAACATTCCACTTTAACACTAACATGCACATTTTGTAATACCGGTAAGTAAATACCTGAAATTATTACTACGCCTCAATGACAACAAGTCTGTGACTGGATTAATCAAATTATAAATATATGTAAGAAATGGGAACACATTTAATTAAAAAAAACACCACACAAAATAGAATCAATCCAAATAAAATAAAAACATATTTTGCTCAACCTCAACCTCCTTCCCCACCCCCGCCACATTTATTTTCTAAACGTCATTATATAGTATAGCTTTGTTTTCCAGTCATATAATTATCAGCTATTAAATTAAAAAGTGAAGTTTCATTAGGACATTTGTGACATTTTGGCAAATGTTTGTTGTACAATTAATGTCTTTATATTAGAGTAGACAGTAGAAACAATAAATAAAGTAAGAAAGAGAGAGAGCGGTATGCAACAAAGGTCTCTCGTCTCAAACCGGGGGACGTTCTGAATACATGTTCATTGCTGTACAAAGCCCATCATCAGGACACCTCTCATTTGTAACACTTTTCTTACTACTTTGGAGACAAAGGAGGAATTTTAACTGATGGCTGAGGAGACGACAGCCTTGTGATGTTTACCTGCAACACATAGCGTAGATACACAAAGTCTCTCTCGCTCATCTGCTGTTGATTTGATGAACCAAGGTACCAAAAGTAAGTCAATGACGCAATACACTTCAAACATCACAGACAGTATGGTACAGTACAGTACAGTACTGTATGAACAGGACAGTATAGTATGAGACATTTCAGTACAGGACAGTATGGGACAGGAGAGGACCATATGGGACAACACAGTACAGTACAGTATAGGACAGGACAGTGCAGTACAGTCCAGTATGGGACAGGACCGTGTGGTACAGGACAGTATGGGACAGGACAGTACAGTCCAGTATGGGACAGGACCGTGTGGTACAGGATAGTATGGGACAGGACATGGAGCTGACAGTTGCTACATAAGTTGGAAACCAGCTAAGTGTTGCTATATGAACCGTGGATTGTGAGTCTGACTGTTTCGTGTTTACGAGCGGTTTCCATAGCGACCTGGTCTCTGAGAGCCTGGCTGTTGGCCCGGTAAAGCTGTTGTGGTTACGTTAGGAAATGCTGTTTTGGTTTGTCTGTACTTTGTTGTATGTTAAACGGGCCGCTTACCCCGGATTCAGTGATGACATCATTGCCGATGACCTCAGCACGGCCACGGAGGCCCACGCTCTCCGATTGGCTGAGAGCCAGAGCTGTTAGGTCAGCACATGGCACCCCGGGTCTCTACATCCCCCACTGTGATCCCTGAGCGTCTCTCCTCCCTCTTAAGCTGTCCTGTTTTTGTTTTTTTAGATCTCTGTTTTTTTCAAGTTCTTCACCTCATAATAGTTTCCATTGACGTTGCCTCACCTCAAGCCTCTGCTTTCGCCTTTCTGCTCACATACTATGACATTTAGATTGTTTCTTTTCTTCAGAGGATGTTTTTGTCCAGATTTTAAGATTCAGACTATAGCTTGGTTGCAAATGTATACCTGCAACTCTCACCTACATTAAACACACAGAAGAACAATTAAGCATTCAGTCCTACGACATACCTCCTAAAACCTTCTGTTCTGATAGTATAAGCACACTCAAAACAACCAGTTACAATAATGTGAAAATATGTCCTTTGTATATGTTGTTACATTAAACAGATATAAGAGACATATTTAGATTAAACTGATTTTACAAGCATTTTATCAGCTATGAGGTATGAAAGAATAATATTGTTTACAACAAAATAAAAAAATGCCAGATTGAAATACCCAAATGATAAAAAAAAGAAATTCCCAAATGTTCACAAACTGCCCATAAAAATTGCTCATTTTGGGCCGAATCTGACGTACAGTGGGGGTGAATACAATTAAGATTGTTTTCACAGTGTTAAAAAATTACTTTTAGAAAACGGAAACAACTGTTTCTAGTACCAGATGTCCCTATTATTCTGCATAATCCACAGAACAATAGTTTTCATATAGGGACTATGGCGGTCCCATAAAACAAATTCCACAGTGAGGTTTGGGGATTATTGAGAGTAAATGCGACATTGTTTCCGAACATTTGTAATTTTTGAGCACCCTAACTAAAATTCAGATGACCATAATTATATTGGGCTAGAAATATAATGTATATATATTTAAATCGATTCGTCTCATAGTAAACCGTCAATAATCCCACCCGTTTCCATGACCAAGTCTTTTTAGCAGTCCATTTGATCATAAGTCCTCATCTATCAGCCTTTTGATTGTATCCATATACGGAGCTTTCACAATGACCCTTTTTGACCATGTATGTCAGCCTCACCTCCATCTGCCAGTAAAGCTATGAATGTTTCAACTTGATTAGTGAAACCTTAGCTATGGATAGCTCTCTGGCTTGACTCACCCCTCTCTCTCTCTCTCTCTCTCTCTCTCTCTCTCTCTCTCTCTCTCTCTCTCTCTCTCTCTCTCTCTCTCTCTCTCTCTCTCTCTCTCTCTCTCTCTCTCTCTCTCTCTCTCTCTCTCTCTCTCTCTCTCTCTCTCTCTCTCTCTCTCTCCCCCGTGGCTGATCACAGGCCAGTTCCCGGGTCGCTGTCCTCCCTCCTCCACATGCAGAAGAGACAAAGACAACCGCTGCCAGCCTCCTTACCTGGCACCCTGCCAGACCCCGCCATGCAAGGGGCATCTGCTCAGCACATGCCTGTAAGTATGGGAGACTGGTTACTCACACATTTGCATTCAGACAGGCAGACATTATGATTTATAGACGCAGGTATCGTGGCCAAAGTGGTCAAGATACCCCAGGTTAGAAATATTCACGCTGACAGAAAAATGTACTTCCCTCTTGTGTATGAATTAATCAAAAGTGTCAAACTCCAAATTTGACCTTGTGGGAAACTCTTTATACTTGAAGTGCTATAAATTTTCCTTGTTACAGTTAAAAGTTATTCTCGTGTCAATTTATTTCCTTCTTCAGATAGAGAAGCAAATGTCGTGTATAATGGGTCTCTCCGGTCCAGGACACAACACCTCCTGTTCCTCTCCCCAGGTGCGGACCACATATCTTCTTACTGTTTATGGACTCAATCTGATTTGTAAATTGCATTATTGAAATGTAAAAGTTTTGTAACACAAGTGTTCACTTTCTTAAAGAAATGTGGCTGAAGATTTTTATCAATATTTGTATTGTATGACATCAGCTTGTTAGCTTAGCTTAGCTTAGCATAAAGACGTGACTGCGCTCACTAGTTCACAACTGAAGTGTAAAAAGTACAATGTGCCATTTTATAGGGGCCAGAGTATTTCTTGGTCGGGAACACACATTTCCTGGAAACCTCTGCTGACAGCCAAGCAACTGCTCAAAAGAAACATAACATTTACATTTTTATACTTAGATTTTTGTACAGATTACACATGCTAATTATAGTTATTTAGAGGTGATGGTAGGGTATTTTACCTTTGGACAGAACCAGACTAGCCGTTTACATCTGTTCCCATCTTTATGCTAAACTAAGACGAGCGTCTGCTGGCTTTAGCTTCATATTTGCCTCATAATTACCACTATACCTTAAAGTGGTTGATGATTTCACCATTCTTATCTATACTCGAGAATGAAAGCTGTAAAACACTTATGTTTTCCTAATCAGTATAGACAGGAAACAGTGCAATTCTACACTTTAACACACATGTCCACACACACACACACACACACAAGTCCGCGCCACAGGAAGTCACAAATTCTAAATGCTCTCCCAGACTTTCTTGGTTGTTTTATTTCTCGTGTTAACGTGCTCTAAATCTCTTAGTTTGAACATTTTACATTTCGTCTTTCTAGGCGCATGTCTGAATTGTTAAATACGTGTGCTATCAAAAACAACTTCCAAGTGAAATCGCTCTGCATCTCCCTACAGACACACACACACACAGGTTATGACTTCATGTGGAGATTTTGTATATAAAGTGGTTTTAGGTTTCAGAGCTGCTCGGGTCGCAGGTTCATATCTGAGCGTCTCTTCTTTGAGCAACACACTTCTTCTCCAGACCAAACTCAATCTAATTCTATTGTACTTCTATCTTGCCAGGTGTTGTGTTCTGCATTTCAAGGGTGTGTAACTATGCCTCTGTAAAACAACATATGGTGTATTAGCATGCCTCCGTTGTACTCCACACTCAGCTGAAGTGGAAAAGTAAACGTTTAACAAGTGGATCAGTGTTTCATGTGCAGCTCTGTGTCTTCATTCACTGATCCCTCCAGACAGAAATATCAACGTGGTGTGTCATCCAGGCCAAGGAGACCCATGATGTAACCACAGGGCCCAGTGTCAGGGTGTTTCTATGTAGTAAACAGAGCTGAACCACTCGTGTCCCGTCCTGTTCAGTGTGTGTGTGTGTGTGTGTGTGTGTGTGTGTGTGTGTGTGTGTGTGCATTTGACTGGCAGCCTGGCTGGCTGGCAAAGCTGGCACAGACAGCTCGGTGACCTCATCCTTGGCACTCGCTAAATGTGCTCCCTCTTTTCGTTGTTGAATGGTTGAAGGGGGGGAGGGGCGAATCTGCTTCTTCTCTTAAAGAATTATTGTGTAACAGGGAAAACAGATAGCGATGTGGCCAGGGAGGGGGTGATGTCATGCTCTAAACATGACCTCTCCCTCTATGCGTCTCCTCTGCTGAGTGTATGAGAAAGGTGAGATGAGGTTTAATTTAGAACTTAGAGTGTGTTTAGTCAGTTGATACGAGGGAATCATAAAGTGTGACGGTATCAAGCTGCAGGCGGCAGTATTTATTGGAACATATTATCTCTCTTATCTACAGTCATGGGTAATTAGGAGAAAAGGCGATGATGGGCTAAGTGGGAGATTGTGGCGAACAGCAGTTATAGTTTTTTTATTTTGAGTTTTTTGCGACGGAGAGTAAGGGTACTATGGCCTGTACTGTATAGGTTAAATAGCTTATCTGCTGTTACCAATTTAGCCGGTGTTGGGGGTCAAACCCACCACAGTCAGCATGAGAGAGATGGAACAAGTTTATGTTTATCCTCAAGGTCTTCGTATATAGTGTTTAGTTTCACACATATCAACTCAAAGGTGGTTTAATATCCCTGGGTACCTACTCTACGTTGAAATATACGTTTAAGTTTCTCAATTGACACTACTTTTAGTGTTTCAAAGTTATAAATGTGATGAATTGTACAGCCTTTACTTTGATAAAATATTGAAGCTGGCTAAAACATGTGATATGTTCCCGCACAATCTTATTCAGGGGAGTTGTAAAATGACTAATTATCCATAAATGAATTTTGCAAAGCAAATTATTGTAAGTTTATAACAAACTCAGAGTCAATTGATGAAGGGTGGGAGTAAGTAGAGTGGGGTATGGGCCTTGAGGAGGGGAGATTCGTAAAGAAAACACATCTGGATTCAGGCTCAAGGTGTTGCCAAATTGAATCTTCTCTGCTTCAAAAAACAAGTCCATTCTATACGTTTGTTGTTCTTTTTGTGTGTGTTTATATTACCTAATGGCCATGTTGAAGGCCCTTCCATGCTCAGAATTCAATTAATCATAATTAATCACATTAGAAAATGATTCAACCAAGTGATAGAACTGTGGTTCTGTGGCATCTTTGCCCTTCCTTAATAATATACATACATCGGCCAGGAGACAGAGGCCTGAGCCCTCATTTATTTGCAAGAGGATTGTTGTTTAAAAACGTGTCCAACAGAACCCCACATCCATGGAGGCTCAAGTGAACGTATTCCATCGGTTCACGAAAGACTTTCACTAATGTTTCACTATTTAATACCTCACATTACAGTAAAGAAATGACTCGCAATAACCAGCTCCTATCCAGTGTAACTGTAGGCTTGCTAGGCCCTACACGTCCCAGCATGCAATTAGTTCACCAGCCTGGTTATAAATTGGTTGTCAGTAACATTCCTAGAGGCCATAATAAACTCAGAAGGAATGTGCCGTTTGAGAGAGGATGTGAAAATACATAAGTAATAATGAGAGTGTCAATTACTGAGGCTCCACTGTGTTTATCTTTCTCAAAAAAATGACATGTACAACTCTGTCTCTGTCAGTCCAGAGCTGGCTCTCAGCTCACCGCTCACAGCTCACAGCAATCACACGATTGTAGAAAGAAAACATTAAAAAACATTGCACATCGGTTTCGGAGATTGCCCTGATGGATGCCCATGGGGGGGAAATCTATTCAAATATGTCAACAAACAGTACTGTACATTAACTGGTTATTCAACTATATGGTTGTACAGCACATGTATACTAATGTTATATCTGATCTTTGAATCTCCTCTCAGAGATCCAAACAGGCCCTGGGCCACCATTTCCAACAGCACCACCCAGCGATGGCCGCCATCAACAACCCTGTGACATCCATGGGTCACATGATGGAGATGATGTCCCAGCGTCATCAGGCACCTCCGCTACAACACCACCACCATCATCCTCATCATCCACAGCTTCAGGCTCCACCCCTCACCTTCCAGCAGCGATGCCATGCTTCACCTCCGCAGCATCTGGGAAGCACCCACGGCCACCACGCTCAGGCTCACCAAGCCCCGCCTCCCCAGCTGCACCAGGCCTCGCCACCTGGAACTCCCCTGTCTGTTTCAGCACAGGTGCATATGCTATATATAAACTGATCAGCTAACAGACAATTCACCTATGACTTCATATTCCTGCATCCAGAGGTTACTTTAAAGATGTTTCCTTTGTGCTTGTAGTTATCACCAGTAGCACAGCAGATGCAGTCCTCCCATTCATCCCACTCCCAGCATGCAGTGCAGGCTGGTGGGAGCTGCAGCAGTGGAGGAGGAAGCAGCGGCGGTGGCGGCCGTCGCAGGAGGACGGCGGAGCAGGACCCCGACGAGCGCCGGCAGAAGTTTCTGGAGCGGAACCGGGCCGCAGCCACCCGCTGCCGACAGAAGAGGAAAGTGTGGGTGTCGTCGCTGGAGAAGAAAGCGGAAGAGTTGACGCACACAAACCTGCAGCTACAGGTGGGGCACTCTCTCAACACACACCCACACACAATCTAAACTTCAAGGATACTTAGTATTTCTCTGCCTGTTCCCAGAACGAGGTGACATCATTGAGGTCAGAGGTGGGTCAACTGAAGCAGATTCTGCTGACCCATAAGGACTGTCCCGTCACCGCCCGGCAGAGAGAGGCACAGGGGTACCCCAGTGAGTAAAACCCCCTACCCTGCACTACCTCTCCCATCTCACCAGCTTTTCCAGAGGCCAGACACCAATCATCTCCATCCACCACAGAGGGTAGCATTCAGATACCGTGTGCCTTGTATGTGCAGGTAGAGGAATACTCCATGGTTACATGTTGTCTTGCAGCTCCGCACACATAGGGACCGTAAAGTGTATGTCACAGTGCAACTAAACAGCACTTAAGACTGTGCTTGTAACCCCATTCTCCAAATATTGGTACATGCACTTTTATTCCTATATGGAGAGGCAATCAGGGGAAAGCATTGCACTCGTAACTCCCCATTGAAAGGAAAGCGTTTTTCATTTTCATTTCCATACGCGTTCAATGAACCAGACCGTGACGGTATTTGAAATGCTCTGGAGCAGTGGTTCTCAACCTGGTGGATCATTTCTCGCGGTTGCCAGATGGTTGTGGAGGAAGAAAATGTAATTACATACTAAATATAAAGATGAAATAACACATTTTAGACTGGGGAATGTTTCTTTTAACATTACATTGACTGTACGAGTGATATATTTCGCCTCATAATACATTTCATTGAGTGTTTAAAAAGTATGCTCGCACAAAAGTTACTAAATGGGGATTTCCAGCGGGTCAGGGGAAAAGAAAAAGTCTTGGAGTGCAGAAAAATCCACAGTGCCTGGAGCACGTTGGACAACGTCTGGGGGGCGGGGGGTTGTGACTCACAAACGTCGAGAACCGCTGCTCTAGATTGCAATGCAATATTCTGGCATTTTGCCCTGCATGAAGTCACTTGGAACAAAATGCAGACAATGCCCATCTTGCACTCAAGGCAGGCTAAAGTTAATGTTCGACAATAATTGAACCTGTACACAACCTTAAAGGAAAGAAAATACTGCACCTTGTGGCTTAAAGCAGCCGTTGTGTTCTAAGTGTTGAGCTTCAGAGAACAAAAATGGATGCACTTATTGGCATGTGTTACTTTCGTTTTCTATTGTTGTCTTTTTACCTGTATGTACAGTATTCATGTGTTGAAATAAAAGAAATATTTTCCTTTAATCTGAGCTGTAGTGAGTTTTTCATTCATGTGCATGCACATGCTCACAAACCCTGAACATTGAACAGGCAATTACAGGATCTGTGACTTTGATTGACAGCTGTCTCTGTGTCCAGCTGCAGGGATGAGCCCAGGCGGAAGTCCCGCCCCCGTAGGTCCTGGATCTCATCTGCAGGCCATCCAACACAACAGCATCTCCACCTCCTCGACAGCTGTAGGCGACTCAGGGCACCAGCCCCGGCCCGGACGTTAGCCCTCACCACGCGGAGGACGGGATGGGACTGGATTTCTAAATCCGACCAGACTGAATTAATCTTTCTTTCAAAACTCCACTCGAGTCTCACTCAGCTTTGGAGCCATGTGTCCTTTCATTGTAGATGAAAAACTGAACTGGATAGGTGAATTCATAAATCCATGTGAACATTGAGGTATTTGTTCCTTTCTGGTTGGAGAGGAGACCAGAACCACATACCGTATACATTTCCACAACAGGTGCAAAATCAACCAAAATCTGGAAGCCTTGATAAAATCTGCCATAGCAAAACATGGCAACTGGATCCGGTGTTCATTAAGAAAGTCTTTCTGCTCACAGCAATCTAATAATTGCCTGCTACCCACGGACTACACGAAAACACGTCTTTTCAGTATGTTTTGCTTTTATAACTTGCACAAAAAAAAGGCCATATTTTATATTTACATTTCACAGAGCATCTGCGAGTACACATCTGATGCTATCTCTCAAATATTTCATACTAAGACAATACTTTTTTATTAAAAATGTCTAGATCGAACCCACAGCTGTTTTGGAAAGCCATTTAGAACAGGATTGTACAGTAATGTCTTTCTTCTGCCCAAAGACACTAATTACAAATGGCACCGTTTTTTTAATCCCCTTTTCATATGACATTCAATTTGTCTGATTGTTTTTCACTATAAACCTGTGGGTTTAAACAATGAGATTATAGTTATCAATTTGTTTGTGTGCATACAGTATGGTCTACTCTGCCATCTAGTGACTGCTTTTGTCAGTGATCGTTGGCTACAATAACTGGAGTGGTCAGTAAAGCAGATCATAGCCTGTTTTATGTTTGACCGATACAAAGACATATGTATGTCCTAATGTATAAAACACAAAGAAAGTTTTTTTTAAAGTAATTTGTCTTTTATTTAAACAATGAAGTTGTCTGGCAGTGAATGGAAGTGTCCCACATTCAAGGACTTGATTTTTGAACCAGCTGTGCAGTTTATGAAGACGCTTTTCTCCGTTCTGAGTGTCCGCCTGGTGATATGAATGTTATTTGCTTGCATGCAATTGTGCGTCCATATGTGTGTGTCCATATGTGTGTGTGTGTGTGTCTACATGTGTCTGTATGCATGTGTGCTTGATTTGGACTAAATGTGGGAGGCACTCCGCCCTGTCTACTCACACAAAGGGACTGCTTAACTATTGCCAGACCTCAACTTGATGTGCATGGATGCTCACACATATACACACACACGCACGCACACACACACACACACACACACACACACACACACACACACACACACAAACACGTACTTTTCCAACATCTAATTGCCATCGTTCCCCCCCCCACACCCTCACATATTCTTAGGGTCTCACTCTTAAGCTCTAAATATCAGGTGCAGATGAAATAATCATTAATTGCTCAATATTTTAAATACTGTTTATATTATTATACTGTTAATATTACCAGTGACCTATTTTGACAAAATCACATGCATGCTAAAACATGTATATCGCTCACGTGCCACAAATGATGACATTTTTCTGAAAATAATATCTGGCCTGCATTTCTATGAATGTATATATAAAATACTCTTTGTGACATATGAACCCATTGTTCTTTACATAATCAGTGGTTTACAAAACAGATATTTGAAAGTGACAGTTACACCTGTTATAGAGGTCAAACACACGTAAGGACTCAAATGACAAATCGATCACATTGTTGGGGATTTTACTTCTTCATGTAATGCAGGTTTATATATAAAAGTATAAAACATGATAAATGTGATACAAAACAAATGTTTTTTTTCCCCTGCCAACCAGCAGCCATCTTTACATACTGTACACATAGGAGACAACATGACGTCTATGAACTCAACATTAGCACCGTCGTCGAAATCAGTGAGCGATCATTGGTGCGTGTACGTGTACGCACAACAAATGATCGAGTCGCACATTTAGGAACACTTGCAGGTGCAAGGAAATGAAAGAGGAAAGGCACAAAGCAGGAAGAGGAAGTCAGAGGGAATGTGCACTTCCTCTGGTGTCTGAAAAGGCACTGATGAGCTCAGCTGTTCTATTGTCACAGGTTTGTTTTGGGCACATGAGAAACCAAGACACAAAATGGTGGCACTGTTGCCTTGGTTTGTTCACAGCCACAAGCACCCATGTTTTAATATGACACCCAGTTCTGTGACGAGCCGGGAGCAAAAGCCACTTCCCATGTCCTTCTGTTGGAGGCTTCCTGGCTCTAGTCGGAGAATCTCTGCATGTCGCCGTCTCTGCGAACACTGTTGCTGTCCAGAAAGCGGTCGCAGGGGAACTCGATGAGGTCCCCTTCCTCCAGCGGTGCGAGGCGTGCCGGCCGGCTGCTCTGGTAGCTGGTGAAGTCAGCGGACACGGAGGCGCTCGCCACGGCGGCGCGGTACGGTCGCCGGGTGGAGTACATGTGCCGCACGTGCACGGCCGTCTTCCTCCTCTGCAGCCTCCTCTTCAGGCTCCGGCCCAGCCAGACCCCGCCGATGACCAGCAGCAGCACGGCGTTCCCAGCCAGAGTGGCCACCGTCACCAGCTGGAGGTCAGAGGTCAGCATGCCGCCGTGGCTGGACCCCTCGGGGAGAGTGACCAGCCCCGCGCAGTGGTCTCGGGGTGCCACCTGACACACGGATCCTCCGACTACTCCTTCCACACAGACCATGTAGGTCACATCGGAGACGAGTTCTCGCAGGGTGACGGAGCGAGCCGTGCCGCGGGCGTAGACGTAGCGCGGGAAACGATCCAGAGTGCCAAAGCGGTCAAACAGAATCCGGTATTGGACGTCATCCAGGCCTGGCCCATGTTCTGGGGCATAGCGCGGATGCTCCCTGGTGGTCCAGTAGATGGTGACAGCACTAGATGTCACTTGAGCCACTGAAACATTGGTGATGAAATGGCGGTTGAAGACACAAGGATCTGCGATTACAGGCTGAGCCTCCTCCTGATCCGACCTCAGAAGGTCAAACTTTTCTCCCGACTGGACCGGAGAAGGGGTGGTGAGCCCCGTGTTTGGATCAGTGGAGTTTCTATCTTGGTTTCCAGCATGGCTTGATGTAGAAATGGCTGGTGGATCGGTTCTGGAAATGTTATTCGACCTTCGCCTGCCTTTGGCGCGTTTCCCACCAGCCCCTGCAGCAGGTCGTGACCTTGGGCTGAGTGGCTCTTCCTTTGATTTCTTTCTTTCCAATGAAGAAGAGGGTTCTGCCACTACTCGACCCCATTGGTCTTCCTGGATTCCTACCTCCTCCTGTCCTTCTCTCTTCCTTTTATCTCGCTCTTTGCTCATTACGACTCCATCCCTATACCCCGGTCTCAAATCTACACCTTCTTCCCCCTTAGTCTGGACTTCTTCACCTCTCTCCTCCTGCTTTATTGTATCCACCGCCCCAACCTCTTTTTCCTTCACCTTCTCCAACACCCCCCCTCCCCGGCTCTCCTCGGGTTCAACTTGGCTCCTGCACAAGTGGGTCCAGTTCCCGAGGGGCTGCAGCTGGGAGCTGTTAACGTAGTCAAGGTATTTCCCTCTCAGAGTTGCTGGGTGATGACATTGCACAAAAACAGTCAATAATTTGCCTTGAGAATGCGCAGCAGTCATCCATCTTCTCAGCTCCTCCAGCCGACAGTCACACGTCCAGTTGTTGCCATGGAGATCTAGGTTGTAAAGCACGCTGTTGAGGGCAAAAATGTCTCCGGACAGGCTAGTGAGCACGTTGTTCTTCAGCTTCAGCACTCTCAGGTGTTTGAGTTGTGAGAAAGCCAAAGAGTCCACGCTGGAAATCCGGTTGCGACTGAAGTCCAGCTCCTCAATGTGCTCCAGAGAGTCCAGGAGACCGGCGGGGATTTCCTCCAGCTCGTTGCCATCAATCAGAAGCTCTCTGAGGCTCGACAGCCCCTTCAGCGCCGCGCTGTGCAGGCGAGAGATTCTGTTGTTGCTGAGGGACAGTTTGGACAGCTTTTTTAGGTTCTGGAAGACGTGGTTTCCAACAAACTGGATTTCATTTTCAGAGAGCAGCAAAGTGGTCAGAGCTGTGAGTTGGGAGAAAGTGAGGGCATTGCGCACGGCTGACTGTTTGTTGTGGGCAAGATTGAGAAAGCGCAGATTTGTGAGTTGAGAGAAAGCGTTCCTGTGAATATGCTGCAGCTTGTTGGATTCCAGATGAAGATAATGTAGGCTGGCCAGACTTTTAAAAACAGAGTCCTGCAGAACGGCTATTGAGTTCCCATCCAGACGCAATTTAACAAGACTATCCAAATCGGTAAAGATCTCAGGGGTGATTTTCTTAATGTCATTATTATTTCCACAAAGAATAGTTAATTTCTTCAGGGATTGTAGAGTCCCAGCTGGTATATTTGATAAACGATTATGTCCCAAGTACAGCTCCTCCAACTTGGAGAGTTTCTCAAATGCTTTTGGGTGGATAGTTTGTATCTGATTGTACTGCAAATTCAACCGCATGAGGTTACTGTACCGTGTGAAGTCGAATGCAGAGATGTTACCAATGAAGTTACCCCCAAGGCTGAAGATCAGCACCTCCTCGGGCACACGCGCGGCGGGTTTGGGCACAGTGCGCAACCCTCGATTGGTGCACATGAGGTGCTGCGGGTGCTGACAGTCACAGCGGCCGGGACAAAAGCTCGTCGCCTGGGAGGAACAGATGAGCCCGTTGAGCGACAGCAGGAAAAAGCAGGTCCCCGCCAGGAAATAGCCGGTATCCATTCCCACTGTGCGGCTGGCACAGGCGGACACCGATGCGGCATTCGCTTTACGTTGTTCAGGTGCAGTCGCCCCTCTGCTCTCTGGCGCGCGAAATCGACTCCCCCATAATGCACTTGTTGCTCTAAGCAGCGGAGAAAGGCGGTGTACACATCAAGCTCGCGTCTCCATCACTTAGCAGCATCTTTCTTAAATCCAAATTAATTTGCGTAGTGCGCTCTGATGCTGTCTGAGGAAACGCTCACCACCCCCAATACTGTCTCCATCCCCCCCGAGTGGTCATCTGCTGCGAATTACAGAGTTCATGCGCAGAGCGCGCTCACAAACACGCGCGCACGCGCACATACACACACACACACACACACACACACACACACACACAGTGAAATAGTCCCTCCCCCGCAACTCTTCGACCCTGCCAAAACCAGATGTGCACAAATCTTGACGCAGTGTTTTGCGCATGCACGCAGGTAATTAGGCGCACACAAACTTGCCAGAGAGAAGGAGGGAGCGAGATACATTGAGAAACCCTTTGACCGAGTTTTCTGCGCGCCCCCGTAGCCACCGGGGGTCTGAGATCTGGATCGGATCCCTGGTATGGACAAAGCAGACGAGAAGATTTCCTTCCCACGAGATCCCAAGAGGAGCCCAAAGTCCTGTATTCCCTCACAGGGTGCAGATATAGCAATGAAACAAGTTTAACGAAACAAATGCATGTTATAAAATAGCTGTATAATAAACATCTATGTGGTATATTCTGCTGTCTGGGCTGTCTGAGACGTTGCATACAGTGAGCTACAATCAACACAAAAGCCCAGTCTGCACTCTGTAGCCTCCAGTAGGAACGCCATCATCATGCAGCCTAACTGTAATTTAGTATTCTCTCATTAACGCGCCTTGTGCTGCCGGGGCCTAGAGGAGCCCAGATGGTTCACATTTTCAGATGAGGAATTCAGGACGATAAGTGTGTGTTAAGACTAAGGAGGAGAGGTGCCAAATCGGAGTTAAAGATCTTCCAACTTGAATGAGGGTAGCTAAATGCAGGGTGTGTAGAGCATGTGCAGATTTCGCTCAGACATTTTGCAGATTGGGGAACGATTCTCAGTGTAGCCCAGCCTATGAAGGTTTATGTTCCAGTCCTGTCTGAAAAGCATGCAACACTGCTGCCAGGACATCTGCACATTTATGGCACATGAGGTGGAGTGCTTACCCACCGCAGTACAAATAGACATGTTTCCCCACCTTTCCTCTCTGATACAGCCCTTTTGGATGAGGGAAGCTCCCTTTATTGACACCACAATCAGCCATAATTCTAACTGGATCATAAACAATGAACTATATACACTGTTATAGTGTTACAATATATGTACACACTTAACTCATACATATTATGGTGGGTTTGGTCCAGCTTGCATAGTGACTGCATGCGAGAAGCACGTGGTTTCAAACGTTTGCTCTTTTGGAAAAAAAAACACACTTGCCAATATGTTTCCTCACTGCACTCTCGGTTCCAACATGTGATGTAAATGTGAGAAACCGTGGAGAGAATAAGCAGTCCGAACTTACACACAAGCGCAATGGCGTGCAGACATATGCAGCTTTCCCTGAGAAGCAAGTGATGCAATGGTTTCCAGAGCCGAGCTCATGATGACTGTTCATTGCTCCGTGTATTTCCAGAACGCAGCAACAACCTCAAAGACACCCTGATTGGCTTTCTCATTATCATACATCTGTTGGTATAGTCATCATGGATATTATCTAGCTGTGTGTGTGTGTGTGTGTGTGTGTGTGTGTGTGTGTGTGTTTTTGTGTCTGTGAGAGAGAGAGAGAGACAGAAGGAAATATGACCCATGGGGAAGCCCCCTCTCTGGGAGGTCATTTCCTGTCTGGCCATTTCTCTGCAGTCTTCCTGCATCCCTGCTGCCCCCCCCTATCCCTTTCTTTCTCTCTGAGGAACACACACACATTGAGAAAACACATTGGCGTCAGCCACAGCGGGACCAGTCCAGTTAATTTTAAGGCAGTCGCCTGGTTTGTGTCATAGTTGTAAGGAATACACAACAGATTTCATCAGCATGGATTGGCTTATAGTAGCACCAAAAAAACCTTCATCTGGGTATTGATGATGGTTCAATTCCCAGGAGAGCAAAGTGTGTAACTGAGACGGACAGAGAGCGTGAAAGATGGAAACAGGTGAAGAAAAAACTAAACAATCTGAGGAAGTAAAGTAAGAGGGTGTGCAGAGATTGTTGTGAGAAAAAAAAGTGTTAGAGTTGACCCAGATTCGTAAAGACTATGGCACAATAGGCAGCATTGACCCGTACAGAGCTGTCTGACACTGTGCCTGCACACAATGGACGGCATCCTTTCATCACCTCCATCTCTTCTCCCTGCGGGCCTCTCACAGTCCAATCAACGGGGCATATGACATTGCAGTCTCTCAGCAGAGAGAGAGAGAGAGAGAGAGAGAGAGAGAGAGAGAGAGAGAGTTTGTATGTGGAAGAGAAAACTAATTCCATCAGGGGGAGAGAGACAGAAAGAAGGGCTTTTATACGTTTCTGCCAAAGTGTGTCTGCATGAAACCAAACATATCCAGGTCAGTGCAGGTGATTTTGTGTGTGCATGTAAATGAGCTGATGCTGCAGCGTATGTAGGTCACTTAGGAGTGTTACATTTCTCCAGCAGAGTTTCAGGTGAAAGAGCTTTTCTATGAATAAGGGAGACGGACGAAGACAAACGAGTGTGTTTGGAGGGAGGAATGAAGTCAGTTTGTCACAATGTAGTTGTACACGCAACAGTAAGAATGATGATACATGGTTTTATCAAATGTATCCTCTGAGGGGGAAGACACTAAATATATTGTGTCACTTTGTATATTTAAAAAAAGAGATGTTGTGCTTCCTATTCTCCGGAATAAGCCCCTTTTCACAGCAGACATTTCCACTTTTCATAATAAGAACATTAATAATGTAAACAAGGGCTCCATTATGTTCAAATGGCTCGGCATGTATAATACCAGGGATACATTAAAAACCACAAACCTAACTCTAACCCCCCACAGTGCACCACATTTACGGTCTGCCATTTTATTTAAAGGGGCCTTAAAAAGTGGCCTAAAGAATTCCTCATCATAAGAGTGTGTTCAGGGCTCTCTGCTTACAAACCCACAATACAATGGCCAACCTTTTATCAAGTTTTAAATGACAGTACACAACACACACATTATTTCCAGTTGCCTCTGGTTCTTGTCTGTATGCTAGGCAGCGCTAACCATCTCCTGGTTGTTATTACATATTTACTACATGAGAGTGGTATCTATCTTCTCATTTAACTCTCTGCAAGAATGCAAGTAAGAGTATTCCAACAATGTCAAACTATTTCTTTATAGATGTGACTACTTTAAAACAACTGGTCTTAAGTCAAATGCTAACCCACATCTTAAATGACATTAAATGTACATTTAAAAGTAACAAACATGGCAGCAGGTCTGTAATGTAAAAAGAGGTCAAACGTTGCATCGTATCAACCTGTGACAGAGAATGGGAACAAGTAGAGAGTCAGTACTGACACGTACTTGCACACATACACACGTACGCTTATAAAAATCACATGTAACACAGTTGGTGATACTCTTGAAGTGATCATTTATCATGTAAACTGTTCCCAGAGACACGTTAAAATGTGCACCAAAGGACACACGCAGCAGGACTGATAGTGCCGGGGACTAATGAGCCTCACACAAAGCCACAGACTTGCAGGAAGTTCGGCTGGTGGAAACATGAGCGTCCCATTGTGTGTCAGAATGCAGGGATCTCAGCGGCTAGCTTTCCCCCTGAGGGCCCGGCATACACCAGAGAGACGCTCCGTGTGGGACACGTCCCGGTAACACGACACCGCATGGGACCGGCACATGGGGCATATCATAGTAATCAGTGTGAAGGATGCAGCCGCAGTCAAGATGAACCACATGCTTTGTTCCCCAGATAAGCCGTTCGACGTGGCTCCAGAGAAAATTATCCAAACAAATAACAAATGGTCAGAGTAAGTGTGCGTCCATTTTGTGGGTGAATGTGTGTGGCCACTTTTGTTCAAGAGCAAGTATGTGTTTCCTTGAGTGATGTGTGTATTCAGAGTTTCTTAGTGTCTGCGAATAATCAAAAGGTAGGGAAAAACAAGGCAGAGCGAAGCAAAGGGAAGAAAAAGAGATGACGGGGAAGTGGGATTGTGTGTGTGTGTGTGCGTGTGCGTGTGTGCGTGTGTGTGTAGGTGTGTAGGTGTGTGGGTCTTTTTGTGTTTGAGGGGAGTTTACATGAGCAGCAGCTGCTGGGATCGTTAAGTGCTTTAGGAGTAGGGAATCATAGCTCTAGTCCATGCTTACACACATTAACGGTGTGTGTGTGTGTGTGTGCGCGCGTGCATGTGTCTGTATGTTTGTCTGAGTGGATGAGTGAGTGTGTTTATACACTTAGAGAGATCTGGGGAAGGAGACTCCATCCTCTCTGTGCAACATGTGTTTGTGTCTCCACTCACACGTCGCTGCGAGCGGAGATTGAAGAAACTTTATGCGAAAAACAGAATGCAGACGCATTTTAGTTGCACCTACGCGTATATAAATGATAGAAGAAGAGTGGAGGGAACACCTGGAGCCCATGCCTCCAACCCCCATCTTCACACTGCTCCCCATACACAACTCTCCCCGTTGGTTATTATTGCAGGAAGTGAAAAGCAGAGCAAGATGGAGGGAAAAAAATGGAGGAGACAGAGCGTCTTGAAGAAAACTTTATTTTGCTTATAACATGCTAACAATCTAATCAAAATCAGAGCTTGTCACAAACAGTTGACACTGAAAATGCAACGTGGAGAAAACGACTGATTTCAACAGCCCATCAAGCAATGTGGGAAACACATTGGCCCGAGCATTCCTTTCTGCTTTGGGAGACCTGCAGCCTCTCCTGCTTGACCTCACAGGGTCAGGTTTTGTCGTTGAGCCCAACATGTTGGGGGGGAGAGGGGGGAGAGAGAGGGCAGAACTTTCCAGGTTTCAGTCAACCCTGTGAGACTTAAAAATGGAGGGAATAGAGGAGAGAGGGAGGTACTTGACATCTGGAAAGAATTAGAGAGCATGCTGTTGCCCTATTGAAAGGGTGGAGAGAGCGGAGGGGGAGATATAGGAATAAGGAATAAGGAGAGCAGTGTAAAGGATAGATTTTGAGTGTGTGTGTGTGTGTGTACTGGCAGGGCAGCCCTTTGATCTACCAAGTTTGAAAGGTCTCTCTGCATGCACATAATCAGCCTCAATCACATAATAACACTGAGACGACGTAATGCCTTCGAATCTTTAGATCACCGAGTTGTGCAGATAACATTCAGGAACTCAAGCACCCTGAAGGGCGGCACACGGCTGCATGGGCACACCAACACATGGAAGCGAGCGCACAAACACTCATGTGCATATACAGACTGGATTAGCATCCCCCAAGCAAACTAAATGCAAAACAAGTCAAAAACTACAAGAAATATGGGATTTATTAGTCATTTAAAGTAACAAAGTCGTCAGTCAGTAATTCAAAGACATCTGATCTGCAGCTGTTGACTCTCCAAGTCCTCACAGTGTTGCTTCTGTGCAACACCGCCCTCTGCAGACACGGAGCAGTACTTTTACATTACATTACATTACATGTCATTTAGCAGACGCTTTTATCCAAAGCGACTTACAATAAGTGCATTTCAACCTAGAGTACAAACTAAGAACAACAAGAATACAGAAAGTAACATTTCCTCATCATAGGCAAACTACAAAAGTACCATAATAAGAGCCATTCAAGTGCTACCAAAGTGCTAGTCTGTGATTAATCCAGATATAGTACTGCACGAGCTGGGGCAAAAGCCACATAACAGCCCCTCCAAAAACCCACTAAGTTCATAATCCAGACAAACACGTTCACACATATTACTTTTGTGGTGATTGGACAAACAAGATGTGATGAGTCAAGAGTTTCTGGTAGTTTGCATCTTATATGGAGATATTTGTACTAAACAGCTGTTTCCGGTCTAACTAAACTAACCAATTGTGTTTATACAAGTTAAATGAGTTAGTGATCACTAATATCACGGTCTGCATGTCGAACGTACTTGAAGCTGCTCCTTTGGTGTTTAACAGCAGCCCACTGCTCCTACAACCCGTCGGATTGGTTAAATGCACTGTAATGCCTGTTTATGTCTGTGACAATAGTTATTTGGCTTTATGTTTTTTATATTTTTTATAAACAATATACACACAGTGGGAGAAACACGTGTTTGGTAGGGGCCCCTAGTGGGTTAACAGGATCAAAGGTCATGTTTATGTTCAGATATAGAACAGGGACGTGTCAGACTTTTAAGACAGAGGCTATAAGGTTGTCTCTCGTCATTTACCCCCCCTTTACACTCAAGGTCAGATTACACAGTGCACGCAGCTCAGTGATTGACAGACCTTCTTGTGCAGTAAAAACAGCATTAGGCACCTCCCTGGCATCCATGCGTGTCGCCTTTTTGTTAACATGAGCTCACTGACAACCAGCAGTACTCAGTGCAGCAGAGGCGTTTGAATTCCCTCCATGAACTGCTCACTGTGCAGTGACCATAGATAACCTATAGGGGACACTGCTACACATCATCTGCTCATATAATACTGTACATCTGCTTCTGTGATATAAGTGACAGCAATGTGATATAGATAGCCTATCATCCTTGGTGGCATTTACCTAATGTATAAAGGTAATTGTCCCCTTTTTTCTGTGCTATTATGTTTTAAGTCATTATCCATGGATGTCTGTCTGGTACATGTTCAGGTTTTTCAACCTGACTGTGTGTGTGTGTGTGTGTGTGTGTCTGTGTGTCTGTTTGCGTGTAGGCAGGTGTGGCTCAGAGTCTGTCTCTGTATGCCATGGGGTGTTCCCGTGTGGCAAGAACTGTACACATGCTGAGGTAAGCACAAGCGAATCCACCTGGGTTGGTCAATGGAAAGATCTGTGATGCAAACACTGATAATCTTTTCTCTCCACGTGTTCCACGTCAGCAGTTAACATTCATTGCGTCTCAGTTACATATCAGCACCAACATTCCTTTTCCCAGCAACATAAATGTTGTCGGTTCTAAGTTTCTGGACACGCCCGGCTCTAACTCCCCCTTTCGAAGAAGTCTCTTCCCCCGTTCTATGTTTTCCCTGCCTTCTGTTGCCATAGAAATAAGCCCAGGCAGGAAGCGACAGCCTCAAGCCCATGCAAAGGAGGACATTTGTTTTGTATGGTAAACAAATACAACACATGCAGGTTCCGAGAGCTACGAGGATAGGGTACGACTGAAGACTCTGAAGAAGCAGAAGGAGCAGAACTTGAGACGGACATGAAACAGAAACACACAAACACATGCTCATTCATTCACCCACACACTCATTCCGTCTGGTTGCAATCACACAACTCCTCTCACTTACTCATCCTTTCTGCAAACAGTGAGCACTTGTGGGGAAAGCCATCTTTTTTTTTATCAGAAGAAAAGCACCAAACAATCTGTCATTGGACTGTTCAATGTGTTGCAATGAGACCGGGCAGATTATTAACCCATACTGTATCTCCACAGTTAGTATCCTTATTCATGAACACAATCCACAACAGGTATAGTAATTATAATAACCGTCCTGGTTAAATAAAGGCTAATAAATAAAAAATAAAAAAAATAAATAATGTCAAAAATAAAGGAATTTATAAGTTGATGAACAGAAACGTTATCAAGTAATCCAATCATGTTAAAAGCAAAAATAGTTAACATTCCCATATTCCAGCTAGTAATTAGGTATATTCCTTTGTGTCTAATGATATTAAACTGAATGCATATAGTTATTCAGACAAAATGAACCATCCAATGACATAACTTGGGCTTGGACAATTATTACATTTAAAAAAATGTTTACATGACTAAATACTGAAAATAATCGTTATTTGTATCTGAGATAGATTCTAACTTTATCTGCCCTCTAACCCTGATATGTAGCTCTTGAAACGTTGTTCCTGGTATTGCAGTACACAATTAGTTTCAGGGTCTGAGATTAAAGGGAGACCTTGGTTGTTGCAATTAACAATTTAAATCAATCAGCATCGTTAGCTTTGACTGCAAGGCCGAATGAATGGGAAAGTAAAACAAACGTGTGATTGATGTGAACGTGACTGAAACCACACATGAGAGTGAGAGCTGGACGGGATACGAACAGAAAACAATGTCCCATTAATACACAAAGGTCACTTTCTTTATGTGAGATTAATTTAGCTTCAGCTGGAGCTTACCTCTCACTCCATTGTTTGACGTTAAACTTTCACCTTGGTCGCATTTTCCTCTCTTTGACATTTGTTTCCTTTTTTTTCGTTGAACGTCACACTGTAGTGCGTTCACAGAAAGGTGTACGCCCAAACCTTTGTTCCCGCCCCTCGAGGGGTCTGTGATTGGCTCAGTGGAGCGTCAGTCTCTACGGCTCACCAAGCAGACCACACCTCCTCCACATAGCTCCGTTGTGACGAGCACCAGTAGCCCCCAAAGCCAGGTACGGTATGTCTCCACCGCCAGGGTAGGATGCTGTAGCTTTCGCCACAGAACCGGTAAGCCATTTTTCTGTCATTTTATTCTCGCAACACATGTGCAATTATATCGGCGCCTTTGCTGTTATTGTCTCGCTTCCCTTTGAACTAAGCCGCGGAGTTGAATTGCGCTCCTGTGGTGGCTTCAGCTGACCCTTTCAGCGCTGGAGTGAAATACCTCTTTCGATAGAATTATTGATGGACTTCCTCGTGACACGTCGGTGCCGAATTGCTGCTTCCGCGTGCCAGTCAAATGTGGTGTTTTAGCTAATTAGATGTGTGTATCGCGGCTGTGTGAGCGCAGGGTTCACTCGCACATGGGCTGTATTGGTATTTGTCTGCGCTGACAAGTTTGAATTGCTGTGTTGGCAACAGGAACTGAGCAGCGCGGTGCATTTCCACGGGACACCTGTGGTTTGTCCCCGTGGAGTTTGTCCTCATTAATGGTCGCTGAGTTGACATCAGCCCCAGCACAAGCGATGCATTCTTCTTCTCTTTAATCAGCGTGCTCATTGTAAATATCGAGGTTATTCATTCATTCATTCAAAGTTGATTTCTGAAAAGTTACAGTAGGCCTCCGGCTGCGGTTTGTGTTTTTAGTTGGGACAGCACATTTCTCACGTTATGTGTTTGACCTCTCCAGTAAACAGGACTGTGTGTTTTTACAGGAGGCCATTCGTGCAGAACGGAGTTGAGTAATTAATCAACAAATGTAATTGGTAGCAATTATGATAATCAACTCCGTCGTTTAAGTACTTGCTAAACTAAATGAGCTAAAACAAATTCAGGTTTTCCAGCTTCTCAAATGTCAATATTTGTCTTTTCTTCTAGACTATGATTCAATGGTATCTTTGTTTAATGATCTTTAAATATTTGTTGAACAATACATTATCTGAAGATGACACTTTTCACAATATTTCAGGAATGATTATGTCAGGAAATGACCGTGAGATATTCAGCACTTTCACTTTGAGGCTTTTGCTTGGGTGACTTTGTTTTTATCACATGGTCCGAGCACCTCTTAGTCCAGACTGGATCACCTAATGCACGAGTGGTGATGACGTCACTATCACGGTTCCATTAACAGACCAGCCACCTACCTAAGATAACTGTAGCCCTGACGTTTATTGTTCACATATATGTGTACATTTGTACTTAATCAAAATGAATGGTGAAGGATACACAATTGATTAATTACTACCCCTCCCCCCAAAAGAGAACCAATGAATAGAACAGCTATTTCTATTTTAACCTGCCATCTGAATTGGTTGATGACTTGTTGAGTCCAAATAACTGCAATTATTTTGATTATCAAAACTTAGTTACAACTTGTGTAAAAACATCCTCAATGTGGGGATCAGCATTTCTTTCACTCTTTTCTATTGTTACTGCTGATACTGAATGCCTTTTTAGCTTTTGGAATGTTGGGCTGGTCAAAATAAGACAAAGATGTCCGAGATGGTTCTTAGGTCAAGCGATGAATCCATACACCGAGATATAATTGCCAGATTAATTGTTAATTATTAGTTGCAACCCTAGGACGGGTATAAGAAGTAAGAGGCTGCCCTGCAACCAAACATTTGGGGTGCAAACTCCAGTGTTGGCCTGTTGAAGAGCCCCTGAGCAAAAAGACACCGAGACTGAATTCCTGCAGACGTAAGGAGTGCAGATCTTTATAAACGTGCATAATAGCACCGTACAGATCAGTGCATCGGCCCATCAGTCGGCCGATTACAGTTCGGCCCAAATGTTGTATTATTGCTGCAACATTTCTGGGCGTAAACATCCAGCATGGCCGATGTGACTCACTGAGTTATCTCTATGTCATTCTTTCCCTTTACACAACACCCACTTAAAAGCTGGTAAATGCAGCGCATCGCTGCCTTCACTAATGCACCAAGTGGCCACTCTTTGATCTCATATGGATTTATAAGGTAATAACATGTTGTCTCCTACTTCCAGCCAAACCGACACGGTCGACACCGACAGTCATGTGAAATCATGTTTCTGCTGGTAACGGCACAGGGTCTATAAATAGCTCTATGTTTTATGCCCTCAGATTTTCTATAAAGAACAAACAAACTGAATATAGTCTTGCTCTTGCCATGGCTTTTTTTCTTCTTTGTATCCATAGCAACCTGTGATTGAGCAGTTACACAAAGTGTCCCTTGTCTGAGCAGGAAGGAGACGGAGAGAGACCTCGTTTGTGACGCGGCTTTAAAAAATACAAGAATCTACGAGCATGCTGGCTCTCCAGTTTGTTCTCTTTCTGTCCCTCTTTGGCTGTGCATGAAAATACCCGACTGCTGAATGGCATATTGGGGCTGCTTTAAAAAAAAAAAATTGATACCTCTTTGAACGCTTACTGATGCCCACATCAGTTTTCCTCTGCACTGTATTACTTTCACATGAATACTACTGTTAGAAATACTCAGTCCACATGAAATAAACAAATAATTAGCTCACACACCGCAGCTCTTCAGCGGCTACTAATTTATTACACCATGACGGTTTTAGACTCCAATAAAAACACTCAGTCGGGCGTCGTGTCACAGGTCAGACAAGCTAAGTGCTGCTGCCACCAGCCCTTTCCAAACCATATGCTGCCACACAGCCATGTTCCTGCTATGGTATGAGATGCTGGTTTTGTATGAAGTGGCCAGATAATATTGCCAGATGCGAGTCTATTTAAAGCCGGCTCTCGGTTTAATAATCAGTGGATCGTGCACAGCTTAAACTCAGTAAAGCTGTGAAGAAGCTTTAACGGTATTTTCTGTTGCTTTCCTGGAGGTAGAGTCACAGATGGGCCATCTGCGAGGACCTTTTTTTTTTTTTTTTTTACAGTCACAATCGGCGAGTAACGATGTGGACTGTTGGGTTTTTCAGGCAGAAAGCAGACGCATCGGCTGCTACGTCCATGTCTGTGTGTTTGTTCATACTGGGACTGGAAAGTCCAGCCTGACGGTTCCTCAGGATTCAGTTGTCTCGAGATCCTGTCATAAAAAACGGGAGAACAAGAGAAGCCGCTCGGCTTAATGAAAGCCACGGGCGCTTTCTGTAAATATGCAATTTGTGTCGCCTGTAGCTACGGCGCTCCATAATGACTTCTGAAGAGCGGCATTCCTGAAGTGCATTTCTCCCTGTGCACACAGTGGGTCACGTGACGGCTTTTAAGGAGCGCCGGTGGTCAGCGTGGTCACTTTTATGGGCCGGCCACTTTGTCGGTTGCCGGGGAGCCGAGACGCAGAAGAGCAAAGTTCCACTCTTGTGTGCTCTCGTGTTTGCATCCCTCCTTTTGTCTCCTGGCGTTTAGCAGGTCTGTGCTCACCTTTTTTAGAAACGACGTGAAGCTTAGAAAGTGGATATACCTTTTGTCATTGTGAGGTAATTATAGGGACTGTTTTTCCTCAGTGCAATGAAAGATAATATAGCTGCATGGAGGGGGAGGGGGGTTGTGGGAGGAGCATGCCCACAGTAGTGTTATTACAGGTTTGTAATTGAACCACATGGCGCACGCAACATGTTACCTTCTGGTGTCCGATGTAAGATCCTCTGTTGTCACACATTCATCCACACAAAATCTATGAACTCGACGTCTACATCTGCTCTCTCTCCGTTCCTCCTCGCAAACGCCGATTCACGTTTAAAAAAAAAAGAAGAGGAAAAAGAAACGCACTCAAACCTGACGCTCCCGCCGGCTCTAAATATTTCATCGGCTCATTCAAGGCCTTGTGACCGCGGCGTCGGCCTTGACGTGAGAATGACCCCTTTCCGTCGTAAGCGATCATTTACAAGGCGTTACGCCATTAATGATTGACTCTGTCATTACGTAAGACCGGAGGCCAAACCAAGCCTCTTCTAGTCGTGCCGTGCAGGAGGCTCAGGGGTGGACACTACGACATCACTCAGTCGAGGTAAAGGTTTGGGAGGATGTCCCAGCTTCATTTCCAGAGGTTACAGTTCATCTATAGCTGCGTGTTGGTTTGTATTCTCGACTAATACACAGCGTTGTGCTTCAGCTTTTAAAGTGAGGAAGTGCTGTATGGTATAGGTGGCACTTCAGACTAAAACTGCCGCTGCATACACAGTTTCTTTTTGGATTGCTGCCGAGTTGTACGAAAGGGGGAAAAGGCTGAGCCATGGAAGGCAGGGCCAAGCGTGTCGTGTAAAGAGCTGCTTAATGCTTAATCGCCACTCTGAGTGTTTATAATCGCGACTTTATTCTTCCACAAATTCAGTCGGAGCTGAAGATTTACCAACCCGGCCCTGAGCTCTGACACCTCCTGTTTAATGGCGGTCGGATGCACCTCCTTGCTGTTGAATGTCTGGACTACAGATGTTTAAACACAGATGTTCAGACATTCTGCGTGTGAATTCTTGAACTCGATAGACATTCGTAAAGCTTCGTGTGCACGGTGAAGGACGCCGGGCACGTTGCAGCCGGAGAAGTGCGAACGCAAAGAATCGATGAGCTAATTCGAGCTCATTTGAAGTCCACTCCGATCCGCCGTGTGTCCTTTTAGTCCGTGCCGCGGAGCTGTGAAGCAAGTGGGCCGCCCGTGTGTTTCAGGCTGCTTTTAGCCCCGCGTTCACTGTATTGTGTGTGTGTGTGTGTGTGTGTGTGTGTGTGTGTGTGTGTGTGTGTGTGTGTGTGTGTGTGTGTGTGTGTGTGTGTGTGTGTGTGTGTGTGTGTGTGTGTGTGTGTGTGTGTGTGTGTGTGTGTGTGTGTGTGTGTGTGTGTGTGTGTGTGTGTGTGTGTGTGTGTGTGTGTGTGTGTGTGTGTGTGTGTGTGTGTGTGTGTGTGTGTGTGTGTGTGTGTGTGTGTGTGTGTGTGTGTGTGTGTGTGTGTGTGTCGGGGGGGGGGTATCGAAGCGCTGGGCACATTCTTTCCTCTTGATGACTCACGTCCTGGGCATGGTACTGACTGTAAGGGGGCCCCTGGGGAACTACAACACACACACACACGCACGCACACACACACACTCAGACTCACACACACTTAAAGTGTGCATGCCGTCTCGCTGTGTGAAGCCACCAGACGGGCATGGGCCCGGCTCATGTGTACGGTACACAAGTCCGTGCAACACGCCTGGGGTTAGTCGTCTAAGGTATCGGCATACACAGGGAGTGGCACCCGTGGAGGGAGAAGCACGCGGCCAGGTTGGGGCATGTCATCTGTTGCAGGCGGAGGAATAAATGTGAGATGTCGGTGGGAGCGTGGCCTCGGCTGCTCAGACCACCACCTGTTGGGTAGAGACCCAACGCAAAGATCTTTACGCTCAACAAATCGCGTTGGTCTGTTTTTTTTCTTCTTTTTTTTTCTTCTTTTTTGCAGGTGGAATTTTGCTAAATGACGACAGCAACTTGTAGAACAAAGGCGAACAAGCCTATTTGCTTAAAGGGCTGAGCCGGTCAGGGAACCGGAGGAAGTTACTTTAGCTGGACGCGGCTGGCGGTGACGGAGCAAGGGCCAGCTCTGAGCCGATGGAGGGAGCTCTGAATGTTTAAGTGGCAGAAACAGTCTTTGGGGCTATTTACAAAGGTTTTAGACTCGCATGGAAGTAGAAGTCGCCTCTTCAGTCATAACTTTAATTTAAAATTCTTTTAAAATCTTGTTTTGTACGATGCTCGGCGCACTCCAGTGGGACTAGTGTTGTGTTCCTGTCTTCCACGCCTGCTTGTTTACAAGGGGACCTTTACAACCTCATAAACCTGGGCGGTACCACGACTCCCGTCTTTTTGAAATGTTGAACCCTGAACTGAGTGTTGATAAAGACCGATTCGCCTTGTGTTCTTCCTCTGGATATTTGTGTCTCGCTTCCTTAAAACAAAGACACTCTGGAGTTATTTAATCCTCATTTGGGCTGCTCATCTTAGTCAGCCACACGACTAAGTGATTCCTCTGTCTGGTCCCGCTGCTCCTGTTCTCTTGAATGACCCCCCCCATCAGTTTGTTTCTAACCTTTCTCCCCAGCGCTGACTGTTGTGCCGTGGCCTTCAAAGGTCAGAGTGATGCTCCCGGCGGCTCGGCTGTGATCTCTGTTGCCGCGGTTTCCACAGAAACGAGACGACGGTGGGCTGAACGCGCTCGAGTCGCAAAGAGATGACGACGCCGTCGCCCACGCACAGCGACAGCAGCGGCTCCTCGAAGCACGACAGTAACCATGTACGTGTGTGTGTGTGTGTGTGTGTGTGTGTGTGTGTGTGTGTGTGTGTGTGTGTGTGTGTGTGTGTGTGTGTGTGTGTGTGTGTGTGTGTGTGTGTGTGTGTGTGTGTGTGTGTGTGTGTGTGTGTGTGTGTGTGTGTGTGTGTGTGTGTGTGTGTGTGTGTGTGTGTGTGTGTGTGTGTGTGTGTGTGTGTGTGTGTGTGTGTGTGTGTGCTCTTTCAGTTCCCATTGAAGTTCCCATCAAATCAAACTGTCGACATGGACTCAATGAAGTGTCGCTCCCTGTGTTTGCACAAGCACACTTTAATGTCTGGTCCCAAACGAATGCATCAATAATGCTGTTTTTACAACACGGTGTTGCCGTCACAACAGTGTTGAGCTCAGGCGGCGTCTGCGATGAGGACGTGTTTACCGCTACATGTTCAGGTCGTGCTATTTGGAGAGAGGCGCCTGTCTAACGCTGCCGCTGCCGTGTCTCCGTCCAGGACAGCTGGGAGATAGTCGAGGGGCTCCGGGGGGTTCCCGCCAGCATGCAGGAGCCTGACCGCCAGGAGGGCTTCCTGCTCAAGAGGAGGAAGTGGCCCATGAAGGGCTGGCATAAGGTGAGCGACTCTGGAGACCCTCCTCCAAGCCCGAGACGGCAGCATCATCGCAGCCCTCCTTTTTGTTTTAGAACATCGCTGCAGCGCTCTATTTTTAACCAAAGACCTATTTTCACTCTGAAGTTAATTGTTTCTGAGACAAAGGCTGTCAAATAGTGAGCTATGTTTTATTTTTTTATATTCTCCACTGCCTTCATCCCATGTCGTCCTCTAAAAGCCCAGACAGTGTTTTTTATATTTTTAAACAAGGCCCCACATTCATTTTGGTAAAGAAATAAAGCAATTCTGCTTTCTAAGAGCATTCTGTACATCTAGGTGTAGGTGATTTGTACTTCCTGGTGATAACATGCATAAACAAGCAGTGTTTTCCATCCTCCTTAAATATCCAACTAAAGTTCTGACCTGGTATATTTTAATACCTCAAGCTATTTCCACATTTCTTCCTCATCACCTCTCTAGTTCCTTTTTTCCATTGTATTTATTCCCAGACGAATTACACTGTAACCCTGACTCATCTTCCTCCCCCTCTTCTGTCTGCTCATGCATACCTGGAAAGTTCTGCTTTGCATCATGAATTCAATCTTAAAATATGTTGACAGACAAGGAGATCTCAAGTCCTGTCAAAGTGCTTTAACAGTAAATTCTGTTTTTGTATCGATTCTTTTGACTGTAAACGTACAAAGAGCAAAGTGTACTTGTAATGTCTATACATGGTCATCATCAAGACAGCTGGGCACTTATTTTACTGCTGTTGTGGAAGTCAAATGGCCGTCATGAGTTATCGGGTCAGAAGGGAACAATCGCTGCATACTCTTTGGTTTATCGCCGTTTTTACTGTTGTCTGAGTGCAAAACTGAACTTAAAAATGAAGTAATGTTGTGATTAAATATTGATTTGAGTTTTATTTCCTCCCACTTAGAGATACTTTGTGTTGGAGAAGGGCATCTTGAAGTACGCGAAGCGTGGATCCGATGTAGGTATCGCCTCGAGCGCCGCCATCGCTCCTGCCTTTTAAGGCGCTAACGAGGTGTTCTGTCCGCAGCTGAAGAAGGGAAAGCTGCACGGCTGCATTGACGTCGGCCTCTCTGTCATGTCGATCAAGAAGAAAGCCATGTGCATCGACCTGGACACGGAGGATAACATCTACCACTTAAAGGCGAGGCCCCACAGTTTCATTTATAATCCAACACGGGTCAGAGGTGGAGCTGAATGCAAATGCGTGGACTCGCACAGCGGCCGTCGCCTGGTTACTGCTCCTCATCTGGCTTTACGGGTTTAATAACTCATCTTTGCTCCGCAGGTTAAGTCTCCGGAGCTGTTTGAGGAGTGGGTGACGAAGCTGCGTCATCACCGCGTGTTTCGGCAGAACGAAATTGCCACGTATCCCCACGAGAGGCACCTCTTCAACCCCCACGCCACGGCCTCGCCCTCCCTCAACGAGACCCTCAGAAAAGTAAGTTGTTGCTTTGTGGATTTGACACAGTAGGGATGTGAAGTCGCACAAGCCTCATC
Organism: Liparis tanakae; assembly: GCA_036178185.1. Taxonomy (NCBI): domain Eukaryota; kingdom Metazoa; phylum Chordata; class Actinopteri; order Perciformes; family Liparidae; genus Liparis; species Liparis tanakae. The sequence continues at coordinate 9,351,093 of CM070106.1, forward strand.
CTCTCTCTCTCTCTCTCTGTCTCTCTTTCTTTCTTTCTTTCTTTCTTTCTTTCTTCAACAGAGGGCTACTCTGACGAAGCAGGCGTCAGTCCACCAGGCGAAGGTTAGTTCCTGGCTCCATTCTTCAGAGGACATGAACAAGTGCTGCAAAGGTCGGTCGTGGTTGTGTCTCTCTCTCTTTGCTCACTGCTCCGGGCTTGCTCGTCTCCCGGCCCGGTTAACGGTTATCTAAACTTTCATCTGATAATAAATCTCTTTCACTCAGACTTGGAGGAATGTGAATCGTACCTGCTCGAACTCAACCTGCTGCTGAAGAGCATGGAGGTCCTCCACCGCACGTACTCGGCCCCGGCCATTAGTGCACTACAGGTAAGCACGCGGATTAGGTTAGCCTCAATCCAATTCATCTTAATTGAAACAATGTGCAGGAATATCTCATAAAAATACATTCAGCATAGCCTGGACACCAGACCGAATTTAGCCCCGCCCTAAAGAAATTTGGTCGGGAAGTTGGGTCTGGCATCGCTCCATTGGGGGGAAATTATTCTCCGGTCAAAAATTGACCGGGCCAATCAAATTGTCAGGGCGGGTTTTATACGATGACGGACAGATGATCCACAGTAACGTAACCAACCACGTCATCAAAAGGCTCTTGCTTCTTCCAGTGTGCGTGCAGTTGAGTTCAACTATGCGTCGCTTAAAATACGTCACATACTACGTTGCTCTGATTGGTTGTAGCTCTATCCAATTGAGCGAAGAGTCATTTGCTTTCCTGGTTCGGTTGAGACACGCCCCATAATCACAGCCCAACGGAGCGGTATCAGACTCATATTCTGACTGGAATTCTGAGCATGACATCGTCAGGCTACATTCAGCAGCTCTGTGGGTAAAACGGAGAAGTTAACATGAAGTAATGGCCGATCGCCACTGGAGCCGTTTCAGGAGCTCTATCAACGTCCGTCACTCGTAACCGAAACTTTTCCGTTTTATTCCATCAACACTCCCAGAAACCCGTGTTTTTACGTTTTACACTTCCGCGATCTGCGAATCGTTATCTGCAGCGAACAAATATTTCCTTCTCTACGTGTTTTTAACTTATTAACCGAATCTACATTGTCTGTTAGTTCGCTCGTCTGTTTCGCTTCAGGCAGATTCTCCTCTCTGGTTAGGGGGGGGGGGGGGGGGGGTCAAGTCAAACGCCGTTTCTTCCTATCAAGTCGACAGGGAAACTATTTTGGTTCAGTGGGTGAAGCTGCAACTGAGACGTTTACGTCCCGCTAGTGTCTCACGTCCAGTGGGGATTGTGTGCAAGATGTGAAATTATGACCGTGGACTGATAAGGACTTGGATGCTCAGAAAACGGGAAGTATTTTTGTTGACTTCTCCCTTTTTTTTAATGTCTTCTTGTGATACCACAGGCCTCTAATTACGACCTGCCCAAAAAAGAGAAGAGGCCGAGGAGATGGCGATCCAAAAACAACGGCAAAGAAACCAAAACCACACTACAGGTGCTTGTCTTTTAAATCATTCTATATTTATTAAAACGGACTTCAATCTAGAGGAAGTAAAGACTTTTTTTATTTATTTTTGTTGGCCAGGTCCCGAGCTGCATCTCCTCTCAGTCCCCTCGTCTCCACGCCTCCAACCCCAACCTCTCCACCACCGACTCAAACGCGCAGGAGGTCTCCACTGAGTCCCCGGACTCGCCCACAGACGGGTCCCGTCTGCAGGAGGACTTCAGCATGCTGGCCAACAACAGTGAGTCCCAGTGGGGCGTCTGCTACTTCACCACGCAGATGCATTTAGATCAAACCACATGCTTGTTTGTGTCTATAGGGTACGATAGTTTCTATGACAACCCTGTTCCTTGTCTCCAGTCCACAGCACACTGAAATCCGCCTTTAGTTCCCTGGTAGCGGAGAGAGACCGGCTGAGGCTCGCCATCGACAGGCAGGCCCCGCAGCCGGCGCAGGTCATGGGCTTGAAGACCGCCTACGCCTCAGTGAGTGGGACAAAGAGAGGAATCACAAGTGTCCCGTAACGATCACCTCGGGTCCAGTTTCACTCGACTGGCTTCTTCTTCTCCTCAGGAATGTCCAGGAGGGTCTCACTCCTTGGTCCACCAGGTGTCCAATGAGAGCAAAGCATCAATCCCAGAGTCGATATCAGAGTTCTTTGATGCACAGGAGTACCTCCTCTCCTCGTCCTCTTCTGAGAATGAGGTGAGACACCGTGTACTACCCTGCTCTGTTTGTAGCCACATGCTTTGTTCTGTTAATATGCTTGTTTTGTCTATAAACTGTCAGAAGTGTATAAAGTCCTTCACATTTATTTTCAAGGTCACATGTTGAAAATGGCTTTGTTTTGTTTGGTTGAAAGAATTATAAAGCAGAGAAAAGTGGCAGTTGCATTTTGAGAAGCTGGACCCATGAGATTATTTGCTTTAAAAAAGACATTTTTTTTATCCGTTTTCAGGATTGTTGAATATAATCAATTATTTTACGACATGTTTCAGCACGACAGGGATAAAACGCATCGAGTTCTAGTCTTATAACGGGTTAGTTGTGCAGGAAAATTATTGTCTTTTTTCGCCGACTTTTACTTTCACACAACGTCTACCGGCTGCAGGTCGCATCAGACGCCACACGGGGTGCATTTTTATTTTATTTTAATGTTTTGATGACGGGAGACTTTTGGTTTGTTTGTTATTGTCCTGTTCATGATGTGTTCTTGCCGCTCGCTGAGCTTTGACTTTTTGTCTCCAGGTCTCTGACGATGACTCGTACATTAGTGATGTCAGCGACAGCGTCTCCATGGATACCTACAGCAACGAGGGAGGCAGTGAGAGACACAACTCTGGTACTCGATACAGTAACAAGTTGAGCATCTGTCTCTGTGCGTGTGTGTGAGGTGTGTGTGGACGTATATTTAAAGAGAAAGATGGATCAAATGGATCTTGTTCTGTATAAATAGGAAGAGCTTGTCTTGAGTGTCTGAGAATAAGCCTCTGTGTGCTGTCGTGCATTTCTTCAGAAAGTGTCGGCACTAAATAAATCGATGTCTGGAATGATAGAAGTGACTCACTTGCTGAATTTAATATGACCACTGGCAACTTCCACAAGTGTTTACAAACTCTGTATGTTTCCTCACATAATATATGACAAAGCATCTGTCCGGGCGTCATTCATTCACTGCTGCTGATGGTGTTGGTTTTGAAAAGAATGTATTCTTCACTGCATTAACCCTCGCTTCCAAGTAGCATAACATATAAAAACATTATCATGTTGCCAATTTAGACACAGAGATATAGAGTATGATTTGAGCTTATGTGGAAAACTACCCATATTGTGGCTTTCATGTAGGTGTTACAGACTGTTTGTGCCGCCTTTTGACGCTACAACATCCGCGTTTCCTCCTAATCAGCTCTGAACACCGATGATTTTCCCCACTCGTCGTCTTCTAATCTCCAACTCTTCTCCTCTAGTTAGCAGCGCGCTGACCGTGCCTCGGCGGCGCTCCACGCTGCCCTCTCCCAGCCCCACCAGCAGCGTGAGCCTGTGGAACATCCTCAAGAACAACATCGGTAAGGACCTGTCCAAGGTGGCCATGCCGGTGCAGCTCAACGAGCCGCTCAACACGCTGCAGAGGCTGTGCGAGGAGCTGGAGTACAGCGAGCTGCTGGACACCGCCAACAGCACCCCAGACCCTTACCAGCGCATGGTGAGAGAATAGAAAACACACACACACACACACACATGCAAGAGCTAGATGGAGATATGTAAGCTTGACAACTTCTAACTTAACGGTTGAGAAAGTATATATTGTACACACAGTGAATTATACACATGCACACAAATGGGTGGACAGATGGAAACGTGATCATCAAAGTAGCTGAAGCACAACGTTGACGGGAAATGTGTTTGGAGCTCAGTGCTCTTCCCCGGGAGGCTTTTTAAAAGCTCCTCTAATGTTTGTCTTTCGCCCCGTGTGTACTTCCGTGATAGGCTTTTATGAATGTAAATAATTCTTCTCCCAGAGTTTGTTTCTCTTGAGTTTTATGCAAATAAAATCAAATAGTCAGAGTAGGTACCAAGATACAAAAGTGTCAAGTGATACGTCTCACAGCTATTCCTACTGTAGAGTCTACGACATGCAGTACTAACATGGGGTTGTACTTGTACACATGCACCACTAACTAATGTGGTTCCATGCATGTCCATCCTACCACATGCCATAAAAACGTCCCAATTCAAAGTAAACCGGGAGGCCAGAATCAGCGGGACGTCCTGCTGCATCGGGTGTGGAAAACAGCCGTATGAGCAAGAGGGTAGAAGTTCAAGGTCCAATGTGACGGGGAAGTATGTCCCAATAGTTCATTACCTGCTTTGAAGGAGCAGCTGAGGTGCATATGTAAAGTAAAACGATCAAGTATTTGATTTGGAATTAAGCTGCGTCCATGCAAATAGTCAAATGTGAACAGAGTTGGCAGCGTCACACAAATGCATGTACACACATTCCTGTTAAAAACATCATGGAGACCAGACAATATTTTGGATACGCACGTGTAACAAATGTCACCCCCTCCCCACCACCTCTGATTTTTTTTATTTGCAGGTGTATGTCGCTACGTTTGCAATATCTGCATATGCATCCACCTACCACCGAGCAGGAAGTAAGCCCTTCAACCCGGTCCTTGGAGAGACGTACGAGTGCGACAGACCTGATAAAAGCTTCAGGTTTATAGCGGAACAGGTAGAGGTCACACGGCTTACCGCACACGCACCATTCACTACTTTTTCATTTACTTCACAACTTGAAATGCAAAATATTTTCAATGGAATATGTAAAGTGATTTGAAATCATATGAAAATCAAATGTTTTCTCTGTAATTTAAAATAATGCTCCCCCCCCCAAAAAATGACCAATTGTAAATATTACTCATTGAGTTTTGCCTTGAATTCTAGAAGAAAACGTTTTTTCTCTCATGGCTCAACTGTGAAAGAAGAATCCCAAGACGAGACAATTAATGAATTTAAGTAAATTGGTGCCACGTTTAAGAAAAGCGAAAACTATCAAAACATAAGTTTAAAAAACTCACAGTACAACCCAGAGTCTCATTTCTCATTTTTCATATGCCGTCTCCTACCAAACGCGTGCATCCTCGCTGAAGTTACTATATAAAACACTTTAGCGGGTATAGCGTACCTGCGTGTGTTTTGTACAGTACATTATTTATGTAGAGGCATGTTTTGTGGAAGTAGTCGGCATTCGACTGGATAAATGAGACTTTGATTAAACTGCACAATTTGCGTGAGTTTGTGAAATATTTTTTTTATCTAGTTTTGCTGTTTCATACATTGACCTCAACTCATTGAGGTGTTTTGGGATTTTTCATCGGAGTTAAATGTGCTTCATTTAGTATATAGATCTTAACGTGAAGGTCTTGAGCGGCGGTAGAACAGCGCCCTCTTCCTGTTTCCTTCTTCAAAGCAACTTACAAGACCTCCGATATGTTATCTAGTAGCAAACGCTGACCCGCCATTCCTGTCTGTGGCGGTCTGGTTTGTTTACAGTAATTATACAGATCCCTCAAAATAAAGGTAGTGAAGATGGCATAAAAGCTTCGAGGATTCACTTGTTTTGACTGATTCATTGTACGACTTCCTGAGCTAAAGCGTCCACTGTGTAAAGCTTTTCATTGATCATCTTTGATCCCTTCTTTCCGTTTCCCAGGTGAGTCATCACCCACCTGTGTCTGCTTGTCACTCTGATTCAAGGAACTTCAGCTTTTGGCAAGGTGAGTGGGAGAGAACCTGTTTGTAACGCACATCTCGTCTCTGAGTTGACATGTTCTTCACTGTTTCACACATGCTGCCTAATTTAACCTGACGTCACCTTGGGGACCACACTGTAACTTTCCATTAAATGAGAGTTTCATACTTTATCTCTATACTCTAACAGTTATTATGTTCAGATTATACTAACATGACATCACTCGGGGTGCTGCCTTTGTTTGCGTTTCCCTCGGGTCATATTAATACATTTGATTTATAAACAAACGTTGCCATTTACTGAAAAAGCCTTGACGGTTTAAATGGGGAACGAGCACTCACTCATCTCTTTCTTTTAGATGTTCGATGGAAAAATAAATTCTGGGGCAAATCCATGGAAATTGTTCCTATGGGAACCACCCATGTCACACTACCTGCGTAAGTCCTTGACTCAACTCGGTGTGTGTGTTAATTTACACTTGTGCATGTTTAATGTGAGTGTCCTTGTGAACATTATAGGCTATATATGTAAGCATTAGTATAAAGCCACTAGTATACTGAGTGGCGTCTGTGTGTTGTCAGGTTTGGGGACCACTACGAATGGAACAAAGTGACGTCGTGCATCCATAACATCCTGAGCGGTCAGCGCTGGATCGAGCACTATGGAGAGATGTCCATCAAAAATATAAACGGGGATGCCTGCCAGTGTAAAGTCACATTTGTCAAGGTTGGTAGACGCAGATATTTACTTAATGTGTTAGGTTGTGACAAACGGATATTTATTTACAGGTTTTTGCCATACACAAAAAAAGCAATGTGTGACGTCACTGTGTTCCTGTCGGTTTCCTCCTATTCGTATCTACTGGTTTGTCTCATTCTCATGAACCTGTGTCAGACTGCTGTAAACATTACAGTTGCTAAATCCTCTGAACATGAACAGACGCCTACGTTTGTTCATTAATAAAAAGATGACTGCAGCTTTCTGTCATACAGCTCTTCCTCTTAGTCTTCTGTTCGATCATCACCATCAAGGCAAACGGCTCCACCTTCTGGACACAGATGAGAACTACATATTTAAACCATGTGCATGGAAAATGTCAATCTCTTAAACCCTTGATGTAAATCATTCACTGGTCATCACATGATTTAAATATGATACTTTGGATGTCTGCTGTCCTATTTCTTCCATTTCTCACAAACAAACAATTCCCTCTTTGTCTCTTTTTTAAAGGCAAGATCATGGAGCTCCACAGTGAACGAGATAGAGGGCGTGGTTACAGATTCAAATGGAAAAGTTGTACACACCATCTTTGGAAAATGGCAAGAGTCAGTTTTCCAAGGAGACCCGCCTTCTGCCACGTGTATCTGGAGAGCAAGTGAGTGATTGGTCCCTGAGACTGTCCGTTATTACGTTCTCCCAACCGGGCTTCCAGCAAACAGAACTTCATAACTTCATTTGTGCGTGTGTGTACCTCTAGATCCCATGCCAGTGGACCAAGACCAGTTCTATGGCTTCACCCAGTTTGCGGTGGAGTTAAATGAGCTGGACTCCACCCTGAGATCTCTTCTGACCCCCACAGACACACGCTTCAGGCCGGACCAGAGGTTGTCACTCTAGTCTCTACAGTTCTCGTAGCCTGTACACAGACATCATCCCTCCCCGTTTTAGAAACGCAATACCTTATTGTCGCCGTTACTATGGGACCTCTGGTCCAATGAGCTGTACAGATGACCTCTCATCTTAATGGACTTAAAGCTGACAAATCATTTGGACAAATATTATTTCATTTTTTTACAAACATGATTTTGTTGGCCAAGATCTCAAAGAGTGCAAGTAGTGTGAAGTAACCATGGCAACAGACATAGTTTAGATCCAGAGAAATGAAGTCAGGAATAATTGTCGACTCATGTAGAGATTTTATTTTGCACAACTTTGAACCTCAACAAATGAATCCTTTTTAGTGAAGAAAAGTCTCATAGAAATCTGTTGTTGTAGTGCCAATTATAAATGTGTTTACAATGTAAATGCAAAAAGCCTTTTTCACAGAAAACCTTTTTGTGTAAATAAGAATAAATGTCGTTGCATGGTCCTGGTATCGTGGAGCTTGCTCACCGTCATAGGTTACTGAGGCACTCGATTACAACAAAGACATTTAAGGAGTTTTCACAGCAGGAACTTTCCCCTGTGACCAGAAACTATGTTGAGGAACTTTAAGGAATTAAACCTGAATCTAAATGGAGTTTCTGTAGGATTCGTTACATGCGAAGTCGAGCTACAGTAAATACAAACAACAACAGGATGACTGGAAATGGAAAGCAAGAACGTTTCAGTTTGAGAAATGATGGGATGAATGTCGAAGGCGCTCGAGGAGGTCCACATGTCTCCATTTTTCCTTCCTGACCCCTGCGCTCTGTGTTTCTTCGTCCAGGCTGCTGGAGGAGGGGAACACAGAGGGAGCCGAGGAGCAGAAACAGAGGATTGAGCAGCTCCAGAGGGAGAGGAGGAAAGTGCTGGAGGACAACAACATGACGCACCAGCCACGCTTTTTCAAGTACGCTGCTGATTTCATGCCCGTGTGCTGTTGTGTCTTTGTGCGCAATCAGACACGCTGTCTGCATGTGTTCGTCCACAGTGTTTGTTTGTCACGTAGGAACGAAGATCGACACACACGCGCATATATATATATATATATATGTATATATATATATATATATATATAATATAAAGAGAGAGAGATTTTTTTATTTATATATATTATAATGTATGTAAGCAGATACTGGATGGGTGGTTTGTCTTGCCTCACACAGAAGTGCAACAGCATCAGCTGCTTTAAACTACCAGTTGGACAGAGGGTCAGGGTGACCTTAGAGGTGTGATATCATGTGATGTTTGGCTAGAGTTTAAACAAGGGCTATAATTAGAAAATTATCGGTTGTTTGTAAACAAAAAGTACCGGCAGACCTTTTGTAAATATATAACGCAATAGTTCCTGAAGCTATAAAGGGCTGTATATAAACCTGAGGATCTGCAGCCTTTAACAATGGCAATCGTTCGGGAGACGACTCCAATCAGTCAGGCCCGACGCTATTTGTAATCTGTTGCCATCGTCTTTTTATTATTGTATGTTGTGTTAGTCATAATGTGTTAAATAAATGTCAGTCTGCAAACCTTTGATAAACACACTGAATAACACTGGGTTGTCTGGATCGCTGCTGGGCTCATCAGGGTCTTGTGATTGTCCGTGACATCAGATCCTTTACAGAAGTAGTAATATGTGACTCATCACTCCTCATATCCGCTATTCTTTGCAATATTGTAGTTAAACCTTGAGAATGACTAAATACAATCCTTGATATTCCTAGATATTTTAGCTTATTGAAAGACACAAGCGAGAAACCGTACTGAAACAAACGGCCTTATCTCGACTCACCAACCGAATTATGAACATTTATAAAGACACACAAACTTTATTTCATAATGCAATGTTGGGACGATTAAAGTTAATTTGTTATCGTCGTCATATATTCTGGAAACTGATGTTGTGTCATGTAATTATTAATGTATGATAATCATTCAAGACGCGTCCATCATTGAGGGGTTTGTGCTGTGTCGACAGGAAGTCCAACAATGACACGTGGGTGAGCAACAACACGTACTGGGAGCTGCGCAGGGACCCCGGATTCAGTAAAATGGACTTTCCTGTGTTGTGGTGACCTCTGGATTGACCCAAACCTCTTCAGGACAACTTCTCACCAAGAGGGAAGTGTGACACCGCCGAGACCAGCCCCCAAGTGTCCTGACCTGCTCGACATAGACGGCCCATGTCATGGTAACCTGTACGGACGGAGCAGAGCGTAGAGGACTTCCGTTTTGTTTCTTTTTAGGGTACATTTTCTCTTATTGTCATAACTGTAATGACAGAGTGTCAGTGTGAAGATTCATATCATGTTATGTTGCATCTCAGCATTTACCAAAGTGCCTTTTTATTGCAGTGCCTCACTCTATCAACTGCTGTAGCAGTTATGCAAAAACACTTTTATTCTAGAGACTTTAAAAACTTGTTTGTATGATGACGATGATTATGATGTTCATATGATTTCACTGGAGAGGATAGGGTTGGAAGTGAACGTGTTGAAAAGGTCAACTCGCTGAAGTTTACCTGCATCCAGTCAGCGTCGTGTCACGAGGATTTTGATCAGATGTTCTGATTATAAAAGAGGGACTTTAGCCTTTTTCTGTATGCGTGTTATGAGTCATGAAGTCATAGAGCTGTGGATAATGTTTATCAATGAGGACAATGACGAATACTCCCGTGTTCAAAGAGATAATAAACTGTACGATGGATGAACATGTTATGGTACGTCTCACTTTCTTTTGCAAATTTCGTTGTGCTCTTCATCATATTCTTAATTAATTTTGTTTATTTTGTTATTTTCTAAATGTATTTTTTGGTCAGTAGTTTCGGATTTTATTTTTCTGGAAATGAAATATGTCACTGTAAACATAGACAGGAACTCTATAGCAACCAAGATTGAGTTAAGATTGCATTTATTTGTATCAAGTTCTCCCTCATCGCCTCTGCATCTACTGCCTAGTCTTCATCAAGATCTCCTGCAAGTGAGGCAGGTGTTTCTCCGGGATGAGCGCCCTCTGCTGGGCCAGTCCCTGGATCATCATCCGGCCATGGCGTCTACAAAACACATTTCCCATTTAGAAACAGTGTCCAACGCAATGCCAAGAAGGTTAGGTGGTTCTGTCTAATATTGAAGAAACGAATAACAATGTTCCCCGAAGTCGCATCGGCCTCCTATGAGACTCTAGGACTCGATAACCCACCTGACTTCCGGTGCAGCGTCCACCGCCATCCTGCTGACCGCAGTGAGGAACCGCTCTGTGAACACCTTCCCGGAGGTCAAGATGTGATCCTCTCCGACGACGTCCGCCAGCTTGTGGAGGAGCCGCGCCGCGCTCTCCCTCACAGCGACGCACGTGTGACTGAAGAGAGAGGGAGAAAGGTGAGACACATCCTCTGACCTATAATCCTCCCGTTTGTTTCTTAGGTACAGCATAGATGTTCCCCGGTCAATGAGTCATCCAAAAATCCTAATAAATATAGTGTGTACCTCATCACCAACACCATTACTAACAATTCAATCAGTCTTTATAGGATAACTCACTCGTTTTAATGAAAAATACATGTTCTAACTATTTTGTAGGTTCATTGGAAACATCTAGATATAAATTGCATTAGTCTACCACAACATGCATTTTCTCCTAAATTTTATTAGCATTTTAGAATTTTTTTCATGGGGTGATGTAGATAAATAGAGATGAGATGCCTGTGCTCTTCAGATTCATAGTGACCCGCTCATTCAAGATCAAGCCGAATAATTGATAAGGATTTGTATTGAAAGTAAACTTTAGTTCTGTTAGTTTATAGTGCTAACGCCGCTGCCACTCCACTTCCTGCTGAGCTCTTACCTCAGCCCGGTGTTGAACAGGACGTTCATGACCCTCCCGGGGCAGCAGCCCTCCACCAGTGCGTCCAGGGCGAGGTCAGCCCGCTGGTGAACAAAGACGTTGGTTGTTTTAGCCAACTTCTGCAGCAGGGCCCGGCCCGTCCACTCGGCCTTGGTGTCCATGTCTCTCCCCAAGTGGACGTGGAGCTGTGCTATGCAGTCCAATGCAGAACAGGCCACAGCGGAGCGCAGGTTATTCACCTAGGTGGTGAATAGGAATGTTATTCAATAATTGCACTCGTAGGCGGAAGAGGACCTCATGCGACAGGAAAACGACAATAAAGAGGAAGGTGTCTGCAGTACCCCTTTTATCAGGACCATGCAGACGTCATGGAGCTTGCTCTGCAGCAGTGCTGGATGGTGTCGTACCAGAGCTTGAACAGATTTCAATCCATCCAGGTTTTTCTCCCTGAGTTTAGATGAAAAAATGGTTGAATTGTGTCGTCCACTACTTTAGAACCACCGACTGTTGTGTCCCTGTGTGTGGACGCCTTACCATTCATCGGAGCTCATCTGCTTGAAGCAGAGGGACAGACTCTCTGCAGGGTTGACCAAGGCCTGGAAGTCTTCCTGACCCGCTTTTGAAGCGGAGAGTTTTGGCCCAGTGTGAAGTCCTCGTTTCTTGGGTGGAACAGGAGGGCCTTGCACCTTGGGTTTCACCTCCAGGGACCCACGGTAATGTTGTCTTCTGTGGGATGGGACAGGAGGTGCTGGAACCTTGGGTCTGACCACTGGTTGTCTTCTGCAGGGTGGGACAGGAGGTGCTGGAATCTTGGGTTTGTCCACTGTTGTCCAACAGTGACGGTGTCCTCTGTAAGCTGGGGTGGGAGGTGCTCTGACCTTGGCTGTCCCTGCCTGGGCCCTTCTTGGGGCTGCTACTTTTTGAGGTGGAGGATAATGGGGGAGGTGGAACTTTTCCAGTCCTTCCTCAAAGTTGTCCACCTTATTTTGAGCGGTCTGGAGCTTGCATCCGTCAGCTACGTACTTTTCTGTTCAGATTAACGGGGGGGGGGGGGGGGGGGTAAGCATGCTTACACATATTTTTCGGTCACCGTATTCCCATCTCCACCCATGTCTATGCAAGTTCACACAGAGGAAGTTGTCATCACTCAACGGTACATACCTGCTGGTCCATACTTTACAGTCGACACTGGGAGAAGAGACGGCCGTCTGGTGGCCGCTGTTGGAGGAGGACTGGGGGAGAATTGTCCGATGACCCTCAGCTCATCGGGAGTTTGCATGTCTACCGAGCTGAGGAAGGAATCCGGGCTTGAGCTCCTGTATGCGTCTGTAAACTTTGCTAATTTACAGGTAACTATTGCCATCTGACTCCCCAGTAGCAGCTTCTTCTCAAAGAAGGGGTCCTCTTCTTGCAAAGTCTGGTTGGTCCTGGACGCCCGATCCCCTTTGTCGTCCTCTGAGATGAGCCTGATCCTCCTTCCTCCCAGAGAAGATTCAGGGCTCTTTTTGGGAGAAGCTTGACGCTGTGGTGGAGGTCCAGCGTCATCTGGGACGCTGAATCCCAGTCTCTTCAGAACAGAGTCGGTTTGGGCTTTCTGGGCAGCACAGAGGCGCTCTGTGTGTTGGGTCTGTGCTGCCCTTTTAGTACATTGAGCTCTCTCAATGTCCAGGATCCGGACCCGACTGCTGGAGCTACTGTGGCTCTCTGGTGGCTGTAAGAACAACACATTTTAATTTTCTTCAGTTTATATGTTTAAACTTCATTTAGTATGATTTGAAAGAGGGCTGGACGATATGGTGAAAACCAAATATTACAAAATGCAATTATCGATGAATGATACTAATACTTATCAGCGATCTAGATTTAACGATCAAGTGGGTAGGAATAAATAATACAACAGCTTCAACAGTCTGGTAAATTCAGAACATTTCCACTTCTAACTTGATTTAATTTAACGATATCTAGTCTTACATCACAAAATCAATATCTATGCATTGCTTAGCAGTATTTAGAAATATCTTTGCTTTAAACCAACAGTAAATTTAGTGTTTTACTTACATCAGTGTCTTCATTGAAGTTTTTCTTTTGTCGTTTCAGGAATTTACATATTGCCTCGCAAATAGACATGACTAACAGAGAGATGAAACTGCACTCAAAAAAGTGGGACTGAGCTCAATTAATATTTACAAAATAAATACTAGAAACCTTTGCTGTGTGCAGTTTGGTATATTATGTTGATTTAATACATTTTGAATTATTTATCAATTGCATTTTACTCATTTTTGTTTGAATAATATCAGCTCAAAATCACAGAGTAGAATTAAATCATATTGTATCAGTAAAGTCAACAATGTCGAACAATCAATAAATTATACTCAATGGGAACTCTTCAGTTTTAAACGCCGTGCACTTCCGCCCGAGTAATTTGCGCCACACCTGACTTACCGGTACACACAGCTGGATTCATTCTTAGCAAGCTAGGTTACCATGGTAACTTACTCTGAACGGCAAACCTGCTCCGGTTCAGGGTAGCTTTCAGGATTGATCTGAATCCAATAAAAGGCTCCATCCACCGGCCAATCAGCTGTTCGGGAAACATTTCATCAAGACCCGTAGTAGTTGTTGGCCATACCCATAACATTATTTTGGACGATTTCAAAGAAATTACATCATATATGTTGTTTTTAATAACAATTGGCTCCACCAATTTGCCTGGATGGAAATATGATATAAAATGATAGGCTCCAAGGTTGGTACAGTTTAGATGATATGCTTAACTCTGGGCTCGTATCAAATGGTTGTACATATAACTACAGAGCCTTAAAGAATGCATGTCAGCAGAGAAATACCACACAATAAAGAAACCTTCAATCAGAGGGTAGAATTAGTATGAACTATATTTAGAGAAGAGAACACACGATGGGGCGTGAACATTAGTGGCATCAGTAGGCCGGAAATGTGTTTTATTTTGAAAAATGACCGGATACATTCGTCTGTGCGTCTGAGCCTCTTACTCTTGACACATGACAAGAGGCTACATGATACTTTACCACAAACATTCAACTTAAACGTACTTTTCAACTCTGCCGGAGTGCCGTTGCTCTGGATTAAAATCAAGGCAGAATATCCTGAAAGCTCTGAAAACCTGCAAGCACCATCCAAACCATGATTAGTGGGAATACAGCTCGCGATCAGTAGTGTTGCATGCTGGGTGTTGAAACCATGAGTACACATCGAGACCATTGGTATACCAATTAATCTATGTAAAGATAGATTCTTATTTAAGTTTAAATGTGTAAGTAACATTCTTCCAAGTTTTAAGTTGTTTTAATTTATTGTATTTATTGAATCCAAATCATTCTTATCCAGATATTTAGAAAAACAGCATAATTCCCACCCATAAAATTAGTAAATAGTTATTTAGTGAATAGAAATCAGTTTCAGCCACATAATTGGTAAATCTGAATCACTTGAATACCTAGTAAATATTAATCATTTTCCCTGTATAATTGATTTCGATATACTCAACATTTGCCATATTATTAGTAAATCCAAAATATTAGTATTTCATATTTTGTTTAAATTTGCTTAAATAAATCAATGGTTTTTAATCAAAGTTTAAGTATTAAAATCTATTCAATTATATTATTACTTTTATTGAGTAGACACTGGTCAAACTTTTCTGATTGTAGATAGTCCCAAAATTGTAGAGCCACAACTATCTTCTGTCAACAGAATCAATGTTAGTCCGGATATGAACTCTCCCCTGGTCTAGAGGAGCATGTTCTAAGAGTCGCCATGGAACATTCTAATGGAATCCATGATGCAGATGGTGTTCTGTGCTTTCTCTTCTTTGTTATTCGATGTTTGAAAAGCATTGACATGATCAAGAAATACCACAACTTGAAAAATAATTACACTTTTTATGCTTTGGCACACATTTGATCATTTATTGAATATACATTATTTCCCCAGAGCAATGTTTTCCTTTTTTTGTCATTACATTTCCAATGTTCCCCGTGCTTTTATGCATCAGTGTCCTTTTTTAAATATGTGAGCCAGGCCGCTGACCTTACAGTTCAGCCATTAACCATCATCCTGCATATGAATCACATTAAATGACTATAGGCTGCTTAAACTACATATGAACATCATCTTCAAATCATCCAAATGGGATGGGACTGGGACAGTATGTGTTCAGGTTCAATGTGTTTTCACTCACCTCATTAAAGCAAATATTGTGCTTAGACCTGAGACCCCTTTGGAATTAAACAATTATAATGTTATATATTACAATGCATTCCTATAGCTGTAACAATCCCACTGTACATTAAATGTTAATTCCACTTAACCATATATTCTACATTAAATAATTGAATAAAATGCAGTTATACAAATGATATCTCTTTGATAGGGTCCATTGTACATAACGAGTATTAGATACAGATACAGACATAGTGTGACCATTACATTAGTGAAACATCTGCTGTGACATGTGCACTGTTTGTGCACGGATGTCCATTATATCTCTACTACATCTGAGAGACCACTCCCTGTCAGCCCCGACAGAGTTACTTGTTATCACACACACACACACACACACACACACACACACACACACACACACACACACACACACACACACACACACACACACACACACACACACACACACACACACACACACACACAGACTCACGCACAGACAACTACCACAGTTCATATGATCATAATTAACTCTCCAGTGAGAGTGGGAGGAGTAAGCGCTGTGCACTCTGCTCTGTAAAGTGGATAAACTGCGCTCTCTCTCCCACATTGAGCCTCAGCTCTGACCGAACACTGCTGCTGTCAGTGATTGTTTTTACGATACCCGTCGGCGTGTATTACATTCATAATAATACTGCGAGGGGAGGGTCTTTGTTACACCAACAACATTATTTTGGTCCCCGTTTGGATAACTCGGTCTTTTTACGCATGGCAGCATCGGGGACATTCCTGCATTGACAAACGGGACAGACCTGAGTTCTGAACCGAGGAAGCGTAATCTCGATCCTGTGGAGATATTTGAGGTAAGCGACAACTTCACTTACAAATAACTCATATTAGTGTTTGTAGGAGAAAGAAAACCAGTAACGTGACTTCTGACGAGATAACCAAAGTGCTATTGTTGTTGGTATGTTGGATGTTTCGGTGTGATCATGCTTTTTCAATGATCTCCAATTTATTTATTTAATTCCACACTCATAATCCAAGTCATGCGTCCTTCGGCTCGTCCGCTGCTGATCTCACTGTACAAGAACGCGCAGCTCTCAGTTACAGCAGCAGCCTGGTTGCATTTGGGAAAGTGGACTGCCGGGAAACACGCGCGCGCGCTGGCACACTTGCAAGTATGTGTGTGTGGTGGTTGTGAATAATTTGTATACACGAGGCAGGAATGTTTTTGGAATTGTACTTTCTTCTACTGTATATGCAACTTCAATAGATACAAGTATAGACAACACTTTTGTAAAAGAAACGAATTATGGATTTTCTCAGTACATTTTCCATTGTTAAAAAATCAGTGTAGGTATATTGACTCTTTTAGAGTTATTACAACAGGAGCGAGAGTAAATAACCGCCAGTGTTGGTGGAGAGGTATATGTGCCGATTACACTATGGGCATTCTTCTCCAGTTTGCTGGCGTTTTGTAGGTACAACTAATCAAATACATTTTAGTTTTATTTATTTTTTAAATGTGATAGAATAGGTGTTGGTTGTTTGCTTTGGTGATTGGCCACTGACAGTTTTCATGGAAGCATTATATGACCTTGACATTACTGCTATACATTTACAACGACATACTTTATCTTATAGAATTTGAGTTTGGGCTTCTGTAAAGGTTGACTTTTATTAAAGTTGACTGACCTTAATAATTCAGAGCAAATGACTCAACCCACTGAAAACATATCCAGTCAACTGGAGTTTGTGATATTCACACATGGGGAGTGGGTGGAGCAAGTTTGAGCCCCTACTTTAGATTTCTTTTTTCTGAACTGGCCTCTTTTTCTCTCTCTCTGTCCTCCAGCCTACGTTGCGTTCTTTCAGTGCAACTCTAACATTTCTCGAACCGACAACTCAATCTTCCTTCCTTTCTTTAACTCTCGGCACAAATCCCCCATCATGCCTGATTACATCAAATATTTAAGCCATGAAAGCTGAACCAGCCAAATTAGCCTTCCAGGATGTGTCTGCACAGTTGTGGTTGCACTGTTTACAATATTCAGGTCACTTCCTTTATGCCTTTACTGCCAACTGTTGACTGCAAAGTCGTGTTGGGGATATGTGGAACACCACACGGGGTCGGTTGACTTCATTGGGACTTCTCAAACTATAGCATAAGTTATCTCGTGGGGAAAACTGGGGGGAATAGCAACTGGAAATCACCCGTAGTGCTTTAGTAGTTGCTTACCAGCACACCAGGGCCTTGCTCAGCGAAAATAAATAAATAAAAGCTAAATTAAATAAAGGCTCTCAGTTGGCTCTCTTCTCTTAATTTCTTCCAGCTGTCTGCAGTCCTCGTGGACCAAAGCCATGTTTTCCAAAGCCACCGCCAACTTTGTCCGTCAGATTGACCCTGAAGGAAGCCTCATCCACGTGTCCCGAGTCAACGACTCAAAGAAACTGGTTCCCATGGCGCTGGTCGTCAAACGCAATCGCATCTGGTTCTGGCAGAGTCCCAAGTACCAACCGACCGACTTCACCCTCAGCGACTTGTTGCAAGGCGACAAGGTGCTCGGCCCTGGTACGTGGGCGTGCACGTACACGCTGCAATTAATTGAGTTATACTTTATTCCACCCTTTTTTCACAAAGTAAATATGTCCCCCGCCAATACACACAGACATCCATATTAATGCAAACAACACCTGCACTTTCAGATGTGTCCGAGACAGAATTCCTGACCTATAAGGGGACGTTTCAAGACAAACTCTCGGGGAAGCTGGACGCAGAGGCCGGCCCTGCCAGCGCCACAGTGGAGGCGCGGGGCTCCTCCAGGCTGCAGTCGTGTTTCGGCAAGCTGAAGAAAGAAGAACTGGACGTCAAGAAGCTGTTACAAGACTCCAGCAGCAGGTGATAAATAATTCTCTTTTGGGACGGCAGGTGACAAGATAATTACTTTATTATTAATGCGATGAATAATGTGATTGGGCATCATCCATTTGACACCTGAGACCAGTAACATGCAAACCACAGAGATTGGGAGAGTCATCTTACTTATGTATGCTACACTGGAGCTGTCCTGGTTTTTCGTGTTGTTATTCTCACTGATAGCTGACTCATAATGACAACACATTTGTATTACACACATATACACAACATTGGTATTGAGGATTCACGGTATGTAAAGACAGCGTTGTCATCAGGCTGGTGGACATGCAGAATCCGCTGGTGCAGCAGCTGGAGAAGCGAGCTGACGTGCTGGCGGTGGTGAAGGAGAGAATCCTGACCACCAACTCCTGCTCCATCACCCAGACCAAAAAGGAGCAGTGCACCTTCCAGGGGATGCTGTGGCTGCTGGGCATGCTGGGGAACTCTGTGAAGGTGTGTGTGGGGGGAGTCAAGTGTGTGTGTGTCTTCTAGGAAATTCTGAAAACATGCTACAGTTTCAATGTACTTACAATAATCAATACATTATTATTAGTGGGAATGTAGTTAAAATTAAAATTAAAATCCTATGTGTAATCTCAGGTGTGTGCGAAGGACGGCAACAACATAGAGATAGACAGCGATGTTTCCTTGGAGATCCCCTCCGGTACAGTCATTGCTTACAGCATCCTGGAACTGGAGGTTAAGAAAAATGGGCAATATGGTGAGTTTATGCACGTGGGCGCTTGTGTGTGTGTGTGTGTGTGTGTGTGTGCCAGTGTCAGAAAGGCGAACAAACGGTAAGTCAAACATCCCCACTTAATAAGAATAGCCATAGTTCATCTTTTTTAACATCCCACAGGCGGATGTTCATTGATGTGTTTTGATTGTGTCTTTACTTGTATGCTTGTCCATATCACTGTGTGATATCTATATTGTGTATTTTCAGATATATGCCTACAACCCGGCACAATAGGAGGCATTGAGGCCGACTCGCCTGTGGCCTGGTCGTCCCGTGATTCCTTGGATACGGTGGACGAAGGGTGCAATGGGAAGGTGGTTCCAGTGAAAGTCGCTCTGAGTGCACTGCTCAATGGTGCGTGTCCATTCATTCATACGTTTAGCCAGTTCCTCCTTTAATAATAATAACACTTTACACTCCCCGTTTTTCTGTTTTATTTGTGAGGAAGTGAAACATATTAGAGGAATGGTGGAAATGTAACTGGTTCCCCATTTTTTTACCAGATGGCATTACGAATGCAATGAATAGTTTGGATTGGTTATTTGTTCTGAAATATATTCGGGCTGACCTGCCTCTGGAGCAAAGCCTGTAACTTAAACCATCTCGATATGAGAATGGGATTATGGCATCTTTAAAGACAGTGCTATGGTGTATTTGTATTAATCTGTCATTATCAGTGTACACGTCTCTATGCAGTGATAAAAAATAGAAATGTGATATTGTAATTTTGCCCAATAGTCAGTTCTTCATTCTCCTATTTCCTAATGCAGTAAAGTAGAACATTGTCTGCCTCACCCGTTCGGCTGTAAAATGACACCTCAGATGTTAATAACCGAAAGTAAAAATGAGAACAAAGATAGCACAACATCTTTATGATGATGCAATTAAATCTTTGGGAGAAGTAGCACTTTTTACAGCAATAAAAGAGAGCACATTTTAAGTTAGGTCAATTAACAATTGGAATCAACAAGTGAATGTGATTACATAATATATTTAAGAATAATGTTAATATCTTGAGTTTGTATAAAAAAAGAGTCATATTGTGTCATGAATGAAGAGAGTCATATCAAAAAAGGTATGGTGATATTAATATATATTTGCCAAGTTTGGTGATTAAATATAATGAAACATATGGGCATAGCCAAATATGGAAGGGCATGTAGATAAAATGTAAATATAAGAAAATAAACGCTCAACCACGTCAACCTGCAGTCCAATCAACGTATCAACGGTTGTGGAGAGGCCATTCTCAGACACATTCTGTGCAGCATGTTGGTGTCAGTTTGAAATCTGATGCAGTATCTCCCGGTGTCCGACAGGACCCCAGGAGATGGACCTCTCCCCTCTGGCAGAGCTCCCCCAGGCCGCTCGCTGTGCCCTGTTCCACAGACTCCAAGAGGCTCTGCGGGACAGAACTGCTCTGTCCTATATGGAGTGTTTGGTGAGTGACACGTAAATTCCCCCCCCCATGCCAACACACCACAGGTCTGCTGTGGCCACCAGTCACTTTTGGTTCATCTCTCCACGAGACATGTGTTTATTTAACAAGTAGACTTATCCCAATGGACAGTCACCCAACATCTTATTGATTGTATTTAATGACTGGATATCTGATAGTTTGAAGTACCTTTCTCTTTTTTTTCTCTCCATTTTTGGATTTCCTCCATTTAGTCTCTTATTTTTGTCTCTGTTAGCTGGAAGAGTTGTGCAGTGGTGAAACACTGGATGTAGACAAGTATGAAGAACTGTCGGTGAGTCAGAGAAAAGCTTTGTCGGCCCTTCTGGACAATCACGCTGAGGACAGCCAGCGTGATCTCCCGGCCCACCTCGAGGCAGCTCACCTGCTGGTCAGTGCCATGGAAGGTGAGGCTGAACTCTGGACTGATTATAGCAAACAAATATTTAGCAAAAGTTAGTTAGTATTTCTGCAGGTTAAACTTGTTGTGTTTTTATTATTTTTATAGCATTACCTGATCAAACTCTGAGCCTCTTGAGTGAGAGTCGTCCGGATTTTCTCAAGGCCTTCGACACGATGGTTAGTGAACTTGTTCATTTTACTGTGTACTGTTGAGTTGGATTTTTTTTTTTATGTGTTGTTGAAGAAATAGGATGACATTATCTCACTCTATAGCGAAGCAAGTAAGTAACACTTTTCTCAAGATGTGAAGGCTATTCCTTAAAAGCAAAGTCAGATGCAAGCGTTCATCACTTTGCAGAAAGCTAGTTATCTTTTTGTCAATCATCCGTGTTTTGATATCACTCTCGCCAGATGTGCAGTCTGAAGAAGAGCAGCGAGCCTCTGTCCATCCAGTGTCTTCCGGTCCTGCTGCAGGACAACCAGGCCTTCCAGCTGGCAGAGCAGCTGCTCAGCTCCACCAATGTGACACTCAAGAGAGACAGCCACAGGCTGTGGGCGGAGACAGGAAACGAAGCAGGAGCTCTCCCATTGGTCCTCTGCCTCAGCATACAGGGACTGTCCCTGCTGTGCAAAGAGATAAAGTAGTGGTACTGGCTGCACGAGCACCGTAGCGTGTGTATTTCCTCCATTTCTTACTTTATTGTACAACTTATTGAGATCAAATCGTTGTACTATCATTATGGATTTGTTCCTATTGTATACTATTTTCTATGTATCATATATATAGTATATATATATATATATATAAATATATTTTATGTAATTAATTTTTATACTTAGATATATATAGCTCTGACATGGTTATTATATGTGTATCACTCATTTATAGCTTGTAAAGCAATAAAGAGGTTTTTTATTTCATCAGACACCTTACATAAATCTGGCCAACAAACTATTTGTAAACAAATTGTTTGGTATAAATTCAGTTTCACTGCTTTTATTGATGAATGGTCTCGCACACATTTAGTGCTCAACACATATTTAAGGGGTGGATTTTAAGCTTCTCAAATATGTCCAATTTAATGCATGCCGACGGTACAAGAAGTGAAAACATGTATGCATTCATGCAGTATGCTGAAAACTGTCTTGCACATATATTCCTGCTGGAATTTGTTTTATTTAAAATGCTGCATTGTAGTGCTGCAACAGATTTGCTATTAGACCATTTTATTTATCAAGAAAACTATATATTTAACATTCCCTAAAATACTGTCATTAAATAGAAAAGGCTACATTATATTTAAGTAGTATTGATGTTGTTCTTATGTTGATTATGTCTATTTGTATAGCGATACAGATAAAGAAAGCTAACTTTGCCATGGCCTGACGGCCACTTAAACATTCTAATGTAATGTTGATGGGAAAAACACGTTTTACTTTCTACTATATTAATACATTGTGAAACATCTTTGCATTTAGGTCTCTTTATCGAAGTATATCCTTTTGTCTTACATAAATAGAAAATAAAGCTTTTTATATTGTATGAGATGTATCACTGAAAGATAAAGAAATGTGATGCAAAATGACAAATTGCATACATTTTTATTAGAAATATGTAAGAATACGTTTACTTGTACTTACTTTTTTTTTGTCAAAAAGCTCGGAAAAATAACACTTTTAATCTATTTGTATTGAAGGTCTTTGCCCATTTTTAGAATGTAGATCATGGTACTAACATATTTGTTATCATGCGAGTCGGATTCAATTTGTAATGACAACAGTATGACAAGCATGAGATTCTTTGGCTGACTTAAATGCATTTAAACTTCAAATGCATACCAGACTCACCTATACACAAGGGTGTGTATGCAGCATACACCCACACAGGTGATTTCACTCATGGCTGATTAGACCTTTTCTCAGTCCAGTGTGTGTGTTCATAGACCTTGAAGATATTGGTTGCTGCTGCACCTGTGAGTGGGACAACTTACATCATTGTAGTATTAGTTGATGCACTTAGTTTCTATTAGAACACTTAGAAGGCTACCAACAGCAAAGAGGGAAACTCTCTCATGGCCTCAACAATTTCATTATTTATAAGAAAATTGCTGTAAATCTTACCAAATGTGCCACTAAATTACATTGCTCTCACCATTATCACTTAATTATTAGTTTTTATCTTGGAGAGACACACTGTGTCAATTACCTTAATTTGTTTAGCTAAGTTTGTTTGTAACTATTATTATTTTATATCATTGTCACTATATTAAATTAAATTAAAATAAATGTGTATAGCCCAAAATTACCAATTACAGATTTGCCTTAGAGGGATTTAGATCCTGTACACATATGATATCTTCTGCTCCTGACCTCTGATTGGTTCAGGAAAAACTTTAAACGGGGAGAAAAAGGGGAAGAAACCTCAATACTAAAATAATAAACCTATACATTTGTTCTGACTTGTTTGACAAAGCTTGAGCTGAACAGGTCATGTATAAGCGGCACAACGGTACATTTTTTGCCCTGTGGCTTCAAACTGTTTAGTGAGGTAGAAATCTGGAACCTATGAGTGTAGAATTTAGAGAACTTAGGAAACTTCTTGCAAAGCTGTGCTCAATTCAAGAAGTCTAGTCAGCCCGAATAATTGCAGACACCTGTCTGAGCCTGCAGGACATGTATTAAGGTCAAAGCACATTAGTGCTATCTAATAGAACTAGGATTGTTAAAGTAGAACACATTTTTGGACTTACTAAAAACAGAAAATGAACTTGTAAAACATTTGCTGTCGGCCTATGCAACAGATCATTTGTAGATTGATAATCACTTTTTGTATATTCTATGAGGTAAAGTGTGACCTTATAACTATGTAAGATCTGATTAAACTAAATTCCTGCTTTTGAAAACATTTTGGTCAGTGGAAGACATCCTAACACACCACGTGATGTCGATACTGCCAATGTTAACCCTTTTTTATTATTTATTTTCATATTCTGTATTTCAAATCAGTTAAAAACACAATAATCCCTATCATATTTAAATATATATAATAAACATTAATATATTTAAAAAATAATCATCAGATGCATATTTTTGAATATACACAAAAGCAAACGAACAAATACAATCTGCGTGTTTTCGCCTCTTGGCCGGAAGTGCAAGATCGTGACTGTTGACGTAATTCTCCTGCGACACCAAGCCTGTGCGTTGCTGCGAGCCGAGTCGCACGAAAACATTGGAGGCGCGGATCAGAAACACTTCGTTTGACCCGGGACCAGCCCGCTGCGGACATGCCCGTGTGCAATTTCTTTATTCAGGGCCGCTGTCGTTACGGCGACAAATGTTGGAATGAGCATCCGGCGGGAGGAGGAGGAGGAGGAGAAAGAGGAGGAGGTGGAGGATACAATAACAACAGCTACAACCCTCCTGCTCAGCAGCAGCCCCGAGGAGGAGGTGGAGGTAACGTGAAGGAGCAATACGTAAAGTTAAACGTAAACTGTATCTATATGACGCCAGCTAGTCTCCTTTTATGTAGCCGGTGTTACGGTTTAAGAAGCGACCGTGTTAACTGGCGACTTTGAAACGAAAGCGTCCGTTTAATGGTGTTTAAACAGTGTCAAACCCTCTTATATACATACTAATATACGGTATACTATACACATTTAACAATGCGGCATTCACGAGGGCAGCTATACGCGTTCTCTTTCTATTTTCAACAGCTGTCCTTAACTACGATAACGACGGACGCTTTTGGGTCAATGTTGCCAGTTAACACGGTCGCTTTTTAAACCGTAACACCGGCTAACATCCGGCTGCGTTGGCTAGCTAGTTAACCGTTTACGAAGCAGCTAGAATGAACTTTCGTTCTCATTTGTTGACATTGCTCCAGGCCCTTAAACAGTGGTTCACTAACGTTTGATCTCAACGACTTTACATCAATAAGATCAGACCAGAGATGTCAATCAACATCTGTTTAAAAAACTGTTTGAATGGTTGTCATGGTTTAACATGTTGCAGTTTTTCGTGATTATTGACTGGTGTTGGTGTGCATGTCGGTTTCAGGGTTTGGAAACAGAGTTTGGGTGAATCCGTCCCAGCAGAAAGCAGGCTATGTCCAGCCATCATCTTTCTCCTCTCATGGAACTGAGGAATGGGGTCAAGGAGGAAGTGGAGGAGCTGATTGGAGTCAAGCTGTAGATGGAGGAGGAGGGAATGACTGGAGCAAAGGAGGAGGAGGAGGTGGCGGGAACAACTGGGGCCGAGGAGGAAGTAGCCAGAATGACTGGGGCCGAGGAGGAGGAGCAGGAGGGAGAAGAGATAATGTGAGCTTCGCTGCTCCGAACAGATTTTCAACGCTTGGTTCTCCCACTACCTTTGAAAATCGAGGAGGTGGCCAGCAGGTGCCAGTCGGCGAGGAAGACGATGAGAAAAAACTGTGAGTCTGTCTTTTTATTTTGAGTTGTGCAGCATAACAAGTGAATGTCTTCATAAGGAATTCATTCATGTGATGTTTGTCTCACGGTCACCCAGGGAGACCATCCAGATGGACATGGATATTTGGGAGAATTCGGGGCAGTGGGGCTTTTCGTGTTATTCCAGCTTCAAGGCACCGTTATCTGGTCTGTATGAAATACACATTTGATTCAATTATTTGTGTTGTCATATGTAGATACTAAACATGACTATGTTTGCATTTCGTCGCTACAGGTTTCGCTGATGTCTCCCCAGAAGAGCTCAGGCTGGAGTATTTAACCAGAACCGCTTCAGGAGAGGTCTCGATCTATGTGAGTGTATTGTCACGCATTCATCTGACTCCTAATATTGGTCTTCAGGCCAATTAGAAACTAAAGAGGAGACAACTCCTAGGTATTTATGTAGAGACTTGACTCCTTGGCATAAATACAAGTATTTGTTTCAGTGGAGGATAGGTGACATCTTAATGTTCGATCTTGAATTAGTGGGTTGTTTGTTTGTTATTGTGCAAAAGCTAAATGTGTGAGTTTAAGAATCTGCTCTTTTATCCGTTCAGGTTAATGCTGTTCATGAGTTGATCAACCGGTGGAGGAGCAGAGTCCAGGAACTGAAGGTTATGAATTCAGCCACCCGTGCAGCTTTGGTGAGAAACAGACACACGCACTGTAGCAACACTCCCATTTATTAGTGTGAACGACAACAAGTCAGTAAATACGTTTTGATATTTTTTTTCTTGCAGCTCGCAGAGATAAACAACCCAGCACCTCAGGCATCCACGAGTGGCTTTGGTTCAGCTACAGTATTGGGATCTGCTACAGACAGTATGGAAAGCAAAGGTGAAGATGTCCCCATGCAGTAGTATTGCTTTATGTAAGGCTGCACCTTTTCTTCTGCAAAGTACCAAAAGAGGCACCTGTTCCCTGTAAATAAATAGTCAGCTTTTTCTTTTACACTTTGTCTTTCGTGTGGATTGAAGAAAACTAAAAATTCCATCACCCAACACACTGCTGGAGCAGATCACAGGTGACACTGGGCGAAGGCCGGGTTCAGCCTGGACGACTGTAGTCTATCACAGGGCACATGTAGAGACAGACAACCGTTCACATTCACACCTACGGGGCACTTTAGAGTCTTCCATTAACCTGAGCACAGTCTATGGACTGTGGGAGAAACCGGAGAACCTGAGCAGAACCCACGCTGCCACGGGGAGAACATGTAAACTCCACACTAGACTGCCCAGGATCCGGGATCGAACCTGGACCCTCTCGCTGTGAGCTGACTGTGGTCGCCACTACACCTCCCATGCAGCCTGCCAAAAAACACATAATATGATGTGTTGAATAGTGAGCTTTAGAAACAGTTTTCACCTTTTTTAGATAATAACAGTCATGGTTACAGTCTTTGTGCTAAGCTGAGCTAGATGCCTGCTGACGAGAGTCCTATTCAACGGACAGGAATGAGTCGCTTCATCTAACTTAATGCAAGAAAGAACAAATGCTTTAAAGTGTCCCTCATCTCTCATGAATGCAGGCTTGAGCCTTACTACATGTCCCGTCTGAATATAATGATCGGTTAATCTAATTCTAAGTCTTTCTGGGCATCTAGGCTTTGGGGCTCCAGCACCGGCCGCCTCCAGCACTTTCAGCTTCGCTGCCCCGAGCGGCGGGTTTGGTTCCCTGGCGGCGCCGGGTTTTGGCAGCGCCTTGGCAGCCCCGACGCAACCTCCCTCCGGGTTCGGTTCCTCCACTGCAGCCTCCTCGGCTCCGAATGCCTCTTCCTTCTCCTTTGCTGTGCCGTCCACCAACAAGCCAGCAGCCACTTCAGGATTCGGCTCTGCCTCGGGGTTCAATTTCCCCTCGACGCAAAACGCCACAGGAGGAGGATTCGGGAGCGGCTTCGGGGCTCCAGTGCCAGCCTCGGTAGGGGAAGGCAGTATTTTTGGACAGACAAGCGGAGGGTTTGGGAAGACGGACACTCCACCGGCAGCAGGAGTGGGGCCTGCCGGCGCGGCACCGAACAGTCTGTTTTCACATGAGAGCAATATGAGTCCAGAGGAGCTGGCCCAGTTCAAGGCGAAGAGGTTCACTCTGGGCCAGATCCCTCTAAAGCCTCCCCCAGTCGACATGCTGGTGGTATGATGCTGTTTAGAAGGATTCACAGGATTTTTTTAAATGATGATTAAATACAATATATAACATTTATGCTGCTTTAGTGCTTCTGTTTACACCTATGTCACTATTACATTTGTAAAGATCTGGCTAATGTTTATTATACTAATACTTTAGATAAATTCTAGCAGGGAAAACGTGCTTCATGTAAGATGTTTGTGTTTATGCAACGAGTGCTTCAGGTACAATACATAGTACATATTTTTAGATGTCGTTTGTCACATATACATAGTTCTATTTTCGATTGATTGACTTTGGGGATTGTTCAGAATCTGAATTTTCCTTATTTTTTTAGAGGCTGGTAGTAAACAGATCAGGGGATGAGCACGGTTTCTGACGATTTATTTGCATGATTATGTGATCTAAAAGCTATTATACAATAAAAAAATGCTTTGAATTTGATTGGAAACATTTATCTGCACAAAACTCCTGTGACAATAAAGGTCCATAATGTCCTCTAAACTAGAAACGTATTTCACTGAACACTTTGTGGGAGAATAATAGAATATCCTCCAATAAACATTCATAAAAGTTGTCATTGCACAATTAAACCAGGAGAGGGTGTCGGAACACAAGCGTAAAGAAACACGGACACAAGCTGTGTAACTTAGTAGAGGTAGTTTCAGGCTGATCCTTCTCCTTGAATTTGATTTTACTCTCACTGTAACGCAACGTTATGATAACAACTGTTAGTCTAAAACCATCCATTCAAACCAGCTTGCAGGCCTTCATCTACCAAAAGAGTGGAAAGTGATAGTGCATGGATGATAGTGAGTGAGTAAGCTATTCCATACGTATTCATTAGGTGTGGACCACCCGGTGGGACGTTGTAGAGGAATAGAGCAATAAGCTGCTATGCTGACTGCAGCATATTTTCAGCTGACAGGGAGTTTCTGATTTCATCAAGAGGCAAACTGCCTATGCCGAAACAATATCTCATAGTGAGCCTTTACTCCAAGGCCTTATGCATATAGGTTATACTATTGTATGCATGTAAAAGGCAACGCAGCATTCATTAACTGGTGTGCAACACTGTAATGCTCTCTCCTACTCTGTCAGCAGCTACTTCCCTCCCACCCCCTGCTGGAAGATAATGCATAAATAATTCAACAGATTAATGAGCGTTTGAAAAAGAGACTTCATGAAAAGCCACTCGCACGCTTGTTTCCGTGGAACTTGTTTAAACTGCTATCTGCTGACAATAATTAAATGGAGAACTACATGTGTGATCCCAATTGTGTCCCCGTCAGCAAATTAAAGTATCTATAACCACCAACTGCTGCAGCATCAGTGTTTATGTTCTGTAATGTATGCATGAGCTGCACAGAGGGGGATCAAAGCAATATTAAGGATGAGGGATGAGTGCATGGAATGCCGACACACAGACCCACAGAGACACACAAAGTGTGTGTATCACTCTGGAGTACATTTAGACCGGTATTATGGTTATGGTGCAACTAAAGGAGCAATTACATTTCACTCCTTTGACAGGTAGCGAAGGGATATGATTTATGAATGCACTCATTTCCTGAGGGAGCCTGGATTTTGAGCGCTGACATTTGAGTCGAAATGAACACACACACACACACACACACACACACACACACACACACACACACCTGCTATGTACTGTACACATGGTCCTCCTTTAATCCCCATCCTGCCCTATCCTCCTGTGAAGTCATAGCTTAGCAAACCCCCGGTCACATGACCACGTTGTGTACTGTAATTCAATTGACCGTGACCTGACACCAGCAACATGGACCAGACATACAAGACGCTGTTAATAGGGCCTTCCAATATATTTTTCCAAAGGGATGAGAGGAGTTATCTGTATTTTTATTCGCTGTTCAAACTGCATACTGCAGATGTGTGTGTGTGTGTGTGTGTGTGTGTGTGCATGTCAGCGCTCTAAACCAATCAATTCTTTGAATTATGACTTCTGCCTCCAGCTATTGAAATTCCTCCTGCCTTGCTGGCTTTCACACATCAGCCTTTCTGTGATATGCAATACCTAAATGCACAGTGCGTTGGTTGCTATGACAAAGCTGCCGTGGTCTCTACATCTGCTGATTGCAGATCAGTCAGATGCCCGTACTGCCGTTTAAAAGCCCTCTCAATGGAATGTCAATGAGCGGATTCGGATTCAATGCCGGTGTTAGTGTTTGATGGGGGCTGATTCCGGTCAACCCTCCTTGCTGCCGCAGCAGAGAACAAGAATTGATTGTGTTATGCCACGGATGTTCACCTATGGGAAACAGCATTGATCCGAGACTTGTGATTTATGCCCATTTCATGTGCGTAGCTCTTGTAGCTCTGTTTCTGTGCTGCAGATGTGTATGAGTTCATATTAGGATCACTGCCCCATGTTCTTCTAACACACTGATAGTGGTGACACACTGTAGTGTCTAAATACTGTGAGTACAGAGAACATAGGCTCTCGTATACGAGGTGAGCGTGGGAAAGGCCGTTTCAACTGTAGTGACACTAATTGTCTTGGCAGAAGATGACGCTACATTCCATTAATGTCATGTGTGCATGCACCGCAGACGGCATCGCATGCTCCATGTGCTCCCTATATGTGTTCTACATCAAACATGCAAACGGCTATATTAATAATACATTTAATTAATATAGTGATTTTAAAAGGTACTCAAAGACACTTTACATAACATATTTAAAACATCCGATACAATGAAATGAACTAAAATCACAATAAGAACAATAAATACAAACAATAATAACATAGAGCACACAATCACACATTAAGAGCAGTTCTGAACAGGTGGGTTTTGATTTGCGATTTGAATTTCGCTGCAGTCTCCGCTGAGTTTGGGGACGTAATTCCAGAGGGAGGGGGCAGAAATAGAGGTGGCTCTGTCCCCCCCCCCCCCCAATGTCCGGTGCTTGGTCCCGTGTGGGATGGAGAGGAGATTGGCATCAGAGGAGCGGAGCCGACGGGATGGAGTGTGGTGGTGGAGCAGGTCGGTGAGGGAGGAGGGGGCCTGGTTATGACTGGGAGCCAGTGAAGGTCTGGAGAACAGGGGTGATGTGATCATGGGAGCATAATATGGCTGCTCGCCAATAACAATAATATTTATATGGCACAGACCTTGGGGTCAGAAGGTAAACATAGTATTTCTGTTTATAACATTCAAAGTGTAGTGTCTTACACACACATGCATGCACACAAACACATGCACACACGCACCCACACCCACACCCACACACACACCCACACCCACACACACACACACACACACACACACACACGCACACACACACTGGAAATTCAACCATCTTGTCCTGTCAAGCACTTCATATATTTATTTCCACATCTTTATTTCAATCTCTTTTTTTGTAGAGTGTAAATATGATCAAAATGAAATACATATAGCAAGTGAAACAAATATATTATTATAAGGCTAGATCAATCTCACTTTTTTAATGAGTGTCAGAGCAGGACAATGACTGGGCAGAATATGTTTTTGGGATTATGCATGGTCGCTAATCTGGGAGATTATGTCATCAATAGATCAAGATCAAAGAGCAACCACTGAGTCAAGAGTTAACCAGGATGGAGACACACACATGGAAGTGGAATGTGCGTGTGGAGGAGTGAACAAGATATATTGTTGTGACACAATACGAGTGTTGAAAGAAGTCTAATGTGATATTTACCATGAGAGTTT
Source organism: Liparis tanakae (assembly GCA_036178185.1). NCBI lineage: Eukaryota > Metazoa > Chordata > Actinopteri > Perciformes > Liparidae > Liparis > Liparis tanakae. Next base: position 9,382,399 of record CM070106.1, read on the forward strand.
AATATTATAATTAAATTATATACTGCTGGTTGGCTTAATCTTGAATACGGTTTGATTATTATTTCAGAAAACCATGTGTCTAACAAACAGCGGATCTATAGTTTTAAAAATTACAAGTATTCTAAATGAACATACTAATATGAAATTAAATGTCAGATGTTTGTTTTTAATACTTGTTTTCTGTAAATAAAAGAACCTTTAGGAGTCTTTGTTTAGGAAATAAATACTGAGGCTGAGAGGCCTGCCTGCTGTAGATGCCAACAGCGCCATCTACTGACAAGGTAAGAAGCTACTTTATCAGTCGCACTAAACACATTGAGGATACTTTTATCGTATTCCTCGTCCTCCTTCCTACTGCTGCCTAATGTCCCCCATAAACATTAAGTCAGGTCCTGTCCTCAAGATCTGTGCCCACTTTAACTGATATTCATTGACAAATGTGTCTAATTCATTATCGTCAAAAATAAAGTCATGTTTTGTCATTGAGAAAACCTTTGATTCTCATCCAACCGAACACTTGTGGCTTTTTCTTGAAACGTTTTTAAAATGTTCTTATAAGCCACAATGAGAATGGCATTAGGCCATAAATACAGTAAATACATACGCATAATCTAATTTAAATCTACGCAAAAGCTATATATCTGTCAAGTGTTTGTTTCGGGATAAGGCTCAGGTGCAGAGACAGGCTGGACAGGTTTGAGTGAAACAAAAAAGGACTTTACTTTGGAAAAAGGTCAAACATAAAAACACTGGCTTAAAAGCAACTACGAAAACACTAGCAATCACCATGCGAACAAAGACCGAGAATGAGACATCGAAACAGTCTCTACGAGACTAAGATTAAAACCACAAACCGACAAGAGACAATAGAAAGACTGGCACAATACATAAGGGGAAAACAGGTGAAGGGAATTAACCAATCAAGGAGACAGGAGTGGCTGAGGAAAGAATCCGTAACAGCCGGTTATGGCATACAACTACAGCACCTCATCAGGAGAGAGTCCATCGAAATATTGAAGAAGAGGTCTCCAGCACGTGTAAAACCTGTCAGAGCTCCATTTAAGGGTGAATTTAATTTTTTCCAATTTAAGAAAGAACAGGATATCTTGTAACCATGTTTTGATGGACGGGGGTTGTGAAGATTTCCATAAAAGAAGGATCTTCCTACGGGCAATTAGAGAGGCAAAAGCAATAATATTGTTCTGAGTCGCTGAGGTGTCAAGGAACATTCATAACTTTAATGTTAATCCTGTAAAAAATAGTACTTTCAATATTTTTTTAGAATAGGTTTCATCAATTTAAAACGGTGGCTTTTTATTTATTCAGTTAACCATAACATATTATTTCTGTACATTTTATTTCGTGTGATTGCCAGGCCAGCAGGAATTGGTTATTATTAGACACAGCAATTGCTTTGGGCCTGGTCACACAGAACACACATTATATGATAACCTGAAATATGTGTTCTGGCCACTGGGGGTCAGCATAAAACAGGTTGTGTGAACACAACATTTAAATATCATAATCTTTGAAATTGATACGCAAACAGGCGCTGTTCACACTTCCTGTAGTTACGGAGGATCATGTCTGTTTTTCTTAGATGTCTGATGGAAGTGCAGCTTTCACACTGGATTAGCTCTGTGTTTGTGGTCTTCATCAACTCCAAAAGGAAATATATGTCTCTTCAGCCGCTAATTACGCAGCGGTTCAAAAACTAGCAGCTAGTATCGGCATCATATTCATACCCACAGCACTGTCTGGCACTGAGCAGGAACAACTTGTATACTATATTCAATACAGTATATTCAATATAGTATATTGTATTTAATGTATTTTCTCCATGGACGGCATGCTAGCCGTTTTCTTTCTGTGTCCATGCAGTTGTTCTGCTACTTATAGCTTCATCTGTTTTGCTCACGTTAGCTAACAGATGTGAACGTTATCAATCTCATTTAAGCTAAATCTAAAAAAATATTAAACATTATTATCTTGAACTCCACATTTAGGCAACGCCATATTTAAATGTAATGTGTTAAACCAATCTACAACGAACGGGGGTCAGTGAGCAGGTTAATGAGGCGCACCTGGTGTGAAGGTAATATTTAATTTATCTCTGTGCAGTTGACCTTAGAGGAAGCTGTTTTTTACCGGGCTTTTAACGCAGGTATCCATGTGCAGTAACCTTTAGTGCCGTGAACAACCGAGGCAGTCAACTTGAATCCCGCTGCCTCCATTCTCTGTAGCGCCACAAGTGGTCGCTGTTTGCCGTGCCGCTTAAAAACAACCCGTCCTATAATTTCATCTCCCTTCTCCCCCTGTTGTCTCCCTCCTCCTCCTCCCCTCCTCCCCTCCTCTCCTCTCCACAGCAGCGCGTCTCTCACCGCGCCTTAGATGCCGTGTGACCAGCAGCACTGAGCGGAGAAACCGTCCAGCAATCCGTCGTCCAGCTCAGCAAAGACCCAAACCCAAACGATGACCTTCTTACAGATACGACAGAAGCCAACAGTTATTTGACAACTTCCGACCCCACGCCTTGCCTTCCTCCCCGCTCCTTGCTGTAAGCGGTAAGTGATCCGATTCCCTCTTTAATTGCAGTCCTGTCGGTGCGCAATTTCCGCACAGGGCAGCGCCAATGCACTGATACTCTTAATATTCATAGCACCAATTAATAGCCGATGATCAGCGAGGTCCTCAAAGTGTGCGCAGTAATGTGAATGTGGGTTTATTGATGTTTCATAGTGCTGTTGTAAAATCAACCAGCAACACATTAGTGGACTCTATTACTCTCATGTTGTGTAATTAGAAGTCCATCAACACAAAGATGGTCTCACAGGTCACAGTGCCATGCCTTCTCCTACTTCACTCAATCTCATTACATGTTTAAAGGCTCTGCTCCAGCCGTATGCTATAGACAAGATAATGCACATTAAGCCTGTTGGCGTGGGGATTTAATCTGACCTGGATACTGTATTTGTCTGTATTTACTTTGAAATGTATATAGTTTTGACATGTTTGGCCATTTGTATATGCTCCACTGGAATTTGATTACAAAAAAATAATTGTAGATGTTGCCACTTGGGGACAAAGTTCAGCATGTCATGGTCAACTTCGCACTTCAATCTAGATTAAGGTTGCGTGAGGTCATATGCATCAAGGTGCTTTAGGATTAATCCACTATGCTCTGCTTCCCCCTTTTTGATTGCATTGTTAAGTGTGAGCGAGGGTGACAGTTAAGGGAGGGGGAAGGGATTGTGGAGGAGAGGATACGCATATTTTGAGATGCCTGCCTTCTGCCAGAATTTAGATGAGGCCAAGTGCATGCTGAGATGTGAGATTGGATCAGCTGGCCGCACACGCTGACACAAACACAAACATGCAGATCTGGGCTCACACTGTGTTCCCCACCTGTGGATCAGGGCAGAAACACGTGATGCGCCTCCTGTTGTTTCTCTGAATCCTGCTAAGGAAATCTCACAGCCTGAAAGCTGTTTAATGTGTCTCTGACATGTGCGATGATTGGCGTTAAGCTCACAGTGAAATGTGAGTACAGTTTCTTTCAATGAAGGAGCTCCCTGCTTGCCCCGTTTTAAGACATTCTATGAAAAAATAATAATTACGTTAAGTTGAAAATCCTAGCCTGACTCACACTTTACCCTCTGAATAATCCATTGAGACAGGAACAGCTAGAAATAGACTTAACCCTGTTCTGTGGAAAGCCATGTTTCTCTCCCTCCATCTACAAATCACATTTAAATGCAGATGTCACTCACCACAAAATCTGTATTAAACAAATCTGTAATCCTGTTTTAGACATCTAAACAGCTGTGTATCCCATGTGCCTCAGTTTCCCATTTGTATTGGTGTAGGTGGCTGCCAAGTGGATTTTAGATGTATATTGCACATGAGTTCAGGGGGCAAGAAAAACCCTGTCCGCTTGAAATATAAACCATGGTGACACATTCATGTGCCCGTGTGTCTACGACTATGATAGTCCCAGATGAGCGGGCTACTCAAAAGGCCAGGCTGACTGTTCTGCACTGTATCATATGCCATCAAAGAGTCTCTGCTCACATGCACACACACACGCTTCTCAAAATTGATAGCCAGAAAGGGCAAAGGCAAGGTCCAGTCACATAGACTCACATATGCACACACCCACACACACACACATCTGGCCACACTTCAGATCTGTAGCTGGCAGCTGCTGGTCCTGGGCTTAAAAAAAGAAAAGAAAATATAATGAAAACAACCAAGGGGCAGAGCGGACACTCATCATAATAATAAGCAGGCTTGTGTGTGTCTGTGTCTAAAGCCACCATTATGTGTGCGAGTGTTGTTGTGATTGGCTGTGTACACTTGTAGAGAACCACCTGCACAATTCACTGGCCAACTGGTATGCAACATCAAATAGAGTAGCTGGGATATGTTGATATTGAATGTGTGGTCACTATCGCGCCTCTTTTCCCATTTTAGACTGCTAACGAGATTCTATTGTCTTGTTTGGGATTATTTTGTGCTCTCAGATTGAATCACATCCACAAGAGTCTAACTAACATGGATGAGGATGTGGGCTTGATTTTTTTTTTTTTTTAAACCTTTTTTTATTTTTTTAAAATTTTGAATTACAACAAGTCAGGAGCTCATTCAGTTGAATGCCATTGTTCTTTTACAAAGCTCTACTGGACTTTGCAGCAATGGCATTTTTCACCCTATATTTCTAGTTTGGATAGATAGAGATACGGTAATTGTTAATGTGTGTAGTTTATTTTCTTCACAATTGGCCGCATGAAAATAAGAGTTTAAAACAAAAGACATACTCAAATAATTTGCATATTACATAACATAATTGCATATTACATTACTTAATTGCATATTCCAATTTACAATGTATATAATCACAAAATTAATCCAATGGTTGACAACAATTACAGCCTTGTGGGAAATAACACAGTAACTAACATCCTTTTGTTCCAATGGACCACTATAAGTCTGAAAGATCATCCACACACTGAAACGTGAAAGCTAACCCCAAAATGAGGTCACATGCATAAAAGAAAAATGGGAGAATAAAACATTGAACGCCTATAATAGGAGTCTTAAAAACATAAGCGGGGGGAGAGAGAGATATACATCTCTTATCTTGTCCGCCCTCAGGATCCGGTTACGTTCCAATGCACACGTCCCTTCTTGAGGTTTATCAGACAGGGAGGTGAGCTTCGGTGGGCCCTGTCCTCCCCGTCTTAGCTCCCTCCTCAGCACCACACATCGCATGACGTCTAAGCTGGGACCCGGTGATCCAGTCATGGTTAGTGAGGTGAGAGTCAGTGTGCTATTGTGCCCCGGGGCTACCAGATACCAGCATCCCAGGTGGGGTAAAGAGATAGGAGGGGGGGGGATGTCACTGACCACATTAGTCACCAGAGAGAGCAGGCCATGAGTCAGGAATTCTCCCAGTCTCATCCATCACGTCCTTCTTAACCCACTTTCCTGCCAGTCCAGCCACTTCGGCTTTTTCTTTTTCTATTTTCTGCTAGCTCTCCATCCCCTACCCCCCCTCCCCACACACACACACCCCACCCTGCTGACAGGGCAACTTCTCCATCCTTCTTTTGATGGTGATGAAAAGGAGAAGAGGGCACAAAGTGAATTGTTTAGTGCTCGGCGGCCTTTGGAGTGCAGCAAGGGAAACGGTTAGGAAATGGATTGTGTTTTATATACAGTATACATTTGTTTATTCTAACCTTTAGGGAGACAGAAGAGCTACCACAGTGATATAGGGCGTCTCATTATTCCCCGTGGAGGTGTGTGGAGAGAAATCCTTTGAGCTGGTAAGACGGCTGAGGGCTGATACGTGATGATATGAGAGAGGTCTCACTTCTCAAAAAGGTTGCTGGCTCAAATCCTGGATGAGGTTTTTGATTCAACGCTAAGACGAAAACATTGTATTGCCAGCTCGGCTGCGGCGGGATTAGTGTGGATTTTGGTTGAGTGATTAGACATTTGGAAATGATACTCCACAGGGTGGTGATCTGATGGTTATCGATATGGCTTACTTCCACAAGTATTTTCATGAAATTGTTCTTGTTATAAATGGGTAACCACCTACCTCTCAAGCATGAGTGAGCTCAGTCTCGCTGTCGTCTATGTGTGACAGAGCGTCACACCACGGCGCTGTCGCAATTCAATATATTGTTCAAATTTATTAAGATACTGATTTAATTTACCCATCCTATCAGTTCTACACTATACTCACCAAGTTAGTAGCTGATGTCATAGAATGCAGCAATTGAGCAAAGAATTAGGTCCAATAGGGGTTTAACACCCATAGAGGCATAGGCTGGCTAAATTGCTTCCTTATTTAGCTCCTTTAGCATAGGAAACACTGTATCTCCCTTTATGAAAGGAAAGGAGATAATGCTGCCCACAAGTCTTTGCGGCGGTAACATTTAAAGCGACGTGTCATTCTATCGTTCACGAGAACAAACAATCTTGTCTGAGAAACGCAGATTATGTAAATAAAGTGTTTCAAAAACTATTCTTATATTCTATATTATTATGATCAGAATACAATCTCCAAATAAATCATAATAAAACAAAGTGATATGAGACATTGTTAGTGGGAGATCGAGTTTATCGCAGCATGTTTTAAACTGAACAAGGCGACAGTTTAGTAGTTTTGTTCTCTGAGACGATCCCTTGGTTTGTCCCTCTTTTTTTTCTCTCCTTCTATTTATATTCCAACACTATAAGAACACGGACAAAGTAACTATTTTAAGGTTGCATTAAATTAGTACTGGGATGAGTTCTGTTTGAATGAGGATTTCTATCTGATAAGAAGACGTCATGGCTTATCCGTTTGTGTTTTCTTCTATCATTGGTCACAGATGTAACTAAGTATTTCAAAACAACATAACTCAGACAGGGTTATGCGACCCTTTAGTTGTAGCTGTGATGAATAAAATGTACATCTTTGCTTCCCTAATGTAGCTGATGCAACATGATCCACCGAATATGTGTGAACACATGGTGTGACGGATCGCATTTGTCTGCTGTCACAAGGTGATGAAACAGGAGTGACTCAATGACTCACCTCATTAAAGACTTCATTGGATAAAACATCTGATTGAGCCAATAGGAGGGGAAAAGCGAAAGCCCCTTATAAACTCCCTTCTCTGGTAATTTCACAGCTGTTGGCATTTGATTCAGATTTGTGTCTCTGTGATCATCAGCCATAAAATTGCTCTGAGAGCGTGAAATGGTAACATTTGTGAAAATGTATTGGCGGTGTGAATGTATCGGGTCAGTTTTCTTCTGAAGCACTCTTTCTCTTGGTCAATGTGATGATGATGAAGAAGAAATTGAATCTGTGTCAGAGCAGAGTGTTTTACAGAAGACTGTGGCGTTAATTCAAGTTCATCAGCCAAGACTTCGGTGTCGGCGGCCCCTGTTGTTTTCAGCGTGCCAGCTCTCTTCTGCCACACTCTGGCACGTACATTCAGAACAGCATCTGTGTGTTTGCACTGCGCCGGGTCTCTCTGTGTGATTTTGTGTGTGATCCATTTGGCACCCAGCCGTCCCCCCAGCCTGGTCCCCTTTACTCTGTCTGTGTGTGTCGAGCTGCAAAGACAGCTTTCTGTTTTCTTACCTTATGAGACGCCTTCTGGTCAGAGAGGGCCATCAGACACACACACACACACAGCCTGAGGGTCTCATTGTGAAGAGGAGGAATGGATGCATCTCTCAGTGGTTGTTCTATCAGCGTCATAGTCTTCTGCCTCTCTTTCTCCTGCTCTCTCTCATTAATTCTCACAGATCAGACTCAAGCTTCCTGCAGTTTTTCTTGTCTTTTTGTCAATTCATAATGAAGCATCTTCTCCTCCCACATCTCTCTCCCTGTCCTTCAACTTTCCTTTCTTGGTCTTCTCCGACTTGATAGCTCTCTGGAAGCAGAATGAATCTATTTGTCTATCTTCTCTCCTTCTAGATCTCTTCCCTATCCCCATTTTCTCCGGTTCTGTTCGCTGTGTGTTCAAAGCAAGAGGCCCTCCCAGAGAGCTGGAGAGAAGTGTGCATGGGCTGGAATAGAGAGAACCTGCATTTTAGATTCCAAGCCCCTGCCTCCCCGCTTTCTTCTCCCCTCAATAGCCCTTTACACTCATAACAAATGTCACTGGGGTAGCTCTGTACAAAGCATGCATTATTCCACTTGGCTTATTATGAGTTTCATTACAACATGCCAAAATGGGCCCTTTTCTAAATCAGTTTAATGTTCCTCAATAGCACCCATTTGGGTTATTGTGGTATAGCTCAATGAATCCCAACAAACAGTGGTGGTCAGCAACCTTTCTGGGTCTGTAGGCATCGTGGCCGTGTGGGGCGACAAAGTAGGGCAACGGTGATGATTCAGAGACATCTGAGGCCCAGGGCGTTTACATCTTCAATCTGAAAGTCGCATTACGGGCAAATTCCCTGTACTGTATTCTGTATATGTATTATTTATGACTTTTTCAGGGGAGTGAGTGTTTTAGTAGAAGAACGTTTCCTGCACTTAGTGGTGGATTGTGTAAAACTGATGTCTTTTTATTTAGTCATGTCAGAAGCACGACTCAGAGATGGAATCCATAGGCAGATTGGTGAATATGTCTCTCCTTAAACACTAAATTAGGTTGAATACAATTATTTATATTATGTATATTCTATCTATATCTGGATTAAAACACAGATTTGCACTTCAGTGGCTCTTAAATAGCTTTTATTATGGTACTTCTGTAGTTCGACTATGTTGAGGAAATGTTACTTTCTGTATTCTTTATATAATAAAAGCGTCTGATAAATGACATGTAATGTAATAATATATTGTTGAGGTAACACCTGGATAAGATAAACCACTCAAAGAAAGCAGTACACATCTTTAAATAAAGCCATCTGAATAGCACAGGGAAACGAAGATTCACTTTGAGTTTCCGATAGCGATGTAACATCGATGCCCCACTGAGGAGAGAGGAAAAAACTTGGGAAAGTCTGCTCTTTGAGTCAATGAAATATTAATTTATGATTATGAAAACAAAAGGAAAATTCAACCGGTAAAAGAAGAGATGGGGAGCCTATACGTTCTTTGGTTAACAAGGCCGCTCACGTTTGGCTTGGAGATGAAGAAAACCTTGTATTTGGCGTCAATATTTCACTTTTCATCGACTACAACTTCATACGTACCACTGCGCTTAAATTGTGTGCCCTCATGTGTGAAATATAGAACAGTGGTAATGTGCTGCGTCTTTTGCTTTATGGAAAGCTTGGCACTAATATCTTCTGTTCTTGTACGTAGCTGATGTGAGTAACTCGCCACGCAATAGTTGGGCTGTGTGCCATCGGAGAGCTTTCTGAAGAATGAGCTGCCCGTCAGACCGGAGTAATCAAATCCGTTTAATATTGAGGGGGCAAATGATCCTTCTCAATTTGGACTGATCCTGGGTTTATGTTAAAATCTGATTGGCTCAGATTGTTAATCTCCCCGAGGTTTGCTTGGCCGCTCTTGTTTATTTTTCAGTGGAGTGGAGATGCACTTACACCAACTGAGCCAGGGGTCAGCAATGCATCCTGTAGCATCTTAAGAGTCATCAGCATCCACAGATTCTGTTTACACAACAGCATGTTGTATGATTTGGTTGATCCTGTAACTTTTTTTATGGCATGTTTAATGTGCCCAATAACTTCTTTCACAAAATACCTGCAAAACATTTGCTGAGATTCCTGTCAGCCTTAACTGTGATATATTTTGTTAATTAGCAAATGTTAGCATGCACACGCAACTAAGATGATCAATATGATAAATATCTCTCGTAAACTCTGAAACAGAAATACTGCAATGCTGGATTTGCTGTGTAGAACACATATATGTGACTGAGGCTGTAATGATAAAGCAGCTGGAAAGAAGTTATATGGAATGAGAAATATAAAAATAAAATGTGTGTTAAAGCAGAAGGTTGGCCACAGTGCGTCTACATATTTAATGTGGCCTCGGGCTGTCAGTTTAGCCTCAGCATAATGAACTCTGAAGTCGTGGTGAGAGAAGGAGAGAAGGAAACAAGTGAAGGAGAGGAGAAGGATGTGGTGTGACACAGATAAGTGTCCTTTTTCTCCCCAGACATTTTGACATGTCACATTCGGAGAAGCACAGGTGCAAATAATACAATGAATGCTGGTTGAATGTGTCCCACTGTCCCACTGCCATGGCTTACTGGGACACCTGGATATAATGGAGCCATTATTAAGTTATTAGTAAACACCTATACTGTTCCCACTACGACGTGGTCAAATTGTCTCCAGTGAAAAAGGCCAGATATTGCCAAGTGCACTGTCCTCGGCTGCCGCCTGTGTGCTCTTTGTTTTATCAGTTTGGAAAACTATTGGAGATCTTTTTTAAGCTTTATTTGCGTTTGACGGAGTGGGAAGTCATTTCTGCTGCCTCTGCAATAAGCAGGGAATTTAATCGAAAGTCTCTGTGGTTGAAATTTAAACACAATGTCCTTTGGCCACGGGGAACTTCTGCCTCGTAAGACGAGCTATCTTCTGTATTCTAGACGCATTAAGATCGTTTATTTGAGCCTTCTTTCAACCTCTCCTCTCTCCTCCGCTCCTCAGCCCCGCTCCATCTTTCCGGCCCTCCAGTCCAGCGAGACCATGATGCTCAGCGGCTCAGTGGAGGTGCCCAGCCCGGGCGGGATGAGCGGCCTGAGCGGCCTGAGCGGCCTGAGCGCGGCGGCTCGCAACGTGGTGCGCTCCTCCAGCATCTCGGGGACCATGTACGGCGCGGAGAAGAGTCCCGGCGGCGGGGGCCCAGACTCCACTTCATTGGCCGGCAACAAGAAGCGGCGCTCCAGTCTGGGCGCCAAGATGGTGGCCATCGTGGGTTTGTCGCAGTGGAGCAAGAGCACCCAGCAGCTCAACCAGCAAGGTCCGTTCACTGTTCTCAATTATTCTGTTGGATGTACATTGTCCTTTTTAAAAAAAACTCAATGTGACTTTTGAGCCCCCATTGAATACTCTACATCCTAAGGTAGTTTGTCTCGCTGTCCCACTTTTCTCATCATCCCTCGTCTTCCATTCTTCTTCTTTTTCTTCTGCCTCCCCTGTTCTTGTCTTCCTTCGTCTTCTGCCCTCCGCAGCTTCTGTTTTGTCTCTTGGCTGAAGTATGGGGGACAACACTCTTTAGTTTAAAGTTGGGTCGAGATTTGAAGCCGAAAATCATATTTATTTCCAAAGGAAGATGGAATTCTAAATTGGTGAGACATTTAATCACCATCCTGGCTTCGCTTCAACTTTTCAAAATACCCCTCATGCTTTCAAAATGATTAAATGTTTTCCAGTGCACTGGAATTGTTAAACTAAGGCCGACACTGTTTCTGACAGTGTTTGTTTCAGTGTATGCACAACGATATCAGCATAATCCACTCCAAAGGGTATTTGATGGTGCCCTGCCTCAGTTATAACACCGGTAGCATTTAATTCAACAAACTCTCACTGGCTTTACCTGTTGCGGTATTATCGATGTGATTAGTCTTTTTTAAAAGCCTGCAACCCTTTTGTGTGTTTAACTCATTAGCAGCTGGTGTGTGTGGCGTGGCGGATGCATCTCAATGATAGCGGCGCTATGTTCTCGTGCGTGTCCTGTGGGGCATAATTACAGGAACTGTACAGCTGCAACAAAAGTGTGTCTAGCTTAGTGTCTCAGCAGCTACTCCAATCCAATCTCTTCTGGTTGGAAAGAGAAAAAAACATTTGCACACCGAAGCTTGGTAAATATAGTCAGGGGGGGCGGGGGGGCAGGGGGTGCTACTCATTTAAATGCATTTAGATTGGTTCCTCCTTCTTCAATACCAAGGGCGTTTTTCATCTCCCAGTATCTGTGCTTCTCCTCCCAGTACTTTGAATGGTCACCTCCTCAGAATGCAGTCTGCGTGTGTCTTTCTGTTCGCTCGCTCGTGGTCGTACAGTATGTACGTCTAATTCTGAGAGAACATTCAGTCTTATTGATGAGTCATCTGAGGCTTGTTGCTTCCTGCTTTGTGGAGCAGGCTGGGTACGGTTTGAATCTTCTCTTGGTCTCCTGTGAAAGTTAAAGTGAATATCAGACAAAGCAGCAAATAAAAAAAAAAAAAAATCTAACATTGTGCAATTGAAAAAATTGCCCAGCAGATTAATCGATAATAAAAATATTGAATGTAGCACTACATCTCACACAAGAAACAAAAACAATGTCAGTGATGACACTTCAAAGTTCATTATAAAATAATTTATTAAAGAAAATTTAATCTAAATCCCAAACTGAATGGTGAGCTTATACTACCTGTCTTTCTTCTAAACTCATTTTAATTAACAAATATATTTAGCAAAAGATAGACTAGGATTGGTTACATTCTGATTGCGTGTAAAAAAAAGTCTTATAATATGACAAAACAAAATGTTGTGTCAAATTTCAAGATTTTTGTTACTTCATGCTAATGTCACAATGTCCTATTAGGAAAACACTTTTTCAAGTTTTTAATGATCTGCACTTCTCATGAATTTTGAGAATGAATAAAACAAAACCAGGCAGGTCGCGCTCTCAACTATATTATTCTCATGCACGCTCTAATATGGTCACCGCATGGGTAATGGCAGGTGGACTCGGACTCATACACACGCACACAAACACACACGCACGCACACACGAACACACACACACACACACACACACACACACACACACACAGACACACACCTAAATCTGGTATCATTACCTGTATCATTACTTTTTCTTCCATCTGTGTGTGATGGCTGTTGCTCCAGCACACACACACACACACACACACACACACACACACACACACACACACACACACACACACACACACACACACACACACACACAGCTGACACTTGTCTGATGCAGGGAGGGCTGTCGATATTTTCACCACAGGCGTTTTCAAGTCTCTGTGTTCGTGCTGATGGCGAGAGCACAATGGAGGGAAACGTGTGGATGAGGAGGCTAGGAGGGGCTGAGGATATATAGAGAATAGGAGACGAGTGGTGTGTCTAAATTTAGATGTTCTCAGCCGCCAGAAGAACACATCATGCCTGGAACAAAATCACTGGATCATGCACCCGCTCCTTCCTTTTCCATCTATATCACAACTTGTTGTAGCTATACCATCTTGAGATCCTGCATGACCGTTTTCTCTCTTTCTTGGGAAAAAAAGAGCGCTAGTATGGGATCTAGACTTATTATTGTTAGGGCCTGAGTTTAGGTATTTGTATTGGGAGCAAAATGGAAATGATTCAACCCTTTTTAAAATTGACTCAGGTAGTCTAAAAAAAGAGAAGTTTCAATAGATTTATGTGTAAGTTAAATGAAAATACAGGTATTCTATGTAGATTATTGTACATAGCATCCATCCAACAGCAAGATCATTTCACTAGGAATAAAATGACTAGGCTGATAATGGAAATTGGCTCCTGGAGACGAGCAAAGCTGTTTTCTCAAATGACCCAGAGAGGACAAAATGGGCGACCAGTCTGTGGTTTTCCCTCCTTCATAATTAATAACCAGCTAGACAAAGAAAATGGCTGAATATAAGGAGTTGAGTGACCCGCACAGACTGACAAAAGGTCACGCAGACAGAGGAACAGGGTGACAGGCAAACATTCCTCCTCGTCTGGTCGAGTTTGATTGGGGTCCTCGAGGTATTTGTTCCTGGAGATAACGGCCCCCTCTGGTCAGCCGTCACCGCTCCCCGTCACCAGTGACACTCGCATCGATTGGTTCGCGTTGTGGTTCGGCCCAGGTGCCGATCCCTTGCTTTGCTCGGTTGGTCACCTTATAGCCAACAGGCAACTGTTGGTCCCCAGAGAACAGATGTGTGAGGGAAGTAATCAGTAATTTGTATCAAGGGGGGAGAAATTGGAAAAATAAATGGAAATCTTTCCGCGAAACAAGAGACGAACTAACCACATGTCTTGTTGGCGTTGATTAATTGATCTTATTGAATAACTGTCTGTTGTATGTTACGGTGATCGCAAAGTGAACCAGAGAGACTAAAGCATCGCCTCAAATTCTATTGCCTTTATTCTGGTATGCCAATACTTGTTCTCAATGTGTCACACACCTTTTATGGCTAGCATGAGTCTACTTTAACCATTAAAAACATTTTATTCTTGTCTAAATATTTAGAGTTAAAGTGAATGACTGAATAGAGAATTTAAGTGAGCACTGTGGGGGCTGAAGGGGACATGAAGACAAAGGGCAAAGTGAACGTACACAGTGGGGTAATATGTCAGAGTCTCACCATTAAAGCGCTATTAGGAGGTAATGTGGTTATGACGTTGTTATTGTGTCAGAGTTCCTGCAGGGGATGTTCTAGCCATGATACATTTTGTGGATTGGATTGAGTCCATATATAACTATCTTTAGCATCTGTCTAGAAAGATAGTAAACTCTTACTATCAAGGACAAACAAGGATAAGGATGTTTATTTAAAAAAGATAATTCCAGTTTTCTACGTCTAAATGCAGCTGTAATCTGTCCTCAGATAGTAAAGCTTTTCTACATCAGAGGTTCTTCGTTGGCTTTAAACTTTTGGCAACTTTGTTTAGATTTATTCCAATAATCTGGCCTTTTATAGTACTTTTCATGAGTGTGTTGAAACAATCATTCACAATATTTGGAACAATGATGGAATGTATTCAAACCTTTTCTCACTAACTTAATTCCGGCATGAAGCTTCAATAAACTAACTTCATTATTGTTCCATATCCCACTGTACACACAATTTGTTGCGCAAATGTCTGAACTGAGTAACCACATTCTGTGTATACCGTAGGAACACAAACTCCAATATAAACGCACGGACAAGGAGGAGAACATTTATTTCAGACTGCAGCCGTGTCAACCTTTAGACAGCAGCTGGGACCTCTGACAGTTCTCGGTGTTAACAGAGGCTCTAGGATTGGAACCCGCTGGCGTTTCCAAACATAAATGTGCAACTTTAGGGAGTCATTAATCTGATCATTTTAAAATGAAGAATCCATTTGGCATCTCAGAATTAAGGCTGGACGTTGTGGCGATGCCATGCGTCTCTGGGGACACTGGACAATATTTTTGTGGTTCAGTTGTAGCGAGCCGATACCCGGGCCAAGACTTCCTTTTTCATGTGCTTCTCATTGTTTACAGTCTGAGGGGCAACTTCAGACTTCTCCAACGTGATTGGTCAATACTGCTCGGACTAGGAAGGGAAACCAGAATGCTTACAATGCCCAAACTCTTGTCCTGTTGCCTACAGAGTCATGTGAATACAGAAACTGTTCATGGAGTTGACTGTAGAAGGTGTGCTTCCACATTTAGATCCTTTGATGGAAGCTATTTTCATGCATTCCTATTAAGATTATGCTTGTTTCTCTTTCATATCGTATTCTCCTCCCGTCATTCCATTCATAGCTACAGGGCCGTTGCGTCATTATTCTGGGTTTTGTAACAAGCGAGTGTTGAGGATGGCATTTTGACCTGTGTTCTATTTATTACCTGCTATTATTTGTATGGGTGAGGAGAAAACACACAGACAGAAACCGTTTCCCAGGTGTAGCGGGTGAGTCACTCCTCCGGTGAACACGGATTTATCTCCTGAGCAGGTTTATCCCCGACTGAAAACAGGGCCAGCGGAGCGTCTCTCGGCACAATGTCGGTCTGCGCTGAGGGACGCGGCTCGCCGAGGAACAAGCGCCTCTGACGATGAGAAGCAGAGCACCAGGAGAGTTGGATTAAAGGAAGCCAGGCATGGATGTGTGTCTGCTTGTGAGTGTTTCTGGTGAGAGTCCCAGTGAAAGGCTTCAACTCTACCCGCCCCCCAGTTTATGTGTGTGTCTGTTTTACTGGTGCACATTCACACTCCATCACGTCAATCCTTTCTGCTCCATTTAGCTCTCTAAACCCAATCTACACCCATCCTCTTGGTTTTCTCAAGCTCGTTTTACAATTCCTTTTAAATATTCTCAATTGAAATCTTTCTTTCTGTCTTCTTTGTGTTTATTTCTGTGGGGATGTAGATATAGTTGGACATAAACCAGAGACACGGAAAAGAAAGAGACACAGAGAAGGAAAAATGTAACACAGGAAGAGAAGACTTGTTGGTTTGCTTATTGAATCGATTCCAACTTTGTTCTGAGACCAGTAGCAGACACATTTCTGGGTGACACAAATATTTGAGTTGGCTGACTGGAACTGTAGTTCCAACCTGGAAGTTAGGATGTGTGAAGAGGCTTTCCCCGTTGTTATAATGTTAAATACACACACAATGTCCACGCTTCTGACTCGAGATTTATTTTGCGTTTCAATACAAAATCACCTTATTTTCAATAAAAAAGGCATCTTTTTCCCACTGTAAGAAGTGCTTTTATTCAGTGTCACAAACCACAGTGCTGAGCTATGAATTGTGTTATTTTTTTTTTGCCAAATACTAGATCGAAATCTTGTAGCTTCGTCTCTCTGTGTGGAGCACATTTATCGAAGCTGTGCAGCTTCCACGACGACATCAACTCGTCTTAAACGGCTTTGGAAACAGTATGCTTACACATACTTTATGCTGACAACATAATCCATGATATCTAACTTTAGTCAGACTGAGCATCTGTGTAATTCGGTCATTGACGACCACAGCGGTGGCTTTTCAGAGATGTCTGTTAAGCTTCCGTTCGCCTGCAGTTCTGTTTATTACTGATAAGCGAAGAGACGAGCTGATACTGTTGACGGGGCCATGTAAGCCTGAACCACGATGCACGTGAAAAGTCTTTGTAGTTCTCTAAATACTTGCATCATTGTGCTCCCCCACATTGAGATAGCTCTACACTCTACAGGATGATGTGATGCAGAGGGAAGATGGATATTGATTACATTTGAACATAACATTTCAAGAGTCTCTGTTTTCATCCCTAAAGTGCCAGGTGATCACTTGTAGAAACATTCATGTCCCATTAGAAATATATTATGAAGGCAAACGTGTCCGTCTTCTATAACAGTCAGTTTCCAAATTCCTTTCTTTTGTCGTAATTGAAGATTTTGTGTTTCATGTTTTGTATATTGGACCCGAATGTTGACATATATTAATACTTCTATTCGCGAAGTCTGAATGGCTTTGTGATATTTCGGCACATGAAAGGAACAAGGGAGGTTTCGGCAGGAGAAAGAAAGCCAACAATAACACAATTAAAGGTCACAGACGTTGGTTAAAAACAGTCGGCGTCTCTCCGCTCCTCGACCAGAGAATAGATCTGGCATTTTAGTATTCACTGTGCTTTCAGGGTGACTCACGCATGCCCTACTTCTAGCTCTGTTTCCGAGTCACAGCAACACACTTTAGGAATTTTGGCAGATACCTTTTGGAGAGCTTACAGGGATCAGACACTTCGAGGAAAATATTCATCCCAAAAGCGAATTTCTCAGATGTTATGACAGCTCAGGAAAAGCTTTTGAACTAAAATGAGCAACAGTCGGCACAACGCAACGGCTTGCTAGAATAGCAACAATGAAAGTTGTTGAATCATCTGACCTGCGGTAACCGTGCTTGCCGGTATTTTACAGGATGAATACACATGATGGCTATTCATACTCACTATGACTAATGGAAAACATTCCTCCTTGAGTCTTTTGAGCTGCTCTTTCAGCTGAGCCTTCTACGACATTGTAGTTTCCCTCACCCCACTTCAGGCTCCACCACCTCTATTTTCTTTTGAAGTGTATTGAGTCACTGGCTCTCCTGACACGAGCAAACTGAAACCCTACTCGCGTCTCTAAAAGCTTTCTCGTCCCCACCGGTGCTTTTACGGGCTACCAAACACCAGCGAAGCTGACCTGCAATCGCTTTTCTCTCCATTCTCAGTTTCTGCCGTACTCCCCCGTCGCACTCTTTGTGTCTCCTCCAGCTCACTGACGTCTTAATTTTCTCTCCACTATCTCTCCTCCCTTCATCTCCATCTTTTTTTGCTCTCACTTTCACTCAAAGCGTCTATCATGTTTTCCTAATCTCGCTCACTGTCTCATCCATGCTCCTTGTTCTATTCTTAGCCAGACAGATTGGTGAACCGTTCAACTGTGAATCTGGCGTTCTACCTGTTATTGTGGGCATAAACAAGTGTGTGTGTGTGTGTGTGTGTGTGTGTGTGTGTGTGTATGTGTGTGTATACTTGCGGAACACGGCCTTTCAACACAGTGTGAAGTTAAAAGGCACTGAACCTTCCATGTGAGGCAAAGTTTGACATTTATTGGGAATATGCCTATTTGTTTTATTGCTGAGTCACATGAGAGGATTGATACCAATTTAATGTCTATATGCTAATATGAAGCTCCCACGATCGGCAGTTATCTTAGTTTAGCTTAGCATAAAGACTGGAAACTGGGAAACGGCTAGCCTGGGTAGAAGTTGTAGAAACTGCAGTTTCTAGACCAACAGAGGATGCAGAGAGCTATGAGACGGGGAGCTTGTTCCTGCTCTTCATTTACACTCTGAATGAGGGAAATGACGTACACGTCCTGATGTGCCCGGCTGGCTAGCGTGTTAGCGGTTAGCTTTCAAGCTACAGTTCCCCACTTTCGTCACCTAAGATCTAGAACCACATATCTCACATACTCCACAACTTTTCTTTTTGTTCTTCCGAATAAACAACAATATGCAACATGTTATATAGTAAAACATAGTGATCTTTAGAGATGCTCGCTTGCAGATTTTTTAAAACCTCTGCACAGGCTGTAGCTGCTTCCAGTTATTTGTGTTAAGCTAAGCTAAACCAACTGTCTGTTGCCCCAAGTTATTCCCCTCAAGAAAGCATAGGCTATATGCAATTCTCCAAACGATTCCTTTAACGGCAACAACTTGAAGGTTGTGCTTTGTTGAAGCTCACAGAGTTGCTATTTCTTCTTTTATATCATGTTAGTTTTTTTTACACAACCAACAGAACCAATTGGGTGTTATTTCTCGGATAGGTTTGGGGCTTTTAGCTGATCTGGCAAACTACACCAATAGTGGGAGTGCTCTCTAATTTAGCTGGTCGAAAATGTGAAAGAGCACTTACTGGCACCCGTGCAGCTCTTTAAGGCAATACGTGGTAATGTGTGTCACTGAGCTCAAAAGTGTGTGAGGTGTGTCACCATGTTGTGTGTATTTATGAAATACTCTGTAAAAGCCCTATAATCAGGGTATCATTACTACTCCTCCTCGTGTAAGAGTGCTGCAAACAAACTGTAGGCTACACACTGCTAACATATTAACTTATTATATGGTGCTGTTCAAGAAAAGGTGGACTGGAGAGCAGCTTTTGGTGCATAGGAGCAACACACACACACACACACACACACACACACACACACACACACACACACACACACACACACACACACACATGCAATGAGAACATACAGGTTTAATTCTAAATCGGTATCACAGACCAGGGTTGCTGCTGCTGCTGCACTAAAGGAAACATTGATTGATGTTTTTTTAAATAGTATTTGCTCTTAATTCAGACAGCTTGGAGTAGTGAAACTATTTCCTTTTTTTTCTGAATGCAAGTTGATTTGCCTGAGGTATTTTCTTGCCCTTAGTTTAATGTTCTTGATGCAAAGGGGAATTGTCTTCATTATTCTGTTTTTTAACTGAAAAGTAGTTCAATTAGATCAGAAGGAAAAGGATATATATCATCCCTGTGGCAGCATTTTTTTTAAAAACACATGTTAAGATTTTATTTGTCTGCAGTTTACCAGCTATTATCATGTTGTCTCCGTGTCTCACTGGGAATCGTTGTGGAAAAGTGATATTTAGTGCTGAAAAGGCAACAGAAGGTTTTGTGAAATATTAAAATGTTAATTTCAAATCATGTTAAGTCATCTGTTTCTTCTCATCTGCTTGTCCTGTTTAAATAGTTCGACCATCTTGCATTATTTGTCCATCAGCCTCTAAGTTGAGTAATCAAGAGGAAATTACATCTGAATTGGATTACTCTTCTCCTCATTGTAATTAATTGTCATTAGACAGGAGCTTGTGTGGCATATTAACTCACTGACAGACATCCTGCCATACATGAAGCTTTTAGATTTCAAGAAATCATTTCCTTTGCGGTGCTGAGAAAGACTAATTGCCTTGCATTGACCTGTCCCTGCTGTCCCTGCCTGAGCTGTTAATGTCACTCTCACACACTGCCAGCGCACACACACAAAGAAAACAAAAGGAGATTAGTTTTGTTTACCTCCATCATTAAGGACAGAGTAACTCTTAGGATACTAAGTGCCACTTAACTCTGCACAGCATGTATTCGTTTTAGCATGCTTTCTTAAGAAAAGTTGAATGCTGGCAGGGACTCATAAGTGGTTGAATAATAGTGAAACAGCCTGGTAGTGTGATTTTATTACCTTTGGACAGGCTCAGGCTGGCTGTTCCCCCTTGTTTCCAGTCTGTATGCTTAGCTAAGCTAACCCCATGCTGGCTCCAGCTTCACACATGAGAGTGGTTTTGATCATCTCGTCTAAAAAGAAAATGAGTTCAGCATATTTTCCAAAATATCAAACTATGTATTTAACCCTCGGTTAAGCTACTCAGGGAATCAGGGATGTGTGGGTGGGATTTTGTCAATTAGATTCATAATTTGCCATTATAATCTGATTAAAATGCTAGATTGTGATTGTAACACTCATGTAATTTTTTTTAACCAATTTGGATCTGCTCATAACACATTGTAAAAAACTGAAATATAAAAATATTTAATGTAAAAAAAGAGTTCTTAAACAGGCAGAAAACAGTGTCAATGCAAAATTACACTACCCATAAAAAATAATGGATTCAGAAAATCCGTTCAGAGCCTTTAAGTGTAAAAAGAAACCTTTGAATAGCTAAACTCAAGGCACTAGTTCGTATTAATGGTACTATGAAGGAATCTGCTCTCACTGTGTTCTGTGTCCTTGAGCAAAGCACCAAAAAACTAATGCTTCTGATTGTTTACACTGTCATGTTTTGACGGATGTCCTGGAGAGTAGAACTATTCTGCTACGTCTAATTGATTGATTTGCATAATATAATTACTATCACTTCGGTAAAGTGGACTGATCTGGTCCTTCTACCAAAATAAACTAAAAATAAGTCTGATTGTATGAAAGTCTACGAGGAAAAAAAGCCAAACTCTTGCACGATTTATTATCTCAGTAAAAAATTATAAACACACGTTAATGTTACTAATCGCTATAGTTTCAGGTTTTCTTCAATATAACATGATGTATATTTTGTAAATGATCCCATTTCGAGTGAAATAGACAATAAAGTAGGGTATGCTTGAGAGTGGCATCCTTATGATTGACAGGTTGTCCGTATTTGCTCTTACAACTTTAACTCTTTTACACATGGAGTTTTCACTCCGTGAAAGTAGATCGTTGAAATGAAAAGCTCCACCCTTATGGTGACGAATATACTTGAGGCTTCAACGCCATCATTCTCAAATCAATTGGCTACCTCACACTTATATTTAGTCTATGTCAATGCTTTACATATGTTTTAATGTCCATGAAGCTTTAAAAGATAATCATTGTTTAGTGTCTAGCTTTATACTACGCACACATATATACTGTGAGTTAATGAATCGCTCGCTATGATGTTATGTGACTGTAGAATACATGAATATGGCTTTGAATCACTGATTCATGTACATAATCTCTTCTTCCTTCAATCTCCCCTCTGTCCAAATTTAGTAGGTGTCCAGCGGGGAAAGACACCACAACAGATCTTTCATCTCCAACTCTCGTGCTTGGTTACTGTTGCTATGCATGGTGGATCGTTGCCGTCACCGGTGCATCCAATAGGCATGTCGGTGCAGCCAGGGAGTCTAAAAACAGCGTTCTATATTACAGCATATAATGAGAAAAGCTTCATCAGTGTTCTCTCTAAATGTCAGAGCAGCTTTAATGATCTATTGAGCACACACACATACACACATGCACACAAACACACACACACACACACACACACACAGACAGACAGACAGACAGACAGACAGACAGACAGACAGACAGACAGACAGACAGACAGACAGACAGACAGACAGACAGACACCACGCCGTCTCTTTTCTGCGTTGTTGGCGTTTTTCATTAATACCAACTCTCTGATATGAATTCACTCCACTGATCTAATAATTTGTGCCATCCGCATGACCCCATCTCTTCCGCCTCTTATCGTAATCTTCCCGGTCACTTCATCTTGCCTCATTATGATTATCAAGTATGTGGCCTGGATACAAGTTTCAATGAATACCGTGGCTCTTGCATGGTCAAAGGAAGTTGTGAGCGTGTGACCGCTCCGCTGGGCGTCACATTTCCGTGAGATCGATGAGTGCGTCTTCTGGGATATTGTGTTACTCATAGAGAAGCCAACAGGAGACCCTTTAAATAGCCATGTACCCCCTCTCCTCAAGCACGCTGAAGCACAACAGCTTATGTAATGTTGTTATTTTTCTGCTCAAACGTCGTATGCGTCGGACTTCTTCTAATTTCAGCTTATGTAATGTTGTTATTTTTCTGCTCAAACGTTGTATGCGTCGGACTTCTTCTAATTTCTCCTTCCAGGATGTGCGTGGATTTGATGTTAACACTGTATAAACAAAGTTGGTTCAGCAGGGAGAGGAGAAAATACGCTAAATAATTTAGTTGGGATGGACTGGGAAAAGAGATGGATGCTAGTGTGTTGAAGATGGATGGTGGCCAGAGAACTTTGAATAATGGCGGAAAAAAGCGAGAAGGACTTGCAGATAAAGCATATTATAGGAATCAGTTCCTGAAAGTGAGTATACATAGAGGGATAGGGGCGGCAAGGAAAAGAAAAAGACTGCAGTCAAACAAAGAGCTGGAAACAAAGGGCTGAAAAAAAGAAGAGTGTTAGTAGATCTGACTGAAAGACAGGGAAAGAAAAAGAAGTATTGGCGAATTAAAGAGTGAGACTCATGGAGAGGACAATACGAGCGAGGGGAGACAGAGAGGGGAAAGGCTTGTGAGCGAACACGGCAGCCGGGGCTCTTGGTGCAATGCAGACGCATTGCCATGGAAACGATTGGAGGGAGAGCGCAGACAAGGAGGAGGGGATTAAATGGAAGGAAGAGATCACACTTTCACACCGTGTGTGGGGTTGGGATGGGGGGGGGGACAAATGAGTGTGTGTGTGTGTGTGAGAGTGTGTGTGTGTGTGTGTGTTTGTAGGTGTGTGTGTGTGGGGGGGGATGGGGGGACAAATGAGAGAGTGTGTGTGTGTGTGCGTGTGTGTGTGTGTGCAGATGAAGTTAAATGAAGGAAGTGCTCGATAGTTCAAAGATGAGATTTTATTGGGGATGTCCAACTTGTCTGTAGGAACTCGCCATCAAGGTTATGGTTACAGATCCACACTCGTTATGGACACATTGGACCACCGTTATTATTTTATTATCCTCGCTTGTAAGTTATTTATGTTTCAATAACAGTTTAAAAGCTGTATTCATGACCTGCTGGCCCATTTGCTTTAATTGCGAGCCAGGCAGAGTTCAGTTGGCACCAGTTGGTCCATTGATCAGACCAAAGTGCAGGAGCTTTGGTGAAATGTTGACTGTATGAAGAAACTACGAAATGTACAAAAGTGATTGGCGGGATAAGGCTGTCGCCATGGCACCAGTTGTCTCAGGTGGCATTGTCTGGGTCCAGATCTGAGGGCGGGGGTTGTCATGGCAGCAGGAGGGCATGGGGTTTGTCTGGGTGTGATGCTACAAACATACACACACATGCACACACACACACACACACACACACACACACACACACACACTCTCTCGACTGCATGATTATAAATAGAAGGCAGCAGAAGGCAGCATCCCTCTCCTCATCTCCAACACCTATGGGACCCCATCATTCTCATCTTCCTCTTCACCCTTTTCTCCTCAACGATTGCTTCTGCTCGTCCTCTCTTGTGTCTCACTCGTTATTCATTCTCCCTCAAAGCCCTCTCTACTCTTAAATCTCATCTTTTTTTCAGCACCCCCAAAGTCACATTAAGCAGCTTTGTTTGCTATCTGTTTATTGCTATAGTGATGGTGATGATGCGGGGTGTCCGCGGTTGTCATGGCGATGAGATACGGGCACGGCAAGGATGTTTAATGAGCTTGGATTTGCTCAGGATAATGAAGTGGGACAGCTGTAACTGGCTGTGCACTTAACTGACAACAATAAGCAACCGCTTGTTAAAAGTCTCCATTGGTGATTGTGCTCTTACAGAGGAGAGGTTTATGACCGCAAACGCAGCCACAAGGAGCTGCAAGGACGCAGCACTAAAACATAAACTCACCCAATTGGTTTGTATTCACTTCTAAATTAACAAGTTAAAGGGAAAAAGTTAGAGACGTCCGTGAAAGGATTAAGTCATATAAAACAAATTAAAACTCTGACAGCAGGATTATAAGACAAATGTGGCAGCTTTGAAAGCTCCTCTCAAAGGGAAGAGCTGGACTTTTTGGAGGTCTTTATCAAGCCAAAGTGTGCCAACACAAAAACCCACAGCCTCTCTCTCCTCTCTCCCCGCTGCTCACGTGCAGACTCTGTGTGCTAGATGTTGCACAGAGGTGTGAACGTAGCGACACTCGGGATTTCGACTGTCAGCATGACGTTTGTGTGTGAATGTCTGCATGTGTCTCTATAGACCGTTGTGTTCAAGGGCTTTGGGAATGTGAACTCTTTACGTTGCTTTATTGTTTACAGTTGTAGACCTCGGTGAGAATGAAAGTGTTTATTTTTTCCGCCTCTTGTAGTCCGCCCTGCATGCATCGGCGTGTGTGTGTGTGTGTGTGTGTGAGGTGCATTGGTGAGATGTAAGCTTGGAGAACTCTGGCTTACTTTTGTAAGAAGGAAGGCGACACACATGTGGGAGTGATGGAAGAGATGCATGAAGGGTTGTCTGCCTACAGTGCGCAACCTTCCATGTCACATCCTGAGCCCAGAGCACTTTGACTGTGCCTCACTACTTTGCACTCGGCATGTCCGGTCACAGAGATGCAGCGTGTCATCGCAGGGGATGATGCCCTGAAAGCTTCTCGTGGGGTTAGCGGCTCTCCAGCTCGCTCCCATTCTCCCAGCGTCAGCAGAGCTGTGAAGCCTGAACACCCCCCCCCCCCCCCCCACACACACGCACACACTCAGACAAATTCCACAAGCTGCCAATCTGTGTGTTTCTACTCCGTTCGGGACTCCTCCTAAAGGCCTTTTGCGCCCCACTCGCAGCAGCCGCTGGTAAATGGGCTTCACCTGTTTGAAATGGGCCGTAGTAATACTCGTGAAGTGGAGAGATTTTCCAATAGTGTGGGGAAGTCCCAGTGGAAATGATGTGAGATTGCCTTCTTGCCTGAGTGAACTTGCTTCAAAATAAATGCTGGAGAGCCGGTAGTTCTCAGGGCTAAACTGAAATTGTCTTTATTTCTAGCGCTTTAAAAAAAAGAAGCAAACTTTGTGGATATTGCTTGTGCAGCCCATCTCCGACGACTTAAAACTGTTTAACAGAAATGTCCATCTTTGGTCTGTTGTGTGTCTTCATGAACTCAAGGACTAAGACAGCATTTGGGGAAGAGAATAAGAACTTCTAAATCCCGCCTATGAAAACACATGAAACACACGAAAGTTTTAATATCTGCAGGAAGAG
This sequence comes from Liparis tanakae, assembly GCA_036178185.1. Taxonomy (NCBI): domain Eukaryota; kingdom Metazoa; phylum Chordata; class Actinopteri; order Perciformes; family Liparidae; genus Liparis; species Liparis tanakae. The sequence goes on from CM070106.1 coordinate 9,408,103, forward strand.
ATATGCAGGGATTCAGATATTGCGCCTTAATGTACAAGCATCACGTCCCCATGAAATGCTTATCACGCAGACACTGGTCCTGTGTAATACCTGACTTCCTTATCAGACACTTCTATACCATCCTCTGATTATTATGACGAAACAAGGTCACCTAGAGCCGGAGCTGTGACCTCTGTGTTTTTCAGACGGCGGGACCAAGAAGCTTCGCAGCACCATCCGACGGAGCACGGAGACCGGCATCGCCGTGGAGATGAGGAACCGAGTGACACGGCAGGGGAGCAAGGACTCCACTGACGGCAGCACCAACTCAAACAGCTCTGATGGAACGTAAGTACCCAACCAGCAGTTCTTCCACTCATCCACGAGTAGACGGTATCCATTATTCTGCTTCTTCCCGCTCAGGTTTGTCTTCCCCATCACACGCCTGGGGCCCGAGAGCCAGTTCAGTGACTTTCTGGATGGACTGGGCCCCGCTCAGATTGTCGGCCGGCAAACACTAGCTACACCCCCCATGGGTAAGCGGATGGAGAAGTCGACTAACAACATCACCTTTTCCTATTCAATGCATCTCATTATTGTCAACTATAGTTAGCTTCTTCCTGCTCTTTTATGAACGTCTTTGTACTCTTATTTGTGGTGGCCTTAAGTACATTGTTAAACACTTACAGGAAGCTCAGGATGACAGAAATAATTATCTACAGCCTTATACAGCAACGTCTCAAAATACTGCACAAAACAAATGTATTCACTCAGCACGATGAAGTTATTCTTGCATGAGGTATAAATCTTTCATGCAAAGGTCAACGCTTGTGAACAACAACAGAAGCGAACACTGAGTTCCAACACACCTGGTTGTGAAGACATACTTACAGCTCTGTGTCTCCCTCTACAGTCAGATAATGACCATTGCAACATCAAGGCTTATAGCAGAAGCATTCGTTAACTTAGCACCACCATTTGTTCAGTTTTTGGAGTTAATTATATATATTTTATTGTCTTATTAGACATGGTATTTTGTGCCTCTACAGGGGATGTTCATGTAGGCATGGTAGATAGAGGAGGGCAGCTGGAGGTGGAGGTCAACCAGGCCAGAAGGTTGACCCCAAAACCGGGCTCCAAGAACATACCAGGTACTCTGGACTGACTTATCCTTCGACATTAAACTCTATTCTCTTGGCTTCTTTGTGTTGGATTTTCACTCTGTTGTCCTTTGTCTGCAGCGACCTACGTAAAGGTGTATGTGCTCGAGAATGGCATGTGCTTGGCCAAGAAGAAAACCAAAGTAGTGAAAAGGAATCTGGACCCAACCTACCAGCAGGCTCTGTTGTTCGATGAGAGTCCTCAGGGCAAAGTCCTACAGGTAGGACCAGTAGACGAGACCAGTGGACAGGATTCTTCCTCTTACAGTAATATTTGTTAGGAATTTACCACTTAAAAACACTGCATTGTTGTGTTTGACATCAGATTATGATTTATACTGAATCCTGATTGATGCATGGAAGTATATGTAACATTACCATTTTATAAATAAGCCCCACCCACCTTAAATCAGTGGGAAGAATAGTGAGAGAGAAAAAACAGTCATCTCTGTTATGAATTGACTAAAGCTTTTCTAAATTTGGCCAAACACAGTTTGTTTATCTAGGACCTCTTTACTCATATGAAGCTCATATGAAGTATTTGGGGCCTTTCTAAAATGTGCAAAATGTACCCATATCTTATTGTTGCATGCATGACGTATTCTCATCTCTCCTCTAGGTAATAGTGTGGGGGGATTACGGGCGTATGGACCACAAGTGCTTCATGGGAATGGCCCAGATCCTTCTGGAGGACTTGGACCTGTCTGCCACAGTCAGCGGCTGGTACAAGCTGTTCCCTACATCCTCTCTGGCAGACCACAGCATCGGACCCCTGACCAGACGCCTCTCCCAGTCCTCCCTGGAGAGCGCCACCAGCCCCTCATGCACCTAGACACCGAGTAGACGCCCACGGGCACAGGCAGAGTCGAGCAGACACGGACACACGTACTGTATATACACAACGACTGTAAGTGCGAGACAGGTAGGCATACACATACACACTACTATATACCCGTGTGCATCTTTTGAGGAGGACACATTTGACATAAGCGCGCATGAGTACACACACTGGCACGCTGCCATATGTTTCACTACATCCATATTCTTACACTTTAGTCGGTACTTTAGTTGTGAAAACATAAGCAAATTCAACTTGAAGTAGACATAATTTACCAGAACATGTAGCATTTTTCAAAGTCCCATTTCAGCATTTCCTACCATGAGTCGGCAAATCTGCCTTCTAATGTACTAGATGGTGGCACGACTCATCCCAGGGTCATCCTGATGCCAGTTTCTAAACTCTCTATGCCAAACTAAAAAGAAAAAAACGCTTTATTTTTTAAAACCAAAGCAATTGTTATTGTTGTTATTACTACTATAAGTCGTGAACTAGTATACAATATAAAGTATGGATATGTAGCAGAGTCAATGACTTAGATGTAATGCAAAAAAAGTACATACATTCTACACACATGAGCTGAGAAAACGGCAAACACATAATCACGTAAACATACCTGGGCAACAGGCTTGGATATTCACATAATGGCTGTTATGTGAGGTAGCAACACTGCTATTCTATAGTTTTTACAGCACAGATTTATATATATATATATATATATATATATATATATATATATATATATATATATATATATATATATGAATAGATACATACATACTTATGTGTTTATGTATGTATCGGCTGCATTCTGCATGTTTGCTTGCAACCCCTGTAGAGACATTTAAAAGCACTTCAATCTTTTTATTTGGCTTGCATTGACCAATGTAACAGGTACAGCACCACTTTATTTTGCAATAGGAGCACTGCACTGAGTTGGGTAGGAGGACAGGGTTTTGGTGACGGGGGGGTGGGGGGTGGGGGCCGCTGTCATTGCCGATTTGAAGAGGAAGACGACCAACGAGCCGGTCACCATCCGCTGATGGACTACATTTGTGATCCTGCCTTCATCTTTACAGTAAAGGACTGTTTCGCAACACAAAGGCTTTCTGGCAAATGTGTCCAACTCAAGTCTGGAGTTCTTGTGCCACAGTCACACACACTCGCTCTCTCTCTTTGTGAACCAGCACCCATAGTTGTTTGAACTTCCGGTTGATTTCCCCCTTTTTGATTTTCACATCAACAGAGGAGGTCGAGCATGCCTCTGTCCTTCACTCGCCGACGCGTGCACACTACAACCTTTAACCCGTCTCTTTGGTCACCCCTATCTGTCACACTTACTGGAACTTGTAACCTGTTGTAAATGTGTAAACTTATATTGAAATCCAGATTAGTTTTTTCTTTTTATATATACCTGACTATAATGCCAGTGTTACTTTTCTTGCAGGTTGATCGTTGACCTGCTAAGTACGGTCGTTGTACTTGTTTCAGGTGCAACGTGTCACTCTTTATATTTCCTGTCAGGTTTGTGTTTAAGATGGCACTTTACTGAAATATATCAATTATGTTTAAGTTACAAAGATGCAGTGGTTGACTACCTGTTTATGTTTTTATTTACCTGCTTATTTTTAGATTGTTTGATGGTTTGGAATTTTTTAAACGGCATGGAAATGTCAGTGCGAAGGCCCACTGGGACAGAAATGGGACAGAGCTGCTGCCACTGATTTTCGACTTGAATTGGATCATCATAAGTCAACTATCTGCAAAGAACTTCAATATTTTGCAACATTGGCATATTCAAAACTTGAAGGATAAATACATGTGTTCCAAAAACAAAACATTTGCTATGAAGCATTTGTGTATGTGATGTATTTAAATGTTCTCCTCTTTTTGAGAAAATCTAACTTTCTCGTTTAATGTTTACTACATTTCAAAACACACAACAATAGGTCAAACTCCGGTGGCAGTGGAGTAGCGAGGAGAACTGAACTACCTACAGTGTTTACCGTTTTGTTTAAGATGAAGAGTTGATCCTTCTCTTCAGCGGTTCAGTGTTCTTCAATCTGTCCGCCTTGGGACCAACAGCAAACCTTGTGTCTGGGTAAAGACACTCGAGTTGTATTTCCGTAGATTTAGGAGAGATGACGGTCTCGTTGTAGGCTATTAATAGCTTGTGCATGTTTTTGGAGCTCAGACTTGGTTTTTATCTCCACCATATGTTCTATTGTCTGCTGAGAACTTTGTAGCGCACTCCTCTTCATCTTTCTGCAACAAGGGAAACGCAAAAGCACTTTTTGTCGTCAGCACATCAGATCAACAGAATTCGCATTCAACGGTCTTTAAACTTTGGATAAAGGGATCTCTGGCATTCCATATTTTGATGTTTTGGAGCTATTCCTTTAAATGTATGGTCACGTATATAAAGTCATCTTATGTACTTTTTTTGATATGTATCTAGTTTTGTGGACAGCGGCCATGATGTTAAAATAGAACTTATACTCTTGGTATTTACACACATTCCTTCAGTGCGCGTCTTTTTAAAAGGACAAAATAAGGTTGGTTGACGAGAGGGAAATTAAATAGAAAGAACGTTTAAAAAAAGACATTTCTAGATCTATATAACTTCCCTGCTGAATGTTTAGTCCTTGGTAAACTTAAAAAATGCTGTCAATGTTTTTCCATGTGATTTCCAATACTTTGGAGCTTATTAACGACCACGTATGCCCCTCCCCTGTATATTGAGTAGATCCAATGATTGAAAGTACAGAAAGAGGAAATGTAAAGAGATGTGAATATTCTACAAGGACAGCGGAGGGCATCGGCCAGATTTATCCAAATCGTTTGTTTCCTGCAACCAAATGGAAGGTCGACATATTGCCTTCCTTCAAAGTGCAGTTTGGATGTATGTCTTTCAGTGAGGTGCAGTTATTGTTCTAAGTGATGCATAATAATGAGCAGAAAGATGTGAGTAAGAAATATAGTTAAGATGTGTAAATATGTATTAAAAAGCCACTTGTTGACCACAGTGAAGAGAATTTAAGAATCAGGGTTTTCAGATATGAACGTTAACGCCTCTCATTATTACATTTACCTTACATTAGAACACATTGTCACACGTGATTAACATGCATCGTCTCATGTGGTCATTTCATTTATTCTGACGTAGTTTTAAAGGAGTGGAAAAAGTTTGGAGCCTCACATGCAGCAGGGTAGGTTGTCAGAGTCTGAGACTTGGTCACTTTTAGTGTGAAGATGGATGCATGCAAGTCGATAAATTGTTGGATTATTCATCGTCAATTGGAGACACTTCAGAGCAGTTTATTAGGAGCGGCACGGAGCATGTAGAGCTCGATGAACGGTTTCCGATCGGTGAAGCTGGTATCGGTTCGAGTTCCACGGGGTCGGGCTCTGCAGAAGGTCGAATGAAAGGCTGTTGATGCGTTCTCATGAAAAGCCCATTTGTTTGCTTGCTTCCCAGTTAAGTCCACATTGAGCATTCTCCAACCCAACTTTATTGTGTGCAAACTTTTTATAACGCACCTTCTATCACCCTTGAATCGAGTGCTATGTTGGAAATGTATTTTTATTTTTGTAAGGAAAGAGGTATTATTCAGAGGAGGAGGAGAGAGTCAAGAAAGGCAACAATCTGCCTTGAGATTTATGGAGAAAATGAGGGCTTGTCTAGTTTACAATGGCCTTATTTTGTGTGGGAGACATTGCTATCACTATTGTAGCACACAACTGAAAGTTTTGAAAAATGTATTTTGCTTGAAATATTGTACCGAAGTTCTATATGTGTACATGTATAGTTTTATGAATGTATTTCTTAATCCTTACACCAGAACTGAGTGTAATTTTTTTGTCCTCTTGTTTGCCGTCTTTTTGAAGACTTTCCAGGGACCTCGTCTGCATCGGTTCAGGCAGCTCCTACTTTTACTGTACACTGTATGTCTTATTCTTTGTATGTTCATTTTTGAAAAGAACAGTTCTGCGGTTGAAATAAGCATGAGTTCTGTCTGGAGAAATACGTTTTTATTTATTTAAATCGCCACGATAGATTTCAAGCAACAAAGGATTGCTCTTCCCTATACGGATTAACTTTAACTCGATCTATCAAGCAGATGGAATATTTACAATTGTTTGTACATTGAGCTTGAAAACGTTCGCCGCATGGTTACTCTGATGTATTTAATCTTTATGATGGTATGATTAGGATGATAATACTTATGATAATGACACGTGACAATGTCAATTAGACCCAGTACAATATCCAAGGAAAGTCATTGAGCTGCAAACATCTGTATTTTGAAGTAGCATGGATGCCTTCCACTTTCTGAAATACTTCTTGTGGCAGTAACCATTGGCTGGAGCCTCTGCTGTTGCCTACACTTCTGGCCTTGGCACTAATTCGAGTCGGGTCGTGGAAACCTCAGGCTGAATCGGCACAACATGTTCACAAACGAAGATTTAAAGTCAAATCCCATTTTAAAGCAGTTGAAGCAATTTATGATGCATTTTGAATGACTGCAATTGTATGGTAGCCCCCATGATCAACACATTTCAGTTTGGGAGTTTTCTGTGTGTATTTTCATTTTCTTATGCAGCATGCATTCCAAATGTCTGTTTACCGACGTTGCAGTAACACGGACAATACAGCTGAGCTCACGGGCAAATTGTTAGTGAGGCACGTTTGTCTTCACCCACTTCTATAACTGCCGGTAATCACAGCACAAGTCTCCTCAGTATCCGTTTGGTCCTTTTAGCTGTCTGTCAAACTATATTAAGGCCACTGTAGCTCCCCGCCCCACTATCAAGACACCCTTCATCTTCATCAAGCACAGCAAAGCACGATTTCCAACACTGAGGTACATCTTGGGAAAAAAATCTAATGATGGATTGAAGCATCTGGTGAAATAACAGCCCGGTTAAATTGGATTGCTGGCATTGGTAGATGATCGGTTGTCGTTTCTTAACCAGCCTTAACCTTTCCACCGAGGAGCGCTCACAGGGCACGTTTTAAAGGGCAAAGCGTAGCAGACAGTCTGATGAAAGGATGCTTACAAAGAGGAAAAAGGGAGCTGTAATTTTATACCTGTGCTTTGTAAATGTTTTCTATGTGCAGTATTTGATAATGTAAAACTGGTATTTTTGTGGTTTGTACGCTGCAGAATTGATAACTTGAGGTGCACGTAGTTTTGTAAGAAAATAGAACTAAACTGAGGAAAAAAAGAACAATTTCGATTCAGAAGCCTGTATTTGCATGCCGTTTGACATCTGGACGCAAAGTCAATAAAGTGTATTTGAATCACAAACCTGTGTCTACTGTGTATTTGAAACTAGAAAGTTCCAGGCAAAAATTCCTGCCTCAATTCCTGCATCGGCCTCACTCGAGCAGCCAGCAGAATGCCAGCACTTGGGGCTGAAAAACTTAAAATCAATGTGTAGAATTTAATCAAAACAATATTTATTTTGTATATTTTCACAGACAAGTATGTGTTACATATTCTCAAATGTAATTGACTAACTTGTGTAGACATTCAATCAAAAGTGGCAAAGCATGTGAAAAGAAAGTAGAACTAATATACACTACACATTCGGCAATTTTCTTCAAGGGACACACAATAAAGAGATATTATGATAAAGAATAAAGTACACAATACCTTGATTGACAGGTACATAAAAAGATACATTCCTTTAATTACTCTTATTTCACAGAAAATATACCGGACAAAAAAAGGAACTGAATACGAGCAAACTAAAGGCTTTATACTGCTTCTTCCACGGCGAGCTGAAGTTTGTAACACTGCAAAGACGACACGTTGTCTTCTGGTGATATTGCTCTCGGGAGAAGACGTGACTGCTGAACCTGGATGGTTGCTGAAAGGGAAATGTTTACTGGCTGCTCATTGGCAGCAGTTAATAACAAAGTTATGCCCTGTCTGTTTATGTATTTCTCTTTCAGCCCTCACATTCAAAGTGGCAACACAATAGCTAACTGCTTGAAGAAAAAAGACAGAATATTTACACTGACAGTGTCATGCATTTATAAAAATGTGTATATTTCTTTTAGAAACACCTTCCAGAGAAGTCGGGACACAGAGAGGGGCGGCTTGTTTGGTAGAGGTGTAGAGGGGTTAACTAAAATGTTGAGAGGTGATCAGATTGTGGTTATACAATCGCTTTTCTCTTCACAATGTCGTTCGGACAAATTATAATCTCCCCCTCGAGTGAGCTTTAGTTGCGCTAGCCTGGTCACAGTTAGCTCCTAATTTGACGGTATGACATTATAACATAGTTGAACTATGGTTCTGCTGACCGCAGAAGTTCAAAAGACACTCGTGTAAATTGCTTGACGAAGTCGTAGAATATCAAAAAACTAAATGCACCCTGAGGTGCGCGTATGCAAAATGAGTCCTGTACAAGTCCTGAAACACATTCAAGACCCATATTCATTGAGACATTTTGTCGGTCTTGATCAGAGACCGATTGACAAGAAACATTCAAAGAGAGACATTCAGACATCTCAAGAAACAAACAGTATATACAATCAGAGCTAGATAGACATTATCTACGTGCAATTCAGTGGAAGAATCTGAAACATGGCGCATCTGTACTTTAAGTTGTCTTTTGCCTCCTTCCCCACCTCTCTCTAGTTCTCTTACTTACAGACATTCAGCATTATTTGAGGCCTCTATTGTAGAAGGTAGATTAACTTGAGGTGTGTGAACGTTACCTCAACTTTTACATACATGCAGGTGACTTTTTAAATGTCCCACTCTTGCTGAGAAAGTAGCACAGTGAATTGAAATGCCCAGACATTCATCATGTGAGAACACGGTAGACCAAACATACTTTTTTAAAGGACTGCTGAGTTGAATGTTATACGAATCACTAGTTAAGCGGCTGCACAGATGTAAGAAAGCATTGGAATACTGTACAGCCATAATAAAGCTAGCGTTGATCTTTGGTCTCCCAAATCCAATTTTGGATTTTAGACACTTCAAGATTATATATTGATTCTAAAAGAAGCTGTTTTTATTGGGTAGAAGACATCATAAATACGGGCTGTTTTGGTAGGTTGTGTAGCTGCTTTAAGATCTTATCGACACATGAAGGGATTTCTTACATTCGTTATAATGTTGGACAGAAGAATAACTATTTAGGAAGGGGATATATTGTTTTTTATAATATTTTACAAGTGTTTTCTACTTACACAGAGCTAGGCTTATTCAGTAATGCCTTTACCTTGAAGATGCGATGAGAGAGACTAGCTTAGCATAAGCTAGTTTAATTCTCCTCGAACCAGAAGGCTAATATAATCCTAAATGACTCTCTGTGAGCTTGAAAGCTGGCTAGAAAAACATCCGTAGTTGCTCCTTCACAAACATGTTTGCGGCTTGAATTAAGCTAATTATATTATATTGTTAAGAAACATTATAAATGCAAGGTTAAACAAATTATTTGGTTTTGAGATAAGCTAAATGCTGATTCACTGTCTCGTCAGAAGTCTTGTGTCTGCACGATGAAGCTAACGCCATTAGCCACACAGCTTAGCACAGAGACTGGAAACAGGTGGCAACAGCTAGCCAGGCTCTGTCAAGGTACAACATCAAATCAAAATCCAGCTTCCAGCATATCTAAACCCCTTAATTATCATTGTACATATCATTTGTTCAAACTGTAAACAGTCAAAGTCTTCAGGACAGAGCCAGGCTAGTTCTGTTTTTATATTTCCAGTCTTTATGCTCAGCTAAGCTAACCATCTGCCGGCGGTAGCCTCATATTTGGTGTACAGACTCATGAGTGGAATTGTATCAATCCTTTCATCTAAGTCTCATCATAAAAGAAAATAAGCATAGGAATGTTTGACTATACAACACATTTAAAATCAATACACCTTATCCTTGCAAAAATGCATGTTGTTCCAATACATGTCGAAATGCAGGCACACAAACCAATTGAGTTTAGCTCCGCTAACCTTCATTCTGATTCTGTTCAAGTAAGAAAAACTGTAAAATTCTCCAAAAAACAAACTATTCTCTTGAGTTTGTTGACACCCACATACAGCAGATGTGTGCGCACACACTCCCACATATTAGATACAAAGAAAGACGCGTAACCAGTGACCCTCTGAACCCTGTTGTCTTGGTCATCATACCAAAGTGTTCTAAAGGCAAACATGGAAATATGCAAAACATGGCCATGGATGTGTCGAGAAGAGGAAGCATGGTCAGAGAGGAGAGAGAAAGAGAGGTAGTAGTGGTTTTCCAAACCTTGTTCATTTTCACACCCGTCTCCTCCTCCTCTTCTCTCTCCCTTGCATTAGAAAATGTCTCATGGAGCGTCTGATCCACAGATTCCTTCAACTTAGTTTGCCAGTCTTTTGTCGGTCATGGATGGATGAAATCATTTCCAAACGTGTGCTGTCATGTGCGCTGAGTTTGGAGTTGTTGAGCCTCCCGTTTGTTGATTGCTGTATCCCATCACGCCGTTGTGTTGAGTCATCTGAACGACACAAAACACACTTTATGAACAGAACTTTTATAACCCAAATTCAACCACCTCTAAAACAATCACGCACACACACACACACACCTGGGTAATGTTCCACTGTAGCTGCTGGGCATGTTGCCCCCCCTGCTGAGGAGGTAAACCGCCAACCTGCTGCTGCCCCATCATCCCACTCTGCTGTCGTTGTCGTCCCATAACGCCATTCTGCTGCTGCACCATCATCCCACTGTGTTGTTGTTGTTGTTGTCGTCCCATAATGCCATTCTGCTGTTGTACCATCATCCTACTGTGTTGTTGTTGTCCCATAACGCCATTCTGCTGCTGCACCATCACCCCACCATGTTGTTGCTGTCGTCCCATCACGCCATTCTGCTGCTGCACCATCATCCCACTTCGCTGCTGACCCACCGTGCCCTGGGTCATGCCCGCCATGTAGGGCGGAGCCATGACGCCCTGCTGTCCCATCATGGCCATCTGTGACGGCATCATGGAACCTCCCATCCCACCTGCTTGGGCTAAAGAATGGTACGATCCGTACGGGTGTGTCGGGTATCCCATTTGGTTCATGTACAAGCCTGCTGAAAATAATCACATACAGAAAGTAGCCATTTTGGCCAGTTGGTAATAAATGAATAATGCAAATTAGATATCTATGATGAAACCAACTGACGCATCAAATTAAGACTGAAGGAATGGTGGAGAAAACAACATTTGAGAGAAGGTCTGCCTCACCGCGAGTCGACATACTGCTGGCGTGCACTGAGGGGGTGGAGGCGTAAAGGGACAGAATGGAGTCCTTGGACAGTTTCCTGACGGTGCCCTCCTCTGCTTTGGGTGCCGAACGCATGAACAGACTGAGGTTGTCGGGCACGGATGCAGTCACTCTGCTCTGAGGCATGGAGCCGGAAACAGGCTGGAGGGGGAGGGCAACAGGGTGGCATGAATAGGGAGACGAGGAGAAGGCAGGAGAATGTTATTGTCAATCGTGAAAGGATGAAAGTGCGGGGACAAACGCGACACATGCTATCTCAAATTTAAACAATAGTCAATCAATCGCTCTGTGAGGCAGACGGGTGCTTTAAACTAAGTCTGTTTAGCATGTATGTTTCGACATCTTAGTTAAAAAGTACAATTGTAGTGTGTGGGAATGAAAGTTCTGCAGGTGGCGTAACAAACAGAAATGTTAACCTTGTGATGACGATACATAAAACGTCAGGGGATCACTAAAGTAAATACAACTCAAGGGCAACATTCATGTCTGTATATATTGGTAATCCAGCCAAGATTTCAGTCGGTATGACAAACCTCCTTTCACCTCTATTTGGTACTATAAATATCTGTACAAAATTGTACGTCAATCCATCCAAAATGATTTCCGTCTGGACCAAAATGTTCGACCGACTGACATCCATTGGCCCCCTAGAGGTGTGCAAATAGCATGGCTACAGACATAATGGCTTTGTAGAGAGCGTACTGTGAGTAGTATTTGCAGTCTGTTACCGTGGTTTTAATGGAGGAAGCAGAGGAGGATGCTGGCAAGGAGCTGAAAAAATCCAATGCAGAGTGCCCCAGAGCTGGATTGGACACCGCCGGGCTCTCATTACTGTCTGGAACACATCCTCCACCATTAGACACCGCCGCACTTGGAGCAGGAGCATCTAACAGCGGGTAGATGGAAGCATGTATGATTATTTGAAATGATCCGCCGTTCAAGAACAAGCCGTCTAGATCGCTCACTGTTTCTTTCTCTTCCCTCTATGCTGTACATGCGTGTTCGTGAGTGCATGTGTGTGAGGTGCAATACCTAATCCAATCAGGTCTGTAACAGCCTGGGGATCTGTCTTGGGGCTGATGTCTTTTTTCTGTCAGAACAGAGAAATTCAATGTAAATGTATGTCAAATGAGCTTGAATCCAGAATCATGACCGTCCCAGACCAGTCCGAAAAGTTACGGTACTCCAAGTTTTCACCCTGCTCGCTGAAAACCAGTAATAAGTCAACCTCTGTCTGACACCCTCTCTCCTCTTTCTTTAGCTCCTACTCTTCCTCTCCTAGCACTCACCCGCTCGATCTACTGCTACACTCGCTCACTCTGCGTCAGAGCATCTGCTAGAAATCGAACATCAGTTCTCTCTTATCGCTGTGATTCAGCCAGTACTCACCAATTTCATTTTCTCAAACACAACTGGTTCCTTGGGTATATTGTCACAGCTCTTTTCTTTCTGTACAGAGCAAAACAAGTAGTTTTGTTGAACAAGCAGACACTTCAGGCAGAATGGCCTGGCTCAAGAGTATCATGACAGTAGGAGATATGAATAAAAGAGGCGAGACAATAAAGTACGTGATACAGTTTTAGTTTCTGCCGAGACACAAACAAGCACACAGCTTTCTCCCTGTGTGTGTGTGTGTGTGTGTGTGTGTGAGCGAGTGTGTGGACTCACCCTAAGCATCTGGATGTCAATGACCTTGTCCATGTATTTCTTCTTCTCATACTTGTCCCTGATGAAGATCTCTGCTGATTGGTCCGTCTCGGGGCACTGAAAGCACTCCGGTAAGAAAGCCTCATAGAGACGTCTGGCTTTGGCGTTCCCCATCTCCTGGACACACTGTGACACCGAAACACAACACACACATCGTTACCTCTTTATGCTAATGAAGGAAACGGATGATATCCAGGGTACTTGTGTTCTGCCAATGAAATGAGTGTTTATTATTTTTATGGATGGAGAGAAAAGAGAAAAATAAAGATGCTGACTTTTGGAAAATGATCACACTGACTGTCAGAGCCAGAAAAACGATCTGCATGCTGACGATAAATGGTTTCGTTCTCTACTGGATGAGGCAAGTAAATGTTGACACGTTCTAAATTGGTTGTTTTTCCCCTGCTGATATATTAACACATGGTTTGATAATATTACTGTGGGTTATATAAAGAAAAGTCTATTTTTAATACAAAATTCAATATAATTTAATTGCATGAATACAAACTGATAAAATAACAAGTGGATGGTGCAACGGAAGAAAACAAGATTATGGGGAACAAGGGAGTAACAATTTTAGAGTTTACAGGAAAGGAGAAATAAATCTGACTCATTACGACATTAAAGCTGGCCTGAGTTATCCAATATAACAACTATATCTTCATCGCAGCTTTTCTGTTCCACGAGCAAAGAAAGCTGTTGTTTGGATTGTACTTCATCCAACACCACAAGGGAAACATTTACACTGTACTCAATCCAATAAGCTGGTATAAATATATGTATATTACTGTGCTTTGTACATTATTTACAAGATGTGTGCCTCTTTTCTACAAGCCTAGAAAGAATTTGCTGTTCCCAAGCTCTGGTGAGTGAATATGTTGTTATTGTGGGATGTATTAATATGCAATATTAATATATATATTAATATATTATTAATATATTAAATAATAAATATTTAAAATATCTGCTTACTCGCCTAAATCTCACCAACAGACACATTACATTTCTGGTTATTATACATTTGTTATCCATATCTGCCATCTAAATGAGTATTATGTGAAAACCCTGGACTGTGTTTAACATAGCAGCACATATCCCAATCTCGATCCCCATCTCTTTTTTAATCTGTGGTGTGACCTCTGACCTGGACCTGCTCCTGTGTCCACTGGTCCAGATTGACAGACTTGACCTTGGAGATATGGACCCCCAGGTTTCGATGGATACCAGCACAGCGGATACAGACGAATATGCCCAAATTCCAGGACGCCCATCTTGGACCTGTCAGAGAGGGGAAGGTAGTGTTTACAATCTAGAGCAGAGGGTCTTCAAAGGTGGCTAATTAGGGAATTGAGCAAAAAAGAGACGGTAAGTATAAAAGACTGTTAGAGTCAACAGGCGAGCGCATCGCGAGAAGAAGGATGAGAACAACTCTGATTAATTTTAGTCCAATTATAGAGAGACAAGCCTGAAATTAAATTAGGAGTTTGGATTCCGCTGGGACGTCGACTAATCCGGTGTAAGTCATGCAGTGTCCTGACACATAGCGGGATCCAATCGGAGAGTTAGCCTACATAGCTGAGACTGAGAGGAGAGAGGGGGAGTGGAAAGTAACACAAACCCTGGAAACCTGCAGGGATGATTACTCATCTCTGTGTGTGTGTGTGTGTGGTTATCTAAGTGGGCCATTTTTTCCATCGTGCTACCATATCTGTCTTAATGGTTACATCCCAGTGCCCCGTGGAGCTGTGTAGGTTTGAGCCCCGTACCGTGTTGTGTGCCTCGCTGTCTAGGAACGTGTCGGGAACAGACAACTCAGAGAGAAGGGGGAATGTGCAATGTTTCTGCTAAAAATTATGCAACCGTCCTCTTCAGAGAATACTGGCAGCTTCAAAGAGAATACTGGCGCTTCCCACCCCATCTCTCCTAACATCTCGCTCCCTTCTTGCCCCTCCTCCTCTCTTTCCTCCTCCTCCTGCCACCCTCTGCCTCGTCTCATCCCCGCGATGAGTCCTTGCTTTACAAGTCGATGCACCGTGGCCTCTGCACCACTAGATGGGAGAGCGACTCCGATTCGGATCCCTCCTTGGCCTCTCCTGTCTGGCAAAGCCACTGTGCAGTGTCGAAGAAAGGCCATTATGCAAATCAAAAGAGGAAGTTGAGTTTCAGAAGAAAACACACACGAGACCCTCGCCTTTACAGCGGCTGGATGTCAATTATTAGCCTCCCGTCTCGGTGGCATCCTGAACTATGAATGCTGAAAAGGTTGTTCTTCTTGCATCGTGAAAAGAAAATCATCACACAGACTCTATATTTTGTTCATCTATGTCTGGGTTGCAAAGTTTGCATGCTGCATATTCAAATTAGGAACGAGTAAGTAAAAATGCAAAGAAAAGGACAACAGCAGAAGTAGCGCCAGGCTGACAGTACGTCCATCACCCTGAGCGTCGGGCTGCAGCATTAGCCGCCATGCTAGCTAATAATAATAGAATTACTCCGCAAAGCCGGCTTAGCCGCTGTAAACGTTGGCAGTGACGGATACCAAGAGAGAGACATTGTCAATTGTGTCGAACTCCCTCAAGGCTGGATTTAATTTTCCCCTCTCATCCTCATTCTAATGCTCCTCTGTGTCCTGGCCGCCATTTCTTATCTCTCTCTTCCACCACCGCCGCCTCCCTCCCCCTCTCCTCTGTCCGTCCATATCTCCCGCTCACAGTTCTAATCCTCCCTCTCTGTGTCATTCTCCACCCTCACTTTCTGGGCTTTTGCCACCTTCGTTGCTGTTTTTTTGGGGGGTCACTGCATATACTGTACTGACTTGTTAATTAATCTCCTTTTAGCCAGGCTGCTGGTGGTGGTGGTGTTGGAGGGAGGGGGGGGGGGGGGTCTGTTGGTCCACTGCTTTGATGGAGACATCTATAGGGGAACAGAGGATGAATCCTCTTGACTCTTATGATCCTGGGCCTTTTCCTCTGGCGCCAGCATGAGTTTAATATTTTGTTTTTAGTGAAATAGCTCGACAACCATTTGAAGGACTTCCATACAATCTGGTAAAACTATTCTTAGCTCACAGTCAAAGTGTCCTTGTGAGTTTCGAGTTCCCCCGACTTTTATCCTCTGCCTCCACCATGAGGCTGACCTTTGTACTTTTGACTCAAATGTCTCGGCAATGAAAGTAAACACTGCTGCTTTCATTCTTTCCCGAAAACGTGTGCGTTCATGTGTCCAGTGGTGGGAGCACAAGTGTACTGTGTTTTCTAATACAAAATGGCTAATATTAATGTGTACAAGAGTGTGCCGACCGCATTAACCAAGGAAGAGGGAACAGAGTTGAAGTTATTTAAAGTGAATCACATGCGCACACCGCACCACAGCAGCCTCATGGTTCTAATCAATGCCGGGCTTGAGTAAGAAACTATAAACAACAACAATGCACACCTCCAGGTACTTTGAACAGATTTAGTAGAGAGAGTAGGAGGAATATAATTCTAAAAAAAGAAAAGACAGACTCTGTAACGGGGTCGGCTTTGCACACTTCTCCAAAGTTGCGTGACAGCGATGAGTAAACTTCTTCCTTTCTTCCCAACAACTTCCTCTGAGGCTCAAACTAAGGTTTGACTAATACATCTATTACATGTTTACAGGGCGATCAGAGATGGATGAATGTGGTTGCGGATGTCAAAAGCAGGGGAGGAGAAGGCAGAGCCGGGGAGAGATACACACAGAGACAAGCAAGAGGGTTTTTTACTCATCGAATGGTGGACTTTAGCAGTATAGTGGCCTGCTGGGATTCACAGTGCAGGGGGTATTACACACAGCCAGCGAGTGCCAGCAGAGATCTATAATGAACCTCTCTGCCCCCACACACACAATTAAGTGGATTACAACACTTGTCAGGACCTTCGCTGGCTACTTTCCTTTTTTAATCTCTCACTTTCAGTCTTTCTCGCCCCAGTACTCCTCTAACTTTGATCCTTTCCTGAAACACACTGTCACATTTAAAGGGCCAAAAAGTGTAATTTCTTTATGCATGCCACAGAATACTTTTCTCAGTCTGATTTTGAATGCAATTTATTCACCGTCATGGTTGCCGTTGATTATTATTTATTTACCTACAGTTTCCCTAAAGTCTTGGCTGTATACATTAGGTTGTAACCCACCACAGCAGTAAAGTCCACATACATTAACAAGACAGTTTAATCAATAGTACATGGTCAAATGTTGTAAAAGTGGAAATTGGAGAAGTTAACTAATCATGCTAATGTCACTCTGTAACATATTAAATGTTAACGAGAAATAATTGAACATTCAGCTTATAGATTACCATCGTGTCCCCTTCAGAAATAAAAGACAATCCGTGCCTGGAAAGTAATCTTAAACTTCAAAGAATTTCTCCTGTTTGTGAAAGGTTGTATATCATCTTAAATATGGAAATAGAATAATACAGTGTGTTTGTTTGTTTATTTGATAGGGACTCCAAAATCATAGCTATCCAGGTCCAGAATGGGTATAAGTAGACATTATTGTGTCATCCTTGGCGTTTTTGTAGTTGTATGTGATGCCTCATATCCAATAAACTAAATCCAAAAATAATACATAACACTCCCACTGACTTGCACACAGAAACACACACACACACACACACACACACACACACACACACACACACACACACACGAGCAGGTGCATATGGCTCATTAGACTATATCCCACAAGGATAAACGTTGCTTTCTGCAGCACCCAGTTGATCCCACAGAGGCTCAGTCATCAGTGGATACTAAGCCCTCCCACGGCTCCACACAAACGCACACTCATGTACACACACTCGTCTCATTCTCCAGCCCATCTAAACCAATCCAGAAACCCGGAGGCCTCCCGGTGACCCAGTCCCAGTCTGAGCGAAGCAGATGGACCCATATTGATAATGCACTAATGCACACCCACCATCTGTGTTGCAATGCGAGTGTCACCACTGCAGTCCTGCAGGTGAGTCATTGAGCTTTATTTGGGTTGTATATCAAAAGATGAGTAAGACACTCCATCACTGCAGGCGTCAGGTTCTTCTCAAAACACATTTTTGGATGCTTCATTTCAACATGCTTTATTGCCTCATCTTTCAGACTGTCGGTCAAAATCTAGCTTTAAGACCATCAGCGGATGAGAGAGATTCAAAAGACTAATATAGCTGTTCCAGAGAAGGATGAGAGCCCGCTTGCTCCTCCCCCAAGACAAGTCCTTTAGATGGTGAGTGTCACTTTAAACTACCCTATTTGTACACTTGTCACAGTTTTAAGAGAGTGCATTTAGATGCACACAACTGTATACAAGATATTTGGAACATAGAGAAACATGGCCATCATATCTCTATAGCCTCCTCCAAGTCCACCAAGCACATGTAGGCTGGTTAGGCAAACTCCCAGGAGCCCTCCAGTAGTCGTATATATGAGGGAATAGAAAAAAAAACTGGAATATGTTATAGCTAATCAAAATACCACACAACAAATCTGGGACTTATTCCAGAAGAAGCGTACAGGTCTATCGGGCCATGGAGGCATACTGAAGACTCCCACCACCGTGCCACGCTCGCCGTTGTACTGGTAGACTTTGACCTTGATGCCAGCCAGGGCACACACACAGCCAATCAGCTCCTTGTTTCAAAGGAAATCCCTTCTGGCGTCTGATTGGATAAGATTTTAGGGTGTGAGGGCTTAGGGGACTAGGTGGTGGTGGTGGTGGTGGTGGTGGGGGGGGGGGGGGGGGGAATACATCACCAGGTGATGTCTCCACAGCAACCGGTACCCGGTGTGTAAGTAAACACAAGTACAATAGAGTCATGAAAGATGGAGGCTTTTACACACACACACACACACACACACACACACACACACACACACACACACACACACACACACACTTGTGCGTATGCAGCCCCTTGAGACTGAAGCCAGAGGTTGACGTGTTGACAACAGTATGTACCTGCCTCACCATCCCTCGGACATCTCGTCATTATTTCCTGGCAGTATTGTCGATTGTCAGTAGAAGTCTCACACAGCGAGGCGGTCGAAGAGGAAAGAACGCAGTAAGTCAGGTGGTTCAGAGGACAGACGGGAAGCTGGACAGCACAGGCACTGAACTGCAGTCAAAAAGAAGATAGATTATTGAATCGCTGCAGTGTCTGTACAGTAAGCATACTGTAGGTAGGGATGACCTAATAGCATTGTTAATGTGCCTTTCTGTTTTCATGCGCTGCTGTAAGCACGCACTTGGCTCGTCTCACCACTTCCTCTTCAATCACCAGGAAGGGGGTGTGTGTGTGTGTGTGTGTGTGTGTGTGTGTGATAAACGCACAGTAATCTATGTCAAGGCAAACAAGATTAGACCAAACCTCATCACTAGCCATATGGTCAAAGCCTGACTTGAGTCCAGGAGGAAGAGGGGACATCCAGGCGACCGAGGCGTGTACACACACGCGTGTGACTCTCTTGTGAGAGTGTGAGCTTGTCATCCTGTGCAGCCGCGAGTAACACTGAGACAGGAGACACAGGAAAAGGTGCTAATCAGGAAGAAGGGAAAATGCCTC
Source organism: Liparis tanakae (assembly GCA_036178185.1). NCBI lineage: Eukaryota > Metazoa > Chordata > Actinopteri > Perciformes > Liparidae > Liparis > Liparis tanakae. The sequence continues at coordinate 9,427,647 of CM070106.1, forward strand.
TCGCCTAGATCTGCTTTGTGACACAGTTTCATGAAAGAAAAAAGGTGGGAAATGAGAGTGATGTGTAACCTTTCCATGCTATTGGGTCGTTACAAGCAAACCGAGCAATTTTGTTTTGCGTACTTGACGGATATTACCCTTTAAATAGTAAAAGCCCACTAAATTATTAAAATAAATCTTTCTCTTCTTACAATTTCAGCATCCTTGCTGCTGGGATGTGTGTGGCGTTGCTATTTTCTCTCGTAACCCATAATCTCATCTGCAGACTAATTAGACCAGTCTGTTGCACTGTGAGGTCAAGCCAATCCAGAAACAGATAAACAATCGGCATGTTTGGTGTGAGAAAAAGAGAAAAAAGGCAGATGGCAAGATGTGCCAGGTAGCAAATCAAAGACAATAACAGTTGAACCCAACATGATCTAAATCTGTCTCTTCAAGGTCCACCACTTCACAAACGCAAACAACCTTGCCTGATCATTTTAGATAGAGAGTGTTTTATAAAAGTGACTTATGAACAGTCAAAAGTGTGTTTGCCTTTATTCCAACAACGTCTGCAGTCCTATTTATATCTTATTCAACAAAAGAAAACATCAAAAGGTCAAATGATCTGGAAGCGTTCACAATGTCCCGGTGAAGTCTCTGAATAGAATCCAACTAAGAGCTCGACATCACATGTTGTCTCAACAAAGCGCCGCACACGTCAAGCCGCTGTGTGTGGATGTCCTGTGGGTGTGTGTGTGTGTGTGTGTGTGTGTGTGTCCAAGACGAGCTGTGATGAAAACACTTCACCTCCAATGGGAAAGTTTGGTTTGGTGACATGAAGCAAGAAATAAATCTGTCTCTCAGATTACGGAGAGGGTTTGAATTAGCACAATACTTTTCAGCTATAACTTGTGATTTTAGTTGAGATTACTTGTAAATAAATGGGAAAAAAACTGTCTCGGCAACTGTTTTTTTTCCCAGCAGCCATCTGACCCGCTTAGTGATTCTTGTGGAACATTTGTTGCACTCTACATGCTTTCACCTGCATTTGTCAGCTTCCTGAAAGAGATAGTGAGTTGCAGCGCCGGTGTTGTGAATGAGCAGAGAGACACAGGCAGCCAGAGAGGAAGAAATGTAAAGAGAGACGCCAGAACAAACAACCAGATTGTGATGTTGGCCCAACTGAACAACAAGCATATAAACTGAGAGGGAGCTTTGAGACTCAGTCTATCTGAACACTCGTTAACAAGCACTACACATGTTTCCCCCCCTGTCATGAAAGAGGCAGCTTCAAACACGTATTGATTGTGAGTGCGCTTTGTACACATCAGATTTATCTGCTGTTGTCTGTCTACTTGTTTGTTAAGGGAAGCAAACATGTAGATCTGAACCTGAATGCATCGCTACAGAATAAAGCTTAATAATTCCTGTTGAATATGGGGAGCTGCTTACTCATATCATTCAGAAGAAGAAGAAGAAATACTTTTTATCATCATATTACATATAGTTATATATGACATGTATTCTCTGCATTTAACCCATCCTTATTAAGGAGCAACGGGCTGCTGTCATAGTGTTCATGAGGAATCCCAACAGCCCGCAGTGATACATCCAGGGCTTTCACTTGAGAATATATGACTAAGGTGGGAGCAGTGGAGGCCAAGCGGAAGTGATATGCTGCTTTCCTGTTGAACCACTTCTCGGACATGCTGTGGAGAGGCCGATTTTATCAATCTCGACTCAATGGATCTCTTTGTTTTTGTTGATTCAGTCTCCAACTGAAATTGTGACCAAATCTGCAGTGTTTACCCAACAGCATGACAAAACAGGTTCAGCAAATAGCTCATGGCACAGTTCAAGGCCTCAGAGAGGCCACACACAGAGTGAGTGCACATGCACACACATATAATTCAGTGTGTTTCTGTGATTTGTATATACTGTATACAAAATAACCCTCGCACATCTTTAATTATCAGACTATACTGATGGTAGTCATAGAGTGCCTCCCAATAATCCCAATTATAATGTGTGAATGCTGTGATGCATCTTGCTGTGGCCCATCTGCCTTCGGGCTGCAGGAGCAGTGTGGTCAGGGTGACTCAAAGTCAGCACTGATACTCTATCTCCATGTCTGCTATACCGGGTTTCAGGGAGCCATTCTCACTTATCTCATTTGCTCATTTATCATGAAATAAAGTTGCCCAGAAATATCAACAACAAACAACTCTTCAATGAAAGGTATGTCTAATATAACAAGTATCTAATAGATGCACCGTATACTCTGTTACTTCGCTGGCACGATGGAGCAACATGCCACGCTCCAGCCATCTGGGGACCGGAGTACTCACTTGGCCGAGGAACAATGAACGCACCGCCGCATGATCGAGGTATTAAATACGCGAGCGGGCCGGTCCATACCCTGGACGTATGCGGGACACCAGGCATTGATAACGACCTACCTTTAGAGTGGCAATCAGCGCAGAATTTATTGTCCTCCAGCGCCAGTAAAGAGTTGAGGACAGCCTGGTATCTGTCCACGTCTTTCACGGATTTGCCCGTCATCATTGCACTGTAGTCCACCACTGTAGGCAAGGGACAGCCGCTGCGGTTCGAAGACGGCTTTGGTCGATGTGCGCCTTATTTGACCAAATAAAAGCCGATGCGCCGCGGTCCCTCCTCTTCGCTGTGGCAGGGCGAGTTTGTTTTGGCCAAGATGGGATGAATGGTCTCTCAGCCAACCAGCACGCGGATTATGCTCAATAATACTAATGCCTCTCAAGACGGAACGCGGAGGAAAAGTCCCTGAACGTCCCTGAACACAGAGCGTATAGACATGAAGGCTAATGTAAGGTCGAGTTAAAGACGCATCTGTAACGGATCTCGGACCGGTACCGACATCTCTCTCTCTCTCTCTCTCTCTCTCTCTCTCTCTCTCTCTCTCTCTCTCTCTCTCTCTCTCTCTCTCACACACACATATATAATATTTTAAAAATCAAAATAAAGCCAAAGTGTGAATATTTTTTTTTTTTCTGTTTCTATAATGCCATGCAATATATTTGTTTAAGATAAATAAATAAAATGACAGGTCGTTTGGCCGTCTTATGATTGACCTCAGGGAGGCAGTATACCTAATACGTTGACAGGCAGCAGGTCTCCCTGTGGGCCTCTCTGCCCCTCCAGGCCGCCAGGGGGCGATGACACAACCTGCCAAGAGGAAAACATCTGAGGTAACGTTGGTGAGAGAGCTGACAGAAGAGCGCCGAGATAGTAAAGTTACCTAAGAAAATACCGGACAAAGACGACTTTGTTTTCAAAATAAAGCTTGTGATTGTTTCTTCAAAAGTGTTTTTTTAAGTGTTGTTGTGGTTTACTGGGAATGAGTGTTAAAGGGTTTTTAAGTGGTTTGTGGTCTACTGGGAGGTCAGCTGGTTGTGCAGCCTGACAGCCTCAACAGGAAGGAAGGACTTTATATATGCAAGGTTATCATAACAACAACAGTTTGCATTGAGAACAAATTAAATAAAATTCACAGTTGTCTCCTATTATATACCTCAGGTATGTCCAATCAACGAAAATTCAGCACTTTTTTAGCACTTAATTGCTTGCTGCTGCTGTCAGGCTGTACAACCAGCTGAGCTCCCAGTAGACCACAAACCACTTAACACTCAAAACACTCAAAACACTCAACCACTTCATTCAATCCAACCTTTGCAATTTTTTCACTGTGAAAATAGAATCAGAATCAGAATCAGAATCAGAATCAGAATGTAGTTTATTGCCAAGTAGATTTACACCTACTTGGAATTTTCTCTGGTGTGTATGGTGCATACAGGACATAAAAACAAAAGATACTGTACAGTAAGTAAAATAAGTAAAATACAAAATACAATCATCAGATTCCGTAGACTGTAAAATGTAATGCAATATATGTTATTTTTATGTGACCTTATAAATTGATTGTTATATTTAAACTTTTACAGTATAACCGGAAGTCCGCGGTTCAGTCTCGCGTGCTTGACATTCTAGTGGAAGTGTGTGACTGCGCTGGTGATTGCGGAAATACCTAGCTACTAAGCCTGAATTAAATAAATAAAGGATTAATATCGAGTCGTAAGCCCGTAACACTATCCACAATGTCCAGGCAATCCAACCGAACAACAGACAGCAAGAAGATGGTAGGCGACTCCCGCGGGATTAAAAGCAAACAAACCCGGATAGCCTCGCTAGCACATTGGCCGACGAGCTAACAGCTGGCTACTAAGCTAGCGTTAGTTCCCTCTGCGAGTTAAATTAATATTCTTCAGTCGTTTGACAGCTGTGACTAGATACGTGAAAGGAATATATACACTTGAACCGGTTGACTAGTTGATTCAATTCACAGTTAAATCACTCGGTCTAGCGTCAATTTGTTGTAGCACTCATGCTAAGTAGTTAGCTCGCGGATCTGGACCACGGTCGCCTCCTTTTTAGAAGAAGTCCATAGTGTTTGATGACAACATATATAAGTTATTTACAGTATACAGCGTCAAAGGTCTGTCAGCACGTTACTGTGTTCGTGTTCGCTCTGTTAAAAGTGGTGGCACATATAGTTGTAACGTTAAAGCTGCAGTGAATACAAAAGTAACTGCGATATGTCAAGTAAATGCATTTTGAAGTGTACAGTTGCTTTTGTATTACTGTTTAACTTCATGCCAGTTCTACGAGCTGTCCATATTATGGTCTGTTGCACTTCATTGTGCAGAAACCTGTGTCTCTCCACGCTTACCAAGTTACATTTAAGCCAGTATTCAGAGTGTTTGTCTAGCTTTGAGGGAGGCAATGTGTCTACACTACTTTAAAGACTGAGCTACAAGTGGATACTTGTTCCAACATATCTATTTTATATAATTGTACCTTGATTCCTCCTGACCTGTTCAGCATATATGTGAAAGAGGCTTGACATTATCGTATAACAAAACTAGAACGGGCACTCGGTCGAGCTCATACCATCTCCGCAGCCGTTTTGGTACCTTTTCATGACCTTTGACCCGATCGGTCCCAAAATCTAATCAAATGGACCCCGGATAATAACTAATCATCAAACCAAATTTCATGCGATTCGGTTAAATACTTTTTGAGTTATGCGAATAACACACACAAATAAATAAATAAATACGCAGTGATCAAAACATAACCTTAGATATGATAATACAATCTGAGTTGTGTCTTTAGACTCTTTCTGCCTGATATGAACGTTCTCTCACTTCACTATAGATGTACATGTACGCTCTTTGTTATGGTAATATAAGGACTAGCCAGGTAGCTTTCTACATGTGTGATTTGTTTAATTTGGAGCACAAATCATGTTCAGCACCGATAACATGAAGATAATTTGTTCTCTTTGCTAGAACTCTGAGCTGTTCACGCTGACCTACGGAGCCCTGGTCACCCAGCTCTGTAAAGACTACGAGAATGACGAGGAGGTCAACAAGCAACTGGATAAGATGTAAGTAGTTGACTCGACTGTCATTCTCACCCAGCTGTAGTCCCACACAATAGTATCACATGTGCTGTCAAATTATATCAGTAGATACAAACCTGTTATGAAAGGCTTCACATGCACGCATAAAACAACAACAACAAACCTGGGAAATACTTATACACGGTGACGGTACTGTGTGGCTGCTTCGAGGGCATGTCAGTAATCCATTCATGTACGTTTTGATAGTTTGTTCATTGTATTAAGTCTAAAGTGGTCTATTCATAATTTACTGCACACAGGCATACACTCGAGCATAGCGTTGACATAATCAGCTTTTATTTCTCAAACTTCTGTGTCTCTTGTAACTTCACTGATTATGTGTTTTTATGAAGGAGAGAGAGACCACTAAATAAGATAAAGACAAATTATTGGGTTCAGAACTCAGAAATTCAAAACATCCTGACCCGCTGACAGGACTTTGGACTGGATTTTCTTTGCTTGGCTGGTAGTAAAGCAACCGTAAGCTCTCCCTAAGCTAAGTCATGATGAGGCTGGTCTTACCCGGCCTTAAAAGGCAGCGTTAGTCTGAGGCAGACCATGTTAGAATCAGGATGCATCAGTTGGCTCAAGATCGACTTGGCATTCATCATAATCATCATCATCGTCTTTGGCCAAGTGTATGACACAAAAATGACTCCCTATGGATTTGTTCAGTTCTCAATAGCACTTTTCCTCTATTATGAAGAAAAAAGACGTAATCCCTCTTTCCCCTCTCTCTGTTTGTCTTTCTCTCTTTCTTAGGGGTTATAACATCGGCGTGCGACTTATCGAGGATTTCCTTTCGCGTTCCAGCATCGGCAGGTGTCAGGATTTCCGAGAAACAGCCGATGTCATTGCTAAGGTAAATGGACTTTACCAGGCCAATCAGAGCGTGGCCGTGGACTTTTCCTAAAGATGGCGGGAAGGACGGATGACGGGAAAATAAAGATTGGAGAGAGTGACGTTGATGGAGCCACAGTTAATGAGAGAAAGTAGAATGTTGGGAGGGTTTAGGGAAGATGTATTGATTGTGACTGGGCAGATCAGAAAAAGTTAAAGTCTCAGACCGCATCCGTCAAAACATGAGACCAAGCTTGCATTCGGTATGTAACGTAACCTCTTCCCCAGAAAGGTGATGCACACCCGCTCTCTGCTCCACTGTCCAGGTTCTCTTAGTTACGGTCTGAAACAACATCAGCACTCGGCACCTGGCCGATCACGTTGCTGTTGTGATATGTTGTACTTCAAGCTTCCTCTCTGTATTCATCCCAACCTTTTAACACATCCTTGTATTGTTTTACATTAGTCAGACTCCCCCGAAGACAGAAAGACGCAGGCAGACGATGAACGCTGCTCTCAGGCCCGCTCGGGGAGTTATCCCACAGATGTAACCGAATACTAGCTCGGTGAACCGCCTCTTGGTCACAAAGAGAAGGGTCATGTCGCTGAGGACGGGGTGCATCGATAACCTAATCTGAGGATATCATGTGACTTTTTAACGCTGAAACCAACTCAGTCATTCGTCAGTGAAACGTATATTAGAAGTTTGTTTTCTTCAGAAGGCACGACTTAATCACACCACTTAAGTTATGGTGCTATTAACTAATATGTTTCCACCAGTCTGTCTTAAAAGTACTTATTATGGTGTCACACCATTTAGGAATTTCAGCAAAATGAATGTGCAATCAAACATAACTGTTTTCAATCAATCAATCATCCTGCATTGTTGGCTTTTTCCATTCACTCCACCCACCATGTTGTGGTGCTTGTTAGGTTGCATTCAAGATGTACCTGGGTATCACCCCGAGCGTGACCAACTGGAGCCCAGCGGGAGATGAATTCTCCCTCATCCTTGAGAGCAACCCACTGGTGGACTTTGTGGAGCTGCCGGACAACCACAGCACGCTGGTCTACTCCAACCTGCTGTGCGGGGTCCTCCGAGGATCCCTGGAGATGGTACGGTCCACTCACTATACATTCACACGACTTGGAGGAGTCCATATATTCACTGTACAAATGTGTGCTCCAATTTATGTTGATGACAATGCGAGTGATTTGTGTATCTGATTTAGGTCCAGATGGCCGTGGATGTGAAATTCGCTCAGGACACTCTGAGAGGGGACAATGTGACCGAGATACGCATGAAGTTCATCAAGAGGATTGAAGAAAATCTCCCAGCAGGAGACGAGTGATGGAAACCAAAAGATCCTTCCCTCGTCTTCGTGTCTGAATCGGGGAAGACCGAGTCACACGAGGAACACCTCCGGAGGATGAATGAACTCTGAATGGAAACATCACAGTGAGAGGTATATCTCAATAAACAACTCCGTGGCACTTTGCTCCCAGTTTGAAGGAAACGTTGAGGTGTGTGTACGCTGACATGAAATGTTCCCGCTGAGAAGAAGAGAATGCCTCTGGCCTTTTATCTCGCTCCATCCCTCATTGAAAGTCACTTTCTCTTCATTTCCCGTTAACTGATCGGTCCTGTTTCTCAAAAATAATGATGTCTTTTCATTTGGCCATGTATAGAATGTTTTATTTCTTTTTGGTGCAAGGCTCGGAAGCCTTCCATCGTAATGTTTTTATGTATGTCTCGTTTGTTTTCCTTTTTTTTATTTTTATGAAATCACACTATTTCTACCAATTATATGGCATGTTAATTTATGTAGGTAGATATGTCAAATAAAAGCGACATATTTAATATAATCCTTCTTTTATGTGTCTGGGATAGTCACGGGACCTTGAATTCATTGCACGGATTTCTCTCTCTCACACACACACACACACACACACAGTCGCTCTGCAAAGGCAAACAATAACAGTTTCCTTATGTTTGTTCAGGGGTCATGGAAGTAATCTGTGTGTTGGTTCCGGTAGTCACACCTGTGAATGGCTTCACATCGTCCTGAAGTAACGAACAGAACTGCTCGTTCAGAGACCGACTGCACACCTCGTCAATAACGGGAAACACAAGCGGCCATTCACACACACACATGCGTAATGTTTACATGCACAAATAATTCCAAGTCTGGTTTTAGAAGCAAATATCTGGTCATTAGCACATTAGCAGTCAAATCCTATCAAAAGATTAAAAAATAAATTAAACTATGTTCGGAGCAGCGGCAATAATCACCTTTCACCGTGAAAATGTAAGTTGGCACCTCCTCGAGCCACAGGAAGTTGTGTTTTCTACTTTTCTACCGCACTCAGATTAATCCGATCCCTGTGAATTCCGTCGGTATAGTCGGTATATAGACTTAAGACTTTGATAATTCGCTGTGAAAATTGTAAGAATGTTGAAGGGCTGTTGATCCCTCGCCGTGATAAACCAATGTAACGTGCTCCAAACCTAACCAAACTTGGGGCACTAATTTTAAGTCAAATATGGAGTTACCTGATATGATTTTAATGCTTAAAAATAGCAGTATAGCTCGATGGAGCCCACTACAAAAATTAATTTGAAGCCATATATGAAGTATGTAAATCCAAAAACGGTCAAAGCGCCACCTACTGGCCAAAGCAAATCAGCTTAAAACGCATCGGATTCACATGTAGTTCACATGACGTGGTCTACACTTCACGTAGGGACACGACTGTTCACAATGTCACAGCGCCACCTACTGGCTCCACTGGACTTCCTTAAATCTGCTCTAAACTTGTCACGCTTGATAAAAGTCACGGCCTGAGAATATCGATGCGCTTATATTAACTCAGTCTAAGCGCCGCCGACTGGCCAAAGCAAGTCAGCGTTGCGTGTCGGGGTCGTACACGGAGGGACAAGAACCCGCACGTCGCTGCTTGCAGCTATAATTCTTTAAAAAAACTTGTTTTTGTGCTGAAGAAGAATAGCACCAGTACCTAACTCCACGTGCATCGCTTGGAGGAAGACATTATCAGATATGGATTTCCTTTCGGAGAAATCTGTCAGCTATTAGCCGCTGGAAACCTTCGGGCTCCACGCATCCCATTTTACAGCTATTATTATTACACAAACCCTTTTCTGCTCTTACAGTTGTAGTTTTCCGGCCCTCGGAGTGACATTCTCCAAAGAGCCACCAGAGGATGCTGTGTACATAACGTTGCTCAGCTGTGTAGGCAGTATCGTTCCCAGTACAAGGCTGGAGTGGGTATTGTGGGAGGAAAACGTTCCCTTATTTGTGGGAGTAATTTCTCGAGCTGCCAGAACATATAAATACACGGTTCAGGTTATGAATATGGAAAGAGACGACCGTTTGCAGTAAGCAGAGGGGCCCATGCCAATGCGTGGACTGTAGCTTTTATTTGGCTGGAAGACAAAAAATGACAACATGCAGTCTCTATACCTACGAGGAAGATGTATTAAGATGATATTTCACAGCGTTATTCACCGTCTTAAGCCCCTGCCTATACTCCTACTGGGGCAGAGCTCATTTAAAAGGATGAATAATGGAAAGGGGAAGCACCCCGACAGCAGGCGGCTTGCAATAAGCCTGGCGGGCCATTAGGCGAGCTCTCAACGCATTACGGGCACACATCTGTGCGCCCTACAGGCCTGTGAGGTGGATGTTGGATGGAAAGTGTGCAGGAAATAGTATTAGTGCAAAAGCTCGATGTAAATGACACAATTAAAGCTGTGTTCACAGCTGTGTATTCTGTAAAAACGGTATCACTCTGCCATCTGCTTGCAGGTATTTGACTTCACAAACACACATTAATACACACATGCTGGACAATGTTTGGGATGAATTTATCACAACCGCTGTACTCACACATAGGTGTTAATGCACATGAGAAGGAACGTGTGCAAACACGCAATAAGGCTATTTTTAGTTTGGTCTCCGATGAATTTAAAGGTCGTCCTGCGTGTCTGCAGAGAGTTTAGTGTTTTCTCACGCGGAGCGGGCGATGATCGAACGGGAACGTTTTGAAGAGCTCAAACGTAACGCTCCGCCGTGACTTCACTCCTCACGACGCGTCCCTCTGCGATTGAGATTCCTTTCGCAAAGAATGTCGTTGGATGTCGTTGCGTAATGAAAACACAAGCAGAAGAAAAAGTCGTCGTTGATGCATTTTAGATTCCCTCTTAGTCACGAGGAATCGCTTCAAAGATGCTATTTTTATCTAGCGTCGTCTTCCCCTCCTTTCGATCCCTCTTAGTTGTGAAACACACGCGTGCGCTCCATGGAGGACGGACATCTCCCGCCTCTCGTTCAGACCGGTGTCTCCCATCGGCACACGCGTAGTGTACGACTTTATATCTGATTTTAGTTTTTGAGATTCACATTCATTTTTTTATTGGAGCTGCCTTTCTATTTTTCAGAAAGTGACCTAAAAAAACAAGTAGCAAATGTTACGGGCCCAAGACGATGTGCGCCGATCTGCTTTAAGCCGGCTAAACGTTTCCATGTGGCCTTCATGGGAAACAAATGGTGAGAGGCACGCTGTGACAGTGAAGCCCAGCGCACAGCCCGACATTGACCTGCGCTTATTACTACCGCATCCCGCTCTTTTACCTCCTCTCCATCTATTTCCACCCACCGTTTCTCTTCGTTCTCCCACTTTATTTTCTCAGTCATTGTGTCAATGTGCTCAAAGAACACCAGCAGTCCCCAAAAATCCCATACAGGATGTGTGATAGTCAGCCTCCAGGTGTGAGCTGGGGAACGTGCTGCCCCTCAGGTGAGGTCAGGGCGGACTGGAGATGCAGTCGACCCACAATTTCCAAAGGTTTTCCCGGAGCGGTGTGTTTTGTGTCTGGTCAGCGAAATGAGAAAACGGTGAGTCAGCAAACAGGTGTGTTCGTGGTTAAATAAGAAATAATCTGTCACAGACTTCAATACGGTTCCCAGGCAGCGGAGCGGTTGATTTAACGAGTGTCTCGCTCGTGATAAAAGTGAGACTCTAGCGGTGTGAGGGATGTTCGTTTGGGATTCACGTGAATAAGCGCCTCAGTAAACAAACGTGGATGTGGTTTTGAGAGGTAATTATGAGTTGATTTGCTTGTCAGACACGTTACGTACCCACAGCATCTGCAAGCCATTCGGAATATGAATCATTACTCGCTTCCAGGCAAACTGTTGAGCACTTTCTATAAATCTAATAACTCACGCATTGCTCATCCTTTTAGCCTGGACTGCACATCCACTCCGACGTGAGACTTGTTTACACCTCGCTGAGTTGTGTTTGGGTCATCGGGAGCGTTGGCAGAAAGGGGAAAAGAGAGGAACACACCTCTCCAAGCGCAGAGTGAATACCAGCATAGATCGGTTCCAGCAAAGTCATTTGTTCAAACCCTGGATCCCCAGTGTGAAAGAGAGATTGTTGTTACCAAAGACAACATCTTCTCAGCAGGAAGACGTTGTCAGGTTGAAATGGATCCAAAGCAGGGTCACTTTTCACCGGCTCCACCAGGGTTTCAGCCGGAGCCCTCGACGACGCCGAGCCATCTGATGCCTTGTTTTCAGTTTTTCCCCCTTCCCTTTCTTGCAGGCTTTTTGGATGGGAGCTGATAAGCTGCCTTCACTCTGCTTCCAATTTTCTTCTGTTCTTTTGTTCTTCCTCTTTTCTCCAAGATGTGATGAAGAGGAGTTTGAGACGTTCCTGATGAAACAGGCTTTACCCTTTCCAGATCCTCTTTATATACCTGATTTTCCCACAATACACTCGACTTTTGTCTTGTTTTTCTTTTACCTCTTTTCTTCCAACAGTTGCAGCTCTAGTTTGTGTAACAGCAGCAGGAAAACGAGTCAGAGTAAGAAAAAATAAAGTGTCATGGATCATTACACTTCACCTTAGACATCATTATTCCAGGGCCTTTTCCTTCAAATGCACACATGTAAGCATATATTTACATCAGTCTCCCAGGCAGTAACAAATACATTCATTCCAATTGAAAAGCAGGAATGTGAAAGTCCTGGTTTGCCCTGGACTAAAATCAAACCAGGCTTCCCTCCCATAGCACAGGGCTGCCTAGAGGCTGTACACCAGCTGCACTGGACGGGATATCACCGCTCTCCCCTGCCAAGCATGAACCGCCCGCGCACGTGTGTGTGTGCGTGTGTGTGTGTGTGTGTGTGTGTGTCTGTCACATTAACATTTTGGAGTTACAGAACACGCTCCATATATTGATCGGAGTGACTACTTCTGATGACGCATTTCTCCCAATCAGGTCATCCGTCTGACTATTGAAGCATGATGTTCAAGCTATTAACACAACATAAATCGAGACACTAGCCCAAAGGCTTTTTTCTCTCAGCAAGTTATTTATTATCCGCCCACTTAAAGCACCTTTCAAACGAGTCGATGTGATTGTAAGGCATTCAAGACCTTTCAGTCTGTGAGTATGACTATACAACACCATATTGTTAAGCACATTCAAAGGCCCCTCCACTGTTAGCAAGTGCAAACTACGTAGTAGCTGTTAATCTCTCGGAACCATGAATACCAATGTTGTCTTTTCATGTTGGAGTATTATAAGTGTAAACTTTGACCCAAGTGTAAATGTATGTTTGAACGGCTCGTGGCGCAAGAGAAAAAAGTCAACAGGATTCATCCTCTGGGGACCATGCACTTCAAAACCATCCAAACCCTGGTTGTTAAAACATTTTAGGCTGGATTAAAGTGGTGGATTGCCTGGCAGAGAGCTCTGCCACTGTGGCTAATAAAGACAGTGCATGCATGATCCATAACCCAGTTTTTTTTTATGTTTTATGATCCATCTGTTGTTTGTATTTAATTCTATTTTGATTTTTTTTTTTTCATCTGCTGTTTTTTTCCACCCCGGAAAAACACTCAATTCTAATTCTCTTTAACCTTTTGTCATCAATGACAAGGCCAGGCAGATGTTCACACTGTTCCTCTTGTTATTATTTTAAAGGTTTGTTCTTTCTCCATCCCAATATTGCTGGAGTCTGCGGCAGTATGTCTGCCCGACTGCAAAGCCTTCAAAGTCTTTCTATTGTTGCCAAGTTCAAGACCTCTTGTTCAACTGCCGGGCTGCGATACAAAGGCCTCTGGGGAGGGAGATTTATGTATTGGGCCGCATTCATCGGACCGGCTGCCTCTCCACTGATCCACAAGGCCTGTGAAAGATAGAGTGCGCACACGTCTTCAGTGGTTTTCTAGAACATTGTATCGCTTGTCATGAAAGTCCTGTTCTTCAAGGTGGATATGATGTTGCAAAAAGTGTTTAACAAGATGTAACTACAGTTAGATTCACGCTAACAATGAAACTCTTTGAGAGGCCCTTTCAAGAAATAAAGGATGTCGTCGACACAGATAAGATAAGATAAGATATTCATTTATTAGTCCCACAGTGGGGAAATTTCAGGATCACAGCAGTGGATGTACATTAGAGCATTAATAAAAATAAAAGATACAAATAAAAACACAATACTAAATACGAAAATACAAAATACTAATACTACTACTACTAAAATACAAAATGCATTACATTACATGTCATTTAGCAGACACTTTTATCCAAAGCGACTTACAATAAGTGCATTTCAACCTAGAGTATAAACTAAACTAACAAGAATACAGAATTTTCTCATTTCCTCAACATAGTCAAACTACAAAAGTACCACAATAAGAGCCATTCAAGTGCTACTAAATACAAAATACTAATACTAAATTACTAAATACTAAAATATAAAATACTACAAGGGGAAAACAAAGTAAAGTGCTGAGTAAAGTAAAGTGTTGAGTAAAGAGTTGAGTTTGTCAGGATCTCCTGCGATCTACTGCAGCTGTCAGCAGAAAAGGAGTTGTCTCTGAGAGCTCGTGTGCATTTATTGTCCTTCGAATACAACACATGCATGGATGTATTTGGGATGCATAAAGGGAGCGGGTTCTCAAATGACGATGTCCGTGCCAAACATGTGTAGCTGAATGTTAAACTTTTTGTCTTTTCCATTTCCTCGCTCATGTCATTCAGTAATGTGAGCACCGAGCCAAATGTTCTTCTTAATTTCTCCGGCCTCCAATTTGTGATGTTTGTGTGTGCGTGCGTACATAGAGGGTTTCTCCCTACCCACGTGAACACGTGTGCATCTGCTTCACCTATGTACCTCCCTAGGAGACTGTTACTCACTCATTGGAGAGGTGTTGAAAGCTCTCTCTGCGGGCCTCATAATGCACAAACCTTTTTCCAATTAGACAGCCAGGTTGAGCTCAGTGATGCTTAGATGTACTGTAAATCGGACCCAGACCGAACACCCACTGGGTCCCGCTCCAAATGGACGGATAGAGAGAGAGGGGAAGAGGGAGGAAGCTGTCAAAAGCCATGTAGCGTTTTGTCGGATTGTTTCCGGGCCTCTCGTGCTGCAGGTCAGAGTCTGACCCTCTGACTGTCAGCATCCGCATCAGTCCGCCTGTTAAAGGACAATCATATGGTTTCCATGCAGAGAAAAAAATATTAATTCTGATCGCTGTGGCTATTTTACAACACACACACACACACACACACACACACACACACACACACACGTACGCATGCAGCCACAAACAGTCCCCGACGTAACTGTAGAAACTTTTCTCTCTGTACCGGACAAGAAACATGCGTGTCAGCAGAAAAGTCTCTTGTGTTCGGTAAACGGCGACGAGCGAACTGTCACCAACTGAGATTATCTTTCCAACCGCTGTAATCTGAGCACATTCATCCTTCACAGAAACTCTGAATCTATTTTGTTGTTAATTTGCCGTGACACCGTGTCATTATTTCATATTTCCTTTTCTTTAATTCCGTGAAGGGGTTTCTTTGATTCAGAGATGAAACCATAACCAGAATGCCAAAATTGGATTCCAAAGAAAGAAAGGAAAGTGAAACACAATCCCATCTGTTTTTAGAAATCGTATTTGCTTTTCTTCTCCCCTCGGTATGTAGAAACGCTCCGCGGAGATGCTTTCAATGTACATGCGAGCTGAGTGAATCCGACCTGGATGTTCTCAGATGCTTTGAAAGACAATAGCGTGACTCCAACTACAAGGGAACATTAGTCCATAACATTTTTCCCTCTTCACTTTTATCTCTCCCATGTCCTCCTCTGTTTTATCGATGTCTTGGCAGTTGTGAATGAGTCCAAATGGATGATGCTGTGAGAAAAAAATGAAGGCACGTCTTAGCCAAGATTAAAGTATTGACCTTTTCTTTTGAGTAGTATGCTTGTATCTGGCATGAGCAACCATCTTTGTCCACATGACAATGAATCCACAAAACTTTACTACACATCACAGTGTTTAACAGACGATTACCCGTCTGGAAAAATACATTATTATTATTATTGTTATGATGTGAAATTCCTCTTAAAATGTCAGATTCAATCAGTACAAATAAAAAAGAAGACTTATGCAACAATTACAGCAATAATAGAAAAGTCTTTACAACTTTGTTTTTTGCAAGAATTGCATGATCTACCACTTTAGTATGAAGTGAAATATCTCACACACTGTTGCAAGGGTTGACACACAGTTGTGTACAGTTATTTGCTTTAATACCACCATAGGGCTCGAATTTATGGTTTTGAATTAGATTCAGATTATACTATTTGATTAATACCTATGCAATTTGGTTTCAACATTAATCACTTTGGTGATTAATTAGCTTTTCACCAAGCATTATGTCCAAATCCGTACTTTTCGTTTAATAGTAATTAACAAATGTTAGCATTGAGAGGGCGAACATGACAACACCATACCTGCTAAACATTAGTATATTAGGATTGTACGGATGTTCAGCTTTTAGCTCAGTCCAGCCTCATACAGTTACTGGAGTAGATTGTAGATTGTAGATTGTAGATTGCAGTTTGTAGATGGTTGAGACTTCATGTTGTATTTATTTTTGTCTTTTTTCTTTAAATTGCTCGATTGCCTTTCCAGCATTTACATAGTAGAAGCTGTACTAGCAGCTACTGATAACTGAGAGACATTTCAAAGTGACCAATGTAACTTGTGCAACTCAAAAACGTTAACACACATGTGTGTATAGCAGATACAAAACACTGAAAGCTGAAGGCAGAATCCTATCTCACTGATGTTGCTATGGTTCGTAGTAATGTGCTGCAACCAGTTGAAACATTATTTCCACTCTCAGACCGGAGGCCGGAGGCACCAACCGTCCTGGTGGTGACACCTCCACCATGAATGCTCGGTCCGTGGGGTGGGCCTGGTAATGACGCTCAAAGAGCGAGCTGTTCAGAGACAAAACCCCCATTCACACCGAGCTCCGGTGCTGCATGGTCTGGTTCAACTTTACAACATGAAGGGGGGGTCTTAAAAACATGCCCTGTCACTACTCAACCTCCCAAAAATTTCACAGATTTTAAGATATTTACATACACACACACATACACCCCCCCACACACACACTGCCCATTGCTCACCAATGTTTGACACATGCCGGGAGAAAGGTGTGGCCGTGGTTAAAGCAGTGTATTTACGATATCATGACATCATCAGGCCAGGGTGATGGAGTGCTGTGTCATGCTTTGTTTAGTTTACCTGCACTAACCGTACGAGCGACAACAACAGCTCTGAGAAAACATGTCAGTGGCAGGATATAACTGAGATGGACTCACAAAGACGAAGATAGGACAAGAACATTAAAGCATAATCCAGGGGTTGGATATGTTTGGAAGACATACAGGTTTGAGCGTTAGTGTGTAATTATAACAAGGTACCATTCATCACAGTTTCAGCTCAACCAGTGCCGTAACACCTCAGTGATGTCACGATTTTGAGTTTTTGTGTCTTGTTTCCTGTTTTATTTTGAAGTCTCGATCTCTCGTATCCTGTTTCCCTGCATTTCCCCGTCCCTGTGATTGTCACCTGCAGCTTCCCTGTGTATTTAAACCCTGGTTGTCTTTTCCCCAGTGTTCGTTCCTGCCGTTTCAGATCATTGGTGGTCGCTCGTTGTGGATTTGTTTTGTACGATTCCTCGATTTAAGAAGAGTAAAGTGTCTTTGCAACGTTGTCAGCGTTTGGGTCCTCTCTCAGTGACAATTGACCCCTGATTCCATGTGACCTCTTACATCACCGCACCAACATAAAGCTCCTTGTGACCCATGAGGTACCTCTCAACGCTTTCATGTTGTATACAATATACAATACGATGGTTACATACTGTAGAGCCGAATACACACATAGCAGATGTGATTTAGTCAATGTATAACCAGTGTAAACAGAAATGTTATAATCTGTGTAATGTTGCATGTTTTTGGATTAATTTTCAACCACAGACTGGATTAAAACAAATCTAAATATCCCGTTTTATTCATTTTTTAAACCATTTTATGAGCCCTTCTCTGCACAGTAAAACAAGTTGGATACTGAGAGAGGGAACTCGACCGCCTGAATAATAGAACTAGTCGTGCAAGGTGTGGACGCTAGGACCGGCAAGGAAAGAATGACACGCGTAGCGGAGGTTTCCATGGATTGTGAGTCATCCGTTAGCACCTCTTCATAGAGCCTTGTACCTGGTTTTAAATAGGCAAACTGTACCTAAAAATAGGAACAAGTAACCTGCTAGGAAAACTGCATCTTGTGTTTCCATGGTCATAATTTGTAAAGTGCGTGACGAGGTTAATACAAATAATGTAGACCCGGCCTCGCTACTGGAGTGTTCTTAATGCCAAGTATAGGGCTGTAACACCAGCAGCTCCAAGGAAATGCTTAATTATTTCCATTTCCTGAAAGGGCTTGAGTACACCCTGTTTTATGTGCAAGAATATGTCTGAGTTTTTTAGTAATGTGAAATCATTCAATACGAAATACCCCACATCTGCATATTTTGATGTCTATTGTACCTCCACCGGTATGACTGTGTGTGTTTATGACTATAATCTGGACTCTGTAAAGAGACATTGGGTACTTAGAGAAGCACTATATAAGACTAAGGATTATTATTGTAGCAAGGAAGCATCAGTGAACTTTCCTCAGCCAGACAGGAACTTCTACTTGTGTAAAGGACAGTGAAATGGTTACAATGTTTCCTGTCCATTGTTTATGTTTCAGGGCACCTGGAGACTGAAGTGGGAGGAGTCTGGATGCCTGCCACAGCTGACAGATGAGGCCACAGTCAGAAGAGGAAGTGAGAAGCACTTGTTTGACCTGTCAACTGGGCGTAGGAAACGTGCATCGTCATCTGGGGTCAGGTCATCTGTCGGTGTCTTTTGCACCAGAAACTCAGATTTACAGAACTAAATTGTATGAATTTTAGTGAACTAATGACTTATTTGGTCAAGGACAGCCTTAGTGTATAGTTAGCGACGAGAAGGACAACTCTGTTATAGCTAATATATATATATATATATATATATATATATATATATATATATATATATATATATATATATATATATAAAGCCCTTAAAGCCATATTGCACTCATCATCACTTCTAAAAAGTCCTTGTTTCAGTTAAAGCAAACTGAAACCCCCTCCTGTTTGTCAAAAATCTGCAATTTACTATCCCACTTGATTGTGATTTCAATATAATGTATTTTGACAGCTTCTTCATCTAATCTATTTGAGGGTCCTGATTGGTTTCCCTTGGTAGGAACGGCTCTGTCACGCAGAACCCCACTGGTCAGTGGTGCGAGATAATTGGCTTCAATTATCCTCGTCTGGATGAGTGATGGCAGACAAAGCGGTCCTGCAGAGGAGGTGAACAACGGTCATGCCCATATTACCGGAGCCACTTTTCAGGTGAAACTGGAGAAGACTTCCCATTCTATGGGGAAGGACTTTTGGCTAGCTGAGGAGATCAGGTATTGGAGAGGAAATTATGAGATAAATAATTTGGCAAAATTGTTTAATAGAGGTGTGACACACGCTGCGATAGCTAGAGGGTGAATTAAAGGCTCAATTTGTCTTCTGTAAATGAAGAGAAATCACCGCAAACCATACATCCACTAAGTCATTTCTGAGGAGTTTTTGGCATGAACCTCTTAACTTTCCTCTTTTTTTAAACATCTCACTCTATACTCATCTCTTATTCACTCAGCTCTCATCTGCATCATTGTATCTCATGGAATCAATATGCTTATTCTAATTTACCTTCACGGTTTTCTCAGAGAATGCATTTCTTTTACTGGTCTTCAACATGAACTTAACGCAGCATAGCAGGCTCAAACACACGTTCCTTCATAAACCTCTCTCCCTATTTCCCAGACTATTATCACATTTTAATCGGCATGAAGCACAAGTGACGGGTGGAGGAGGAAGGGCTGAGACGGTGGAGAGGGAGGAGGGAGAGCGTAGGAATGAAAAACACAAGGTCAGCGAGAGAGACATTTAATTCTTTCACATCATGTGTTACTGTAAGATATTCATTTCCTCTGTGATTCTTCTACCTCCCTCCAGCCCTTTGTTTTTCTTCTCCATCACTGTCAGTGAGCACCGGCCGAGGAAGTCCGGGTCGCATCAAGTCCACTGGATCCCCTCTGTATCTTCAATACATCCCTCCAAATTGGTTTCCCAAATTGTGAACCGTGCAGAGTGCAGCTGTGGTAACACAAGAGCTTTTTGTTGTAGTTTTGAGCCGCCAAAGCCCATTAAAAATGAGAATGTTTGACTTCTGAGCCTGGTTTTGTGATTGAACTAAAGGAACAATCGTATTCATCAAATCAAATGTAGATAGAGATCTTTTGACTTTGTGTGATATTTCTAGTGAGGCTTGAATTGACTGTACGGTCACATGACAGCAACACATGCTGCAACCCGCTGAAATGTTATGAATTTATGTCAGGCAGTAATTAATAGATTATTTAACAGCCATGTTAAGGGGAACAAACTGATCCCCATCCTCGTTTCTGTCTTCTTCTTCTTCTTTCTCTCTTTGTCCATCTCTAAACCCTGCTATGCGCTGCCTCTGCCGTCGGCCTGAAGTTATAACTGTGCAGCGCGGTTCTGACCTAAGACATTCTCATCCTCCAATTATTAAAAAAACAAGACTATGGTTGTTCGTCATATACAAAGCATTCTTGTAGTCAGATGGTGGATATAAGTCCTTCCATGTGGCGGTGAGGGTTGCTGAGGTCCAAAGTGTCACATGCTTCTGTTGCAGCTCTTCAAGCACGTGGTTTTCATTTGAGTCATAATATGCTGTAGCTAACCGGTAACATCATTGAAATAAGGAACACAATGTTTATGACATGCAGCCAGATTCAAATGCAATCCATCGTGGTGCCAGATGTACTGCGATAAGCAGGTCAGAGGTCACATAGACACAGGTGTTCAAAAACACTCTGACCTGTTGTTACTCAGGGTACCCATGAGGTAGCCCACCAGACCCTCCTGCCCTGCTTGTGAACTTCCTTTGAGGTCATTTGTGGATGCAGTTTGTTTGTGTGGTTGATGGGACTCATGTCAGCTCCCGGTTCCTAATTCAAACCAACCCAGCAGAGTCCTGGAGTTGTCCAAATATTGTTAAGACCCTAACTGTAATCATAACTAAACATCTCAGCCCTGTCACACATTGGATTGTCTCAGCGTGTTGAAACCGTATGCACGCCTTTGTATTAAGAGAGCTTCGCAGCATTCGAGGAGGTTGGAGGATTTTTCACAAGAACATGTGCAAGGAAAGCATCAAACAATGTTTTTAACTTGTAAGTATGAGTTTATTACCATGGCAGTCAACAAGTTGACTTAAAGGGGACATATTATGCCCAGTTTTCCACAAGTTGATCTGGTTCCTTTGGGTCTTAATGTAATGTTTGTAACATATTTTGGTCAAAATACCACAAGAATCATTTCAAACAGCACCCTTTTTACTCTGTCAAAAACACATCCCCACAGATTGACCTGTTTTGAGTGGGAGAGGTGCTCCGTGTTGCCAGATTGGAGATGGTGAAATATCATACCAAAGGCTCGAAATGGTCTTATTTGGAGGATAATTATTGTGTATCTGGCAACCCTGAGATCGGTTGACCAATGACTGTTCTCTATACCGTCAGAGCTCGCGCCAGAGCTCGGGAGATACCATTTCCAAAACGTGTAAGGGGTAAAGGGCTAGTTTGTGAAAACCCAGAGAAGCACAAACATCCGACGAAGCAACGTTTTTGGAATCCCTGCCGGAAGCATTTTTTAGGTCTCAAAAACAGGACATGTCTGGGGAAAACAGGACATGTCCGGGGAAAACCGGACGTCTGGTCACCCTAACTTATGGTGCCAGGTCACCGAACCGTCTTTAAACTTGGTGGGTCGAGTGGTGGTGGTGGGGGGGAGGGGGGTTCCAATGCCAAAATCTACCTAGATGTTGGTGGTGATCCCAATCGACGCACTCAAGCATATTGTTTCTGACCTAGAGGAACCACAACAAGCCGCGTGAGTTGTTTTTTTCCAGCGTTTTTGTATTGGGAGACATGCCAGATACCCAAATTAACGTATAGAAGCACAAAAAAACAACAACATTTTATTATCAAATATTGTTCATAGCACAGTGGGCCTATGCTAAAGTTAGATCAAATATGCCCTTCATTGAATGTATGAAATGCAGCTTTTAGCCGTTTTTCTTCATGATATTATGTAGGTTGTGTATCCATCAAGTACATATACTTAAAATTCCTGACACTGGTTTTGACATTTTAATAAGTCAGCTCGAAACAGTCAGCCGGAGGTCAAGTTTCCAATCAACACATGCAGGAAAAGTTAGCTTAATTCCCCAGCTAGCTACAGCGGATAAGCTGATCTGTATTTTAGGTCATAAATCTGCCATTGTTATCATTGTATGCTGGATACAGTACGTGCTGCTCGGAGAATGAAATTATTAAATCACAACAGAGAACTTGTCATTAGACGACGCGCCGTGTTTTCTGAGGACGTCACCGTAGCATTGCTGGGATAATATTTAGCCAGGTGCTGACTGTGGATTGGGAGTCGTTTATGGGCTTCATGGAATCCATATCCCTCCTCGCTCCTCGACACGGCTCTCTCTGGGATCCGAGCAGCAACGCGGCGGTCTGCGTGCACAGCGATCCACAGAGAGACAGAAAGAGAGAAAGGGGAAGATGCACAACAAACTGCAGGAGATCGCTGGAGATCCTGACAAACTCAACACTTTACTCAGCACTTTACTTTATTTTCCCCTTGTATATTGAGTATTTAGTATTTCGTTTTTTAGTATTTAGTTTTGTGTTTTATAATTATTTTTATTAATGCTCTGATGGGCTCTGATTTTTGAAATTCCCCCACTGTGGGACGAATAAAGGAATATATCATATCATATCATGGAGTCAAGAGAAAAGAGCAGGACACAATGATGGAGAGAGCGGAAATATGGTGAATCCCAGTTTTAGCGGAGACAAATACCCCTGTGGTGACAGTGACACTTTGAATTCAACACCCTGCAGAGCTTCAACTCAGGCTCCGTACTCTCGCTATTCTTTGAACAATTTGTAAGGGAGATAATCACATTCTGGATGGAGACAGCTCCACACCACAGTGGAGCAGAACTAAAGAGCGCTGCTAAATTCTTGCATTTGGAATTTGGATTCCTGTGTTTGGAGACACACGCTTTATATACGAGCCCGGAGTGGGTTTTATTTTCTTAACTAGTCACCCATTGGCATGTAATGCAACTGTGGTCGAAAACTGTGGTCAGCGTTGTCCGGACCCCACCCTGACCGCCGGAGTCCACACAGTGCGCGTCGCTCGGACGTGTCTGTGAAAGTGAGAAAGAGGCTGAGAGGTTCAGGAAAGAGTATCGTCGGGTTTGGGCCGTGCCAGAGGGCCACCTCGATGGCTAGGGTTACCTCCACTCCCTCCCCTCTCCCCTCCCTTTTTCCACATGAAGAGGAAAACCCTGGCTCTCCCTCCTTATAGTGGTGTGTAACTTCATGTGGGAGAGAGGTGGGTTGAGCTGGATCTGCTTGGCCTTGTGAAAACCACACACTAGAGTGCACCTAACCTCCAATATGCTTTCCCACAGAGAAACGTACATCAGGGTCGTTTACGTCCCCCTGAAAGAAAACCTGCACCCCACTTTCACCCCGATCCCAACCTTGCCTTTGTTTGTTTCTTTGTGTCTCTCTACTGCTTTTTTTTCCGGTTTCCCAAGTTTAGCACTCATTCATTCCCTCTTTCCTTTTTCAGACGTACAAACATGTCAGTGGTAATTCATGTTGATAGCAGCCTTTTGTCCAAATATTTCCACTGTAACTTTAACCGAGAAATCAATGGTAAATCCTTTTAATCGAGCTGTTTGCTGAGGTGGCCACAAAGCCCTGCTTTCCTTGGCGAGTTGGCAGCGACCTGTTTAAACATACGCCTGTTTCTCTGTTTGGAGTGGAGTTTTGGAATTAACCTCTCAATCCGCCAGTCATCACACCTGATGGGAACAGATAGGCAGAATCTGCTTAAGCTGTCAGCCCGGATTGGCCTTGGCCGCGAATGCAGCATGCTGCATGTACAGCATGTGCCATGGATCTTACGTGTGTCAGTGTGTGTTTGCATTGTGCATATGTTTTTAGGTAGAGTGCGTATGCAGGGATCTTGTGTGGGTCATCTGGGTGTACCGTGAGTATGTTGAGTGTTATGTATGTGCAGCGTGAAGGTTTCTTGGCTTTCTGAGAAGTCTACACATTGTGCAGCGAACAGAGAGTGTGCTCCAGTGTGTTTGCACGAAATGTGAATTTTGAGAGAGATGTTTTGATCTGCCGCCTCAGCGACGTGTTGTTCTCCTCTTGTGAGTCTGTCTGTGTAGGTGTCATCAAGGTCAAATCAGGTCCTGGAGACACCTACTGTATATCGGGAACCAAGTCGGGTGGTTTTCAGTACTTTGCCAGGTGTTCATATTTCTGTCTGTGGATGGATTTAATCACCTTAATAATGTCATATCTGGGGGGAAGAGAACCCCTAATTCACGTCTCTGTGTGACCCCATCATAAGTTGATTTTATTGTTAAATTCAGGCAATTTAAAACTGTTGTATACATATCACTTGTACTGTAAGGGTCCTACCCTTCTGCCATGTTTAAAGGACAGTAGCATAAATACATGAAGAACTATGTAAAAGTGTTTAAAAAGGAAACATAAAGTACAGTGCCTGAACAAAATCTGCTAAAGCTGTGTCAATGAATCTGATGGTCTGATGGATTTTATTTTATTATTTTACTCTTTTTAAATCCTATTCAGGTATTTTTGGATTTTCTTTATATTTTTTCTTGCTGCCTTTATGTCTTTAGTTATGCCCATTGAATTGACTTATTTTTAAACAGGTCTGTATGAATACACAGTAAAGGCATTATGGACACACACAGTCCTCCTCTTGGTCTATTCTTGCATATGATGTCAATTACAGAATTATATACAGCCTCACTTTCCCCAATGACTGACTGTGGGATTATAGGGAATCAGATTGAACAGCTCAATGGCACACACACACACACACACTGACACACGTTAATATGGAGTAATACTTGTAACGGGGGTCCACAGAAGGAGACATCGTGCACATGCATGAAGTTAAATGCAGTTTGACATAAATCATACCCTACCCACCTATTTATTCAACCACACACTACCACAATAGCTCTCTCTCTCTCTCTCTCTCTCTCTCTCTCTCTCTCTCTCTCTCTCTCTCTCTCTCTCTCTCTCTCTCTCTCTCTCTCTCTCTCTCTCTCTCTCTCTCTCTCTCTCTCTCTCTCTCTGACAGAAGAGAAACACAATTTCAATCTTCTGTATGTTTGCACGTATGAAAAATTGACAAATAAAACTGACACACACACACACACACACACACACACACACACACACACACACACACACACACACACACACACACACACACACACACACACACACACACACACACACAGCACAGTCTGTTCTCATCTGCATGTTGTCCTAGCCCACAGATGTTCTCTCTCAGGGTGATCTCCAGGATTTGGGTAGTGTTTTGAAGCGTTGGGCCAACGACGCGCTCCAAAGCCTGAGAGATTTCGGTGGCGGGTCCTAAAAGAGTATTTTCCCTACCTGCTACTAACCAACTAGTGTGTGTGTATTTGTGTATATGAGTTGAAAGACACATGAAATGTGAACTTTATTCATTATAAATGCGTGTAGCCCTGCAAGCTTTTATTAAGTCTTTAGATTCATTGTTGTCTTTTTTTTTATCTTCCTCTGATACACATGTTTTCTATTCCCTAATTGGAGAGTCTACATTGACTCATTAACATCGTTGTTCCCCTGATAGTTGACATATTTTGTGAATCTATACTCTCAAATTCAAGGGCCAATGTTCCCAATAAAAACCTAAAAAGACATTTGTATACACATCTTTGTTTTGGTCTGCTGCCCATGTTGAACTTCTTTTTTCAATTGAAATGTGTTTTTTTATGATAGTTTCCTGACTTGCCCTGAGGGTGGATGAAAACATTCAACCAGACCAAATGTTCACCATATTACCATCTAGTTGCTCCTGACATCACTGTCATGTCTTCACATATACATGGAGTCTGATACAAATAGACTCAACATACTGTTATTCACATTTAATTTGAATTAGGTTCCAAGGGAAAATCTGTTGATGCTTTTACAATTTATTGCAAGACAAATTATAATAAATTTGCGTTGACTGAATTATTTGATGGTCATTGCACAACAGGCGAAGAGACTCTATCCATGCTTTACCATCTGTGACCTCTTCATCACCATCGATGGACGTCAGTGTCCCCGGCTTGAACTACAACACATAGATGCAGCTCAGCCATACTGTTGCAACTCTATTACTGAACCCCTCGTTGGCATCAGGGCAGCAGAAACTCTACACCTCGTTCGTTGCAGGCTGAAAACTCAAATATTCAGACTGCACAATGGCCAATGAAATACTCGTTTGAAATCTCTCTTGATGTCTTGTTGTCTCTAAATGTAACACTGGAACTTGATGGATTTGATTCTTGCACTTTTGGGGTTGTACTCATATGGTTGAATGCACTTATTTTATGTAGCTTTGTGTAGAAGCATCAGTTAAATACAACGATGAGGCTGTACATTTACACATCAATGCTTTAAGATGCATACTAACCCTCCTATTACCTTTGGGACAATCATTTGACATCATTTCTTTTGCTGCATATTTCATGACTTTTCCTAATTTATTGGGGACAACTAGGAAAACATCAAATTCCCATGATAATATGTTTTCAATGTCCTGTACAACTAGACCCCAGGCTGTTTTTCACTGTGTAAAACATATAAGAAATATCAACTTTGTTTATTTCTTTAAAGGGCTACTTAGGTAGTCAACAAACAAATATAAAGTACCTCACACTTAAACCTGGGAAACAATATTAATTCTATCATTTTCTGGAGGTTTTAACTGCTGTGGTCAAAAAGGGTAAAAGATGTTTGTACATTTAAAGATGACAGGAGGGTTAAGATTAGCATTTGGCAGGCATAACATTGAACATGCTTGTCATTTTTTTACTAAACACAGTAAAGCTAAGGTTGATGTGAATATTGGTGAAATTGGATCATAAAACAAATTACAAATTAAAAGTTGAATCTGACAATGTCAAAACAGGGAAAGTTAATTGGTCCTCCTGGATTGCACTGTTGCAACTCTTTAATAACTATGAAGGAGATTACAATATTTAAGCTTGAACCAAAGTAGTAGACCAGCTAACAAACGTATACACATCCTATGATTTTCCATTGAATTCAATACAGACTCCATGATGGACGATGGTATAAAAATAAGACATTTTTAGTGTTATTGTGATCCTGCTGTATGGTAAAATCATTTATGCTCTGACTGTGGTTTGATTTTAATCAGAGGCAAGCAGAATGTGCTTGTATGCAGGCCCATTTTGGGGTTGCACAGTCTGCGGTCCTTTTGGCTTCCTTCCTTCCTTCCCTTCTGAATTGAATTGTGAATACAGAGAGCATTAATGATTTGATCATTCCTACCAATACCATGGGAAGCAACAAGAAGTGGCGTTGTCATACCATGGCTGTGGTTCCCGAGAGCCAAACTGGCGGTGCAGGGCCTGTTCCAGACCTTGATTATACACTGCAAACTCCTTGAAAGAAGCAGAATATTAGATCAGATAAGTGAACATCAAGCTTTCTAAACTGGAGACACAATCAATATGTTTTCTGACAGCTGAAAGTAAAATAATATCGGCATTTGCATTTTGTTGCCTTGAGGCTCTTGGTTTTGCAACTCTTGTTATGTAACTCTTTCTGATTCAGCAGCGCTCACTGCCGATGAAGAATGTACACAACTAAGAGAGAGCTGAATCGGTACCAAGCTTTCAATATGTTTCCATTTTGATCCTCAGAACCCACACTGGAAACACAGCTTCGGCCAAGACCATTTTTGAAACAAGCGCATATGAGTGAATGTTACATCTTACAAACACGTTTTCATTTTGGTAACATGTAGAATGGAAAAGGAAAGAGCAGAGAACTTTACGACTTGATACGCTTCACTGTCTTTACGTAGATCAACTAATAGGAGAGTCAGGCTTTGCTGTCACATGATTTGCCGTCAGACTATGACACCATATTCTCCGTAAACAAATGTGAGCCCGAAAATCCCCTCCGAGGTTTGTTGTTAGCATTTGTTGTGAACAAACGCCATCTTGTTTTGTATCTTTGAAATTTGAGTGCATCATTTCTATTTCTTGAAAAACAGTTGTTTTTTTACGAATTTGAAAGAAGATAGTTTTTTTTAAGATTTAGCTCAAACTGTGAAACTGGTTTCTAAACTTGATTTCATCATGAGGTCATTGTCAACAATTTAGCGAAGAAAAAGAAGAATTACATCCTTTCTAAATAAGCCTCTGGCCGGTGATAGAGTAGTACAAGTTGAAGTTCATGAAATCTCCACATCAATAATTGTTGTTCAGGCAATAATCACTAACTAAATGAGTTATTCTCCCCAATTCTACCAAACGCCTTTGTTTCTGTGGTTCTGAAACGTTCCACTGTCTCGACATCTATCCGGGCCATGGGGCGTGTGCCTCTGTGTGTATCTTCCTGTGCACTTTTAAAGAATGAGGATGGGATTCATTGAGGTTTGAAATGGGAAACAGACTAGCGTAGACTCTTCCAGGGGCGATTATATATCTTTGGGATAGTGGGGCCATCCATGTGTGGCGTCTCTGTCTCTGCCTGGCTCCCGAATGCCCTCTGGGGTGAAGAGCAGCTTCAGGTTGGAGGGTCCCTTACCTGGGTCTCTTGATATTCAGTCATTAGCCTCCATGCCACTGGCCTTTTTCTTGCTATGGAATAATTTAATTTTCAATCATTTTCCCTTATAAGACTTAATATTTACAAAAACAGATGATTTGCATGGTTTTCTATGCTAAGAATGTTATATTGGTTATTTCATTACATTACATTACATGTCATTTAGCAGACGCTTTTATCCAACGTGACTTACAATAAGTGCATTTCAACCTAGAGTACAAACTAAGAACAACAAGAATACAGAAAGTAACATTTCCTCAACATAGTCAAACTACAAATGTACCACAATAAGAGCTATTTAAGTTCCACTGAAGTGCTAATCTGGGTTTTAATCAATTTCACTCAACATATGATTACTAGGATAATGAAAAGTGTGTAATCGTGTCGTGTTTGAGTTCATGTCCTTCATTCTGACACACACTATAACTTCCTGTCCGTCTGTCCATACCATGCTGCTGGTCCGTTTCTGTATGCTGGTGTTTCGTTATTGGTTGAAGTTCTGTGGAATATTTTGTTTTGTTCTCTTGCAGATCAGAGACAGGTCCTGCATACACATGGGGCCTCTATTAGGAACAAATTCAGGCACTACTTCACTTTGATTACTTCAAGATGAGAATGTTTCCCTCCTCTCTGTTACCTGTCTCTCAGTGTTGCAATAAGACCGAAACAAAAACATGGAGCATTTGCTCAGGAGGAGTTACGCTTAAGCTGTTATTCTCTTTCAAGTTACAACAACCACGCACGCAACCTTTCCGTCACCTAATTAACATGACTCGATTACTCACGATTAGACATTGAAGTAATTATTAACTTCACGTTTTTTATTGTGTATACCGTTTGCAAATGACAGCTGGCTTGTCCAAACTGTTTATTTAAAGTCAGATGCATGCTGACCTTGTGCAATGCACACTGTGGGAAGAAATGACGGACGAGGAAGTAAACAGCTTTTGTTTGAGCGTGTAAGTTTTGTTTACGTGAGATGCGTCCCCGCGGGAAACCAACATCCCCTTTTTCCCAGAGTGCTGGATTGAAGCATTGTGTTTGATGTTTTGTTTCTAATGAACTTGTGTACTGTTTGCCATTTTTAACACTTCGCCAGTGGTGCAGAATCCATATGCGCCTTCAAATACCTCCAGCCACACACTGCCAGTTCTCTTAGGTCAACAGACGGTTTCCCCCATTAGGATGTTCATGGCCTCGACTCATAATCTGAACCGCATGTCAGAGTCTTGGTTCCATTCGCTACTATCCCCATTCCTCTTCTCTTTCATTCCAACTTCCTCTTACTTTCTCTTCCTGACCCCGCAGCTGTTTTCAGGGGAATAGATCCTTTGTTTCTTCCATTCTCTATTTGATCAGAGTGTCTTAATATAGTATCTGGTTGAAAAGGGTACACGATGCTTATCTCTCAACCTTCTGAACCTTTACCTTGTATCAGACCTGCCTCTCACTGGCAAGGTGTGCATGTGGATGTGTGCACATGTGTATGTTGGGTACTAGGTCCATCCACTCTATTCAGCACATCTGTGCCGCAGCTGAACAGTCCTTTAGGCAACGTCTGCACTGTTTGGTTTTCAACATCTTGTGTGTGTGTGCAGGGGTGTGTGTTTGTGTGCTCTAAATGATAAGACAACCCTGAAATGGATAAGTATTTCAGAAAAAATTAGGAATGGATGTCATTTATGTCTCCTGGCATGTGTGTATATTCTTTTTTCCAACCCTATACAATCCTAATTACTGTGTGTTTGAACGTGTGCATCTCGCGTATGTAGAACACAGGTGGACGTCACTCCCATTTTAAATTCAGTCACACTTTCCATACCGCTCCAGTGCCCAACAGAGCTAATGTTTTATAATGAAACTAAACTCCAAGCCGAGGTGAGAGAACCGTACATTACATTGCAGTCTCTTTTATTTTTAGCTCAAGGATCAGACAGGTCCACAGACAGCGGTGATGACTTTAAGAGAACGACTACACACTGCAACCGTAAGACTCTCCTGCACGCTTTGAGCCTTTGGCAGGCGGCGAGGCCTCTATGCCTGCATATTTTCTCTGTATTCTGATATATATAAAAACAGAACAGAAGAGGCCGTTTGTGTTCACGACCTTACGCCTGAGATGATTTTCTTTATTCACGTGTTATGGATTTTTCTCAATCATTTAGATTTTTTTCACATATCTTTAAAATCGTATTAGCAGTACGGTACATGTGTTTTGGATTTGTGTTTTTTACATATGAAACTCTCTCTTTGGCTGTTTGGGATTCGCTAAAATGTGGCTGACTCATATAAACAGAATGAGTGATTTCAGGGCCTTGTTTGCTTTGGTCATTGTGGGATATTCAATCGTCCTTGGCTGAATCACTGTTTTGTTTTGCACATCAACGCAATAAACGATTTAATGTGATTTGGCTGAATTTTCACACTTTTGCATTGCATTGTGAGCAAATGTCTCAATTTCCTGTCTTTGGAGTTAGTAACTGAGCTGAGCTCAGTGGGATGCAAACTTAACATCACAATGGGTCCACCCAAATATTAAGTATTTTAGACGCCCTAAATTGCTATTGGTCCATAATCGAGACGATGTGGCCTCATATTAATGTTATTGGTAGCTTTTATAGTCCATCTCCCATCAGTTTCACACCAGCGGAGTGGACGGCAGCTAGTCAGATTCAGCCAAGGCTGTTTCAGATATGAACAAATATACACACATATATCATTATAGTTCATTTTTCTTTACAAACAGAGTGAATTGAATTCCAGCATTTGAGGACACATTTGTAGTCCCGGTGTAGTGGAAACTCCTGAAGAACACTGCTGTTTCCCGTGGAGAGGGATTTCTTCATGGCAGGGCATTTACTACAAGTAAACACTTGTTTCTGAATTGTTATTCCACAATCTAGCATTTCTTCCTTTTGTGGAAAAACAAACTGGGGAGCGACAGATGCGAGTGAAATGTAGAGAGAGAGAAGGTCAAGAGACCGAGTTGAAGGAATTGATCCCTTACGTCTTCCACACATGATTCCTGTGATTAATGGGCAGTGAGCACATGTGATTTGGTGAAATCGAAGTGCCAGGGACCGGTGCTGTATCCAAATTGAGATGAATGCACAGTGCTGTGAAGGTGGCCTGCACTGCCTCACAGACCCGCTTGCCAAGATTCTGTATGAAATTACAAAGAAATGTGTGTAAATGCTGTGTGAGTAGTTGTGGGTATTTTAGATGTATTGTGGGCTCCGCCACAAAATGACATGCTAGTCACAAGTGATTATTTGAATTCTATGCTCTTATATTCACACGTGTCAAAATATATTGTGCTTGAACTGTATGGAATATTTATATATAGATGGACACGTTTATTTTTTTTTGGTGAGTTGATTCATTTGACTCCCCTTTTGGTGTATGGATGTATTATTAGCTCCAACCTAAAGATGTACAGTATTTCTTAAAGGTCCTTTTTACAGATACATTTCAGAAAATGTTCCTCTTATCAATCATGTATTGATTTAATCTTTTTAAAAGGCTAAAGATGAATTAGTGAAATGATTGACCTGAGTGCAAAGGAAGCCACCACACACACACACACACACACACACACACACACACACACACACACACACACACACACACACACACACACACACACACACACACACACACACACACACACACACACACACACACACACACACACACACATTTGACCTTGTCGCTGTATGCTTGTGATGTAAGCATGCCTTCAGACCAAAATGAATGTCCCGGTGGGTTTACTTTCATCATATCAGTAAGTCCCAGGTGTCTGTCCCTGCACTCTCACACACAAAGGTGCACACACAACTTTCAACACAGCGATTGGGCGGGAATGTCAAAACAAACTAAAAAGAGTTTTTCTTGGTCCAAAAGGGAAAACAAGCCAAGCAATAAACTGTAAATGAAGAGTGCGTTGGGACCGCTGGATGATGGATGCTGGCTACAATGTTTGTGTTTACTGAGGTATTGGATTCTGTTCATGGCATCAGAGCACAGGGGGTTACCATGGGAGCAGACAGACCATCCGGGGGTCGCGTGACGGCGGCCCGGGACACTCTGTCATCACCAACTGGAGCGCTTTGCTTTGATTTCCTTTATTAGCTCTCTCATGTTTGCCTCTGTGTCCGTGTGCAACTGCGTACGCGTTGGTCGGAGATGATTCACTTCACGGGTGCTTGAGCCCATGATGATTAATTTAACAGTGGAATGTTATCCATAAAAGTTGAGTAGCATGTTACACCATTGTCAGGTTTATTTTCTGTCGCAGCCCTCTTGTAAAGGCTTGGGGCTTAAATCACACATGTTGTGTTTGAAGGAGTACAGAGCCACTCCTGACACACGTTGCTCACACACCAGTGTATTGCATGCTGTGGTTAGCATGAGTCAATGTCCGTAACAAGCTCAATATTGCTGTTTGGGAATTGGTGCCTTTGTGTTGTCTGGGGCTAAAGGCCGGATATTAATTAATTTCAATGGAATTGCGTCAGAAAGAGTTCAAACTTTGGTGACTTTTTACAGGCCAGACCGACTGCAGGCTCTCTTGACAATCTAATGGAAACGGAGAGAACTGGACAAAGGAAGCTATTTCATTCATTGTGTTGCACAATACTATTTTATATAAGGCTACACTGCAAAGAGAGACCCAATAGAGCATTCCTTTATCCTTCATTTTCCATAAACA
The DNA here is from genome assembly GCA_036178185.1 of Liparis tanakae. Taxonomy (NCBI): domain Eukaryota; kingdom Metazoa; phylum Chordata; class Actinopteri; order Perciformes; family Liparidae; genus Liparis; species Liparis tanakae. The sequence goes on from CM070106.1 coordinate 9,461,009, forward strand.
AAACTAGCCACAATCTATGGGAGCTACCACATGAGTAAACTTCCAGCAACACCACCTATGTTGAGATTCACCCCAAAGGGTTAACAGTGAGTTCTCCTGTGAAATGCATCCCTCAAATGTATTAACAACACAAACAGTCTTTAACTTCAATGATTTTTTTTTTTACCTCAGTTTAATGGAGCATACTTTAATACAGAACCTTCTAATATCAGAGAAGCTTGCAGGTCAAAGCAATGTCACACAGCAGATAATACAGCATATAAGATAAGATAGTCCTTTATTAGTCCCTCAGGGGGGAAATTACAGAATCACAGTAGCAATGCTTACAAGTGAATAAAAACGAATAATAAAATAAAAACAAGTAATAGAAATAATAGAAATAACATAAAAAACAGTAGAATATTAATGTACAGACTGAATAGAAAAGTATATATAAACAAAAGTACTTAAACATATTGCACATGATATTTCACCAGGTAAGTGATATTGCACATGATATTGTATATAGATGAGATTTTAACAAGAACGGCAAGAAGATCCTCAGTTTCCAAATGTTTTCACAGTCAACATTCATGTTCTTCACCATGAAATATGTTAATAACATCATCCAGATATGCACATTGTTCTGTCAGTGTGTGTTGCCTATAACTGTAAACTGGGAGGACAACAGATTTCTCACCAGACTAACAGGAAGGCGTTCAGGCCACAGAGTCGTCTGAATTCAGACATTAACTGAATGTCACTGTCTACATCTGTCAAACATGGCAGTGATAAAGGACTTTGGGACACAATAAGACTAAAAAACTCAAAGGAGGTGTATAGATTATTCATGAATGCAGAACATCTTTTCCACTTTCATCTTTTTTATATTTTCTTCCTAGATATCTATATTTTTACTTTCTGCTTTTTCTATTAGATTTGCCAATTGCCAAGTGTGCATTGACCAGCCAACACTCTTTGGCACCACCTGTTGGGTTATATCTCCACTAATGAGCTTCAGGGCAGTTTTGCCTCTGAGATGTTTGTAATCGTCCAATCAGCTGAGTGCAGACAGGATATTATGATAAGCCCACTTTCACAAACAGGAAGCATTTTAACCGAAGCGACAGTGCAGTTTGTTTTGAATATGATTTTTTTTTAGACCTCCACAACATTTCCCCAAACAGTATTGTATGCAAATGCAAGATGTATTTTGATATGCTTGCTTGCTCCTCCGAGTGATGACACACAAATGCATGGATCCATTTAATGTGACGAAAGCTCTTTTTTTTCAAGTTCTTTATCAGATTATGTTGGGGTTTTTCTGAATATTGTTTTGACGTTTCAATCAAGGCACGCAAGAGAGGAAATGAACACTGTTGGCTGTGTTTCTATCTGTGAAACACAACCCATGAACAGTATTTCGAATAGAAATTACGTGAGACTCTCTTATTATTTTAATCCGTGCTATTAAACTCTGTGCATGTGTCCGTCTGCACCGCTTAGCACCGTTGCGGCAAAATGGATTTCCTCAGATTGTCTCATCACACAGCGAGAGCAGGAAGCAGGAAGTGCTTGTTGCCATGGCGTAGCATGGAGGTTTTGTTCTTACAAACACAGCCCTGTGACACTTGGCAAACAGCGCTGTTAGTGTCTGGACCGCCCTGCCAATGCACAGACGTGCGTGTCCGCCTTCGTGCAGGTTTTCCTGCATCCTTAATGCGTCGCTTCCTTCATCTATTTGGCTTCTCACAGACGAGCTCATGGGAGGAGAGCTGGAGGCGGAGGCTGCAGGGTGCTGTAAAGCACCCTCTTCTTCATTGACGAGTTCACCCAGTTCACCGCTCCTCTCTCGGCCTCTACGTCACCTAATATTATTAGAACCATAAAAAGTAAATGACCACGGGATAATGCTGCTCAGAAGAGGGAACAGCGTTACAGCATTAATGCTACAGCATTGCTCATTGTGACTGGAGCAGGATTGAAGAGGCTGTTGTGGGGGTTTGCAGGCGCCCCAGGGAGGATGAATGGAGTGTGGGCCCTGACGCCCGCCTCCCCCTCAGACATGCTCTCCTCCTTATCCCTGGAAGTCACCCCTGACAGAGGCCCTATTTGTCCAATTCACATTTGCTCTTTGTCAAAAAGGAAATGAATGATGGAATGAAGGAAGGCTGTGTGCGAGAGCGTTACGTAAAACCAGCACTTTGATATCGGCACCCAGGAGCTGAACGCAAAGTCACAGGCGTGCTCAAGAACACGTGCAGCAGCAGTCAGAAAGAGCCTTTTGACTGCTGTAAAGCTGGCCAGCGTCATGTAGCCCAGCGTGGTTCTATGTGAGGCCGACAGTCTGAACTAGCCACTGGGGAACCGAGACGTTGTAACCGACTTGTAATCACATGTCACCCTGCAATCCTCTAACTACCTCTGAGGTCACGCAATGCGTGTGGTTTTTAGTCTCAGGAAAGAGGCCAACAGACACATGAGAGGAATGAAATACTAAGACTAATGTATCATATAAGTCACAAGACGAATGCATGGAGAGCATTATAATTAGCTTCTTTTCTAGACAGGAGCAGAGTGCAAAGTAACTGAGAGTCTTTAAAAGAGTTTGGAATGTATAACAAATGTTTCCGGCTCCGTTTTCTCTTGTTTTTACGTTCCAGACATCCAGTGATGAGGGTCGTTTGTCTTATGTGGTCATTTGTGCGAGTGTATGTGCAAATGAGCACGGGCGGAGCACCTAGGATGGGGAACAATGTGAATTTGACAAAAGGATTAGGTATTAATTGGTGTATTGCGAAAGACAAGAAAGTGAGAGGGGGAAGTGAGGTTATAAGAAACACAGGAAAATAAATGTGAGGGTGGAGAAGAGTGGAATAGGACGGAAAACAGTGGAAAAAATAGGAAGGGCAGGAAGGAGGACCGAGGGCCTGAGGGAGTGGCAGCGTTGGTCGTTTGAATTGGAGCGAGAGGAGAAGGGGCTTTGGAAGGGGAACCCTGTGAAATGTTGAAAAACCTCACAATTGATGGTGTTTGATTTCCACAGTAATTACCATTCCTCTGGCTCCGTGCATTCCCAATATGGGCCTATCTTATGTCCACGCCGCATTCCCCAAATGATTAGCTGGCCCACTGCTTCTTCCTGCTGCCCACGGACCAAGCCTGCGAGAACGACAGTGAGAGTTTAGATGTTATTCTACTCGAGCAAAAGCTACTATATTCTGTTAATATTCATGAAAAATGCTAATATTCAACACAGAGCTGCCGAGGCGATCCCGAACCAGCGTGGCCACAGGGTGTGTGTACGTTACTGGCCCTTATGTTGAGAAAACAACAGAGAGGGGGGAAAAAGGGAGACCGAGAACACGAGAGCTCCTGTGCCAAGCTTTTTTCACACAAGGCTCCAGCGGCAGCCATGCTCCGCTGTGTGAAAAGAACTGGCTGCAGACTTTTAGAAAACATCCACTTCACTTCACTCCGATGACAATTCTTCAGCAAAAGAGAGCCGGAGTGCCGGCCAAAGTACATGCAGCCCATCAGAATGTTCAGCTGCTGGATTACTGACTTAGGCCTCAGCTGGTGCTGCAGCCTGCTGGGAGCGTGTGTTTGTGTCTGCGAGCCGTCGCAGCGCACATCTTCTCACGTCGGAGTGCTTGTGTGTTTGTGTGTTTGTGTGCGTTGCAACTTGGTGTATACAATTAGAAGGTGGGTGTTTTAATGATAGACTGTAGCAGACTGTAGATCAGTGGGCCCCCAGCCACCCGAGCGCCCGGAGGTCTTGGTGGTCCAGTCGCTATCCCATCAGCAGCGCCATCAATCAACGTCCAGTTACACAGCAGGAGGCTCCGCCGCCCGCCGGCCGTCTCCAAAGCCCACAGAGTCAGAAAGGCACGCTCATAGTTTCCAATACAGCACAGGGGAGCAAGTGAACGTCTACGTGCTGTAAGTGTTGAAGCTTCGTGACGCTGTTCAACAGACATGCACATACTGTAAAATATAGACACAAACAATAACACACATCAAGGCGCAAACTGGACGGCCCAATGTGCTACACCCAGGGGTGACTCAGCGTCGGAGAGTGCTTATTTTTGTGTCTACTTTCCAACTTGTAGGTCTTGGACTATGGATCTATTCTCAGTGGACGGCCAAGCATGCGAGGCAACTTTCAGTTTCCTTCATCATGTGACTTTCTCTTTGTATTTCCCTTGACTCTGGAGGTCACTTCAGAGTCTGCAGTCAACCAACACTTAGCCAGGCTTGTCTTCAATTTAGCAAGAGGCTCTTGAGTTTGAATCCACCCCAAAAGACACAAATTATGGAAGCAAATAGGATGGGATGACTAGCATCTGAGAAGCCACTGTCTGATTACATCTTCATTAAAATACAACCAGATTATTATCAGGTTTGATAAAAATCTTTTTTCAGAAAGGAGGCTTTTGTTTTAACGTAGTTCTTTTACTAACAGCATACAATGAATTTGGTCGTTCGGCTTAAAATGTGACAGTGTTATCCGGTTTACTTTCTTTTGCCAAATACTTAAGAAATTGTTGTGGTAGGAAAACATTTTGCTTTGTTTGTCCATGAAAGAAATGTCATGTGAATTTCTGCATTCAATAACAATGGAAACACATTTCATGAATAACTAATTACACACCATTTACAGCAAAGTGTTTCCTGATGTAGCTCCGTCCTTTTTACCGTTTCTCTTTTCTCTGCCAGGCAAAGCACACCTAAATCACATTACATTGTTTTGTTTCATATTTATGTAAGATTGCCTGTACAGCTGGAAGGAAACATGATTAGAGATTATTTCTACCCAGCTTCTTTAAACATTTCCGCAGTGGAAAGCTGCAGCTTTTGTGTTGTTGACCATTTCTGACTGAAATAAATGACCAAATATGTTTATTTTACTTAAAAACATTGCACAATATATATATATCTTGGTTGTGTTTAAACAGGCCCAGTTAAACCCATAGCATGTGGATTCCTGTATAAATGGGAAATGACAGATGAAAGAGATGGGGTTGCTGCTGTTGGAGAACTCTCGGGCAGATTATCAACATTTCTTCCGAAGACATTGAATATTTGGAGAAGTGACAGTTGTGTATTTGGGTAAGGATGAGAAAATTCATTTAAGCCAAAATAGAGGAGGGAAAATGAAAGTGAGAAAACAAACAGTGAATTCGGTTGCACACTTCAGTTGTGCAATAATTGCAACTAAGAAATTCATTTTCCTTCTCCCTATCGTTCAAGGACAATGTCACGTTTTCGCCCTGCCTCCAAATCTCTTTGCTTTATCCCTCTTTAATAATCTTTCTTCAACCCCACATAGCAGGTTTTTTCCCACCCCCTCTCCAGGGAGCTCGGATAAATATTAATTACCGCTCGGTTCCAAGCTGGTGTCCCACTGTATCACATACTTTTCTTTCCCCCTGCAAGTGGTCACAGGTGGATAGCCACTCTCTGGAAATATTTTCCCTCCAGGAGCTTTGATGGCTATATCCGGATGAAACTCGGAGTGATGCCATGATCTGGGATTTTGTAATTATCCGCTGATAGGTTGCAAAGGGTCTGGAGAAACGCTCCTCAGCAACAGGCTTGAATCAGACATGATGGGAGAGGACAGGACCGGAGCTGCCTGGATATGTTGGGACCGGCCCAAGAGGAAAAAGGTTGGAACCAGACAGCCATCGGAGAAAGGTGTGACAGCCTAAAAAAGGACATTTTATGGGGGGGGGTTATATTCCTGGTTTTGTTCATCGTTTTCATCCATATTAATAACATTGTGCTCACCAAGCTACTGCTAAATCCTAGAAACGTGGAGACAAAGTTAAAGAAAACATCTGATGGAACAAGAAACACAAGCAATCAGATGATCGAGTTTCCCCACGTCTGCCAAACTTATTTGGTGGAGAAAAACAAGCCGAACAGTTACATTTCTACCCGACCTCTCCGTAGGAAACGCCCATCACAGTTACCAGACTTCACTTTTTTTCATTTAACAGAAAAGACATTAGCATGAGCTGTCATATCAAGCTACACATATGTACAGAAAGATAAGGAACACTGGAACTAAACACTTGGAGAGCTAGGAGTTTGTAATGCGTGGCCAGATGGACAACACATCAATATCAAAAATAGTAATTGCTGGAGAACCATTCGTCTTGGAAATGGTGTCAATAAAGGATGAGCAGGAAGAGGAACATGTTGGGCAAAACCACAACATAATGTAGATAGTCGCAGGGGTCTTTTGGTACCCGTCACATATAGGGGTTGGATCAAAAGTGAAAGATCCTCTCTAGAACCAGTCTTTGATTGCTCCATTCTGGGCTACATCGGGGACTCCCTGAAACACAGTTGAGACTCTCACAGAGCTGAATTTTTCTGTCACTGCATCAATGCATTTGTACTCAAACATGGAAACACATTACCTGTCTAACTCCCCGCATGCAGAAGTAGTTTCATTACGGAAACTGGCATGTCCTTACTGCAGTGATAAGCTGTGTATCGCTCTCTGAAGACAGCTTCATCATGAAAGCAGACAAGGTTAAAGCAAGAAACCTTCTCTCCTGTAGTCATAAACTACTTGAAATATACACATGTTTACTTTATCGGTAATACAGTGCATTCTTGTGTCTCTTTGCACTTGTCTATTCATGTGCCAAAATCTATTCATCATAGTCATTCGGGTTTCTTTCTTCCATTGGGAACTATGGCAAAAATGTGGCTGTGTGTTCCCTTTTTAGGAACTGGAAAGAATGCCTGCATCAGTCTCACTCTCTCTCTCTCTTTTTCATTCCCGCCACCGTTCATTTACAAAAGCAGTGACGAGGTGCATGTCTAGACTTCGGTGTAGGTATCGCAGTCAAAAGAAATCTGGTGGAGATGTGCTGGACAAAACGAAGTGGAAAGGTACACTGCCGACTATGAATCGCTCTGTTGTGAAAGGAAATGGCAGTTAGTGAATTGTTGGCATTGTTGAGAGAGCAGAGCCAGACCTCAGGGGATTCTGGGACGATAAAATATAACCCACAGTCATTCGTCTCATTGCTTTTTTCGCGAGCAGATAATGTCGTCATCCAAACGGGACCTGTCATCCCCCGATGATAATGGATTTGTTTTTTTTTTTTTTACTCTATCAAGCCAATGAAAAACAGAAGCCTGACAAAGAATACAACATGCAGAGAATGAGAGAACGAAAGAGAACGTAAAGGTTGAGAGAGGATTCTCATGTCCGCGATCTGTCCATTTATTTAGCTTCGGGAGGGAGATTGGGAAAGCAGTCCAGGGAGCAACGTGTGTATTTGTTTTTATTGCCATGCAGGTCAAACACAGGGCAAGGGTCAGACGCATTTGAGAAGCTTGAGTTCTGTTCTCACCGAATTGTGAGAAGAGAAGCGAGATTTGAGTGGGGGCACAGATCTTTTAACGCTGGATCCTCCATGAAGATGTTTCATGATGCCTGCAGCCATCAATCAGGAATTCTCAGGTAGTCCAAGAGAGACAGAAATGAGGGAGATGCATCTGTGACAGCAGAAAAGAAATTGAGCTCCCACAACTGCATAAACATATCATTTACAACTGTAGAAATAAGGATGCAATGTTCCCCCTTGTGCCGATACACTGTACAAACTGTAGCCGCCTGTTACGTTAAGTGTAATCCTCCGCTCTGCTTCAAGCGAGACGCTATCAATGGCAACACATTCCTAACCTCACCTCCTGCACTCTCCCATCCAATCTGAGCAATTCATCCGCATTTTCAGCATTCTTTGCCCATAAAACTTGGCATTCCTCATGAAACCTGTCCCTTCGACTTACAGACAGTGAGAGCAAAAGCCAGAGCGTGGTACTCAACAGGAGCGGGGCGTCTGAATGTTACGGCGTAAAGGCATGTTAAAACACAGGTTATACGAGACCCCCGATGCCCAGGCTCAGACCTATAGGCCACAGAACTCAAATAAAAAGTATGAAAATATGGACATTGTTTAGAAATGATCTAATGCCTCGCATGTAATGTTCTGCCTCTGGGCAAGCAGGTATTTGACATCGAAAGTTTAACAACTTATATTAGCTACAAGGGCCTGTAAAATGTGGCCTGAGGTGCACGCTACATCCTGAGTGGATACACCTGGCTATGTGCATGCTGTGTGTATATTACTGTTTTGAATTTCTTGATTTTAGTTTTGTTTGAGCTGCTGGTTTATGGGTAAATCAAGACGCGGTTTTCAGTTTAGTCTAAGTTTTGATATTTTTCCAATAAAACTAGACACCCCTTACTGAGACCACCTCATTAAAGAGTACTATGGCAATGCATGTAGCTAGTCAAAACGTCACTTTTCTAAAAAGGTGTTAAAAAAAATATATAAAAAATGTGATTTATAGGGGTTGCTAGCAGTCCACTTCCACTCATGTGAGCAGCAGCCCTCTGAATGACCTTGCAATTGTTGAATTCTGGAGCCATCCGCTCCATCCAGACTCAACCCTATGTCCCACAGCGATAACCTGTTCCTGAGGTTGGGCTGGTGATGTGTGTCAATAAAATCGGACATGCTTGGAAAAGCATTTTCTCTCTATTTCCCATGGGTTGCAGTTTGTGGAGCTTCCAGCTCCTCCTCATGTTCTGAGGCAATGATACACTGTGATGGATGGTGAATGTTTTCATTCAGCCTTGGCCTCTTGCAGTGACCTGACCAGTATGCACATAACGATAAGGATTGGACGTTTTACTTTGGACTTAAATGCAATTTGAAGATACTCTGTTGTTCCACTTTAGTAATGAAAGACATGTACGGAAAGAGTTAATAATATCCTCCATCCCATTTTTGGTTTATTGGGGATTGGCTTCAAAAAGATCAACAAAGCCGAGTCTTTTGCATTGTATCGAGTTCAAGTCGTTCGCCGGCTGATCAGGACAAGCTGAACTGTCAGTCATGGAAGTCACACATATGACTTATGACTTATTATGACTATTATTTTCTTCTGAGAATGGGAACTCAGCCAACACGCAGAATAACACTTAAACCAAAGCGTCCCTGGCACACGGACCGTTTCCCGTTACATTTAACATCAGTGATTCAGCGATTTCTGCAATTGTCATATGGAAATGGTCGGCTTTTTTTGTACCGCTGAAAAGATAGAAAGATGTCAGGTGAGGGCCCACACCACAAAGAAGAATTAAACCCATGAGCTTGGGCTTTTAAGTGAAATGATTATGTCAAGTGTCTTCTTTATGGCTTTTGATTAAGGGCATCAGGTCATATACTTCCATTTACCAATTCCAATTGTGTGACTCTGCCCATGGCGTCTCCTTTAACATTTAAACAGACATGCACACACACTGAGACAATTAACGAAAACATCAGACATTTGCACGCGTTTGGCATTATATTTCTTTTATTTGTTTTACTGCTAATCAGAAATGATGCATAAAACACAAAAAGAAGAAAATCCTGTCACTTTGGTGTGAAATAGTTTCTCCGATTCTTTAGCTTGTGCAGCTTTGGTGACCATATCCAAATAAACCCAAAACAAGTCTTCAGCACATCGTCATCATGAACGTTTCACATCTTTGTGTGATTCCACCTGGTAGAGTCCTCAGAAACTGTGCATCTAGAAACTGTGTATGGAGTTGAGGCTGAAACTCCATACCTTCTTCTCCTGCTTTAAAACTATGCAGTTCCTCAATTCCCACCCACCTTGTCTTTTCTCCTGTGACCATACACCAATCCCACTAATGAGATTGTTGAAGACAGCATGATGGGATGGAAGCTGCCCAAGAAAATCCCCCCTGATGCATAAACCCCAGTGAGGCATTCCCTAGTTTGAATCACATTATATAAAGTGTAATATACATGCACTTTTGTTCTGGATGTGTGTGTGTGTGATTCATTCACCTTTTTTTGGGCTTTGTGCTATTCGCTGCGGGTTCTTGTCATGTGGCTCGGCACTAATTATGCACGTTTCTGTGTTTGTGTGTGGTCTACCCAAAGCACAACATGTGGCCGTGGTTAAAAGTGGATTATTTCAATTGTTCCAAAATCAGAAAACATCCTCATACCCTCCCTCTGCTTGTCACCTCAGCAGAAAACAAATTAAGTCTAACGGCATTCTTTGAATTCTTGGTGGGCAGTGCCACCGTTTCCGTATTTTTAGGGACTTGAAAGGTGTGGCCCAGGCAGTCTGGGATTCCTGGTTCGGAGATCAGAGGTATTAATTTATCAGGATGGGCTGCAAGGTGTGTGCGTGGTTGAGGAAACTCAGGTAACAGTAAATGGACACCTTTAGACTATTTTACATAAGTGTGAACCCGAGCGACTCCTCTCTCCAATTGGAAGTGTCCAATCAGGGGTTTCTTTTATTAGTGTGGTCAATAACACACAAGATTAAGAAGATCGAGAACCCAGCAATAAACAAGCCAGCAATAGACTTAGTCAAGAGGCACCCCTGTGGCTTAGAAGACATATTTATAGTTACCTGGTGATCCTTCTAAACACAGATGAAATAACTGCCGTCTTTATAACTATCCAAAGGTTTCAAATTCTTCCTTTTTGTAGCCAGAAAGAGGACCCAAACGCTGCCAACGGTACAAAAATAAACTTTATTCCTTTCGGAAAAAAACAGAGGAATCACACAAACAAAACCAGGCTCTACGACAGGAGATCATCCAGGAACAAAACAGAACGGACCGACACGTGGCAGGAGACCAACAGGGTCTAACTACAGAGGGAAGGTGCAGGTGATTAGACACAGGAGGAAACAATCATGGACAGGGCAGACAATCAGGGACAGGAAGTGCAGGGAAACAGAGGACACAAGAGACAAGGATTTCAAAATAAAACAGGAAACAAGACACACAAATCCAGACCGTGACACTATTTACCGATTCATGGCGTTTTGGGGTCTCTTCAGAGTTGCGACTCTTTTACTCTGTGGTACCTGAAACGACTCACTCTCACTCAAACAGATCTGTGTCTTTTCTTCATGCAGGGTTAAACAAACCTCATACATAGGGATGGAGAGAATTAATCTGTCATTCAAGTGTGTTTGGATGTGTCAGTGTATTTAGGTGTCATGAGTGTCTCCCATAACAAACTCCTAGTGCATAACACATGAGTTCATGGCCTGATGTGTGCAGCCTCCAGCTCTAAGAAGTGTTCCTGCCGTCTTCTCTGACTTCTCAGTGTTTTTCTTCATGTGATACTTTGGGGATTTACAGCAGGATTTGTTTCAGGCCTAAACATTGGCCCACCCAAAAATACAGTGCAGGAGCCAACCAGTGGGATTATCATACTTAATCTGCATGAGGGTGAATGTGTTACAAAATGCTTCTACACATAATTGTAATGATATGAATATCATTAAGAGATTGGGAATTTGATATTAGATAAGTATTACTTTGTTTTTTTTAAACAGCAATGTCGGTGACCTACCAGTGCAACCAAAGGACACAAGGACCACCATTTAGCACATGGCCCGAGTATAGCACCCGACCTCTCCTGCTTCAAATCCATTTAATTGGAGTGAAATGCTTTCAGTATTGTCTTAGCAATTTTCTGAGGAGGCCATGTCAGTTTTAAGAAAGCTCTCTTTGCTGTGAATGTCAAACCATTCATTTAGACTTGGACCAACTTGGATATGTGTCCCTGCAGGTCGCATATAATCAACACAGTTATGATGCTGGGGGCAAAATTAATCACCAAGTTTTCCATACAGGAAGCCTTTTCATTCAGACAAGTTATGAGGTAAATGTCAAAAGGGCTCTGGCTGAGTATTTTGGGAATGAGCAAGCTTTTAACCTTTGATTGACGTAGAAGAACACGATGAGGGTAGCAACTGCACACTTTGTCCAGTTGTTATTTTGAAAAACAGTAACATTAGGGAGAAGTGGCTCGAGTGGATAGTCAAGTGGTGTTCTGCAAATTTCGTTTTTTGTGCGTTTGCTCTGCCTTGTTCGACAGTTTCATCATAGTCAGTGTGAAAGCCGTGTTTGAGTAGCAGTCACGGCTTGGCGGTGGCTGAAACCATAAAAATCATTCACCTGTGATACTCAGGTCCAAAAGCCAGCACTTTCACTCAATCACAACCAGCTGTTCACATGTCTGAAAGCACACACTAAGCCACAAACGTTTGTTAAAATAAAGAGTGAAGCTGCTTTAAAAGCCCCAGATGTATAGCTGCCTGCTGTTTTTGCTCAGGATCGGAGCCGGTCCAGAAACACCTGCGGCTTTCAGGAGAAACCGCTCCACTGAGGCTTTGTTGTGTTCACTCGGACGGTGCGAAGCGGCTGGAAAGAAAAACTAAAGTGCTGCTTTATTATGTATGTGTTGAATGCGTTAAGAAATATGGTCTTGTGTTGAGATGTCAAGTTGGACCAATCTACACATTCTCCACTTCTACATTGATGGGCGCAGTTGATAACACCGCATTTTGATGGAGAACACTCTGCTTTTTCACAAGCTTGTCTTTTAGTTGTCTTCAAAGCATTGAGGTGTGCTGAAGAACAGTGACGAACCACCTTCGAACTGTATCAAGCTGCAAAGACGTGCATCTTACCACCTCGAATGCCTCGTATACTTATTGCTTTGTAAGGATTAACTTCCACAATTAGAGTAGCAGGATCGGCAGCATCCCACTGAGACCCTGAACAAAGACATAGAACAACCAGTTTTAGAATTGCTAAGACAGAACCGTGCACTGTAAATGTTTAAGAGTATGAAATAGGGACATCATATATACACAAATATAGACATTGATATTAGATGAACACCTAAAATATAATTTTGATGCATTTAATAAACTAAGTGAGTGATATTACTGAAAAGCACCATACACACATTGACACAGCAGCAACGTGTGTTGACGATAGTCATGTGATGTTGGTTACTGGACTTGTCTTCATCAGTTTTAATGCTGTCAGCGGGAAATGTTTCTCTTGACATTCTGCCAGATTTTCGTCAGTTCTATTTGAAGGCTTTTAATAGCTTCAAGTACAGTGAACAGGCTCTTTATTCAAGGTCATAGTCATACACTGGTCATATAAATTAATCCTAACCAGATTTTTGAACATAGCCACTGACAAGCCACACGCATGCTTACAGTAAGCACCAGAGAAACCCAGATTGAGAGTCTCACAGAAATGATGGCGTCAGGCAGGCAGTCATTCAAACACACCCACACACACACATGCACAAACACACACAGCTTTCAACAAGTTACACTCACTAGCTAACTCAATTATGACCTATACACAAAGTGTTCCATTTCTCCATAAAGCACACGGCCTCCCTGCACAATAAGTTAAATATACATGTATTTTACGGGCTGCTATTGGATCTACATGCCAGGGGTAATTTAAGAGAGAGCACACTTCTACATGTGTACCCTCATGACTTTTTGATGGTTCTAATTACATGTGCATGGCTCTTGTTAAGGCTCCTGGCTGCTTATGGTTTCCGGCTGAGTACACAGGTTCAAATATTTTTCCTCCTCATTTAAGGGCGTACATTAGAGGCCGCCTCTGAGGCCACTCATCGGCAACACCGAAGACCCCCACACTGGCATAGTTGTACTCTCTGCTTTTTTTTCCCTTCTCTCTTTTCTCTTGCTCCTTCGCTGTATTTTGTCATTTCTCCTGCCAACCAGCTAAGCTTCACTCCCTGAAAGCCATAAAACGAGTGTTGTAACAAAAAACACTGGCACGCCTTTGCGCTCCTTCAAAGGGGACTTTTCTGGCGTTGGAGACAGTACAGAGACTGGGCTTATGTCTCGTTGGATATTCTCAGACACATTCTCAATGAACAAACACAGAGGGGTGGGATACTCGCATGGCAATTCCAAGCTTCACCACAAACTTAAGACACATGGAGCACGGAGACAAAAGACGAGGGAGACAAACCATTATAGGGAATAATAAAACAATCAAAACTCTGATCTCTAGAACTCTATACCTGAGCTGGACTTGAGAACGAGCGTTCCCATGGTCCTTACGAGTGCTGCGCTCTGGCGCTGCGGTTCCCAGGAGGTTGCGTGCTCCAATCTTTCTAATGAGAGAACCTTTCAGACGAGACATTGTGGGCTCTGGCTCGAGCCTCCAGCCCATGCTGTTCTCACCACAAAGAAACACGCCAAGTTATTCACTGATTCCTCTCTGACATCCTTGGCCAAAATGTCTCCAATCCCATCCTCCGACTGCCACCACTCTTTACTTTCTCTCTACCACTTACCCTCATCTTTCTCTGTTTTTTCTCTTATTTTCTGCTCTTAAATGTGGTTGATGCTTTTGTTATGACTCAGAGAATGCGATAAGACACACACATGGAGACTGCAAGGGGCACACAACGTACAGGGGTAACACTGACTCACATCCTCAAACTCGTACAGGAGCGCTTCTGTGCTCGGCATGTTCGGCAAGCGGCGGTGTTTTCACAGCATGTGATGGCTCAGGCTGACGGGAGAGAAGAAATAGCGTCGACGTAAAGGGGAGCCAGCTCTGAAGGAGGAGGTCCATCTGTGCAAACAGCACCTTTTCAGGGAGATATTAATTACCCCGGTCACCGGCCAACGCTTTGGGATGTCACAGAGCACAGAAAGGGGGAAAGGTGACGTTAAATTACAAAAGGCGCTGAAGAAGCAGCGGTCAGGGTAATGAGTGAGATAAATAGCAGGCGCAGAAAGTTGACTTTTACGATGCAGTGGAATAATGAGTTTATAGAGTTGTTTTACTCATACTAGAAATGCGTTGTAAACTGTTTTCATTGAAGCATTTGGAGAACCGTGTCTCTTATTGCACAGCAACACACAACCAAGCACATTTTGCACTCTCCTCCTTCACTTTCTGCTCCTCTTAAATTTTTGAACGAGGGGTCAATAGCTGTTTTTTTACCCTTCTTTTCTGCTTCCAAGAATGTCTGCAATGCTTCCCAGGAATCCTGCCTTGTTGACTTTGGTTTTGGGATAAAGGTATCGCCTCCTCTGTTCTCCATGCTGATCCGAAAGGTGATTAGGCTGGCCTCAACATGAGCCTGTGCATAGCCCAGACAGATTACCCCACGTTCCTGTGTGCTCCTGTTATTGAGTGGACTGAGGTGAAGAGATAGATGAGAGGGGAGAAACTAAGGGGAAGAATGTTGGTAGCTTGGTGTTGGTAGAGGGAGAGGGAAAGTTCACATGCTTATTCCATTGAACTGGTTCGTCTGGAGATGACGATCTTGTGCTTTTTGGCCGTTCTTTTAGGAGTGCTGTTGATTTTGTTCGATTCTTAAAAGGATGTTGTTGTAGAGCCGATTCCTGGTCTGACCATGTCTCACCAAGAGGAAGTATGAATCACTTTGCTGATTGAAAACATTTCAGTTCAGTATTAAAGTAGGCTCATAGAAGTACTGTTTAGAGAAGGTTAAAACCCAAACAGCCATGTATCTGGAATAGTAATTGCAACATTAATGATCCATATTACTGAGTGTCTCTGACACAAATTATTCAAAAATCGAATTTCAGCCTTTTTGTTTTTTGAGTACTGAAAACTTCTTAGCTGGTCCACATCATCCAATATCTCTTTGAAATAAAATAATCTTAAAGGAATAGTTTGACATTTCGAGAAAATCATTTAGCTTAGCTTAAGCATGAAAGTCACCGCTGATGCTGAAACGTGAAATATAGGCTTTGTTGTCAAGGTAACGCAGCATTTTTTTTTTATTTCCCTGTGCAGTACATTTTTTTTAAATGCATTTTTTTGTCCTTGGTGTTTCATTATTTATTTCCTCCCTTCACTGTGGTTACACTGTCTCCCTCCTCCCTCTCCTAAAAACTATATCTTAAATAAGGAATATTTCCACTTGCACCACACTCTAATGCATGGAGTGGGAGAAAATGGTGATTAACTTCCATGGGCCAACAATAATATTGTGTTTAATCTAGATATCGTTACATGCTATTTGAGCAGGAGAAATTCAAGGGCACCATTGTTTCCCTTCAACCAGCTTTTCAGGGGTCCAACATCGGAGTGTTTCCTTTGGAAACTCAAACCACGAGAGATTTGAAATGTGCCACTTATTGTGCTTCAATGAATCCTAAATTCCAATAGACAGGAGGGCCAGGGGAGGCATGAGGTAAACACTTAAAACAAGTTGTCTCTCGACATTGCCCGTGCATAAAGCGGTGAGAGTGTGCATGTTCTGTGTGACATCATGAATGTACCTTGTCTTTTAGTGAAGGTTTACAAGAACATCATTGCTATTTTTGCCCCCTACTGTACAAAACCAATGTCAGAAACACTCCAGGCCTAAATCACACCATGGCTGAAAGGGAATACTCTATATATGTTGTCTTGCTGGGAATTTCCCAAGGTCAATGAGTTACTTAATCAATGGAGAATAATGGCAACCTGAAAATAATCTCAAAAAAGCCCCCATGATTAATGTTAATTACCTACAGGTAATATACTCCCCCAGCAACCACTGATATGTCATTCAACCAGAAAATTAGACAGTTGTCAGCTACAAATGATCCATGGCCAGATTTTTCTCTATTGTAGGATTTCAGTTACCAAAGAGGGAACGTGGAGTGGAAAACCCATTGCTTTACTTGGCGCTGGTTGGTCCTCATGGATGAGACACTGGGACAGAGGCGATCCTCTGCCGCCCCGTTTCTCATTGCTTTTTATGCAAGTTGACGAATCAGCGCCAAGTGCAGCAGAGAAGAAACAGGAGGAGGAAACAGAGGCAGGGACATCAGGTTCTTTCAATTGAGCCAGAAAGACTGATGGAGACAGAGGAAAAGTGTGAAGAGGAAAGCGTGGCAAGGACCCATTTACTCTGTTGGAAAGGAATATTGAAAAATGTTTTTAAATACACACAATGTCCACATTAATTTGTAATATAGCTGTCATATTCAGTATCTAGAATGACAGCTGTTGCTTCTGCATTGTGCCTTTATGACTCCTTATTAATGCAACCCATCAATTATTGCGTAATTGTTGCATCGTTTTTTCTTCATTGCTTCTGTGTGGACACCAGCTAGTTGTTTACTTTGTATGTTTGTTGGAAAATTAGAATACAATTAAAATATGTATGCAAACTAAGTGAAATGTTAACAACAAACATTAGTAGACATCATATAAGTAAGGAAAACTGGATATTTTATATCTCCTGGTTAAAAGTCCTCTTTTCTACTATTCATACGTTCTGTTATTTTCATTGAATGTGTTTATGTAACTCTGTTCATCTGTACACAACATCTCCTGCTTCTGTTCAACCCGGGGGGAGGGATCCTCCTCTGTTGCGCTCTTGAAGGTTTCTTCCCTTGTTTCCCCGTAAAAGGGTGTAACAGCTTTCTCTGTTATCCCGTGAGTATCAAACTGAATACGGAGGCAGGTACAAGGATCGTTATGTTTTAACAAAACGTTTTATTGTACATACAACACTGGCGATCAGATTAAACCTCTAGGCCAAGCTCCTTCCCCCGCGTCTCGGTTCCTACTGCTCTTTATAGGGAACACACACACACACACACACACACACACACACACACACACACACACACACACACACACACACACACACACACACACACACACACACACACACACACACACACACACACACACACACACACACACACACACACACACACACACACACACACACACACACACAGGGCTGATTGATCATCAACACCAGCTGATGCCGATTAGACCTCATCTCGGCATCGCTCCCTGAACCACCCCTCCCCCTCTCCATCCACCCTGCAGCTGCGCTGAACCACACCCCACCCCAGTTTGTCCTGATCCAATGTGAGGTCCAGGGACAGGGATGTTGTATATGTACAGATTGTAAAACTTACTGAGGCACATTTGTAATTTGTGACATTGGGCTATATAAAACAAACTGAATTTAATAGAACATCCTTAGACCCATCCACCAACTCTGGGTTTACATTGTAGGACAACCCGGTGTGTCCCGTGCCAACACAAACGGGTGCCCTTTGTTATCAGTTGCTGAGGGGCGTGATAAAGCATCAGTATTTGACACGCTGTCAATGTGAGCGAGCTGGTTTATTAGCAACTTTTTGCTGAAAAACAGCTTTCTGGTTTTGCTTTAAAAAATGTCTGAACAAATGAGTAAAGTTTGGCCACACAAATAAGGAGAAAGAGGTTAACAAGCTCAATACAGCTCAGGAGAACAGGAGTATGTTATGCATTGCCGTAGAGAGAGGACCAAAATGCCAACATAACTTCCAAATCAATATTTAATCCTGAACTACAACTAGACAGGTAACACAGGACGACAAACACGATCCAAACTGTACGAAGCGATACAAACAGGGTTTAAATACACAGGCAGGTGCAGGTGATTGGACAACGGGGAACGAGACACAGGTGGACACAATGAGGGCGGGGCCAGCAATCACACAGATGGAAACAATCAGGACCAGGGCAGACAATCACAGGGAGACAGACGACACAAGAACTTCAAAATAAGACACAAAACAAGACAGAAACTCAGTCATGACACAGTCAGGTGATACAAACAACTATTCTCATGATACACCTATAGTCATTTGATCCATGTTTAATGAAATATATTCATTGGTGGAGCTCTACATTTGTTCTAATCTGAATAAATTTGCTATGTATTTAAATAATTTGCCTGCTTGGAATTGTGAAAAAAAAACGGATTAGTTTTAGAAATATAACATATATGCACTTGTTTTAAGACATTGTGGATTTAATGTAATACATTTCTGTTCAGTGTGTTTATAGCACAGAAACACATTTATATCCCTTTTGTAACTAAATGCCGACATGCGGCCAACTTTGATTAGTCAAACTTTAACCACAGCCTGTTGAACAGGGGATGACAACCCTGCTGTTGAGACAACTGCTGGTAAGTTATAGCAACTACAAAACAACAGCCTTTCTTTGCACTTATTTGTATGTCCTTCTTTTTCATGAAAATAAAACACTTCTTCTCGGGGTTTGGAGTCATAGGATCACATAAGCAAGAATATTTGCCAACCACCAAAATCTGATCCGCTCAATTTCCACAAATGATTTTACACCCATATATTACACAGGAAAGGAAAAGATAGGATCAGCTAATGCTCTCAGTCTCACCATGCCCCTCTTAATAGCTCCTCGGAGAGGACGAGAGGAAGAGGAAGGAGGAAGAGGGAGCTCAGAGAGGGTGAGAGTGCCACGGGATGTGATTAGGCTGGACCTCCCGTTTATGATTTCTGTATTACAGGCGCTTGGTGCCAGACATTCCCTCCATGGAAGGAATGTCTTCCTAACCAGTTCCATGTGAATGGTTTAGGAGGGAACCACAGCGTGCTGGTTGAGTTGAGGGCTCAGCCTTTTAAAACGCACCAAGGGAGACTTGTGAGGATGGAGGGCAAGAGGCTGGAGAACATGAGAATAGAGGGACACAGACAGAAGGTCAGAAGAGTGTATCCCACATGTACATAAATACTTATTTATGTACACTGTACAGTGTGTTATATCTATTCCAGGTGCTCTGGACATTAATCAACGTTGAACGCAGAGTTACAAGATAATAAATGGTGATGGGGAGTTGTATAAAGTTAGTGATGTGGCTTTAGGTTTCATACAAAATAATAGATTAATATATTTTCCAGGATTGCATGACTTTAGCTTTATAAGGCAAAAAGGTAAAGGAAAAAGCCCCAAGCACAGAAAAGAAATCATATTTATATAAAACGTGTTGGCTCTTTTTAGAGATGAAATCATCAGCGGCATCCATATAAATCAGACCGAAAGGTCAGGCAGTGCGTACGCAGAGATTCTGTTGGATTTTTTTTTCACCGCTAGGCCTCTCGATCACGTTGACGTCTCGACACTGAAACATTCTCAGAAGTTAAAGGACACGATTAAGCTCCCAGCACTCGGCCTGTGTTTAAATCTGTGACTTCATAAATTCCACTGACTGCATTTGTGACAATTTTAGGCAATTGTACTGTAATTGCAACACTAACAAATCATTAATATGCTTTTCAAAACGTTCTCGCACTGCAATTCACATTCTGCTTCTCTTCCCACGAGACCTTCGCCTGGGGAAAACTCAAATTATTAGCATCGTACAGTCCAAAAGTAGCACAATTTGGGATGTGAAATGTGAACGTTTGTTTGTCCTGGAATTTTAACTGGACTGGATTACTTGCCGAGGGATTTTGGCCACGTGTAGCAAAGTGATAACAGTTTTTCTTTGGATCGGCTGCAGTCTGAGCATGATGTGCAAAGAAAGACAGCAGTCAGAGAGAGTAAAAAAACAACCGTTAGTAAAGTAGATTTATCTGACAACTCTAAATGAACAATTAGATTATTTTAAAAACAAATGTGCAGACTCAAACATAATATTAAAGACTATACTACACCATATTTAATCATGTATCACATCTAAAATGTCTCTTGTCATATCATCTTATATTGCCTTTCTTAATTTTTATTTTCTATTATTGCATGGGTTTCAGCAGTCATACATACACACACACACACACACACCCATGTGCACGACTGACAGAAGTCATGACCCTGTCCCATACACACCGCTGACCTTAGCTCCAACAATAATGTTTATTCGTCTGTCTCAGGAAAGAAATGACACGCCTTCCGCGAGCAGCTAGTCAAAGCAGGAAATCTATGAGAGAAATGGTCGATGTCCTGCACATGTCCAAGCGTACGTCTGTCGCGCATAAACACCCAAAGGTGTGCAAACAGACACGTGCATGAGCGACAGGCCGTTTCCCCGAGCCTGCAGCAGGAAGCGATGTTTGAGGAGGGCGCTAATTGGTTAAGTGTTGGTGAGTTGAGGGCCCTGAGCAGGGTTTGGAGGCATGTCACTGGAAAAGACGGCAGAGGATACAGATCTGTGCCAGGCCTCAGCTTCAATATGCAGCCCTGCAACCAGACAACAATGTTTAGATTAGACAATTCTGCAAAAAACGGGATTACATTCAAGGATAAAGTCCATGGTTTAATAATTCTTTCTTTCTGCAGGATCGTTGCATGGCAGCTGCGGTACGGCTAAGGTTGTGTGTATGGAAAATAAAATATGATTAAGATTAATAAATTGTTCATTTAATTTACTCTTTATTATAGTATATATATATATATATATATATATATATATATATATATATATATATATATATATAATGTTTTGGGAATATATTTTTTGTAATATATATTTATAGAAACTATAAAAGACATGCAATGAAATGAACAATTTAATATTTTTGTTGTTATATACAGATATGAAATGATGATTAGGGTAATATGCACGGTAACCCTGTCCAATGTCAATCACCATCCAACACTGTAGCGCCCTGAGCCAAGAAGCTGCGTGGTTGTGGTCTTGGTTGCTCACTTGCGACCTCCATGGGTGGTCCTTGCTGTAGCTTTTCTGCTGTGCAGTTTGTACAGTTTGTAGCGCCGGAGGCCTGCTGCCTATTTTCTTTTGAATAGTTATATATCTCCAGGCTTTTAAGGAGAAACTGGGCAAAAAACAGAAAAACAGAAGGAGGGCGCAGAAGCAGGGAGTTGGAGAAACACACATGCTCATGCCCTCTTTGCCACTTTCTCCCTGTAGGTTTATGTGAGAGTTAGTGTTAGCCCCACTCCTCTGACATAAACTGCAGCTTGTTGGCAAAGACCTGGCACACATGCT
This sequence comes from Liparis tanakae, assembly GCA_036178185.1. NCBI lineage: Eukaryota > Metazoa > Chordata > Actinopteri > Perciformes > Liparidae > Liparis > Liparis tanakae. The sequence goes on from CM070106.1 coordinate 9,482,665, forward strand.
GACAGCCTCATTAGTTATACTCCATACTGACAGCTTGTTTTGCGTAACATACACACATATTTCCATTCTGGGGCCGCCCTGTCTTAAGTCAACTTAATGAATTTTGTGTGAAAAAAAACGAGTTTCCCAAAGGGTTCGTTAAGGATCAAACAGTCAGTCAGTCACCTGTGCTTTACGGCTAAATCCCCCCACTCTGAACAAGGTCATATTGTTCCCTATTTATACTCACCAGACTGAATCAAAGGCGATCCCATCCGACAGTTAATATTTCAAAATGTCTCACTGAGAGCCAATTTGGTCTTATGTATCCCCCATTCACAATGTTTAATTCATAATGTCATGACCACAGATTGCGTGTGAGCTGAGCCCTGAGACGGCGACTACAGTGACATGTCTCTGTTTCCTTGTCTTCAGAGCACGGTGGGTGGTGGGACGCGTGGAAACAGCTGTTTTGGGAGGAGGTTCCTGTGAGCGTCGGGGTCAGGACACGTTCACAACGCTGGACAGGAAGCCAGGTGGGACAGGACATCTACATACTGTACATGAGTGTGAGTGTGCGCACATGGAGTGAGATACGCAACTCTGTGTGTGCATGTGGCTTTTTGACACACAGGGCTTCTGACAGCCTCACAGAGAAGAGCTTCACAGTGGGAATATGTGGCTGTGATACAAAACAAGCATTGCTAGAAAGTTCTCCAGGGTCATCAAGGGGTCAAGTGAGTGAATTAGTTTGTTTTAATAGGACTTACAACAGCAGGATTGAGAGGACCACAGCGTGAGGCATTTGCAGTGGGAACACAGAAGCTACTTAGCGTGAGGGTAAAGGTCAGAGTGAGGAGTGCTGCCTCTCAAGAGGTTGAAACCCAGATGGTTGAAGTGCCCGGAGAGCAAGGGCTCTTCATCTTTTAACATTTTAAAAATCAAGTTATAAATTGTAAATGGTATCTCCTACTTTATTTTGCACACCTTTTTTTCATAAGACGCTTGATCCAAATGATGGCGGTCGCAATAAAGAACTATTAAATTCCAAATTGGTTTGATATATGGAAATAGAGCAGAAACAATGTTACATGTTTTAGTTGCATAGTTGCTGCAACATTTATATTTTACTCTGGATTAAGGCTTGCACATCTCATCATTTGGAGATATTCCTATTCACGTTTTATTTCCTTATTTCCAAAGCCCTCATTGCATCATTAAAGTATTTCCATCACACTGACATATTTCACACACAGAGACCATGACTGCGAAGCAGATCTTTTTATCAGTAGACATTTCTGTCAAGTCTCTGTTCAGGGGTAATTAGCCAAATGCCATTAATTATATTTTTTCAGAATGATAAAATAAGTCAGAATGAATTATCCAAATTACTATAATGAAATACAATGTCAACAAATTTAACATATCATTAATGACATATAGGCTTTCAAATGAACTACTAGCACCAGAACCAACATTACAGTCTCTTATATGAAGATAATGAGATAGAAAAACAGTAATTATGAGAAAACTGTTTGCTATGACAATAATTAATGAGAGAATTAAGATGCGATCTTGAGATCCTGAACACATTGAGAGTCTTTGTTGCGCTGGGCTTCAATCCATTCAACGTACAATATATATATATAGCTCCTGCTGCACAATCATTCTCGAATGGACTCATGAAGCCCATCCTTGGACCACAGTGTCAGCTTTTCATATCTAACCAGCGAGGAGTATTTTAGATGTGCCGCTGAGTTATCTAAACTCCGGCAGATGACTTTATTTATTCAAACCTGATTGTTTGGGTTTGGGGTTCTGTTGCTCGTGCTGTGAGGGGAAATTGCTCTCTTGCCTGCTGGTTCTGAAGCGGAAAAAATGTTTTTTGAAAAACTAACACCAAAACAAACAAAAACGATTCTCCGGGCTTGTGAAAGATCGGCGTTCTCATTGCCCCGAGACGAGTCTGTCAACGAGAAGGCAGGCGGAGACGGAAAGTCGAATCTGAATCGTTGAATAGCTGCTCGAGTGACGAGCTTATCGCCCGAGTACAGATCTCAGGGTGTGTTGTTTTTACTGTATATGCACAGAGGATTGGCAGGATACTGCTTCGGGAGATAACGGTTGCAAAGTGTGTTTGTCTTTGCACCTTTTGAGATCGTAGATGAAAGACAGAGAGGAGGAAGGAAGTTGGTTTCTGATACTCACTAAAACCTCACGTTAGCGTCATAATCCGGAAGCTATACACTTTAACTCAACGTATTGATTTTTGGATTATGCTGTGACACAGTAGTCGCGTACTTGCGTACACACACACACACACACACACACAGCAATGGAAGTTCTTCTGTTTGAGATATAGCAGCACTGTTGCACTCTGGAAACAATTACCAGGCAATAATCTGCACATTCTTTCATCCCACCAGCAGCTCAGCTGATTAGGATATCCACTGGTATGCAAGGCTAACCTCAAACACGCTTGTGCCCGTTCACTGTACAGTACAGTAGGTGCTCCCTCTGCCTCTTTTCTTTCTTACACACACACACACACACACACTCTCACACACACACCTGACATCTGATTCCCGACGGATGATTAATGACCGTAGAAGACTTTCCGCAGGGACCACCCACGGTCAAAATAACCTGCCACAAATACAGAAGCAGTGAAATCCACAGAGCAAAAAAAAGGTGGACTAGTTACTGTGGAAACACTTCGAAAAAGGTGCACCCCCTTCCTCCTGTCTTCAATGATCTGTGCATGTGGGCGAAGAAAATGGAGGGAATTACTGTTCTAACACCTTTCAAAATGCATAAACACACTCCTGTTTCTCTTTTCCGCAACTCTTCTTCATTTTTTTTCCATGTCTTCCTTTGTCTTTTACCCCAGTCTTCTCTTGCCCCAGTTCGACAGATGGAATAATTATCCGGGCTGTCCACTAACATCTCCAGAGAGCTTTTTTTCCCAGGGTGGAAACACTGGCATCCTTTTTTCTCCGTCCCCCCCCCCTTCCCCCTTTTTATCAGTGTCAAATGATTACCCAAGGGGAAACTGAGCTCTCCAAACAATGTGGGTCAGGTTAGCCAGAGAGGGATGAGTGAGGTCCAAATAAATCTCCTCTTCTCTACCTGCTCCCTTTCCCCGTCCATCCAGCTATCCATCCCTCTCCCCTCCCCTCTCATGCCCTAACATCCACCCACCCACACTCTCCGCCCCTGTGCCAGCCGAGGGTGGTGGCAGAGGCCCAAGCCCATCTCAGAGGAATTTCCCTGTTGAAATTGATATCAATTTCAGAAAGGCCTCGAGTTTTATCCACAGCGTGTGAAACGTTTCAAACTCTCTCCTCCCTCCGACTTTACCTTTCCATTCCTTCCCCTTTTACATGTCCCTGTCTCTTCCTTCCTCCGACAGTCATCTTCACAATATTCAAATTATTTAATTATCTTTCGTTTCACCTTTTTCCCCGTCTCTTTTCCCTTCTTCTCTCACCACCTTTCTGTTGGCTCTCCTTCACGACTCTGAGTAGGTACGACCTGGTGAATGCCAGGCATTCCTCTGTGAGGTTAGAGCAGACAAAGGTGGATCACATCACCCGAGAGAAAACGTCCCTCTTGAATTGTCGCCCGAGGGAAAGAGAGGCAGATAGCGAAGAAAAGAGGGAGTATGAAACAGAGGAGAAAAGCGAGTGATGGGAGAGAGAGGAACACCTGTCCTCTGCTGTCCTCGAACGCACCTTCAACTCTGACCTTTGTTACTTGATAGAGATTCCTTGTTTGAATAAAAAGGAACTTAACTGAAGGAAGGAAGGTGCAACGCGTCGAGCCAGTATTGAAGCTTTAAAGCAGTTTTATGCCTCAGATTAATGAAAAAAACATATGAGCTCATGCTTAATAACTCAATTACCAATCTACAATAATTTACTCAGAGAGACTCCAATAAACAAGATCAAATTGCAACCCAAAGGTTAATTTCAATCTAGCTCACAAACACAAACAACTCACTTTTCAACACACTCCGACCATTCACACAACCACTCAAGGAACATGTATGCTCAGTGAACTCACCCCACCCTAAACACAGCACCTTTGAGTAGTAGAACAGACCCCCATGCGTTCACACATAGTGGCTTTATGTGTGGTGACACTGGGTGTGGTGTAGGGTGGAGTGTATCGGTGACGCCAACCAACCCTTCACGGCTTATTTTGGGGCTCTTGGCGAACATCGAGAGCAAAGCGGCTCTGTGTGATGCAATGCAACGGTTTTCCAGTCACTTAACGGCCGCTGTTTGTTTTTACTCTGACTAATGGAACGGAGCGAAGGGGAAAAGCGAAGTTAAAAAAGAACAACTTATGACGACCAGGTGTTTTTTCCCTCTTCTTGGGAATGTTTCACCTTATAAAAGCGAGTGCCTGGGAGGGGACTTGTGTACCGTTCCGAAGTGAATGGTTTGCGGATTTTTTTTTAGGGGGTGTGTGCTAACCAACATGTACAAGTGAGAATGAATGTGGTGTGAGAATATTAGAGGGTGAGCTGATATTTGTCAAGAGCCAGAGGTAGAATACTTGAATCTCCACTGGCCAATTATGAATGTTTTCTGCCTCGTTGAGCTACAGAAAGCTATGTCTTTTGTCGTAGGGTGTGATCACGCACACACGCGTGCTCACACACAAACACACACCTGGGGAATGAATGAATGGTAGGCCCTTACTACCACAAAGGGCTCCTATTGATGACATCATTGCTGGGCATCTGGTCACTCCACCCTTTCCATGTTTCAGAGAGCCATTCACTCAGCTCCAACACACCATGGTACTTTCACAGACATGACGCCTAGTGCTTATTTTCTAGTGATTATACAATTTAGCCGGCTCCAGTCATGAACAACATGCTTTTCTGATAGCACAATCAACAACTGGCCAGTATATTCCCTTCCATCAGTACAAACCAGTCGTCTGTGCAGAGAGAGAGTTTAAATCAATACGTCCAACGCATGTGTAATCATTTGCTATCTTGATATCGATTGGAATTTGCCAAATAAGAGCAAAAGTAACATTAAACCCCGTCTGTCGTAAATTGTACTATAATGACACTTTAAATAGCGGGTCCCATTTAATATAAAAGACATTATACAACTATGCCGTCGTTGAGACGTTACCTATAGTTCTCATGCAAGGAAAGACTGAGTTCAGCCTGACTTTGGTTGTAATGGTTGGAAGATTACAGTCTGGGGACCTTTATTACTCTTCATGAGTGAAACATGAATGAGAAAAGTGCAGCAGGACTGCCAGCTTTTGGAAAATAGATGGAATTTAAACAGTCATTCAAGTCATGAATGAGAGGATGCTGCTGAAATGACTTCTAATAAATCAGTACCAACTGGCATGACGTGGTGTTTAATAAGCCACAAAAAACTTGGGCAAATGGAAACAGACAGTTTTTTTATTCTCTCTCTTGCTCCTTTCGCTGTATCGTTTCGAAATACACTTGGAATCACTATCTCGATCTGATCTCTGAATCAGAAACGGTTTAATCCCAGTCGGTCTTTCAGGAAAAGGTTAAGCCAGCTTTTAGAGCAGCTTTCTTTTCAAGGTCCACTGGCGAACCACAGGGCCAGCTAACACGGTGCCGATCAAAGCCTGAATGCTCAGCCTGTACTGGTCCTACTGGTCCTCTGTTGGAAGTCACCTGGTGAACGATAAGGAACCACTGTAGTTCGTCCAGCTTGTTAGCTAATGTCAAAACCGCGATTTCAAATGACCCGTGTTGATGAGAGTTTACACATTCTCCCTGCTTGGCACTTTTTAAATGTACGGTCTATTTGATACCTGTAATACATCGCGTAGCAATGAATAGCCGGGCTGTAGTAGCGAAATGTGAACCGATGTCATTTACTGCTTTGCTTTGGTGATCAACCCCAAGAGAGTGCTATCATGTAACGATTATACAGAAACAGCAGCAGGTTTCAGGCAATGACACAATGCCCCTCTATGTATTACACTTATCCAGATACAAGGCAAGTCAGGCAAGACGTGTTTTGTGGGAGACTTTCGGATTAAAATCTCTGTGGGGTTTTACGCCAACGTCTACATGTTTAGGCTGATTTGATAATTTGAGCAAAAAAGCAGGGTGATTTCATGGAAGGTGAGTTTGGGAGGGAGAGGAGAGTTGAAGGAGGGGGAACATGCGCGAGAGACTCCTTCGAAATCCCCTGTTCTCGTCTCTTTTCGTTCCCCTTCCCTCCACTTCATCCCATACCCCACCCCTCTCCGCGCGGCTAACACCCCACCCCATCCTGCTCACTCCCCTCCTTCGTCAGTGCAGCCAGCCACAGACACTTGCTTTTTGTATGAAGGGGTTTAACCCAATGAACAATCCTGTCTGTCTTTCCCAAAATAAGCCAGTAGGAGAGGGATCGCAGAGTAAGCCTGGGAGATTGGAGCAGCGAGGTGCACAGCCCCTGGTTATAAGTCTTGGGAGTGCTGCTTGGACCCACAGCCTTTCGCTCAATATACACTGCCTGCCTGACTGCCTGGCTGGCTGACTTGACTGACTGAGTCTCACTCAACTGTTACTCACTCTCTCTCCCTCTAGTGTCCTGCTCCCTCGCTCCTTCCCTCCTACTTTCCACCCTGGAGAGCGAGAGCGCACAGATTGTGAAGGTGTTCCTCAGACCCGTGTCTGGACAGCTCGGAGACGGCACCGAGGATTTTTTGCTCTTCTCTCGCTTGCTCCCTCATCCTCGCTCTCAATTTCACCATCTCTGGCAAAGAAAAGCTCATGGATGGACTTTTTTCGCTGCTTGCCAGAGGCAGAAAGTAAAAGTTGAATAGACAATTTGCTCCACCTGCAGTTGAAAATATCACATTTTGAACTTTTTGGTTGTTTTTTTCCTTCCCTGCGCTTGTGAGCAGCACTGGACCAACTGAGGGTGCAAGCTCTTTGCCCGGGAGGACACCATTCCTCTTTTTTGGCTGCATGTTCATTGAATATCTGATGCCATTGCATCCCATGGGAGACACGCGTGGCTGAAGCAAGGAGGGAGGTAGAAGAAAAACCCACCTGAAGCTCACACCTACCGTTGCCCTCACCAAGTGCTCCCCCCTGCAGCTCAACGCCCGGAGGAGAGAAAGGTAAGCCCTCCCTGCCCTCACGTTTCTCTGGGGCTCTGTCAGCATCCTTGTACCCTGTCGTCTCTTGTCTTTTCATTTTCTATCACATGTGGCTGCAGTGGCTGAGGCCAAAAGAAACCGGAGGAGAGAACAGGAAAGGCAAAACAAATTAAACCTAAAACCAGACAATATCTTTGTCATGGGACTTGCATAATTCTTCTCCCAGGCTGCTGCTCAGAGGAACAGCTTGAACAGTTTGTTCAACAAGTTCAAGACGTTTTATAACTGTGTAATAACTGTATACTACAACTTAGAGCTTAGAGATAAAGTTGCCGTTGTCCCTCCTCTCTTGATGTACTTTGAGTGTCCCCTGACTTTCTCTGTGTCCATTACCAGTGAGTTTTTACCCTCATCAATGGTGGTATTGATGTTTGATTCAGGTGTAGAGCCAAGACATCGTTGATCCATCCATACGCACATACATGACTTGTACTGGTGATGTCGTAGTGGGCGTGGTGCGGACCGGGAGTGCGTAGAGGGGTGGGGCCGTGTGGCGCTGGGATATGTACAGTGGGTTTGCTCAATAACAGATATTCTGATGATCGTCTGAAGAGCGGCGTGCTCCACGTGAACGCATCGTGTGCTTGTGTGTGTGAATGCGACTGCTGCTCATAAACCCCATGCTGTGTGCATGGACTGCTGCTTGTTTGATAGTTTTTGGAAGTTCACCTGAAGTTTTATGGAAGTTTATCGTTTGAGTGGAATGTATTGAGGTGAAGGCTAAATGGACACGTGGTCCTATCGTTTTTCCTCCTCTCTTCTCTTTTCCTCTCGTCATCCCCCTGTTGCTTCACTCTGTCCATCCACTGTGACGCCTCTGGCAAGCGATGCCGCATTCCACTGTAACGACATCCCTCCGTTGCAAACAGAAAGACGACAGACAGCCGCGACTCTTAAGTCCCCAGGTATCCCGGAGCATGACAAAGTAACAGGGAGATGAAAAGAGATGGACGGAAGGGGGAAGACCTGGAGGGACACATTATTTAACTTGTAAAGATGCATGCTTTGCTGAGAAAATACATTTTTCGATCAGATGTGTTTCAGTGCACCAACAGCAGGCAAAGGAAGGAGGGAGACAGAGAGAGAGAGAGAGAAAGAGAAACGGAGTGAAGGAGAGAGAGACAGAGACAGTGGTGTAGAGTGAGAGTAAGAAAAAGAGGAGGGAGAGAGTCTGGAAAAGACAGTGTGCTGATGTTCTGAGCTCCAAAAACATTTGGCAGCATCGTCTATTTTGCTGGCTTACGGCAAGAAAAGTCAACTGGATATACCTTTGTGTGTGTGTTTGTGTGCACGTGCAGCCACACATGCATGCTCCTATTGGTGACCGAATCTGTGTGAGTATCAAAGTGTGTTACACCGTGGAGTAGGTGAATGAATACACACTAAAGCGTGAGGTACAACAGGGTGTATCAGGTCTGCGGCGCTCCTGGTGCGCAGCAGCTTCACTGTTTTACGTTTAGCATTTGCTCATAAAATTTCAGGCCTCTCTTATTGACTTAAGTTGTTTCCAGTCAGCTTCTCACCCTCTCTTTGTTTCTAAACTTTAGGTCAGGAGATTTATTTCCCTCTCTGCATCACCAGCTTTTCTCTTGGCATGTATTCCCTTGGCTGGCACATGCATCATGGCAACATTGGGCTGTAACCACGGCAACCCCATGCCACTGACTGGGACTCTCTGTTCTCCAGTGGGTTGCAACCAGGTCCCTTACGCTGTCGCTGGTGGCGAGGAGCGTTTCAAGGGTGTTTATGCGCGCAGTACATCATTTAACCACAACTCACCGCCTCCAGCCGGCCGCCCGTTCAGGCTTTTGATACAGAGGGCCGAAGCGCGACCGACCATACACAAACAACCGTCACGCTGAAAGACCAGCGGCACACACAGCATACTTTATGCCCTGTGCAATACAAACACCTACATGGATTTAACACACACACACACACACACCGCCTGTTCATTTGGACCTGTGGCACACTACCGTTACTCTATAGGCCAGAACAGGTTGAAGTTGGGACTTTTAAAGCTCTGAACTCAACACCGGCTCTTGCTCTGATGTAAAGGTGAAGAACAAGGTCATCTGTGTAGAGCAGCATGCTTTTTGGGGAGATGTGATCCTCATGAGGGTGGCACAAGGGAGAGACAGAGTGAAATCTGAGGCTCACATCAGTATTTGCTTGAGAATCTCTCACTCCTGCGTCATCAAAGAGAGACAGGTAGAGCGGATCCATACTCTCCCGAGGGATCAACCTTATTTTTAGTCTACACTTTGTTGCCACAAGAGGGCAGAATACCTGGCAGTGCACTGTCACACACAGACAAGGCCACACGTCATCTTGTAGTCAAGAGAAAACCTGTTGTCTTTATGATGGCTGTGTTATCACAAATCATATTTGACAATAAATAATCTCATACTGTTGTTTATTCCTCTTTTTCTCTTCAATAATCATGATTTAGAGATTACGTATTTAAAAACCTAGCCAAAGATTTATATATCTTTCTCATGTCTGACCTGATACTTTCCTGAATTGTACTACCCAATGACTTTTAGTGCGTTTTTCTATATGCTTTTGCATGTGTGTGTAATGTGTGCGTGTGTGTGCACACATGTGCTTCTCTTACTCTTATTTCCGATGCCTGTGCTAGCAGGAAATGAAGGAGAATGCCGCTCATTCTCAAGGAAAAGCAAACGCCCACTTATTCCTCTACTTCCCTGTAACCCAAACACCTTCAGAACACACCCATACACACACACACACACATACTGTAACACCCACACTCTTCAGCACATAATAAAAGGCATGCTAACTGATGCTGCTGATATACTGAATAAATGTTTGCAGGGAAGGGCGGTGGGAGCAGAATGCAGGGCGGGCCCTGGTCCTAGTCAAAGCCCGCTTCATGACATTCAAGATCGATTGGCTAAATTTGTTTGTGCAGAGGATTTGCATCTTTTCTCCCTTTACTTCCATTTCTCCTCATGTGTTTATGCTCTTTAAGCTTGTTTGCACATCGCCAGTAGCCATCTTGGCCTGGACACGCAACTGATATATGTGGTAGTCCGTCGGCTATATAGCAGATAATGAATCTGCACGGAGTGGACGGCCCCGCACGTTATGAATCAGGCCATCGCTTTGGCTCCCAGCTCCGTATGAGTCCTGAACAACAGCAGAGTATAGGAGGAGGAGGACCACAACAAATAACAGTGGAAAACGTTCTGTTACTCTAATTCTGTTTTTCAGATTTGAATATTATTAATTTGTCCGTCTGCCTTCATCGGTGTTTATCTGTTTCCCACTGGCTCCTTCGTTCTTTCATAACTATGTCTGGACTTGAGGGAGTTTTTCCACTCGGCTGGCAGCAACAGGGGGCCAGAGAAAGAGAGACAGGGAGCGCATGGCAATGGGAAGGCTTGGCAGACGGCTCTTGTTATTTTTCCTCTGCCTCCCATAGACTCTGTCACCAGTGGCTCAGTCATAGCACGGCCCCCGAGCTCACAGGGGCTCAACAACACGCCCTCTTCAGCTGTCAGAGGCAACTCATCACAGGCACGCTTTGGAGACAGAAGTACTTGCATTGTCTCTTTTAGTCTCAACTTTGTTTTAGTTGCCTCAACTTCTTCCCCTTTTCCATCCTTCCCATCATTTTATGTTAAATAAAACTTCAGCTTTGGCTTAAACTAAAGAGCCCTGTGGTAAAGTAACCTTCTTTATCCAACGCCAGACATTGCTCTCAGTCAGTGAGGCCTGAACGAGGCGCAACAACCAAGTTTTGGACAAAACACATATTGAGCAATGCTTCCTGGAGTTAAATCTATGTTTTTCCAATAGTGTGCCGGGCCTTTTTTTTTGGGACGTCAGCTCGTATTTTTAAAGAGAATTCAACAGGAAGAAACAGGAATTAGAGCCTCAGTGCTCATCCAGCAACAGTGCTGTTCCTGTCTAATGGGATGTGACATCTTGAGTTTCTCTCCCTCAATGCCTGGTACAGGGAAGCAAGAGTTTCCCCATGTCGCGGATGTGTGTGACCTTCCCACTAGTCTTAGTTGTGGGGTTGGTTTAGGTAGCCATGAGACCATGAGTATACAGTACATGCAGGACGTTTTATTTCCCTTCTTCTTTTCTCTGCTCCCCCTTATTCATTGCCCCTGAGTTCACCGTCTGGCAGGAACTGTGTTTGGGGCTTCCAATAGCAGGACGCTTGGGCCAACTCTTAACAGGGGTCAACTCTTCAGTATTGAACTCACAATATCTCTCTTTTCATCTTGTGACAGATGTACTTCACAAGCCAACTGCTTATTTGTATTATTTCACTTTAAAGGCAGGATGGATATATCTCTCACTGATGGGTCAATATTGAGCGAGGGGTTGGAAACAGCTCTTCTGAGACATGTTGAATAGCTCCAGACGTTGTTATTGTTCAGTCTGAGCTTGATTTAGACGTGTGCGGAGGTGTTCATGACCTTCCTCTGGTTTTAGTTCCCTTGAAGCGGGATAATACAAATAATGTTAATTCAAAGGGCCCACATTTTTTCAAACACTTAGTGGCACATGTATAATGCTTCTATAGACAGAAACCTAATATCTAACATTGATCTGCCAGTACCGAGATGTGTGGCCACTTGGGGGCAGCAGAACAGGTTGTCAACACAACATTGACATCGATCGAAGTTGATTTCATAAAGGTTTTAGTAAACCGTTGCACATGTACTTAAGCCATTGGAATTCATTCTATCTTTGTGTTTCTGTCCACCTGAGGAATCTGAGTCCAAGCAAATAAAAACACTATGAGTCCCAGTTTCAGGTAATTATACACTGATTTAAACATAGTTATGAATATGTTATCCCATTGCTGCCAATTAATCCCCTTAAATGTTACACACTGATTCAGGTTACCATGCTCTGCCCAATGACCTCAAATATAGCTTGGCTCACATTGTACCTCAAAGAGATGGATTTAGGATTACCTTTATTTGACATTATATCACCCGTGGATTATGAATTGTTTCTTTCACACCATATTCTGCATCTAGAGATCACACATCATGCCTCCAATGGTACACACACTCTGTATTGACTGACATGCTCCGATCCTATGGAAAGACACAATCAGAAAACAGCTGTAGACGGTATCCCAGGTTTCTCAGATGCAGAGTGCAGGTTCTCTGAGATGTTATGTTTAAATGGCCATGCCTTCGAGACGTAATCCATTTTTAACAGACTTTGAGCCCATTGAGCAACATGTGTTTCATAATGGACCGCTCAGAGGAATTAGGCAGAGTACAACACAACCAGGCCTTCAAAGCTTTTCATTTTTGTAATCAGCAGCAAAGCAGTAAAACGATCAAATGAAAAGGCGACTTTGTGCTCAGGACAACTCATTTGAGGCGAACCCTGTGTGATCGATGCTTTACCGAGTGCGTCCTGCTTTGCGTGTGCACGTGGTCTTAACTACAGTTCTCTCATTTCTGTTTATCCCTACAACAAAAGTAATACTTCCTGGAGTTAGACGGGAGAGTCCATGCAGTTTGGCAGCATTCCTAAGTGCCTAAAGAATAATTATTTTATGCTCACAAGTAGGGCTGTTGCTTTGCTTAATAATTTAGGAAGAATATTGTACAAGTGGTGTAGAGTTTCATGGAGAACATTTGAGATCCAGTACAATGAAGGCTAAGATAAACAAACACGACACTAATTGGATGACAGCCTCAGTGTTTGCCTCTCCATCACGCATTTGCTCGGTTTTGTCTGTAACATAAGCAAGCATGCAAGCAACTATGGACATATCATCGTAGAAAACTGGTAGTACGGATGCCAGGAGACATACGGTGATGACATTAATTATAGTTTTACAGATCATGTATAATAGTCACCCATTTTAATGTATGACAACACGATTAGAGAGATTAGGAAGTTGCTGTTGGCTATCGGGAGACAGCTGTAGCTGTGTAAAGCAACACCGAAGTGAACCGGTTTATTAAAAACTGAGGAACGTCACCGATATACGTGAGTTGAAATCTGGATGTTCCATAAATGATCGATTGCAGAATAACAGGGAATAAAGCATCTTCTTCCCGACGTAAGCCATGCAAGTCTGTGATTGTTTGGACAGCGAAAGCTACAGAAGTACAACCATTTCTGGGAGGATGTTTTTTGGCCAACTAACAAAAAAACTTAATTAGGGAGGGCTTTGAATCAATTACTACTCACTTTCATGTGGTTTGCAGATGGATACGCGCTCTTTCTCTCCGCTTTTCCTGCTCTTTCCTCCACAAGCCGCCAGCAAAAAGGCCTGCTGCGTTGCCTCATTGCTAATTTGAACCAGAGAAGTGGTCACTTCCTAACCATGGACGACCAGCCCAGTGGAGCCCGAGCTGGACCACTCCCAAAGTATAGGGCAGAAACCACACTAACCCGAGTCTTCCCTGACATGTGGTGAAAGTGTGATAGGGATATGGGAAACATTGGGGAAAAGTAACGTCGATGGATATGTTTCGATGAGAAAGAGAGATCGAGGTGGGACATGATGAAAATGGTGAAATAGGAGAAAGAACAAAGGGAGGTATTTGCGGGAAAGAGGCAAATAGAGGTGAAAGTACAGGATAAGATTTGTAAAAAGCCAAAAAGAGAAAATCTGCACACTCGTTTTTTTGCAACCATGTGGCGTCTTTGATCTGGCCGAGGATTTGAACCAGTGTCAACAGAAACATGCACGGGCCGTCTGTTTGCTCCCAGACACAGATCATTCCTCCATGGATTACTCGGCTTCAGTTCGCCGCAACCTCTTTACTACTCCGATGTTTGTTTACCCGTTCGGGAACACCCGGCCCATTCTTCGAGTTAAGCAACAAGCTCAGTACTACCCCAGAACTCCTGCAATCAGCTACACTTTTAATCTCTTGAGAGAATCAGAAACCTGCGTAGATTTGAAGATTTAAAAGACACATTTTAGTCAAACAGTCCTGCCTTCATATTCCGTATTTTAGTCAGCAACAGTCATCCATTCACTCTACTCCAGTCGCTGTCTTCCATCATTAGGACGAGGCATGTTCTGTATCCCTCGTAGTCTGCAAGGAAGAGGGAAGGACGACAAGCAAGCGAAGTAGGAGGACTAGGCTGCCGACATGTTCGCCAGAGAGTTACAGTGCGAGGAGGATGTGTCCTGAATGCTGTGTCATGCCATGTGACAGCCCGCTGATTCAAACCTCATGTTGGGAGCAGAGAGACAGTGTAAAGAGAGTGGATTTAGAGGCTTGTTCATGGTTAAACTCCATCTAAAAAGGGCTTTAGTAGCATCAATGAAGACAAAAATTCTAAAAGCAGCACTTTTTAAATATTTTAGAATGAACAATTGGTAAAAATACTACGTGTAATGTGAAAAGGGGTTGCTTGAAGTGATGAAGCCGTACTGAATTATCATCCAGCCTTCCAGTTCGCTCTATGCTTAAGGGAAATGTAGCAGTATATTTCCTACTTTATAAACATGTAATACAGACACAAACGAACATTAGATGATAATCTGCATGAAACGTAATGGGGAGTAAAAATATGTTATGGTTATCATCTGCTTATAGTATTTAATTTCACCTGGCTAGATGTGATCATTGAATACATAAACATAGAAAGTTGGACTCTGAAAAGTTCAACCTGATACGGTTTGATTTGTATTGATAAAAAAGGGAAATATACAGATAAAATAATAAATTATAAATTACTCTTTTATAAACCTTATCTTACGGTGAGGTGGACACTGTTCTGTGAAATCAGCTGTCATGCAGATGTGCAAAATGTCTCGTCTTCATTTGCAGTATAAAAACAGACCGATGTTGTGTCGAAATGGTTCAAATATCAGAGGGTGCGTCAGCCCTCTCAGCCAGGACATCTCGTCTTGGGGGATGCTGGCCAGACGTATTGCAGCAGGGAAACGCACAAGCAGCCATCCACTCTCATGTGGAGACAATGCCAGATCCAGACCCCATGATCAACACTTGTGGGGAATGTGCGGAGACCCCCTCCAAGACAGCACAGTACTCACTAACAGTGCCCTAATGAATTGAAGGCCGTTCCCTGGTGGGCTGTATATGGGTATGATCCAAAATCCAGGTTCGCTGACATGTCTCTCCGTCTTACCTATTTCTGCTCCTATGCATCATTCTGTTGGTCACAAGTGTCTTGTTGCTTCCTGTGGAGGTTTGCTCATTGAAAGACATCTCCCAGAGCGTACAGTGATGACAGTCAGATAGCCTCAACGCAGAGTTCTTTCCAAATGACAGATTCATGCTCTTATTGCGCAACACTAGTTCCCCATTAAAATGGCGATTGTTATGTTAACATCTAAATGTATCTACCGTTTCTTAAGACCCGGACCTTAGAATACATCATTGGAAATCAACAGTCCCTATTCATGCAGAGATGTTGTAAACTCTGACAGGAAGTGGTTCGTAATGAAGAGGTGGGGATGTACAATGAAAGGGATGCATTATATTTTTCTTCGCCACACATCATAAGCCAGTTAGGTAGATGTTTTCCAATATTCACAATCATGCTTGTGGATAGGGCTTTAAAATAAATTAGGGATACAGCTGCCATAACTTTGAAACACACACACACACACACACACACACACATTCAGAAAGACATATACACAGTGTTTGTACAACAGCTACTAGGCAAGGGAACTTTGGGTACAGACTCCAAAACCAGAAGCTAAGCTGTGACTGTGTCTCACTGCTGCTTTCCTTCCGCATCAATGATACAAAATCCAACAAATATGTAGTATGTTAAGGGATGTACAACATAGAGTCTGCATCAATACATCTGCAAATCTCCATGTAACACACCTACAGCTTCGTTCATACCCGCTACACTGCCCTCAACATGATTATTATTAGAGGAAGAAGAACATGGTTAGTTGTATTGCTGCCAGGGTCGAACATTGTCTAAATAGTTCTCAGCCCTGCCAGACACAACAACATATTCACAGTCCTGGCACTTCTGTGGATTCATTTTATTCCGGCACATTTTGATCCCGTCTTCTGTTGCGTCGTTTTTGGCATTTTGCTAAAACAGTACCTACAGTATATGTCTTTTCTGTTTGTTATCAAGAGGCAGCATGGCAGTGCTGTTGTTCATCATGTGCAAAACATACATAAACCCTGATCTCTGTGCAGAAGATGTAATGTAGAAGATGTAATGTTCTCCTTTAAAGAACCAGACACAGAAACAGCTTCTTCCCTCTGGCTGTCACCCTGATGAACAGTTGATCAGACTCTCCATCTGCACTATCTGCACTTTTTTAACTACTGCCTTTAATGTCTTTTTGAATCTTTTTTATATTTATCTAGTTTAATGTATATTGTGTATGTATGAGAGAGCAAAGTGGAACCGGAGACAAATTCCATGTATGTGAAAACTTTCATGGCCATTAAAGCTGATTCTGATTCTGATTCTGAAAGACATTAAACTCCGTGGAAGTTGTAAGGACTCATCTGGATCCTCGGCTACTCTTCATCCGATGTTCTCCCTGCATCTTCACTCTCTACAATTCTTCACTGGTCTATCATTCACTCTATCGACAGCGTCTGGAATGTGTCTGCAATCACTTTCACTGCATTTTTCTGCAATAAGAGGAGCGCTGAGACAGTAAAACAAAGTGTGTATGGGGGGTGGGAACAGATGCAGAGTTGCAGACAGTCAGACAAAGTAATAGATGGTGATGTGTGTTGGCTGAGGCAATCATTTGATCCACAGAAATCAAGACTGGACCGTTTCCTCAAAAGTGTCTGAGAACAAAAACGTCTTTGTTCCGTTGACTTATGATGCTTTGGGAATCCCACATCTGAACCCAGATGGAAGGGTTTTGTCTCCACTGTCAGTCTAGATTCCATGTATTTTCACATCTGTGCTTGTGCGATAAGCAAATTACAGTCATTACCTTTACGAGTGTGTGAAGGCCATTTGGATGAAGAAGAGTGTGGAAATGCCCCAACATATGTGTGTGACCACTGTGGGAGATGTGGCGAGCATCTAGAAGTGTGTGGGGACATGGAGTTCTGGGAGGGGAGGCTTGGTTTGTTGGTTGGGTATAAGAAGCTTGGCATGGCTGATGGAAACGAGGTCTGGAGGCGGCACACACTTGCATATGAAAAAAATACACACGCAGAGGACGGACACCAGCACACATCATTCACATGGCAATGTAGGATCCATCTAAGTGATTCCAATAAAAACTGCAGCCGTTTTAATATGTTGTCCAGGGAAAAGAGCGTCATTTCATTGGCAGGCTCAAGGTAAGGGCTGGTAGGAAAAGTAGTCAGAGAATGTTTGTTGTTAAGTCTGCAATCTTTGTTATGTCATTCATCTCTGTGAGAGGCGATGACTCCAGTCTGGGGAAATGATTTAGTGACAGCAGAATGGTGCAACGTGTTTATATGCCCACCAGTCTTATCAGTAATCAGTTCAGTTCCTCGCTCTATAAACTTGTGATATTTCCCACCGGAGTGGTTCTCTCTAGGCCCAAACGCTGACCCTGTGTTTGCAGCTTGTTGCCAGGAAACATTTCACAGGATGTCTGACCCCTGTGATGCACCTTGACACCTCCTGCTGAGCTATTAGTGACCTCATGTGTCACCCATCATCTCTATGCTACTGTTGACTCGCTTACCCCCCACCCTATCCTTGGAGACGCTAGACTACCCTCATAACAACCTCCTCCGAAAACGTGACGGACTGGGCCAGCATGTAACAGGAAAGTAGGGGGGAGTTTATCCGTCTGCCTCACAACCTTAAATCTCCATCCAAGGCGAACAACCTCATATGCAGCGGTGCATTCCGACAACTGTTATTTTGGCATTATGTCTATTTGCACTGTTCTCAACTTTGGGCTGTAAAAAGCCATCAAAACACAGCGCGCTCATACCACGCAATCCTAGACACTGTTAGCAAAGCAGAGTGAGAGCAAATATGGAGCTTTGCTCCTTGACTCCTTGGCTTGCGTCTTTCCTTTTCTCGTGTCTTGATCCTTTTTTTGTATTTCCCCCCAATTCAACCTTTGAAGTTTGGAAATCCTCCTACTTCTTCACCCAAATTAACAAATACATTTTCTTATTTTCATGTTGTATCTATAGTACTGACTTACTTGTCCAGATTTTGAGGTGCCCCTCCTCTCTAACATAACACTTACATGACCCTGTAAACAGCCATGTCCCTTTGATATTGTACTTTATTACAATGGGCTGCTTTATGCTATTACTGTAATGCCCTGTAGCACCAGTTTTGCCCAACACCTAGATATCTCGTTTACTGTCACAGAGATCCGTACGGAAGCCCTGATAGGCAAAAAAGTCTGACATAATTATTTTTCTGTTATCTTTTTTATGACGTATGAACCAATGGGGGGAAAAAAGCTTTCCTGGAATCATCTTTCTAAGTTTCTTGATTTGTTTTCATCTTTGTCAATTCAGGATCCTTGTGTTTTTTGTTGTCACTCTTTACACCATTACCCCATGTGATAAATAGGACTAAACTTAATATATTTTTCTTCCAGCTGAATTGACATTTTTCCATGCACCCGAAACACAAAGTGTGTTGTGTGTGCTAGCTATGGAAATTGAAACTTACCAGGAAGGAAACATGAAAATGCCTTTAGTTCTAATTTGAATAAGGGATAGTGGTGAACTTCAGCCTCTTGTGGTCATCGAGCATTACAATAAATATATATATTTTAATATGCACACCCACTCTCACTCTGAGGCTCAGGCCCCAAAGATGTTCTACACATTATTCTAAAGCCATTACCTCTGATTCACTGAACACATATTAGCATGTTCACCTTTATACGCACCCCCTTCGATACATGTACCGTTTTTATAAAGCCGTGGTTTGAGCATGAGATGATGTCTTCTGTCCCCATCTTGTTTTGTTTTGTATTTTTCACTCCTACCTCTCCAAACCTAAGTAAACACGCTGGCTTCCAAATCATACAGCGGTACGCTAAAGAGAAAAGAGTCAAGCAGGTTTTGCTTTTTTAAGCATTAGATGAATGATTTGAAAGGAACGTTTTTTGGGGGTAATTTACATACACAGGATCGTTGCCTTTGGCTCTGGATGGACGGATATCTCTGTTGGATGGCCTTCATTCACACATGTTCGTTCAGTAATGTTCAAGCATTACCTCACTCTGGAAGAGGGTGAAGGAGAGAAAGGTGTTAGCATTTACATGGTGAGAGACGATGGGAGAAAATACCCACAAAGACTTGACCTCCAATAATGTGTCATTATTTTCCCTCAGAGCACCGATCTCAGATTTGCTCAATGATGCTCGTACTCACCTCCCTTCCCTCTGCGTTGCCCGCTAGCATGGAGTTGCTCAACTGGAAAACAATGGCAGAAGCCCTCCATCTGGTTGCAGTTTGTATCCTGTGCCAGTTTGAGTGTGAGTGAGACAGAGACCTCCAAGGGGCTTAAAACAATAACAGCTCACAGCTGAGAAGGCTGGTTGCATATTTCAAGCTACTGTAGCAATAAACACTCACATACAGGTTCATACACAGAAAAATCCAAGTGGGTAACTATTAAATCAATATCATTCTGAAATCTGGTGACGGATTACATTGATGGGAATGGCAGAATGGACAGGTACTGCATTTTATGGCCAGACAGAGGGAGAGCGATGCAATGGGTCCATGGCAAGTGCAGTGGTGGAATAAACCGGGGTGTTGTAATGGCGTTTGTCTCTGCACACCTGTGGAACCAATAGCCAGCCACTAAAGTCAAAAGTCCTATGAAAATATTTTGTGGAATGAGAGAGGGGGAGAATGGGGCGTGGATCAGTTGGAAGGTTCATACCTTAAGGCTGGCGTGTAGTTTGGCTAACGCCTAGGATTTCCATTTGGAGGAACACGATCATTTGCCCGAGCAGAGTCTGCAGCCTGAACCCCATCTCCTTCTACATCCCTGTTTCTCATATACGCACGCTGGTCCATGTGCTACAGAGAAAAAACCTTTGTGTGTATACATGCTGTTGCTGTTTGGACGTTGCTTCCTGTTTACTGTCATTCTTACAGTACATGTGTGTTTATAGAAACCAATGCCACTCGTCGTTTAGATGCTAGCATATTGTCCCTATCCTACAAATGATCATATTCTAATTTTACATTTGCATATTTTCAAGTTCGGTTCAGTTGATTGAGCAACGGAACCAAAACATTTTCATAGCCGATGAAACTAACTTATACAAATGCATTGCTTTCGGGCTTAAGACATTTTTCTGCTTTTGGTTTTCACCCGACAACTGTGATGTGCTTGAAAAGGTTTTATGAGGTCAGTGAGGATGCGGAGCCAGAATGCGGTATGGAAATGGTCCTGGGAGCATGAGGGGATTGGTTGAGGGTTTCCACTGATGCAAACACTCCCTCTGTTACTCTCCTCCGGTCTTTGAAGTCAGTGATGGCAGCAGCACACAAATGATGATGTCCCAAGTCTCTTTTGCAACTTAGGGGTGAGTTGTAGTGGTTACTCTGGGACCGGGTCCTTTACAGTGCAAAAATACACATGTTAGTTATTAGTTCTTTTGGTATGATTCTACTTGTTTTGAAGAATATCTTTTGATCACATGTCATCTAGTGGTGTTATATAACATGCCTATTAAGCCATCATAGCAACATGGCTCTAGCGTTGGCGATGTCAGTCAGTAGGTTTGTCCACCATTTTGGTCCAGAATATTTCAACAACTACAAGATGTTTTTTTAGCACAGATGTTCATGTTTTCTAGATGATGGATCTTTATGATTTTGGTGATGTCCTGACCTTTCCCTCTCGCACCACCGTAATATTTACTTCAGTTGTATTGACATTTGGATTTAAATAATTTCAGTAATGCATCTATAGACTCTTATAGTCTTGTTCAAGTGCAACATTATTTGTTTTAAGAAATATTCTTTACTCATGACACTTTTTTGAAGTCAGTGATTTTAGAAATTGTTACCGTTTTCAAAATCCCCAAAAGATTCTTCATCAAACTATGAATTCAGTAGAATTATTACATCTACTTAGGACTTTCTTTGAAAACATACCATACATTTAAATGTGAATGCTGTTTACATTATGTTTTTATGCCAGACATCCTCGTTTTCGTATAAGAAAGAAAAATGGCAAAAAAGCCAAATGATGATTTTTTTTTAACTTGCAGTCTTAGACGCAACAAAGATGAAGGATGACTAATTGTTCATTGATAACTCCACTTGTATTCTAAAACTAATAAAACCATCAAGGTGTCCCTCACAAGAATACAAAACTACTCTAAAGCATGTAATACTAACAGATCCAGATGCACATATCTCTCTCTTGTGGTATAGAACTTGCAGAGACCAGCTGAGTGACAAGGGTAACAAACATGATCCTTGAAAGTGATCAACATGGGATTTGTTGGACCTCTGACTGACAAGTGGTTCGCGGGTGAGCAGATGCCGGTTGATGAATGTAGAAATGGAGAGCCGGCTGGAGGCTTCGAAGGGAAGCTTAGCCATCGCTTACTTTTACAGAGCTACAGGGTCACATTCCTCCCAGACGCAGACTTTTAAATCCTTCCGGAGATGTAAGAGCGCGAGGTGTGACTGGATAATGGAGTATGCCGCGTCTGTTTCGAGTACGTCGGCCTGCATGGGAGGAAACAAAAGCCCTCCTTCATTTCTCAGCCATCGTCCGTCACTAGAACAGAGCTCACGACGGGCAGTCAGAGGGCGAATACCTCCGTGTATCAAGCCCTCTCTACAGCTGTGGCAAAGTGCCGATCTGCCCCATACCACGCAACTCTCCTCCTCACCAAGACTTTAATCGTCATCCCCCTTTGATATCACAAACTGAATCTCTAATGTGGGAGGAATGGAAGCGAGGATTGAGAGCGGTAGAAATAGGGGGTGAGGAGTTATGGGGGAATAATTGGGGAATATGGTTTTCCGAAACGGTGTTATTCTTCTTTTTTATGAAGCTGAGAGATGTATTCAAGTCTGAAGATCAGACGGTGTGGGGCTTTTTATGTTCTCAGACCACAGTGAGAGAAGGAGCTGAGGTTTCCCGTGGTGGCCTGCTCCGTGTCACCCCAGGAACTGAAGGAGCTTTGCCTCTCGGTTGGAAGTCTTTCTGAACTGGGTTTGGTTCAGCGGAAGCCAGTCATGTCCCTTGATCAGTCTGCAGATGATATCTTCGATTAAAATGGCACACTGTTATACCCGTCTATGGCAGACAGGCCATTACATGTTTTCTTTTTCTTTTAAAGCTTCATATAAATCATTGAAGTACTTGCTGAGTCGCATTTTGTCGTTAATAAAGTATCAGGTGTATCAAGTGTTTAACAGACCATAAAGTCTGCTGTGTGTAAAATGTCACAGATCATTTACAGGGGTGTACCCCAGAGCAAATTACATATTTTCTCATCGAGGATCTCACTCGCACATTTGCAGGTAGATCGGAGGCCACACGATCAACACAGAGTCACGGTTCTCGACTCCCGGTTTTTCTGACCGCACTTGGCCCGATGCCCCCTTGCTCCACTTTGCGCCTATTTGCAAACCGACAGCTTGTAAACAAACTCGGTGAAAGAGGTCGCTCAACACCCACTTCCCCCTCACATCCCCTCTTCATCCCTGTCATTCCTTATTTTGGCGGGTCGGTTTGGGTTTGTTTGGAGAAATAACACAGCAGAGACTCCCAGCTCTGGAGAGTTAACTGCAAGGACTGAATATGACTTCACGGAGGTATACCTTTCCCTCTTCGTGAATGTTCCATATCAAGCCATGCATGTGTCATATTGCACAGCAGTTTTCTTGTGCTAGAATGAATGGGGAGTAATTAAGCTTTTTGGGACCTCTTAAACTTGAAATAACAGATTATTTCACCACTTGAGGGCAGCAAAAACAAGCAGTGTACACAACACTGACGAGTTACAAGTTTATTTTGAGCTAACTTTGCTAATAAAAGCCCTTTTTCCATACTTGTGCTGGCTTGGCCTTTCGACTACGATTTTGCATCTATTGGAAAAGGATTACCCACTAAAAGGTGTGTCTTGAACAGATGATGCGGTTATCTTGAGTCGATGACTTTAAAAAGCAGCAAGCTCTATGGCTGTACACCATTTGTCAAAGGAGCGAAGGTAAAAATGTTGATAAACACATTTCAATATTTTATTATGAAGCAACACAATCCGGAAATTGTAGGTGTTCATCAGCCGTAATCAAGGACTGTAGCCTACGGCTGAAAGAGAATACGAAACAGTAAAATTGTCACGGTGGGATTAGGGTGGACCCAAATGCAGGACTCAGGAGACAATAATGCAAATAAAGATCCTCTACTGAGAGCATCGTCGGGAACGGAAAATACAGAATAATCAAACACACTGTGGAACGCACGAGGGCTTGGTCGGAAAAATACAAGAATCTGGCAGAGAACAAGTGCAAGTGAGGGAACCTAAGTAGACAGGGACTAACGAGGGAATGGGCAACAGGTGAGACAGGCATGAAGACCAGGTGAAGGTAATGAGGGACTAACGAGGGAGTAATCAGAGGCAGGTGAAGGGAGTTGCACTGACGAGATGGGAAGCAGCATCTGGAACGACATGATAGGCCACATTTACACATAGGGTAGGGTATTTACAGAAGAAAATATTTCTGCCCCTCCGTTTCAAAAAATAATGTTGTACACACAAGGTCATTTTCAAAAAAGTTTCTGTTTACATGAACCCGCATAATACCTTTCTGTACATTAATATTCTACTGTTTTTTAATGCTTATTTATATTACTTCTCTCTATTATTATTCATTTTGTATTCTCTTGTGAGCAATGCCACTGTAATCCTGCAATTTCCCCACTGAGGGACTAATAAAGGACTATCTTATCTTATCTTATCTTATAAATACGCCGTCCGCATACGTCCGCATAGGACGCTCACATGACGTGAAGCACTTTTAGTGGCATACTGTGACGTTTGACAACCTAAAACTCTGTTTGGCCTAGTTCACACGCAAACACAACAACTGAGTTTTCAGAAATCTCCACTTTGGCCAGAGTTTTTAGAAATTATCGTTTTCCGTGATAAAACCTCAGATTTTGTGTAAATGAAAGGCCAAAACGCATGAAAATATATGCGTTTTCCCATCGTGTAAACAGGGTCTTAGTGAGACATAATCAAAACAACTAGTACAAGAAGGAAGGTGTGGAGCTAAACTGTTACAAAAATGAAGGACAAAGCATCTTCTTCACCCGTCGGCGAGACATCTTGGAAAATAATCTGGATGTTTAACTGCTGAACGCTCCACTATATTCAGCAGCTCGTAGAGGAAACTGTGTTTCCGCTGAGCAGGTGGTAAGCAGGACGCATTCAAAGCTGCCTGCTGCACATGATTAGTAATGTGATCTATTCTTGATAAACAAAATATGGACTACTTTTAAAATGCAGAACAGCAGCTGTGTCATTTAGAGGTTTCGAGGTCCAGACTATTTTTTTAAAAGAACTGCTGCACATTGAGCCTGTAAATATGACATCACCATGCTCTCTGTCTGTTGATTTATTTGCTATGGACAGTTAAAGGAGCCCGGCCTGCGCTGCCTCTAAGTGTCGCTCCATCCTCCCCCCAACGCTCCTTTGGCGTCCGAGGATGTGTGTCATTCTCCTGTCTGTGGCGGACATTTTATTCCTCACTAACTCTCGTATTCCTTTCACCAATTCTCGTGTCCTTTCCAGCTACCAAGTGGAAACAAAGATGCTGCTTCAGCCCTCCTTTGGTCTGGTGATTATCGAAGCGAGGGTCCATCATTCTAAAATAGCTCCAGACTCCAAAAAATGTCCCCTTCTTCTGGCTGCCCGGTTGGAGATAAAGACATCAGTCCTGAACCATTAGATGCATGCGGGCTGATGGAGCCTCCCCCTGTCTTATCGTAACCTCTCAAACATCTGCTCCGTCATGCTAGATAAACTGATATCATCTGATTTTATTCACAGAGCACAGTTTTTTAAAAGAAAGAAAAAGGCTTCTTCATTCGTTTCTGTATTTCTACTTAATTTCAGACGTTTGCTACGCGCAAATGTCTGAATGCATAATAAGAAGGTAATTACTGCGTCTGGCCTCGCAAAAGTTGCATCTGCTGTTTTATTGGCTCTTGGCAGCGCTGCAGGAATTCTATGAGGCAGGTGAACAAGAAAATAGAGTTCATTCAACTAACTAAATGTTTATAAGAGCTATTTTTTCCCTCCTTCCTAATGAACAGCCCTCAAACTCCACATATTGGGGAGTAGACCAGACACTTTTACAGCTCATTAACCGTAAATGTGTCCTTATTTTTTTGTATTTGTGTACAGCATTAACATTTCCAAATAATTCCTTTTCTCTAAATGTAATCATACTGACAGTATAGAGTCTTTCATATAGAATTGAGGCATTTCAGATTGCCTTAAAAGTCACATCCAGAGTACTGTATATAGTTTACTGTGTAGTTGCAGACAGTTTTTGGTCTCCCTAAATTAACGACCTTAGACTGACCATGTCATCGCTCCGCCCGCCACTTTTATATATCTTGTCCCAACTGGAACATTCCTGTGTGTCTCTGATCACCTCCTGATGACTGCGCTATGGAGATAAGAGACACAGACAGGGGATGGACAGATCAGGTTTTAATATAAAAAAGGAGCCCCGGTGAAATCAATCACACATAAGGGAACTGAGCAGGGAGTCACCCTGATCACGATTAGTGTCAAGAAAACGGAAGAGGTGTTGACAGGACGGGGAGGAGGAGGTCAGAGGGAGATAAAGGGTCAGGGAGGGAGAGAGACGATACGTTTTTAGGGAGGAAATATAGACGTAACCCCTGTACCTACAAGGCGTGCTTCCTCTGTCCTGCTCCACGCCTGGACTGATTTATACCTCATCTCTCACCTCCCCAACGCCAATGTCAATGACCTCGGCCTCTGACTTGTCTGGGATAATAATAATAATAGGTGTGATGGACGGCCAAGACAGCTGCTGAAGTTATTTGTACCATTGTGTGAAGTTGATATAACATGTACTCTTTTGGGAAAAAGAGCAAGCAGAACCGTATTATTATAAGCTGCATTTGCAGATGTGAGTCTATTATATTAGCGGTGGTCTTCCTGTTGTCTTGGTTCTGCTGCAGCATCTTATTCAGCTACTTTTATTTGTGGTTTCCTCCTCCTCACTGCAACGTGTGGTTATTGAAACAACACGCTGTGCTTTTGGCAAAGCGACTTGTTTCTGTTTGCTTTTCCCTCCTTGATATTTAACAATGCATGGCAGGTCCACACTGACTCACCAGCAAATTAGCAAAACAGCACGCCCGCTACGTCTTCTGTCTACAATCAGGAATATCTCGGCTAATTACTATAAATAATCCAAATATGATTTCAGCTTCTTTAATGAATATGTTGGCTGTTGCTGCCAATATATATTGGCGATATAATACATCAATTATTTTGGAAGTTAATTGTCATGATATTGCCAAGTTGACACGCTGGTCTGTTTCTAATTGTCTGACCTGGGGAACACATTGTACTTCCACAAGGGGATGTATCTATTTCTTGATTATTGTTTTCTCCTGTTATGGAATACTGGATGAACCAGAACCAATTGAGAGCATTTGCTGGTTATTATTTATTTTTTTAATGTTTTTTGCTCCATTGTATTTATCATAAAAAGGTTTCACTGGTCAATATTAATACTTGTGTACCAAATGTGAATTGATCCACATCTAAAAATAGTCTCCAATAGTTAATTCCTGTTTGAGTAATATTTGTGAAAGAACAGTATTTATTTTTTTATTTGTGTTATTATTAAGATTTTTAATAAGACCTATTTTTAAATAACTTACACCTTCAGCTGGAGCAACACACACAATTCATGGATTGCTTGTTCTAAAAATAGTTGCATGAATATGGACATAGTGGTTATTTCTCAACAGACTATATATTCTATAAAGCTTCAACTTCAACAGATTGTTTATCCTAAAGCTGTCTGGCAGTCCTATAATGTCATAGTCTTGACAACTTTATATCAAATTGATCACAAGAACATAATGATTTAATCTGTATTAGGGTAATTACACTTCTGCTATTGTGGTCATACATATGTATGTGCATTGTCTGCTTGTATGTGTTGTTCAATGTATAATACAGTATTTCGTTATGATCTGCAGGCACACAAATCCCACAGTGATACAGACCCTGACTCAGACAACCAGTAAAATACAGTAGTGTGAAATAGGACTGGGCGTGATCCCTTCCCCCAGAGAATCTGACCCTTCCCAGAGCTTCTGGTGCTGTCTGGTCTGACCGGTGCTGCTCTCTGGTGGCTCTTAGAGCCTTCATAGGTGTGAGCCCTCTCTATACGACACCAACGGGACGTATTCACTCTAGACTAGGTGAATCAGGCATGTGAAACCTTTTAGTATTCATCATGTTGCATTATAAGTGAGGGATGCCTGCACATTGGTAATGTTTCCTCTCCTGTACAATACATCTGTGTTTGTGGCTGTTACACAGCTTTTTTTATACCGTAGCTTCTATATAATTTGTTTCTTTGAATCTTACATCTTAATATTATTATGCTAACAACTGTATTGACATCATTTCATACACACACTCACACATATGCACCGACTCACAGAACCATGTTTACACAGCCCGGCGGAGAATTTTGGGAGGTGTGAGGCCAGAACTGGCAGTGTCCACTTACACTTAGCTAGCTGCTAATAAAGACTTGCATTGATCCTGATGGGTGGGGTGAGTTTCAGCGAGGTACACAGTCAGAGGGGGCGATGAACTGTATGTTAATGTGTGTGTGTGTGTGTGTGTGTGTGTGTGTGTGTGTGTGTGTGTGTCTGTGTGTGTGTGAGCTGCTCTGCGGGCTCTTTTCAGCTGGCTCGGTCTGGAGGCTGAAACACCTTGCTGCTTTAAGTGAGTGATAAGTCAAACAGGGGCCAATGAACAGTTCATTTTCCTCAACTGTAATTCAAAACCCTCCAATTAATTTTCTTATAAAACACACTGTGAGGTAGAAGGGACAAGCGATGTGGGAGCACAGAGGGGCCACCTACCCTCTAGAGCAGAGAACAACATGGTAGGAGAGTGACGGAGGCCTGATATCCTCATCTATGTTGGATGTGATATAAAGACTGCAAATACACACACACATACACACACACACACTACACTAACCCTTGCCTTTACACACTATTGGAGAGACAGCAACACATGTTGGAGTCCATTATCTCACAGCATCTCTTCATGTCCGCCCATCCCTCATCCTCTGATGGCCCTGTGTCACACCGTCTGAGTCCTCGAGCAACAGCAGTTTAAACACTGTTGACTGTTGAGTGAAAGCTCCAGGCTTCCGGTTGGCAATATTAATTGCAGTAACTCAAAGCTTTTCTTTTGTCATTTACTGAATAATTACCCTTGTGTATATATTCATGTATTTATTGTTTGTTCTGGTTGCAAAGGGAAGATAACTTTTGAAAGCTGAAAAGTGCTCTTCTTAAAAATGGAAGGGTGAATACATGCATCCAATAAGATGATCATTACTGCCTTGGTTAAGTTAGCTGATGTTAAACTTCAAATATATATATATATATATCTGGTTATTGACATGAATGAATCATTTTAATATAAAAGGTAACTGAAGCCAGTGTTCAGCCGCTACCTTTTTTTATATATATATATATATATATATATATATATATATATATATATATATATATATATATATATATATATATCAATTTTGGTCACTTTTCCAGTGTTATACTATATATTCTGAATCTCTGCCTGTCTGACCGACATCTCTCAGTGGATGTCTGCACACCACCTGAAGATCAACCCTGACAAGACCGAGCTACTGTTCCCCCACTCACGACCTGACTACCACCTTTAACAGCTCCGTGTTGGCCCCTACCCTGACTGCCAGGAGCCTCGGGGTGACGCTAGACAGTCAACTCTCCCTGACGGCCAACATCGCTGCGACAGCGCGTTCCTGTAGGTACATGCTGCACAACATCTGGAGAATACGGCCTCTTCTTACCCAGAAGGCGGCGCAGGTTCTTGTCCAGGCTCTGGTCATTTCGCGCCTCGACTACTGCAACTCCCTTCTGGCTGGTCTACCTGCTAAGGCCATCCGGCCTCTGCAGCTCATCCAGAATGCAGCAGCTCGACTGGTCTTCAGCCTCCTGAAATTCACCCACACCACTCCGCTCCTCCGCTCTCTTCACTGGCTACCGGTGGCGGCCCGCATCCGCTTCAAAACATTGGTTCTGGCGTACGGTGCTCTGAACGGATCGGGCCCCGTCTACATCCGGGATGTGGTCACACCGTACACCCCGGCACGTTCGCTCCGCCGCAACAGCTAACCGACTTGTGACTCCGTCACCTCGAGCTCATCACTCTACATCCAGACTGTTTGCTGTCCTGGCTCCTCAGTGGTGGAACCAGCTCCCCACTGACATCAGACAGCAGAAAGTCTCTACATCTTCACCGGAAACTGAAAACGCACCTTTTCCGACTATATCTGGATTAAACACAGACTAGCACTTTGGTAGCACTTGAATGGCTCTTATTACGGTACTTTTGTAGTTTGACTATGATGAGGAAATGTTACTTTCTGTATTCTTGTTGTTCTTAGTTTGTACTCTAGGTTGAAATGCACTTATTGTAAGTCGCTTTGGATAAAAGCGTCTGCTAAATGACATGTAATGTAATATTATAGTACAACATATCATATTTTACTCAAAGCTAATTTATTTGATGTTGTATGACACCGATATATAAATATTTCTCATGAAACACATGACTCAGTAAGACATGAGATGAACTGTGTTTCATAAATTGTCAACAGAGAAAAGAAAAACAGTATCTCTGGACGTTTGGGCTTTGTGTCATATTTGTATTAATGCCAACTGCAAAATTCATCACTCCTGCTCCAGCAAAAGTCACGCAGCTGATACTATGGATTTACAAATTGATAGCTCAATACTTCAAATAGGAATATGCCCCAAACCCTCAGGTGGGATTTCTCTCTTCCTGTTCTGTTGTTGGCTTTTTTTGTCATCTGCCCTGCGGCCTGTGCCAGAGAAGCCGGTTCAGATGGAGCCGAGTCCGTCCGCAGCCCAGTAGCCTCCAGCACGGAGGTATTTCAGCTCCTTCGGGGGGGATTTTGACCAAGATTTCCTGCCCCTTATTAAATTATAATCTCCCTTCTACTGCTTTCATTCGGACAGAAAAATAGGCCTCCCTCTCTGTTTTGCTGCCAACTGATGTGTGTTCCTGTGTGTGCACACACGCGTGAATCTGTTGCGGCTGCCAGCGGAAGGAGAGCGCGGGATGATTGGCGGGGCGAGCGTCTGAACCGGGTCAACAGGGAGCTCAAGAGCTAAAGCTTTTACTTTCTGCTCCCCTTTCATTTTTTCTCCTCCATCTCTCATGTCTTTCTCTCCGGCCTGTCGTAGCGACTTCATGTCTTCTTCATGGCTACTTGCCGTCCTGCCGTTCACGGTCAATAAGGCTTTCCCTTTGTTTCTCCCTCTTTTCCCCGTCTCTCCTGAAACAAGTTTCCATCGGTGGTAGCCTCTGACGACGTGATCCGTGTTAGCTTAGTGTTTTCACGGAGCGTCAAACTGTGGAATCATTTGATAGAAACAGACTACAAGAAGATTTTTTGGGTCTTTTCCCTCCTGGAAGTCAGCCCCAGCTACGCGCAGCTTGAGATTTTTCCCAGTCTTGGCAGAAAAGAATGGAACAATTTATGGTGTGCGATTGTTCCGGATTTAGTCTTCTTATTTAAGCGCCCCGGAACATTTCTCACCTTTAATGCACTGAATCGTAGATAAACTCTCGCGCACACACTCCACACGGTCTTGACTCGGCGCCACGGCCGGCGTTGCCTTTTGGATGACCTGCCACCGTGAATATTTTGACGCTGGAAATAACAAAGCTGTGTTCGCAAAAAAAAAAAGAACAGAAGAAACTTGTTATGAGCAAAGTCATGGTTCTTTTATGGTGCCGATAGCTTGTGTGGAGCTCTTTTCTTTGTCTCGATTTTGTCAGTTTCTTGTGTGTTCTCTGGCCGGTGTGTTGACAGCACATTTCAGAGGCCCTGTACTGGCACAAGCAAAGCCACCCAGACAGTGAATTGGGAAAGGTAACAGCTACTTGGAGACATGACACTGAAACACGAGCCGCAACGGAGACCGAGCCCAACGCAGCACATTGGAGCCCGACAGAGTCCTGCATCTGATCGCTGATCCTGCTCCGCACCAAGCTATCCAACTGATCAACAACTATATAATCACATCAGGCCTGGAGAGCTTTGGATATCTCCAAAGGCAAAACAGGGCTCTCAAATAACCCAAATACAAAAGAGTTTGGAGATAAGAGTTAAACTGTGTGTTAATGTTCTGTGACATGAGTTTTAAAAGTTAGCATGCCCATAGCGTACAATCTGCAGCATGTTTTTAGCTAACGAGTAAAACATTTTTGTCCGGTGTTAAGAAAATCCCAGAATATTCATTCTGCTGGAGACATGTTGCTAGTTTTAAGTAACATAGCAACGCTTTTCTGCTCTTTATTTATTTTGTGGGATTGTTCACTTGAGCAACCCCAGCCAAATATGCGTCAGAACGTTAAAAAAATCCTCATCCTCTTTTTAGCCAACCAAATCCACGTCCATCAGAAGTCACTTTTATTTATTTATGTGTGAAATGGAGAAAAAGAATTGTTGAAAAAATAACTATGAATTGCATTATAATTATAAACTGACTATGATCTGAAGCAGCAGCTCACTTCACGTTGGCCCCGCTCACTCCTTCTTTCTCCCATTTCACCTTTTCCGTTCTTCTACCTCGACATTTGCTGTTATGTTAATTAAGAATAACAGAGACCTGAGTATATGTCAGTACCGGTGCAATCACAGGGTGAATAAAAAGCACCGTCTTGCTTGGCCTTGGCAGCACACAATAATAATATTCACACCAGCAGTGAGCGATGTGGAGAGCGGCAGGCTTAAGAGGAGAGGATACGAGGAACAGGAGAGGGAGCGAGAAGAGCTGAGGTTGCCAGGGGAGGCCTACGAGGCAGGAACCGGGCCATCATTAGGATTTGCGTGACATATTACTGGGTAGTCCAAGGAATTTTCTGAGGAGAGGTCATCTCCACAGTAACCTGTGACACACACAGTTGTCTTCATGGTTGTTCTTCACTTGATGAGAAAATGATACAAAGCCATGCAGCGTCAGTCTTTTGAGATGGCTTCACACTGTTTTTGCTCCGGAAAGGTAGAAGCTGGTCACCTTTTATGAGGATATGTGTTGTACTCTTTCCTTTTGATTACTTAACCCTCCTGTTACCTTTACATTTACTAACATATTTTACTCTCGGGGTGAATTTGACCCCAGCAATTAAAACCTCCAGAAAATTATTAGAATTAATATTGTTTCCCAAGTTTAAGTGTGAGGTACTTTATGTGTGTTGACTACCTAAGTAGCCCTTTAAATATATAAAATGTATTTCTTATATGTTTGATACAGTGAAAAACAGCCTGGGGTCAAATTGACCCCAAAGAACATCGACGTTAAACATTAAATGGGGTCAAATTGACCCTAAAGGTAACAGGAGGGTTAATCAGACGCTCATATGGCGTTAAAGTGCACCACCGGGTCAGCCAGAGAGACATAGCCGTGTCCGTCTGACAGCAGACTCACTTTCGGAGCTTCCCCATACCGCAACTGGTGTATTGTCTGGATGTTTTGCAGACTTTCTATCCATGTCCCTTGGCTATATCTTAATCTGTAATGCTTCACTGAAAGATGAGGTGATAGAGCATGAATCGGTAAAACAGCAGGGGAGCCAGACTGAAAAATACATTGTAATTAATACGCTTTCACTGGCCTGAAACTGTTCCTGGTCGGGGTTCGAGAGCATATAAGGGTCACCTTTTCAAAATTCACATGCAACCGTAAATATGTGACATCTTGGTAGTTAATAATTAACCTCACTTTGACTGCTTCATACCTTTACCCCTGAGGACACACACACACACACACACACACACACACACACACACATACACTTCATATGCACAATACATCAGCCCCGTCTTATGATTAGCACGTCTGCTTATGCACTTAGATAAGTGCCCAGGGGTATTTAACGTGTTCTTCTGAATGAAGTCATCAAGGAATGGAAACCCTCTCTCCGACCTTTTCACTCATTTCCCCTCTCCATGTTTTCTTCTCGACTCGTCTCACCACCGTTACTTTACACCCCCCATTTCCTTTTTACTCTCACTCGTTCCCTCTTAAACCGCACCATCAGCATAAACTCACCCCTCCGCGACCATCTCTTAGCCCTTTTCTCACCCGCTTCAGCCTTCAGGGATGTTAGAGAAACACAGCCCTGCTCCACAGGTACCATTTCCTGAATTGATGATTCTCTTTTACTGTTTTATGAGGTTGTTTTCTTTCTTCTCCCCTGGAGCAAAGCGAGGCCTTTTTTTCAATCCTGTGTTCAGTTCACCGGTGGTAAACTAATGACTTTCATCTCCTATTTTGCTTCTTCCATTTCTATGATGGACACATTTGAAAACCAAGACACACATGCTGTCATGCTGTTGTACATGTTGGAATCCTCCGGTGGCAAGGGAAGACAACAAGCAAGGCAGACGGCAGACTCAGATTTCAGATTTGTAAAAAAGACACAGTTGTGATTGTATTCTCCTGCATCACATGCGTAAAGTGAAAGAGTGCCATTCATGCCACCTGCACCATGAATACAATCACAACCTTGTTTTTTTTCATGGATACATTTTGGAAACTGTCTCAAGGGATTTGCTCCCGTTTAGTCATTTAGCGAGTTTGGTCAATATGTGATGTGGTCAACCATCCAATTCATCTCAAAGATGTTGGATTTGAAATCAGGGCTCAGTGTGAGGCCGGATAAGTCCTCTCTTAACAAACTCAGGAAACTGATTTGATGAACTGGCTCTGTATGTACATCCATTGTCATGATGAAACAGGCCCTAACTATTGTCTTAAATGTCTTTTTACCCTGACGTTAGCCATTGTGATGATTGATTAAAGCATTAAAGTGATTCAACAAGTACAATGCAGAACATTTCCTAATTGTCAGGATCAGCTGCTTGTCTTCATCATGTGTAAGAGTAAACTAAATAAGCTTTGAGTTATGGTTAGACAATACAAGCAATTTGATGTCAAGTTTTAGATTTAAGAAGATATAATTATCATTATATTGTGATATTTCATTGATCGGACAATTACTCGAGTGAGAGAAGGGACAAATTGTGTATAATATAGCGTATGCATGTGGAAATGTAGAAACGAACACATCATGTCTCAACGTTGAACACATTTACAGTATTTCTAATGGCTGCATTATAATTTACCGATGATTCAGTTCAAACTGAGCAACACAGGGGCTTTTATTGTGGCGGCCCAGAAGGGACAATATTTCCCTGAGAAGCAACCAAACAAACTTCTTATTTGCACCATGTTGAGTAATACAGAATGCACTCAAAGCCACATACAATTGTGACCACTACTCAAATATTACGCAGTGAGGCGAAACCACCAAGGTGGAATGGTCCAAGTGCCACTCAGGCTTAAGGAGGGATTACCTCATTGGAAAGCAGGTGATTTTCTAAATATAACCCCCACACGCTCAATTTCCTCCCATTACACACGCCCTCAAACTCGGGAAGAGATGTGTGGCTCCGGCCGCCAGCCGGTTGTGTAACTGTTGCTCTTCCTTTCTCTAACTCAGCGTTTCCCTCGGTCTGGTGTAGAACAAGGCGCTCACACAGCTCACTGGTCAATGGAGCTCTGTGTTGTCTGGAAGAGATACGCTCGCAACGCTCCGGACTGTTTGTGTGTGTTTTAAGGGGTTGCTTAATGTTCGCAGGTGCATGTGTTTTGACTGTGAATCTGTAAAATCCATTAATACTCACATGTATACAC
Organism: Liparis tanakae; assembly: GCA_036178185.1. Classification (NCBI taxonomy): domain Eukaryota; kingdom Metazoa; phylum Chordata; class Actinopteri; order Perciformes; family Liparidae; genus Liparis; species Liparis tanakae. The sequence goes on from CM070106.1 coordinate 9,517,828, forward strand.
TACAGTTTTAATAATAAACCATTGATGTATACATTTGATTTATTTTTAAAATAGTGCCTCCTCCTCTTCAGTGCTGGCAATTCCCTCCGTCCGTGAAAGAGAAGTCTCCAACAATTTCTTTGCTGAGAGGGTCTGGTAAAAAAAGCTGGTCACCCCATGTGGCTTCATGGTTAACGGTCAGGAAGGGTTATGGTCACGTTTGTGGCTCAGGTTTGTCAGAATTGGACGAATCAGCTAAAATATTTGGTCAGGCGAGACCTGTGCTCGTCACCGAACTATTTAACAATCATGGACCTGGGTTGTTGTTGAACCATGTGGAGTTTTTTGTAAAAGCCGGTACGTGATGATTGTTCCTTAATGATACAGAACCCTCACTCTTGGTATACCTATAATCTCTCCGTGGCACGTGGTTTCGGAAATGCCTGGCAGTCTGGATCCACACACGTACCACTTAGGGAAAGTGAAGGCAGAGCACCTTCGACCTCACCTCCCCAGCGCAGTTGATTTCATTAGCGGAGGGAAGTGTGTGTGTGTGTGTGTGTGTGTGTGTGTGTGTGTGTGTGTGTGTGTGTGTGTGTGTGTGTGTGTGTGCTCGGCTCGCACTCAGCCGCGGTGTCTGTGTCTCCTGTCTGAGCGGGCCACTTGAGATGCTGCTGAGTTTGTGTTTTTGGGTTTGGAGGCTGTTGAGTCGTCTCTGCGGCTCGAAGCCTTCGCAGATTAGTGTTTCGGTCTCGTTAAAATGGCATCCAACACATAAATTGGGACGTCTGCCCGTATTCATTATGTGGACTCGCCAACATGTGTCTTTGTATTGGAGGGTTGGCTTGGATGGATTTCTGAACCGACCCGGCTGGCGTTGCGGCCTCTAATCTTCATCAGTCTTTTATTATTGAGTCACTGCAAACCAAAAATAGTGCAATGTTTGATTGTGTTCATTCTTTCTTTTATACTACAGCTGGACGGCACACTGAGGCTACAGTAATGTTTCATTAACATACCGTAGCATTATTAGAGGCAAAACAATGTATCAGAAGAAGAGCTCAGCTTTAAAATGAACCTGTGGCATCTCAGGCTGTATTTGATGGTTTCCTAAAAGCACCGTTGTTGATCTGTAGTGGCAGGACTCTTTGTACAGGACTCATATCCTATATGAACACTTTGTTCAGCTGCAGGTTGTGAAACCACAGCAGCAAGAAGATCACCTGCAAGAAATTGATGCAAGAAAGATGCAAAGAGACAAAAACAAAACATGAATAAGATCCTAAATGACAAAAACACAACAAGAAACAACCAAAAAGAGAAACAAAACCACAACAAAGAGATACAAAATAAGAACTGTGGGAAACAAAAAGACAACAAAGATAGACAGAACCACCTACGAAAGACAATACAACAACAAAGAGACACAACATTATTACAATAAAACACAAACCAACCAAAAAGACAATATAACAACAAAGAGAAACAACCCCATTACAATAAAACACAAACCAACCAAAAAGACAATACAACAACAAAGAGACACAGCATTATTACAATAAAACACAAACCAACCAAAAAGACAATCCAACAACAACAAATAGACACAACAGTATTACAATAAAACACAAACCAACCAAAAAGACAATCCAACAACAACAAATAGACACAACAGTATTACAATAAAACACAAACCAACCAAAAAGACAATACAACAACAAATAGACACAACATTGTTACAATAAAACACAAACCAACCAAAAAGACAATCCAACAACAACAAATAGACACAACAGTATTACAATAAAACACAAACCAACCAAAAAGACAATCCAACAACAAAGAGACACAACATTGTTACAATAAAACACAAACCAACCAAAAAGGCCGATCCCGGGTTCTAGATATGATGTCGGGGAGGTGGGGGCCGTCCCCCCCTCCATCTGTCCATGTGCATGTCAGACACAGCGTAGTTCTTTACCAGCTGCTGGAAGTTGGACCAGCAACGTGTTGACTGTAAGAATGTCATGATGGAGCTGTCGGTGCGGTCAGACTCTGCCTTACTTCCTCATTAATGCTTCTATGCTGCTCTGCTCTTTCTGTCTTTGTGTATTTTTGGATCTGTTACCTTGATGTGTGTGGGGATTTCTTTTTTCAGCTCAATCTGTTTTGTATAAAGTGTCACTTAGTCTGCCAGACGAGGCTTTTTCCCTGTACGTCTGGATGCCGCTCGTGTTTAATGACTGAGGGAGGCTTCGATGCACCATGAAACCCGGGGTTTCGTTTTGGTTAGTTTTGATAGGACCGATCCTTATGGGGAAAAAAGGGGGGAAGTTAACGAGTTAAAGCATTATCGAGACACCAGTGTAACCACTTAGCAGAGCTCTACTTCGCTCCCATGCGGCCTCAGTGTGCGTGTTGTGTTACGTGGGTGTTCTCGTGTGCGAGTCTCAATCCAGCCGTGGCTCACGGTGGTCAACCAGCAATGATTGCGTGAGATTGTTTAACAACGTCTGCACAGCTTTTAGAAGGAAAACATTTGATGAACAGATCGCGCTGGTCCGTGAGCTGCCTGTCTGCGTCTGACGCCTGCTCATGCACGGCTTCTGGGTTTGAGCGTGAGCCGCTGTGGTTCTTGAGAGAGTTTGACGCCTGCAGAATGGTGGGCATCCAGAGACAGTTAAATTACATCTGCAACAAAACCGCAGACCCCCATACCAGACGAGCTTCCCTTCCAGCCAGCCAGCAAGTCGGCCAACGAGCATGCACCGATACTGTTCTCTCCTTCTCCTGTTTATTTATTTTCATATCTTTGCTATTCTCATTTTGCATGGATTAAGCAAATTTGAGATGTGCAACGCGCGGTAACATACACAAGCATTAAACAGGTACCGCAGACACACACACACACACACACACACACACACACACACACACACACACAAACACACACTTATGTCTAATGACAACAACAAAAACAGAGAAACACTTCGACAAATGACTTGAGATGAGAATTTGACTACCTGGCTGTGCGGTTGCCAAACAATCACAGTCGGTAGAAGCAGAGCTGTAAAACAGACGTCATCTCAGCACACACATTGTTTTATAAGTACGTGTGACTTGAAGTCTGCTGCGGACTCCCAGATTACTGGCGGTTGCTGCTTCCAGTTAACTACAGGGTAGAATTTGGTGTAATTTTCTAATTAGAAAAGGTCAAATGTCTGATAACTTTCAAATGAGAAAAGACTCCTCTTCCTGCTGTTCCAAGAGTGAACTCTGTCAGTCTGTCAAACTGTGCCAAGTCCTTGACAGTCTAAACCCAGCCGCCACAAACTGGCTGGAACCGTCTCAAAGCAACATAGGAGGAGGAGGGGGAGTGGAGGGGGAGAGAGAATGTGCGCACACACACACACACACACACACACACACACACACACACAGGATGAAATGAGTGTTATATGAAGCAGGGAAAATAAGGGAAGGGCTAATGAGCTAGAGACCGACTGCAGCAGCCTCCTCCATCTCTCTGGCACTTAAGAGTCACACTTAATGCCTCTTCATATTAATGACCCAAAATAAGTAACAGGTCGTAATCAGACACTACATTTGCTGATGAAGTGTATCTCTCTCTCATGTCTCATTTGGTTTGTAAAATGTCACCCGATATTGGTGTGACTTTGCTGTCAGTCTATATATATGTCTGTATGTCCTAAAATATTGAAGAAGGTTGGAGGTAAACTTGCAGTTTCTTTATTTTGTTATAGCTATGGACCACTTTATCTCATGTTCACACACTTTCCGTGTATGCATGACATTTTGGGCAATAAAACCGGAGCAGGCTGAACCTGAGATTCCATTTTTCATCCCACATCATCACAAAATAACTGCTGACAGTCATCAGTCCAAAAACGGCTGACAAAAACAGCTCAGTGGAGAATTCAAATGGAAATTGAAGCCATTTTCACACATAATTTCACCATATGGACACCTACAGTTGCTCACTTACGATACACAAACACACTAACCATCCTCTGGTGGTTTCCTGTTCGCACCTGACCACGGTTGTGCAAACATTTGGCAGAGGGAGATGTGGTCATTTCTTCCTGAAGTAAATTAAAGTCAACAGATCTGCTTGCCGCAGGAGAGACATATGGGCCAAATATTAACCCGACCAAATACGTGCCGCATGCAGTGTAGCAGCCGAGCAGCAGTGTGTGTCCAACTCATGTTTGGACATGTGAAATGTATGGGAACCGTCCAGTAATGGAGGTAGTGCCTGTCTTTAATATGTAGCTGCACATAAGGTCATTCATGCTTTAGTAGATGGCATCCAACCTTTAGCCCATTTATGTCTGGGGATTATCTTGCTTTCCCTCCTTCTACTCAAGAAGCATGGTTCCTCTGCTTCCTAAATGTCTGTGGCTGGCTTAGCTGGGACACACAGTGTGTGTAGACAGATAAACTAATACATCTAAAAACTAATATTATCTGCATAACATCTTTGATATTGGGGTATTACTTCACATTGCTTGGAGCAGTGCAGTTCACTCATGTCAGCTCATAAACAATGAATGGAAAAACATTCAAAAGGGGTGTATTACCTTGCAACTTGTAAGAAGTTCAAATGTGTTTCCACAAATGTTTACTATTGTATGGTATTTAATAAATGAGGAAATGCATTAAAGCATGATGGAAAGATTTCTAACTGACAACATAAAGATGGGTGTAAACTCCACATCAGCCTAATCCCATCATACTCCTGTTGATCCCCTGATTTTATCATAAACTCCAATCGAAGATGAAAATATTTATATTTTTTAAAGATAACTCCTAGTCATTTTGAGCATAATAACAAATATGGACCTTTTTCTGTTCTATTTCTTCCACCAGTTGTTTTTGTGTGACATCTGACGCCTGAGATGTTAGTCACCATGCTGTTGGCTCCTGCCTGTGTGCTGCTGATGCTGGGAGCGCGTGCTCTAGCTGGAGGCTATCCCCCCGTGGCCCACATGAAGTACATGCAGCCCATGATGAAAGGGCCTATCGGACCCCCGTTCAGAGAAGGCAAGGGACATTACGTTGGTAAGTAAGCCATGGGATTATGTGCGTCTCTTTTACGTCAACGTCTGCTCTACATACACTGTTTGCTTTTAACTCTGCCGGCCACTCACATTTCAGCAACAGTCCATTCGGGCATTTGGACCTGATTCAGGAGGATTTAACCCTATATTATCAAGCTACGCTCCTCAGTATGGCAATGTTGTATATGATAAACTATCAAATTAGCAACTCTCTTTGACCCTTTGACAAGTCGCTGTGTCCCTGATATTATAAATGTAAGTGTACACAGTAGCCAAACTCTAGTTACTTCTTGATGTTTATGTAAGTTATTTCAAATTGAATAGTTCCGGGGTCAAAATCATTTCCTGCAATGTTATTTGTTCCAACTATCTGAGCACTGATGTGGATCCAATGCAAGTCCTTAAGAACAGAGATAGAACGACGTCTTCAATCTGTGACTGATGTCCAGACCCTCCCAGGACCGACCTGATCACTAAAGCCACTGGTTTAGTGGCTCTCTGCAGGCAGTCGACGGACTCACTGAAGTGTGCGTCTCGTTGCCCCGCGGGTCCGACAGCTTTTGGCAGCTTCTCAGTTGAGGCCTAATGGAGGCCTGATTGCCCACCGTTTGCTGAGCTCCACTTGGCCAGTGGTTCTTCCTGCCATCTGGATGCTGTTACTCCGCTGTTTATCAATTATTCTTCAGCTATGTGAGGAAGGAGAGAGTGTGAAGGGTATAAAAATAGATTGTATAAAAGGCTCAGGAAAGGGGAACTGGGATATTGAGGGGGTGATAATCATTCTGGAAAATGAGTCCTTGCTGTTATTGCCATCATTATCACATTTTACTCAAACTACCAATACCATTTGTTGATCATAGAAGACGCGCCATGTGGGAACAGTGGCCCCCTCTTTCAAAGCCAAGTTCAAAGCAAACGACAGGCACATTTTCATTGCAGTGCCATAATAAGATGTGGACAAAGACAGATTCCAGAAGTTGGATTCAGAGCAATTTTACTCCTTTATGTGTTGCAGTTAAATTCCTCCACGGAAACATCAACGATTTCCAGTTATGCTTTCTATAAATTTGATTTCAAAGTTTGCTAGAAATAAGATTAAGATTGGAGGAGCGACATTTATGCTCCATGTGGCTCACATGAATACAAGGCCTTGACTGCCACCCAGTGGTCTCATGTTCACATTGCATCACCACTGAAATAGTTCATAATTTAATTAACCACATTACATTACATTACATTACATGTCATTTAGCAGACGCTTTTATCCAAAGCGACTTACAATAAGTGCATTTCAATCTAGTACAAACTAAGAACAACAAGAATACAGAAAGTAACATTTCCTCAACATAGTCAAACTACAAAAGTACCATAATAAGAGCCATTCAAGTGCTACTAAAGTGCAAGTCTGTGTTTAATCCAGATATAGTCGGAAAAGGTGCGTTTTCAGTTTCCGGTGAAGATGTAGAGACTTTCTGCTGTCTGATGTCAGTGGGGAGCTGGTTCCACCACTGAGGAGCCAGGACAGCAAACAGTCTGGATGTAGAGTGATGAGCTCGAGGTGACGGAGTCACAAGTCGGTTGGCTGTTGCCGAGCGGAGCGAACGTGCCGGGGTGTACGGTGTGACCACATCCCGGATGTAGACGGGGCCCGATCCGTTCAGAGCACGGTACGCCAGAACCAATGTTTTGAAGCGGATGCGGGCCGCCACCGGTAGCCAGTGAAGAGAGCGGAGGAGCGGAGTGGTGTGGGTGAATTTCAGGAGGCTGAAGACCAGTCGAGCTGCTGCATTCTGGATGAGTTACAGAGGCCGGATGGCCACATATACTGAAACTATCAGTTTAACTTTAGCAAAGATACATACATAGGATATTTAGATCTAACATATCAGCTGTGGTATTAGAATGTGCAAATATACTAAACTTTTCCAGAAATGTGTAAAATAATGTCTGTGATGTTATTCAGAATGTGTGAAGGAATATAGCAGTGTATTGTACTGATCATATAAAACCAACAAACCACAGATACAACATCTCATGACTCAGTATACGAGTGCAGTAACCCCCAAAAAATGTTCTGTCATTCCGTGGAATAATAGATGTTCAGAGAAGAATTCATGGAAAGACTATAAAAAACCTTAGCAAATATCTAAAAGCGAGACATTTTTTTGAAACAAAGGCTCAGTCATGTGTAAAGGTTTTCTTGTGCAATCACAAGCAGCCAGTCGGCACTGCCCCGGGGCGTGGGCAAACCCGTAGGTTTGCTCTTACAAGAGCAGAGTTCAATAAATTCAGTGACTCTGTCAATTTAAATGTATTTGAAAGCACAATTTAAGTCATCTGGAGAGAATCGTACCGAAGAAGCCATTATATCCTCTCAAGTGTGAAGCACCTTATTTACTCTCTCCGGGTGATTTATTAAGGCACTCTACAGTAGCTAAACAAACAAAGCTGAGGGCAGAATGCTCATTACACACCTGAACACAACGTTTCGGCTGGCACCCTCGCTGGTATAGACAAACTCAAAGGTTGTATGTATTATTGAAAGGATATACAAGTGATTACATCTGAAATATTACAAACACTGTACAGTCTGGTAAATAGGTGAAAGGTAAACCTGGAAGTTAGTAAGCAAAATCATCACAATTACCCACAGATGTCTTGTTAATGTCAACAGATATTAAAATAAACACTTAAAGTGTAAATGATGTCACACAGAATGGCAAACAAAATTGGTATTTTGCTAGAATGTTGATTGCACATATTCTGTATGACATATTTTTCATTTTCTAAAAGGACATGATGCAGGCTTATCGCATGCCAAACATAATAATGTACACACACACACACACACACACACACACACATATACATACTTAGACTCATTCAGTACTATGACCCAAGTGCTGTTTAGTGTGTTACTCTTTTTCTGTATCATCATTCTGTCAAATAATCTCAAAAAGGCTGCATTCTCATTAACTTCCAGCAGGGGGAAGTAGTGGCCTGTAGTTACATTTGGGGAAATAATGGGATTTTATAACTTTTATTTCCCTGCAAGTTTATTATAACAAGGCAGAGAAAAGAATACGTTTTCCCCTCTGTAATTTATTGCTGTTGGTGTATTGACAGATCCCAGATTTGAGAGGGTGTGTGTTACATATCACTGTTTTGTTAGAAAACGAGGATATATTCATTACTGAATCTTTGCTTTCATTGGATTTTTTTCTCTGCAAGGTTGTCTGATAGAGATCCAAACAGGCACCAAGCATTCTGAAAAGTGGCCAGTTGTCATTTGTGCTTTCGTATGAACAGATTACTCGGTGAGCTGCCCTCTGGCCATGAGACCTACAGCGTTGTTGAGATGAGCGGCAGCAAATCTGATGACATGTTGTGATTACAGGCCATGCCTGTGTTCCTGCTCTGTGTGGCCTTCACTCAGCTCGGGAAGAAAATTGAGACACCTGGAACACTTCTTCAGTCTAGTTTCCGCTTTGTTACACAATCAATCCCAAGTCCCTCAGGTGTAGAGCACCCATCTAACTGTATGGTTACATGGATTGTTATATGGATTGGAGACCTGTCCATAATGTAGTCTGCCTTCTGCTCATTCTGACCTGGGATAGACGTTAGCCCTTCATGAAAATGAATATGCAGTTAAGAATAATTATTAATTAATGACCTGAATAGTCCGGAAGCTTACCTTGCCTTCGATTCTTGGAAAAAGGTCATCAGATGATACAGTCATATAAAAGGGAATTCAGAGGACTCTTAACAACATGATTGAGATTTTAATCGGTTACTGACGTTGTGATGTCAGATGTTTCATCTCTGTAGCTACTTAATTCATGATTCATTCAGTCTGCCCTCAATTGTTGTGTTTACTTGACAGTGGACAACATAATCAGCCCCCAGTTGCATGTGCACATCTTCTCTCTCTTGTGCGTTGATTCTCTCGTTGTGGACTACGTTGTTTCAAAACTTCAAAACTTATCAACAGAATATTTAATTTTATTAGTATTTTTTAATTGTTTTATTTATATTCTTCATTAGTCTATTTGCGCTTGCTTTGCTGCAACAGTCTGCATCACTATAGTTCAACTTTGGGATAGAGGATTGGGGTTTTTCTACAACACATGTAGGATTGATTCATTGACTTTTTAGATGTTTTATTCTTGAGACCCTAAGTGGCAGAAAGGAGTAAAGTCCAGTGATTCAAGTATCTTTCGTTGTTACACAACGATGACGCAGTGTTCGTTAAAGACGGGTCTGAATGGACCTCTCATGGTGAAGCAGCTGGTGGATGCTGTTGGCTGCATTTGCTTTTGATCTATAGTAATTTTAGAGAGTTTTATTATTTCTTTCCAATTGCATCCAGGACATGACACAGCTGTGTCTCAGGTGGTAGAGCTGTTCATCCTTTTATCGCAAATCAACAGTGTTCGAGTGAGATATGAATCTCAGGTTTCTCCCTGGCACTTTACAGCAGCCTATTGCTGCTAATGTGGAACACAACATCTTTTTTTTTACATAAACACATTTATATGTTACATGTTGTACACTTTCTGATCAGTTTTATACTTCTAATATATTATCATGCTAACAATATGATCTTCTTTTTTTGCAGATATGCCACCCATGATGGAAGTCAAGGGGGAACCAGGTCCCCAAGGAAAACCTGGAATTAGAGGCCCCCCTGGGCCTGACGGAATTCCAGGCAAACCTGGACTGGGCAAGCCAGGTCTCAATGGCCAGCCAGGCTCTCAAGGGCCTCCTGGTTTTCCAGGAATTGGTAAGCCCGGACTTCCAGGGCTCCCAGGAAAAATTGGTCCAAAGGGAATGAATGGGCTTAATGGCGAGGTTGGCCCTCGAGGTGAACCAGGTTCCAGAGGTTCTTCGGGGCAGCCCGGCCTCCCTGGCCCATCTGGCTTGTCTCTAAATGGGAAACCTGGACTTCCAGGCATGAGAGGCCCCTCTGGCTCTCGGGGTGAACCAGGAGGAAAGGGTCTTTCTGGCCCACCAGGTGAACGTGGGCTTCGGGGAGAGAATGGAAATGGAAAGCCAGGGCCTTCAGGTATAAGGGGTCCACCCGGGCTAAAAGGCACGTCAGGACTTCCTGGTCTTCCAGGTATAGGCAAACCCGGCCTAAAAGGTTTGTCTGGACTACCTGGTCTTAAAGGTGATCAAGGACTCCCAGGGGAACAAGGAGAACCAGGAGAGGCTGGGGCTCCAGGTCTACAAGGTCTGCCAGGACCAGTTGGATTAGGGAAACCTGGGCAAGACGGACTGCCTGGAGGAATAGGTTTACAAGGTCCAAAAGGTGAGGCAGGGCTCAGGGGTTCTCCTGGTTTTCCTGGCACTCCCGGTTATGGAAAACCTGGTCTGAGTGGGCCTAAAGGAGACAAGGGCTATGGTGGGTTGCCTGGTCTCCCAGGGGACAAAGGAGAGCAAGGAATGCTAGGCCCACTTGGGGAACCAGGCCTTGATGGACAATCAGGACCACCAGGACTTCAAGGCCCAATGGGACTCCCTGGAAAACATGGAATGCTAGGACAGAAGGGAGAGCTGGGGCCCCAAGGCCCTCCAGGACTTCCTGGCCTCAGAGGTGACCAAGGTCCGAGTGGATCGTTTGGAAAACCTGGCATGCCTGGGGAGAAAGGTATTCTTGGACCTCACGGTCCTGTTGGAAAACCGGGACCCAAAGGTGATGCAGGGCATATTGGCCTACCTGGAAACCCAGGACTGACAGGTATTTCAGGGCCTAAAGGTGAAACAGGTTTTATAGGAACGCCAGGACCCAGGGGCCAGTCAGGAATTCCTGGTCTACAGGGTCCCATGGGGCCCATGGGGCCACAGGGTGGCCATGGCCAAAAGGGTGAATCCGGTCTCCCAGGGCCTCCAGGACTGGGTAAGTTTGGAGAGAAGGGAACTATTGGTCCCCAGGGTCCTCCAGGGAAAGCCGGCCCTTCTGGGCTTAATGGTAACAACGGTGCTCCTGGCCTTCCAGGGCCCCCCGGCCCTCCAGGAAATGGCCAAGCAGTTTCTGCAGGGCCATCTGATTCGCAGTTGGAAGGGGATGAAGTACCAGGGGACCGGAAGGGGCCTGCATACAGTCAAGGCCCGCTCTCTGCCTCTGTGGCACCGGCCTTCACGGCCATCCTCACCACACCGTTCCCCCCCTCTGCCATGCCAATCAAATTTGACAGAACCCTGTACAACGGGCAAAATGCCTACAGCCCGACTACTGGCATGTTCACTGCTCCTTTATCTGGGGTCTTCTACTTTGCATACCACATGCATGTTAAGGGAACAAGCCTGTGGGTGGCACTGTACAAGAACAATGTGCCAGCTACTTACACCTATGATGAATACAAGAAAGGCTACATGGACCAGGCTTCCGGTAGTGCTGTCCTAGAGCTGAAGGAGGGTGACCAGGTCTGGGTCCAGATGCCCTCGGATCAGGCGAATGGCCTCTATTCTACCGAATACATTCACTCCTCCTTCTCAGGATTTCTGCTCTGTCCCACATAACCCTGTCCTTTCATTCCTGTTCCTGTATCGGCACCTCAGAGCAGCCCTAAGCCTAAAATACATGCAGCCGTTACAGAAACACATAACCCATAGGAATCGCAATATTATTGCCATCATCTTTATCCGTCTCACTCTCAGCAATATCAGCAAGAAAAAGAACTTTGTGAATTAAATATTGAAAGTTTTTAAAAGCAGGGGAAGGAATTTCATACTGTGTTCTTTGTTTCAATGTCCTTCAAATGTATGTTTTGGGTTGTATTTCATGGTGTTTTTTTAGCATATAATATTTTAATTATTATATTGTCATAATGTTATTGTTATTATTTGGTCCTTGCCATCATTGTTGCTGTTGTTGTTGTTTATTGGATTCAGACTATTAAGTGCCTTACTTTGTAATGTGCTAGTGACAGACCTTCCCATGTGACTGCACATCCTGCCCACAAGCTCTGACATCACCAGACCCTGGGGGGTGATTGGTTGCAGTCACGTCCCCCTTGTGTTCCTATTTAAACCGTGTATGGCAATGCTGACATAAAGAGCAACAATACAACATAGAAAATATAGAAAGACAATAGCAAAACAAGGCATTTTGTGGCTGAAATACTATTACCTTTGACGTTTCTTTTGTTTGACCTTTATGGTACTCTAAACAATTGCTACGTTAAAATTATTAATGGGATTAAATCTTTGTTTTAAGAGTGAGATATATATATATATATATATATATATATATATATATATATATATATATATATATATATATATATATTGACAATTAGTTGGCATCTCTAGGGTGCTTATTTCTCTGCTTCTTTCTGAATTTAGTTGGCGACCATTTAAAGATGACCTTTATCTTTTTTTTTATAATTTATTGAACTGTCCAGAAATGCAATCCAATAAACACAGTCCAAGAATAAATATGACCACACAGTATTCAACTTTAAAAATGAAACAGGCCTGATAAGAGTTGATATTTTTACTTTCAGGAAAAAAATATTAAGGATTATAATTATGCATACAGTCAAGGTTTACATGGCATGGAATAGATACTCAGAGCAACCGCAATATGGACGCTTAGGACACAACTCCAGCTGGATTAGTGGCCCATTACCTTGTATTGATCCCGTTCTTCACATTTGCCCTGCAAATCCCACCGCGGTGGTGCAGGCATCCTCTTCAGGCGCTCTTACAATGACATCACTGCTTTCTAATGGCATCCTACCCATTTATACATTTAGTATCACATATCACATTAATATTCAAAGTGAGCAATCTCTGCTACCAGATCATGAAAGCTGCATTTCTGACCACATGTTAAGATGCTGACTGTTTAGGGAAAATAGGCATGCAAATTGCAAATGGTTGACAAACAAAATGCATCCACTTCTTCCTTCAATGCTAGTTTCTAAGCAACTTCTTGTTGCCGGGCAAACAAGAGCAATTCTGTATCATTCTGAAGGAAATTGTTAAATAATTCCCAAACCATTGTGTCTAAAATAGATAAATGATCATTTTGCTTCATGGAACATCTGTGGCTACAGGACGAAATGTCTTTCAGAACAGAAAAATAATGAATAATGGCAAAAATATAGAGCCGGAAATGAGAATCAATCTGTATTTACTCCATAAATAAGTAAAAGGACTGACTGAGGCCCGCAGGTTGTGAAATACAGGTTGTGTAACATTTAACAACCTCCTGCCAGATTTCTGGGAGAGGTGGCGGGCCAGAGGTGAGAGAGGTGTATGTACTCATTTCGGTTGGATAAGGCATTAAAGGATACATGCTGTATGTGTAGGCGTGTACTTGTATGTTCTGGTAAATATATACCCTTCTGTCTGTCACTATGTCAACACATGTGAATGTTTGTGTGTGCGTACGTGCGTGTGTGTGTGTGTGTGTGTGTGTGTGTGTGTGTGTGTGTTTGTAGTTGTCACCCTTGCATTCAGGTCATTAAAACTTCAGCGAAGATAATCACAAACTTGAATTAAATTACAAACCCTGAGGAAGAGCTTAAAGTCCTGTTAATGTTCCACATGTATTCTGACTCCAACATCTCTCAGCCTGCTTTGGGCTTTTAAGAAAAATACCCACACTGCAAAGTAAGGGAACAAGTTATAAAATAGGGGACGTTAATGGGTAGATTATGGGAGATGAGAGCAACATAATGAAGACATTTACGAAAAATAAATTGCTGGTTGACACTGAACACTTTTGACTATTTTGCATATTGGTTCAATGAGTGGCATATTGGTGTGCAACATTTGTTGGGTTGTACTTGGGCACGAACAAAAAAAACGACACTCTGGGGAAGTGTGCAAACATCTTTTATCATAATTGCAGAAGAGAGGACGTTTAGGCAAGATTGAGAAATGGCTTGGAGTACCGATCGATTACCGTGCCTTTACTTATCAAACGCTATCATTACACTGAATTGAGGAATGTCAATGTGCAGGAGGAGTGGGCCAAATATTGAGTTTTGCAATCAGAATGAATATTGTATAGAATGTTTCTATAAATCATCTACCATGCTGTGTCACGATACATAAACAGTAACTCTTCTGGGAAAGCAGCCCTAGGAGAAGTCCTAATCAGTATTTTACTCTTGCCCTTTCCTTCTCATAAAAAAACAAAACAACCTACAACTGCTATACGTAACATTATTGTCATATGAGTCTACAAGACCGCCTGAGGCTCGTTGTGTACTGTATCTTGCCTTTTTTTTGTCGCCATCTATTTTTGGACATATTAAATGGTGATGTGAGTTACATGTGGCTATAGCTCTCTGTCCTTGCGTTTTGCTCGGAGTGTTTGCCCTGTGTGCAAATCAGTCAACGAGTGTCAGTAGGATTCACGCACCGTCTCGATCACAAGTGTATTTTCTGTTTTTCTTTTAAAAAAATGACACTTTTTTAAAGCCTTGCTTCGGTTCTTAAGGGATATTTGTTTGTTTTAGTTTCCGTAAATACAAACGGCCATTCCCATTTGCACATGAAATTAATGAAGATGTATTTATACATTTCTGATAATTTAATAGGGATGCCAAAACCGACCACCGAAGCCTAGAACGTATAAATGGTATTTAACAGCATTGATGAGTTAAAAGCATTTACGACATGTAGTTAGCATTCTAGAGTTGTTTGTGAAGGATTATTTGTTGACTTTTATTTTCTATTTGAGTAATGTACAATGTATAAACTTCAAAGATATTTCTCATACAAGGCATACACTCTATGCAATAGAATTTGGGTATAAAATGCACTCTTTTTTGATCAAAGATGTTTGTCTGCTTATACAAAATCTACAGTACTTGATTGTATTGATATCACATCAATAAAAACCTTCTTGTATATTGGTGTCAGGCTCCCTCTTTCTATCTACCACATTTTTATTTGTACATGTTAGTAGGCGTTGAGGTTGTAGTAAGTGACTTTCATTTAAATCTACATCTGGTTTAGAAATCTGCTACAGGCGAAGGAATGAACACTAGAGGGAGATATACAATATAGTAAAAACAGCATTTAAGGCCACACTTTTGACAGATTCTTGTTGATCTACTTAGTTAGATCAGAGCTGAATTGATAGGCTTGGATAACACTTGTGTATTAGTCAGATACTTGGAATTCTCATCCATTGCAAACACATTTGTAACACAAAAATACGTAACTTATAATACACTAATACGTAAGGCCTATTATAAACAAGGCAACATTAGTTTGAAGATGCAAGTGAAAAACACTTCAACCTTCAGGAAAAGTGTCTAACCTTACTGTGCTATGCCATTGGTATCCAACAACAAATATGGTCTAAACATAGATATTTATATATTTTTGGATACAAACAGACATGTATACTTGTGTATATTTATATGTACAAACACACACATGATACAATTCATAAAATGTAGGTTGGAAAACAATCCATCAGCAAAGCCATAATTGCACGGTTATTTTCTGGAACTGTCGTCACTGGGGAGCTCTCGTCGATCACCCGGATTCTTCTGACGTCGCACTGACGCCAGAACTTCATGCTACATTCGGGTGATGGTACTAAACTCGTACAGCTTTATTCCGTACGTGAGATACGTGCATACACGTGCTCTCGTAGAGGTAACTTCGTAATAGCGTTTGCTTTAATTTGCCTAGTGTTACAATGAACTCATAAAGGGACATCGAGGCACATGTAGCTACAACAGGGAAGCTCAGAGAGATGCATGCGCACATCAAACAATGTATGCAAATGTCTCCAAGTGTGCACACATTTTCGTTCGCTGTATTCCATAGTTCTTAATAATATGACTGCATAGCTTGCGCTCACTGGTCAGCACCTCGCTGTGTCTGCGTGTTTCTTCTTCTTTAAAATTACAAAGCATATAATATACACTCGTGTGCCGTAGAAAGTGATCGATTTCTCAGGCGTCTCCCACTGTGTTGACTTGACTCTGACTTGGGCTGCTTCGTTCATATTTCCGACAGTCCCTGAATGTGTCGACAAATTGACTAGGCTCCTCCCCGACAGCAGTTCCCGACCTCCGACGAGAATTCAAGCTACCACATTGAAGTGGAACAAAAAGGCGACCTCGCAGCGTTTTTCTACACTCCCTCCACTTTCTCCGGGGTAGTCACGGGATTTCAATGTTCAGCCTGCTCTTTGTAAGTAAATAATAACTTAACTAGCTATTGCTGACCCCCTTTACATGTGTCTCTGGCGTGATCGTACACGACTGTATATATAACACAGATTCGCAGAAACCCGATTCAAAGTTGGGTAGCATATTGTAGAAAGATCAGCACAACACATGGGAGCTAAAGTAAGTTGGTTCTGAGTAGACGGACCAGTATGTAGCATGTAGCCTCGTTAGCTCGCAGAGCAAACAGCTAACATTAGACTATTGGCCACGTAACGTCATCTCTACAATATTCCAAATCGTGCCAACATGTAATAATACAACCCCTAATTTTTTTCCTCCCCAATTTGTGTTTTCTACTTGAGTTTTGGCATATCTCTGGACCGCTTGCCAAATGTTGCTGGGAAAGCAAAGTGACGGAGCTGAGCTAGCCTGCTAGCTACTGCAGCTACGTTAGCTCGCTGTAGGGGCTAAGGCTATTTCCTAGAATAATAGTGAGAAGCGTCTGCGACGTTTCGGCTTCAAGTGTCAGCACGAGGGTACCCGCTGACTTTCATGTGTATTTAGTAACGCAGCTCATGGTGTGCAGTCAAACGCCACGGTTTATGCTCCAGCACTCAACGTCGTCTGCAGTTTCATAAAATAAGGGCTAAAGCAACGCCTAGCTATACAATGAAGTCTTTGCGTATCAAGGTAGCCCTTCTCTCGGACTACACGGTGGCTTCACGTTACCGGTTCTCTGGTTGACGTTTTGGAGCGATGCATGTTAGCGGTACCGTTCACGTGTTTATTAACCTGTAATTGTGTTTTAATAATGTTTTCAGCTTCTTTTGTTGTTGTTTTTTTTATTATTTTGCGGTTGACTCGACAGACGTCGCTGACGTTAGTTGTGAGAAGCTCGGCTAGAAGTATAGATGGCGACTTAGCTAACCGCCTTCCGCCCTTTGTGACAAATGTTGACCCAAAGCATGCGTGACCCGTTCATTTGAAGCCGCATGCGAAGCTCGCGTGTTAAGAACAGAATGAGTTGGTCGACAAAAAAGCGACATTTCCTGTCTGTTGTTGTGGCGGTATCATGAGTGACCGTCTGTATCGTCTCTTGCTCTCTTCTTTAACTAACCGGTTAGTCTCAGTACATTTGACAGCCTTTCATGTAGACATATAACTATCACCGAAAGTGATGCGGGTCTATAATCTAGCCTGTTTCTTAAAACGGAAAGCACCCAGTCGTTTAGCCATGTTGGTCGAAGTAAAATGAAGAAATGCTCTTGGGGAGGAAGTTGACTCAAGCAGCTGTGACACTAAAGGCCGCAGCACATTCCCATGCCTCTCAGTTTTCAATTTATGACCTTCCTATGGTTCCAGTCCCCTCTCTGTAATAAATGCCAGTGGGTAGCTAATACAAATGAATAGCTTTGAACACTCCTACCAACATGGGTGGATGAGTCAATGAGTAACTGGTGTAACAGGTAAGCTAATGACATTCCTGCTCATGAGTCACTGCAAGGTGACCCAATTTGCCTGTTGCACATTTAGAAGATATGACTTTAATGCACATAAAAAGTAGCAATATGTTCCCGTTATCTTTCTTATGTTTGTACGCAAATCATATAGTTGTACCGCTTTAAGTAATGCAAGCACCAACGTTGCATACAAAATACATTTGATTCCACATGTCTTGCAGAATAGTGATTTGTGTGTGTGCTCTATTTACATGTTGCTGTCGAAGTAGGACACTCTTACTGGTGACTTGCTTCATGTTATGTATAATTGACTGCCCAATGTAGAAATAGCATCGCTCCTCTCAGTCCACAGAGCTCAGCCTGCAGCTAAAAGCAGGCCGTATACAGTAGGAAGCCCTCATCCCAGAGACACTGCACTTAATGTCACTGGCTCCACCTTTTTATTTTTGTGCACATTTATAAACTATGAATTTTAAAGTTAGTCCAAACCGTCATGTTGCTGCATCGTTGTTTGACTTGGATGAAACACTAATTCAATTTTGTGTTTAGCTTACTAATAATTTGGTGTGTCAAAGTTAGCCTAAATCTATCTGCTTGTCATGTTACACCAACAGATGGTTGGCTCCTCTGTCTATAGGCAGCATGAGAAAAGGCAATGTGACAAGTGAGGAAGTTCTCACCCGTGGTTACCGTAACGGAGAAAGGCAAGCCCACTGTCCAGTAACGCGACACCACCTTCCCATGCAGGTTACTGGGGGAGAAGAACACCTATGTTGTGGCTTGCTGGCATTCAGCCCATAGAGCCACAGGGTGGCTACAAGTGTTGAAAGGTAGGGTTGAAGAAGGCTATTCCACAGTTACGAGGTTAAACAGATTTGGCCATTTAAAAAAGGAATGTATTTCTGCCCCATGGTGTCGGGCTGTGCTGAGGTGTGAACACAAGCTCATTTGATTATTTTTCTACGCATTTGCTTGCTAAGAGCCCTCCCTCCAGAGCAGTTTTGTTGTGTGGAAATGAGGTGAAAGTGAAAAACTAGGATTAGATACCCACTTTTTTTTTTTTTTTTCATCACATTTGTCTAATTTCCAGCCCTCAAGTGAAAAGCCATATACAACTCTGCACTGGTAGCCATGGGCACCTTGTGTGGTGTGATGGTTAATGAATCATGCCCCGCGCGACACGGCGTTCGTTTACAGTTGTTGCCACAGCGCTGGGATGAAGCAAAGACACAGGCTCAGTAGTTCTGGTGGAATCTGACAGATTGACAACTATTCTAGATGCTGCTGCTGCTGCAGGACTGTCTACTGAAACTATAGCAACAGGTAGGAATTGGATCCTCCTTTGTTGTACGCGTTTGAAGTTATCTTGTCTAGCTGCATCAGCCAGAAACTGCAGTCAGCAGACAAAAACACTGTCAGCGGCCAACACATGCTATAGTTAAGTGTGTTGTTGTTGTTATTGGAGTGCTTTTGTTGTAGGCATATGTAGCTGCTCACCTTTACTGATCCAGAACATTTTATAGTTTTGAAGCAACTAGTCCAGAAAACGTTGTGTTATTGCACATTGACACGCCTGGTGTGTTTTTCTCTTGCCTAGGCACTACTTTGCTTCTCACCCAGGCTTGGTCGTTTCTCCATTTCCCTAAGCAGCTTATTAAATGCATGAGATGTGTGACTACCTCTCACAACATGACCTTCAAACTAATTCATTGAGGCCATAATCTGAAAAAGATGGATTTTTTATTTTTTTTAATTTGGGTTTATTCAAGAACACATGGTGGGTTATATTTGATGCCTTTGGGAAGGAAGCTGGACATCTGAGTTTAGTTTATATGAGCAGCCACAACCCTGACCCTCTCTAATGTTGCATTTTCAGCCTAGCTCTGCAAATCTTTTCAGAGTGCACCATTGCTCTTCTCTGATCTATTCACAAGGGACAACACAATCCCCTACAGGAACACTTGTTGCTACTGCTGAGATAATCGTTGGTATGGCAACAGGCATCCCCTGATGCCGCTGTCCGAAAGCCAACTTAGTTTCCAAATGTCAGAAGAATTGATGTCACAGTCGGACTCTGCATCTCTCAGCAAGAATGTGAGCAGACATTCTCCTGTCTGTTGCTGAGTGTCGGTCTACCAACGTATTCATATTTGAGATTAGAAAATGACCATCATTCCAGCCAGAGTAATGCCGTCCCACATTGACTCGAGTATAACATTCTGACATCTAAATACTCAGATGAACCAACAATCCAGACACGCGTACACATAGGTACTGCTGTCCCTTGTTTAAAACTGGGTTCACTCCACAGGAAGTGGTGTACAGTTAATTGACAACATGGAAGTACTTGTGTACTGGCATGTTTGAGTAAAAAAAGTTTATTATGATCAACTAATCAGCATTATAGCTTTACCGATCCACCTGCTAATATCTTGTAATGCCAGTTTTAGGCTACATCCACACGATTACGTTTTCGTTTTAAAATGCATATATTTTGCTACGTTTACTCCTAGCGTCTACTAGGGATGGGTGTTATTATGATTTTATCGATACTTGTCCTTATCAATACTGCTTATCAGTTTGTATCTTTAAAGCCCCACTATGTAGTTTTTCCCTTGTAGCGCCCCCTTCAGGACTGATCAGGTGTCGTGTACCTCTGGCTCTCGAGCCATATATGGCTCTTTTGCATTTGAGTTAAAAAAAAAATATCTCCGACCGCCCCGCTGTAACTTCCTCTATCCTCCAGATCAGAGGTCCCCAACCTTTTTTTGAGCCATGGACCGGTTCCGTGTCATAAACTATTTTCACGGACCGTAGAGGGGGTCTAGTGAGAGCTTGCTCCCCGTGTGCGCGCCTCGCTCAGCCCGGTGTTTGGGGACCACTGCTCCTGATGACAGCAGAAGTAATGTCAGGTCCCTTTGTTAAAGACGTCTTTGTTCTATTATTAAACTCTGTTATTGATCGTCTCCACAGCAGCATGTCATTCTGTCTCTACGCGTCGCATAGTGGAGCAAATAAAAAGTCACCTGCAAGTGTGGACTGGCACTATGTGACGTTACGTAATCGCTGCCAGACAGCAGGTCGAAGTAAATCCGGGTTGGAATGGGCGGCTCAAAAATCTTACATTCGCCAGTTTTTTGCCCACAGACAATTTTTTTTCAAGCTGTTATTTTACGGTAGGAAAAGTTAAATAGTGTCGCTTTTAAAGAGGGGGATGGACTCCAAGCAAAGGGCGCTCCTTTACCTAACAATGCTCATTTTGTTCTGCACAACTGTTGTGAAGCTCTTAAAGTCTAAACAAACAAAAGCATAAATGCTCCAGTACAACCTCGGGGCAGCCTCTACTTCCTGTTTACATCGGTATCTACAGTGTGCCTCAGTTGTCATGTCATTTTTGTTTTCATGCATGTTGGTATGGATGCATTTCCAAAATGGTGCCGTCAAGTCTGTGTGGCCGTAGATTATTTTGGTTTTCAAACCCTGTATAAGAGGAAAACGCACTGGTGTGGATGTAGCCTTAATAGTACTCTCCTATCTTTATTTGTTGGCAAAGAGGTGGAGGTGTGGCTCACTGCTATGATGAATGTGTTGAGGGTGGGAAATGTCATCCTGTAGATTATTTGAGGATTGTGACATGAGATTATGATTTATCAAAGGAGCTCAGAGATGGTTGAATATAGTCCCTCGACCCATATTCCAAATACAAACTTGTATAGACTAGAACAACTTGACTGTTTGTCTGAGGAGGATACAGCTGTATTTAAAAACGAACAAAACAATAGTTAATATTGACAAATATGTTCGTAGCACATTTATACACATTGAAACAAGTATAAATGCTCATTTTTAAACACTTGGCTGGTGAAATGTTGAACTTTCCAAGCAGTATCTTTCTTCCATCTACTGACTTACTTTGAACTTCATTGCAACATCATATCTGTGGTTGTTCTAAACAGGAGTTTCAAGAGTCATTTGGTGATCCATTAAAACATTGGGGAAATGTTTAATCGACTGAGGCTCAAACAGGTTAATGTTTCAATCATTTTGCCTTTAGGGATGTCCCAATGTTTATTATTTAATCCTTTGTGTAACATGGTTTCCTCCTAGATGATTATGTAGGTGTAGCATGAGCTGAAAGACTTCCCCGTGTCACAGTGCAAACATGTAGTGGTTATTGGCTTATTGTTATTAGTGTCTATCATGCAGGTGTTTGATTTTGTGTAATTAAAAGTGCAACTAGGGCCACAGCGAGAGCAGCACAGGCCTTTGTTTGGAGATGTTTTCCTCTTTCCATTCCTGTTTGTAAGGTACTAAGCCCTGTTCTCTTTCAGTCCTTTCCAGAGACGGATCAGGCCTTCGCCCTCCTCCCCCTAAGCGCCATCAGAGGCCTTTGATCGTCACACTGTTTATCTGCGCTCATTCAGTGGCCGCAAAGCAGTGCGATAAGTGGGCTTTGCCATGTGTGAGGATGTGCGCGTGGAGTGTTCGCCTGTTCATGGAAATAAAGGGTTTACATATTTTCTCACCTCCCCTCTCCAGCCCAGTTGACACGGACACAAGCAGCCAGAACCAAAAGTACTGTCCTCCAAGGAGCAGAGCGAGGTAGCCCGTTGTACTGCAGGAGACCGAATGAGGATGTCCGTTTAGCAAAAGGCCCCAAACATTTAGATGGACTTCTAACTAAACAAATAAACAATAACAAAATAACAGCCAGTAACACATTAAAGATAGAAAAGCACTATACAAGTACAGGTCCATCCATTACCAAACTGAGCGTCTGTAGACGAAGAATACATTAAGCCATAAATTAATCTAATCAAGAAGGAGAAATGCATTTCAGAGCCTGTGTCTTGACGACATGTTTTGTCTCTCTCTGTTCTACCAAACCACAAAACAAGTCTTTGTACAATACGTAGGTCACATGTTTCAAGACCTAGAAGCAAGGTTGCAAAAATGTTACCAAAAAAATAGCAACAGTTCTGGAGCTTAACCTAAACCATGTATGTTGTTGACAATGAAATAAAAGATGGCAACACTAAGGCGTTTTTTATGAGTAAACCTTTTGGCTTCTAGGTTTTCAAGGCATTGCCACATTTTACGCCGTGGTAAAGTCTGGTCCTATTTTCTTTTGAGTTATTTTTTCCAGTCTACTCCAATCCCCTGTGCGCTGAAAAAGGCAGTGCAAATATTGGCTTGAAAACAAAGTCATGTTTTTAGGACTGCATGACTATATCGGAACGTCATCGGTATTGTCAGATAAAGGCTTCAAAGTGACATGTCTGTTATCCACATGCCTCGTTAACGTGGGATGCAGCTTTCTCTCTCGTCTGACCGCGGAGATGCACGTGGAATGTTTATCATGTACGCTAACTTTAAGGCCGAGAGCACTTGATGATCTCTGCAAATTAGGTGGAGAGAAATGTGTGCGTGTCGATAACGAATCAACATTTGCTGGAATTTATCTCGATATTGGATATATTCAGAAATCAAATATTATGCTGTCCTAGTTTCTTATTTAAAAATATATCAACTGATTGAAATAATGTAAAAACACAATGGCTTAAGTTAACATATATTCATCCAAAATGTTCACAAACAAAAACAAGTGACACGAAAAATAAAGAAATGTGATTCAAATCCCCCCCCAACAAATCCCATGCATTATTTCCATGATCCTGTGTCCTATCTGGCCACGAGATGCACTGGGCTATTTTGAGCTCAACTGTTGTCGGACGTTAATCCCTGTAGCTCGCCACAATGGACAAATATATATTCTAATTTTGAATTTGTTGACAGCTTTGGTGCGCATGATTGATATCCATCGGTAGTATCCAGCTTATTTTGTGGGGGGAAATGTTTTTATTTGTTTTTGGAAGTTTTTCATTTATCTTACGATACAAATTCAGATACAAAAAATTCCCCCACCGTAATACATAAACTAGGTAAGCAAATGCATACACACACACACACACACACACCCTGTCCATACCCTCATGGTAGGTGACGTAACGGTGTTGTCGTAAATGTTTTGTGTGGACGTGGATCAGTTCCCTGCCCCAAGACTGTATTCTCAGAAACTCGGCGGGCACATTATCAGAGTTCAGTAAACAAAGCGTGCGGCCACACATCATCGACACAACTTCCAAGTATCCCTTTCAGCCGAGTCTCCAGTTTGCAAAGCCCTGAGGTGTGTGCTCATGGGAGGCACGGCAACCGCGTAGGATCTCTGTTGGCGTTTTGCATGTCAGCCTACATCCCTCCATACCGGCTTGTCCCAGCCTGCCTGCAGATTTCCGTCTTGGTTGAAACACTAGATGGACTGGTGAGCTCAGGAAACGTATTACAAGCTTAACTAGTGTAGCTTATTATAGTTGTGTGCGTCGGCGTGCGAGTGCGTTCTTCTCGCTTGTCTGTTTGTCTTTGTGTTTTCGTGCATGACTGCTGGTGAGGGAGTGCTGCGCTGCTGGCTTCATGTGCCGACTGTTTGCTGAATGCTGTGGTGACCTGTCAACGTACCCCGCCTGGACGGGCCCGTTCAGCCGGTGGCCGTGGCCCCGGAGTTCTTGAGCATAAAGTACAATCTCTTGCCTTTTGACCAACCAGGAGAGTTTTATCGTTGCATTCTCAGACTTCTCACACCCAACTACTTGAAACACAACGTATGTTTGGGAGGTGTCACTGAAGGTGGGCCCGTCTGGTTATATCGCAGCCTCTTCCCTCCTGTGGCGCTTGCAGCCGATGATGCTGTCACCACTAGGGATGGGTATTGTTTTTTTTTATTTTCGATGCCGGTACTTTTAAAACGATACCGGTGTGCCTGAACCGATACTTGGGAAAAAAAAGGAAGAAGCACAAAACGATGATTGACAATGACGCCATTAAAAAGCCTCTTCGGCCATATTCCCTGTAAAGGCCGTTCTCATGGTCGCAGTGAAATGAAACGGATATCAGACTGTCGCACTCGTATGTCGCGCTCGTAGCTCATGGGCTATCTCCGAGTTGGCTTAAACATGGTTACAATGCCTTATTTATTATTTGTCGGCCTACTTTTATAAATGCAAGACTTGCGATCAACATTACGGTACTCGTCTGCGAAAAGACTCTCAGCCCCAGGAAAAGCGGTTCCGATTGGCACAAGTGTGAAACCCGCCCCCCTAAGAGTCGTCATATCTCTGTAGAGCTCTCTGTATCAAGTTGGACCTTGCCCAATGTGTCCCTGTCACTGAGGTTTCCCAACCAGCTGTTGCTTCTGTCCCAGCACTCATTTGAAATGCATGAATAGTGATTTCTTCATCTCATGTTGAATTGAGCACATTTAAGTTGAGCACGGCTCCAATTTGACGTAAGAGACTCCCACCCAGATCGGTAACCGAATTGACGTCACTTCAAGAACCCAGCTGGACCCTTGGGCAGGTGTGATCCCGTTTTATCTTGGCCAAAGTCACTGCCAAGTTCTGGACTCATTTTTTTGTTTGTTTTGTTCCTCACTTGTTTAATTTGGCGTCTCCATTGTTCTGTCCTCTTAAGGCTTGTTCCTTGCATCTTACCAGCTTTCTTGATGCCACTTTTCCTTTAGTCCCTGTCCACCTTGACATTTCCAGGCATATGCTATCTTCCATTCGGCATTCGTAGAGGCCACAGGAGTGAAGACGGGGCCTGTGACTGTCACTGATTGACGGTTTCTGAGTTTTGGTTGTGACCGGCTTCCAGTTTAGTTTCAGATCAATGCTAGCTCGAACAGTTGAAAGGAGAATGCATCCGTTTTGTTTTTTAACTTTTCCTTTATTTTGCTTGCATGTATCTGTGTTAATGAAGCTAATGTTTCGACATGGATGGCGGGCACTTCCCCTGCTTCTCCACTCTGTTCCCCCGCAGCAAAGAAGCCCTCCAGCTGCTTCAGTGCTGTCTGGTCATCCCCAGTCTGGCTGCAGACATAACACCAGACCACCACACAGGGCTCCATGTAATACTCAAATCTTTCACTAGGCGGGAAGGCGATGGACTCAGACATTCCACATTATGTGTAAACCTCTTGACGTTTTGCCACCATCCATGTGCAGACATCTTGAGTCAGTGTGACCGTTTCTCTCTCTCTCTCTCTCTCTCTCTCTCTCTCTCTCTCTCTCTCTCTCTCTCTCTCTCTCTCTCTCTCTCTCTCTCTCTCTCTCTCTCTCTCTCTCTCTCTCTCTCTCTCTCTCTCTCTCTCTCTCTCTCTCTCTCTCTCTCTCTCTCTCTCTCTCTCTCTCTCTCTCTCTGATTTTAGACCAACCCTCTTGCCCTTGTGGCAAATGTATTGCCCCAGCCAGCTTGTGACCACAGTATTTTGAATGGTGTTACATAGTTTGTGTATATCAGTGGTGGTGGGCGAGTGATGAGGATTTGCCACCTGACGGCTATCAGGTGTCAGCAAGAGCTGCCCACGCCTTGGCTCGACAATCATGGAGTCCCACGGCAGTAACGGCCTTCACAATATGGAAGGCTTTCAATTAGGCCTCCCACTGTGGTCGTCTCCACGCGCTTTAGCTGTGATAACTTAACAACTTCCTCAGGCAGTGTTCCAATCTTTTTATGATATTATAAGCTCTCTTATTGAAACGTATTGAGTCACGATGCATTAATATAACCACACTTCAATCAAATGCATTTATTCATTCAGGTTGCTATTAAACTTGAAGCTCTATAGTTTGAATCTACATCCATAAATAATGAGTGAGCAGATGCAGGATGCCCATGTCCAGATTTCCGTCCTTTTGCAACTTTATTGCGTGTTTTCTGTTCTGCGATACAGCCGTCCTTATCAGCTTGTTCGGCTACTCTCCCACTTTCCATCTTACCCGCTCATTCTGTTCCGTCTCTTTAGTTACTGCAGGAGATTTATGGGAGGCATTGGTTATTACATTTTAGAGGCTGCGCTTTTGCCGATTTGCCAAGATAATCAATACAGTGACTGTGAAGCTTAAAGATGATTAATGGCACTTTCGGTTATCCAAGTCATTTTTAAAGCAAAAATGCCAAATGCTTTGTGGTTACAGCTTGCAGCATCATGTGGAAAGTAAACTAACCAGCCTCGAGTTATGGACTGATAAGTGTCGACAAATACCAAATGTATGACGCCCTTAGCGTCAGGAATAAATTAAATATTATTAGATGGGATAGAGTGTAAGTTAAAGTTTTCATCTTTATTTTTGTGAAAAAGCTCTCCCACCTGTTTATCAGTAACAGCGGGCAGAGAGTGGTACTTTAGCACGTAACACAGAAAGAGGCCTTAGAAACAAATGTTGAGGGGAAAGCTGCTAAAATCAGAAAGAACACCGCCGTAACTAGGGACGCCCCCGACACCCAAGTATTATAATAATAATAACTTTATTTATGTAGCACCTTTTTTAAAACAATATTTACAAAGTGCTCCACAGAGTCAAAGCAAAACAAGTGGAATAGCAACAAACCAATATTACATTTAAAGGTATATATTAAAATGGAAAAATAAATTAAAAACGGACAACTAAATTAGGGGAACCAAAGTTCTGCATAAAATGACTCGCTTAAAAGCTGTTCTATAAAATTGATTATTGATGAGTTCCAGAGTTAACGGTTCAGCTATCGGTACTTTAGAAGCTACAAAGTGAGATCTCTACAGAAGGGTTTGTGTGTATGCGCTTTACTCGCGGACACACTCCAGCTCAGGACCGCGTGAGTCAACATGGCCGAGGGAACACAAAGATCAAAGGGATGGTGACACGTTACTCGAGTAGATGCTGAGAACCCTCTCAGGAAGGTAATACCTGAACTGTAGCAAACCATTTGTCAAACAATAATATATATGAAAGCTAATCTTATTGCACATCCCACTGCAAATGTATTTAGAAGACTTTTGAAGTGCTGCTCAAAAAATACTTTGTTTACATGCAAGAATAATAAGCCAATGTCGATTCTTTTCACAAAAAAGTCAACAAAAACCGATAAGAGCTTCGATAAGGATCCGCACTTGGAAGCGGTAACGATACCCATCTCCTAACGAGAAAGCTTTGTGCTTTGTCCGAGTGGCGTTGGGGCAGAATGTCTCTCACGCCCGACCGCTTTTCCTTTCCGTCCGTTTCCTGCTACTGAGAATCTGCTGAAATGACACTTCAACATAGGTTCTTTGGTGGTTTCCCGAAGAGCTGCTTGGACAGATGCAGGAAAGATGGTGAATCTAGTTTTATCGGTACTTATAGAAAGTGCATATTGAGTTGGCTAGCGGTTCGTGAGCTGCTTTATACTTTTAACCTTCTTCTGGTTAGCCCTGGCTAAATCCCTGGAGCCGCTGGCTTCTACTTCCAGGAAAGTTAAAAGCCTTTCCATTATTACATTTTCGCAAAACTGTTTGTCACCTGTTGACGGGAGGTTGTCTACATCTTTAATGCTTTTGTATTCTGCTTCTTGCCTTGTCATGTGGTTTGACATGTTTCTGCTTCTACAAAGTGTTTGTTTCCCATCATCTGTACGCTGTAACGACAGAACCAGTTTGCAAATTTCTGAGTGATTTGCATGCGTTTGCAGAAGAGCTGACGGTAGACTCACTTCCCTACTGATAAGCTCACTCAGGTCGTTTCTGTCATTTCAGTGCAGTAGACGTATACGAGGCCTCATCATCATGAGGGAAATTGCCAATACAGAAACACTGCTGTTGGCCTCATTAACACCCACACTTAATGACTGCTTCCCAGCCCAGATGTTCAAGTCCACGCCAGTATGAACGTTTAAGTGTCTCTTTGTCCTGTCCCTTTGTTCTCTGTAAACCTACTAGTGGCTGCATTTTAAAAAACAGACTGCATGATGTCACTTTGCATCGGGGTAAGCGTCCAGAAACCAGCTGCTTTTGATCCTTTAGCATAAGCTGTCATTAGGGTTCGTACGGTCATGGAAAAGTCAGGGAATTTTAAAATTAAAATTTTAAAACTTAAATCATAAAAGTTTGGGAAATGTGTTCATTTACGCAGAGTTTGAAATCAATATATATATATATATTTTTTAAAGAAAGACGCTCAAAATATAAGCTGGCATACGCTCTCAATACACTTTTTTTTTCTACATTTTTCATGTTTATATCGAGATTTCAGTTTAACATTTGGTTTAAAGTCCTGGACATCCATTGGTCCAAATGTGTAAGAGTCCTGGTCATTGAGCTGTCCTTAGTGTGCCTGTTGGCTTCTTGGTTCTTCAGTGTTTCCACCATCTTTCAGTCTCTCTCTGGTCCACGTTGTGGGTCCACAGGTCAAGACACATGTCCACTGCCCACTCTAGCCCCATGTATAGCCAGGATTAGAAGCAAACAAGCCCTTAAAGATCAGTCACTTTTCCAAGTGTCTGCATGCAGCGATGCCACATTGGGTTTAGAGCGGCTTGGAGACGATAATT
This sequence comes from Liparis tanakae, assembly GCA_036178185.1. NCBI lineage: Eukaryota > Metazoa > Chordata > Actinopteri > Perciformes > Liparidae > Liparis > Liparis tanakae. The sequence goes on from CM070106.1 coordinate 9,546,898, forward strand.
AAAGGCGCCGTGGAGGATCTCGGCCATCAAGCAAGAACCAACCGAATCACGGCAGTTCCGAGTGCCCTTGCGGCTGTTGCCAAGTATAAAACACCGAGGGGAGAAAATACATTTATGTAGGAGAGGGGGTTGAGACGCAGTTAACTGAGAGGACGAGTGACACTAGGCTAGTGCACGAGAGAGAGAGGAGAGAGAGTTGTTGTGGTTTTGGTAAATGTGGTCGTGACTGTGGATTGCAAAACAGGAGATGTCTCTTACTGGCTCTTTAAAAACTTTACAACTAGAAATCAAGCTGGTGGGGTTAAGAAACGCAATATAAAATGGTCTAATCTTTGTACAGTTGAGTCTAATATAGTGAGTGAGATGGGACTAAACCAGTCGGGGAGCAGAGAGGGTCTGGTTACTCTGGTGTCTCGAGGAGGTGGCGAGAGGCAGCGTGGGACCGCGATGCTGCGGCCGTCTGAAGCTTTGCCCGCTCTGCAATCCTCACCTTGTGACTGCTGCCTGTGACACGGGGCTGAAGTCCAAGCCCTTTCTCTCTGTTTCCCGCCCACGACTTCTGTGTGTGTGTGTGTGTGTGTGTGTGTGTGTGTGTGTGTGTGTGTGTGTGTGTGTGTGTGTGTGTGTGTGTGTGTGTGTGTGTGTGTGTGTGTGTGTGTGTGTGTGTGTGTGTGTGTGTGTGTGTGTGTGTGTGCGCGCGCACATTCTCTCTCCCCCTCCACTCCCCCTCCTCCCCCTCCCTCCTATGTTGCTTTGAGACGGTTCCAGCCAGTTTGTGGCGGCTGGGTTTAGACTGTCAAGGACTTGGCACAGTTTGACTGACTGCACCCTGGCTAGTTACAGAGCAGACATTACCTGTTGTGTTGGACGCCCTCTCTCTCACGTGTGTGTGTGTGTGTGTGTGTGTGTGTGCTACGTACAGGGCCCATTATTACTTTCCAATTCTGTGACTGGTGGTAAAACACATGGCTAATGTAATCCCAAGGTCTAGTCGGTTCACAGCAGATGCATGAAGTGTTGTTTATACTCGCGCAAAGTACCGTGGTGCGGGTCCCCGTGGATTTAAAAATTCAGAGGTGCACAACCAACAGGCGCAGTAACTCGTCTGTTGGCCTCTCGCCCGACGTGAAAGTTGTGATCACGACAATTATTGCGCGGCCATCACTGTTATGCATACGCCATGTAGACCTGTGGCTGAAAGATACAATCACCATGATGCCTTTTCTTCTGAACTTAAAATTACAGTTTGACATTCAAGAAGCAAAGAGGTCTAATTAAACTCTAAAGATGCGACTGTCTTCTCCCTCTTAATGTGTGGGTGGGGTCAATATTATTATTATAATGTGTATCCTCATGTAATCTCCTTGTCTCTCTCCTCTCCTGCCAGGGTTTCTGTGTTGACTTGAGCCATACCTATATGGCGTGTGTGAGTGGAGAATTCTGCCAGGCACAGCACCTCACCTCCGCGGAGAAGTGAATCGGCCGCCCCCCAAGGGACTACGCTACCCAGAAACCCCCCTGATTGACAGCATACTAGGAACTGCTGACTCATCTAAAGGCCCTCTGGGATACTGCGTAGTCCTTGGCCCGACTGACCTGCCTTGTCCCCACCAATACGACAAATCTTTGCTCGTCGCTTTCTTCTCGAACAGCCAATCACAAACAGCTCTCCTGAATGGGGTAAACTGATTGGATGACTCTTGGATAGTCTCTCCATCTTCTTCTTTTTTTATTTTTTTTTTAATTCTTTTACATTTTTGTTGTTGTAATAATTCATTTTTTACATCCCGGAGAACTGTGGACTAGTTGATCCTTTTTGTTACCCGTTTCTGTGTACATCATCCCGTAGTTGAACACCTGTTGTCCTCCTGACCCATTCTTCACCACGTGTAGTCATTTTTATTTATTCTACCCTTTTCTGAACACATCACTTAGCAGTCTCTGCTGACTTCTGAGCCAAAAGTTTCTTTTGTTTTGTAAGAGTATTGTAATTGTTTTTTAAGCCGTCTCGCCAACATGAACCGCCCCGCTGCAGTCGAGATTACCTACGAGTGCATGAGGTTCCTCATCACCCACAACCCCACCAATGCCACCCTCACCAAGTTCACTGAGGTACGTACGTCTGACCACGTGTGTATCCGTGTGAGTTGGTTAGCAAATCCTGTGTCTTAAGACTTTCTTTCTTGTCCCCCAGGACCTGAAGAAGTGTGACGTGAACACACTGGTGAGAGTGTGCGATGCCACTTATGATAAGACTCCAGTGGAGAAGGAGGGGATTCAGGTCCTGGTAAGAGTTCACACGCACACACATTTGCGTCAGCCCTTATTGTATGTTTCTCCTTTTTTCTTTCTTTTTTTACTCATGGACTCACACTCTCCCTTGTTCTCTAGGACTGGCCCTTCGATGATGGCGCCTCTCCTCCCACTCAGATTGTGGACGACTGGCTCAAGCTGCTCAACACCAAGTTCCGAGAGGAACCTGGCTGCTGCATCGCTGTGCACTGTGTAGCCGGACTTGGACGGTGAGTGACGAGCTGCATCGATTCGTCTGGACCGGTGACTAGAACGCATGAGGCAGTGCCACGTTTTGAACGGTCAACTTCTTTGTTGATTGTTTCATCCAAAAATGTCCATCAATTTATGTCCTGCTGACTATCATGGTACGTGGCACAAAGCTAGTAGGCTAGCCCAGTAGGGGTATGATTCTTCACTGGACTTTCAATTTTATTCATTTGATATTCCCCTGACATACCTGATGCTTCTCAGTGTTCTTACGGTCATGGAAAACCTGGAAAAGTCATGGAATTTTAAAATGATCATTTCCAGACCTGGAAAAGTCATGGAGAAAAAAAAGTAAATCATAAAAGTTTTGGAAAAGTTTTATCACATGTTCATTTACCCCGAGTTTGAAATACATATTTTTTTTCTTTTAAAGAAAGACGCTCAAAATATAAGCCGGCATACGCTCTCAATACGCAACATTTTCTAAATTGTTAATGTTTATACCAAGATTTCACTTTGATCATGGAAATTTGGTTTAAAGTCATGGAAATCCATCTGTCAACATGTGTAAGAACCCTGTTCTCAATATTTAGCCTCCTCAGACTGGATGAGCTGCTCTCTGTGTGCCGGTGCTTCTGTCCCTGCTCTGTGTGCGTCTGCTCTTCAGTTTAAACTGATGGTCAAATGAGTATCTTGACTGGTTGTCCTTACTTCCCGTTTGTGCTCTGTAAAGCCGAGTTCACGCCACACGACTCCAACTTGTCAAGCGAACATTCAACACCTTGGGTGTAACGGCAACTTTGGTCTGTGCGCTCATTGGCTGCGGCTCCTTGACAGATCCAGATAGCGCCTGAGTGACGATGTGCGAATGCTGAGCCGATGCAGATTTGGCTCCGATTTGTTTATGTTTAGTTCCGGGAGCTCCAAAATAATTGGAAATCAGGCTAAAGTCGTTTTAATATGAACTAGGCATGAATTGGCTGGTTTAATTATCATTAATGACAACACTTGGTTGTTTCTGCAGTCTTGAAAAGAAGAGGTAATTAAATGTCCATGTTTTGGGCTCGAGGTTACACAGGCAAGGCGCTGATGTCATATTCACAAAACAGGTTGTGCAGAACAACAACACAAGTGTGAAAACAAAGAAGGCAGAAGCCCGTGACGTGGGAGAGCGAGTGTTGAAATGTCCTCCCTCGCCACAGACGCACAATAAGCCGATCAGTTCTCAATGGCTTCCAGCATTTTGAATTGCTGTTGCATTCCAGTGGTTGTATAATATCCCGTTTTGGTTGGGCTGCCATGTTCTGAATTCATCTCCTCTTCTCCCCTGACCTGTGTTTACTGCATGATCTGCTTCACACTCTCGAGGCTCTTTAGTGTCGGAGGCTGCAGCAGTGTTGCCTGTAGTTGTTTGTCCTTTCTCTAACAATATTCTCATCCCTCATTCCACACGAAGACGTACGCCTATTCTCTTCCTCGCATGCTAACTATCCCTTGTGCATTGTGTGCGAGAGAGAAGCCACTGAAGAAAATGCTCAGGCAGCACTGGGATTTGACCCTCCAAGTGGTCTAGAAAGTTTTCTCTTTTTTTCTCTCATCTGGTGAGAAAGGAGAAGGTTATCTTACTGTAACTTATCACAGTTTTGTGTGTGTGAGCACCGGGTGCCAGCAGGGTAACAGTGGTTCTGTGCACCCCTGTTGCTTTCCCAGGCCTGTTTCCCAGATTTAAACCTCCTCCCTTCCCCTCCACCATATTACGATGGAACCGTGTGAACCGTGGCATTTAATCTTCTGTTCTCCTTCTCCCTTTTTGATTCCCTCTCCGTCTCCTTGAACTGGTCCATTGGATTTCTTTACCTCTCAGAGCTCCAGTCTTGGTGGCCTTAGCCCTCATTGAGAATGGGATGAGGTATGAGGATGCTGTGCAGTTCATAAGGCAGTAAGTACCCTCCCTACTTTTGCACTTTAAGGCTTTAATGAAGATCGAGTCTTAAATCAGTAAATGGTACAATGTGTGCGACTAGAATGGTGCATGTGAAATCAACAGCCTCTTTTTGGTAACAGACAAACTGTAATTTAAAGTTGTCGTTACGGAAAATTATCTCTGCATTGTTGACAACTTTTAAGTTCTTGCATTCTTCCATCTATGCTAAATACTGGGAAGAAGTATTACTCGAGTTTGGCACTGTGACTAGAAACCAAAGGCGTGTAAAAGAAGTAGTTCAATACTCCAGGAAGTTATTGTGTCCACAAAATACGGCACATTTTCGTTTTCGTACAGATCATGCACACTTTTATAATCTCTAATTTATTGAGCCTGACAGGTGCTGGCAGGTGTTTTTTGGGGGGGCCTTTGATTAGATCCAGGCTCTCGGTTTACCTCCCGTTTCCTGTCTTTGTTTAAAGCTCACAGACGTTTCTTTTTTTTTTTTACAAACGACACTTAAAATGATGAAGGCACTTGCAAATGACACGGTCGTACAAAATGTACTACCAGGCTGCCAAATGTAGCTCATATTCTCTCTCGCATCAAATTAATGGGTTATGTTTGCCAAAAAAGTTGTCCGTCTGCGGCTCAGTGGGAAAGGCCAGTCGCTCTTTCACCACAATGTCGGCCGCCCGATCCCCGGCTCGTTCTGCCCGCTCGCAGCAGCCGACTGCTACCAAAGGGTTACATGCAGAGGCCATTTTAAAAAGAGAGCAGTGTAACAGTTGAGCTAGAAGGTATGGTCAGTCCAGTAATGACCGTAATGTTTGCTATGTTGCGGTCAGTGGATATCATTACACTCATGTTCTCCTCTGCTTTCCGCAGGAAGAGACGTGGAGCCTTCAACTCCAAACAGCTTCTCTACCTCGAGAAATACAGACCCAAGATGCGTCTGAAGTTCAAGGATACCAACAGCCACAACTGCTGCGTGCAGTAGGCGGCCTGTCGGTGCAGCTTTCTAATGCACATCCTGTGGGGGATCTTCCAACAAGGGGAGACTAAAAAAGAAAAGAAAAAAGAAGAAAAAAAATGAAGAGTGCTATCAGTAATTATTGTGATGATTTGTCAACACTGCGTCATGGTTAATTGATCAGAGAGCTAGTGAGTGATCGAATGAATGAATCCAGATCTGGGGATCCACCAGCCGAACCAATGAATGGAAGGTCAAAGCACACAGATAGGCCTGCCTCCCGGTTATACTGTTCAACCACGGGCCCCAATTCTTTCAACTTGAGTCCATCCTGTTTCTATCTTTTTTTTTTTTTTTTTTTTTTTTTTTTTTTTTTTCAGTTGTAATCATGGGATAACATTTTCCATTTTGTGAATTTTATTTTTACACAAAGTTGATGACAATATGTAATGATAAATGAATTTCATTTCCACAAGAATTAATATTATGATCAGGCCAGAATAATGTAACTTTAAAAACGAAAGAAGAAAAAAATACCTTTTTAATCTTTGAACAACTTGTGACTGTCCATTTTGGTATTTGGGTGTTTTTATTTTTTGCACAAAAACTCAAAGGTTCACCTGAAAATGCAGCAATGTTTTTCTTTTACCCGTCACTTGCTTAATGTCACTTTCAGTTTAGGGGTATACTCAGTTTGAATATGTCTGAAATATTTATTCACAAGAAATGACGTGTGGCAGTTATGTGTTTGACAGGGGCAAGGACACTTGTTATCAATACCTTTTTTTTTCTTTTCTTTTTTTAATCCTTTGAGAGCCATGTCTTTTTTTCCCCCCTTTTTAATTTTTTTTTATCTCAGTGCAATAATCAGTTCACCTCAGATAAGCCCAACAAACCTTGCTGAGCATCCCACACACACACACATACAATCTCGCACACTTCAGACCGCCTCATCCAGGCAGTTAAACGGGAAAAGAAACGTAACTACAACAGGTACTTCTCCGGCTTTCATTCATTCTCCTTAACAGGGCTACAATAGGACTTCCCTAAGTCTACATATTTAAACTCGCACACACAGAGCCTAAGATTCAACCTGAAAGACAAGGTGGAGAAGAATGAAAATGGTCAGTTTTTTATCATTGTACCCATTTTGAAAAAAAAAAAAAATCCCCAATTCGTATTGGTTCTTTAAAGATAAATAAATTGAAATAAAAAGCATACGTGTCTTCTATTCTTTTCTCTTCTGCTTTTTTATTTGTTTATGTAAAAGGAAAGTAGTGAGAGCGTGACGTGGATCCTCCTCCATGTGGACAGGTAGTTGGAGTCAACACATGGCTGTGGTCGGGCTGCCACCAGCTGCTCTGTTGCATTCAAGTAAACATTTTCTTGATCCTCCCCAGAACAGCTTAAATCAATTTTCCCTTCCCACAAAACTCAAAGCGTGCGACTTTGTTGTGCGAGTCCTTCATGACCAATTTCGAACATTGTACGTTCCTGTTTCGAAAACGAGCGCTCGGTGATTAACAGCTTCTGTCTCCCTGACAGCGGGTGTGTGCGCGCGCACCCGCGCGTCGGTCAAAGCCTGCCCTCATGTCCTCTCCCAAACAGAAAGTGAGTCAGCGCCTCGTGGAAGGCACAGGACCCCGCCGTACTGAGAAAACGAATGACTCACAACCGCAACGAGTAATCACGACACCGGCCGATAACCGGACCAGGTGGAGGAGCGCCCCCTGCTGCTCACATTGCGGCATGGATAAGCGTCGGAGAGAAAGTGCAACATGCGGTTTGTCAACAATCCACCCATTAATTAATGAAAGGCACAAAACCGCTCAAATATTAATAACAATTTATTAATACACGACAATATAGTTTGGGCCTTTCAGACCGAATACGCGTCGGGATTTTTATGCTGTTTATTGTCACTGCCGGCAATAATGCTGCGGAACCACAAATGAGTGTCGACAGATTAGAGCTGCGGAACCGGCTTCCTCAACTATGAATGCCAAATGGACTTCCAGTGTAATGTATGACGACCAAAGAGTGTGATTTAAATCTGACTTTGTATTCGTTGTTCTACTCGAAGCTGTATTCAGACACCACCTCTGGTGTTATACAGTCCACCAAACTCCAGTGAATACAACCAGCCTTTTCATTTTCCACCTGACTTCTGATTTATGATTGTGTTTTTTTAAGGTCTTGAGGAACAGATTGCATATCTGGGGGTGTTATGTAATGCATAACTCTAGCTAGTTACAGGAATATGTATCTGGGTCAAAGATCATTGCTGGACATTACTTTGTTATTTGCATGGTCACTTATCTGTGGGTCTTGATCTTCCTCCACAGCTGTTGTTATTGGGAAAAACACACTTGTTACTAATATTAACAATGGCGGCCACTGTACATAACTATAAATAGGCCATTCGATGGCCTATTTATAGTTATGTACAGTGGCCGCTGGGTGTTGCCAGCTTTGACATGTCAAAACTATGACTATTGTCACTATTTTTTTAATTAAATGTCTGGTGTTTATTTATGAGAAACAAATGTACAAACTCCCTTGTACACAAAATGCGTCCAATATATTGGTTGAACTGCTTGATGATGATGGTCGGTACTGTTGTCTCACAGCAGGAAGGTCTGGGGTTCAAATCCTACAGGTTGTGCTCCACATGTCTGTGTGCCTTGTGCTTTCAACCCTTTGAACAACAGGCCTTTGGGTTTGATCGTTGTCTTATCCAGCACTCATGTATCTGCTGGTCTGGAATCAGTTCCAGCACCACGATAGGATCCTGCTGCTGTGAGGCTCGGCACACATGACTTCCACACTGCTAGTGCTGATATAGATCCTCGTTAATATTATCTAACACCTGAGCTTCTCCTACTACAGTCACAAATATATTGTGTGCTACATTGATGGAAAATAGAATTATTTGATAATCATTATGTTAAAATAATAAATACTTTTGGGTGACGCAATATGATATCCTAATCACTTCGGGCAACCATCTTGTAAATTAACTATTGAAAAAAATAAATGTAAAAACAGATTTGTAATAAAAGGCAAATATTTTGACATTAAAGTTAGTATACCGTTTAATTTGATAGGGGTTCATTCCACTTTATTGTCATTGTGGAGGCTGTAGTTTGTAGCGTTGTTAAATAGTATGAGGGTATACTGATATAAATGGCATGGAGAAACTATGAGAGACTTTTTTTTTAACCCAAGCTGAATGTACAAGTTTGGACTTATTAATACACTGCAGCCTGTGTATAGATCCTCACTCAGTGTTTTCTGTCATTACACCACTTGAACATTCATTGGCCCAAAGCTTCTCTTAACTCGTGAGTCAACATCAGGATGTTGTTTGCTTTAAAGGAAGCAGAAGGAAAAAGGCCACAAGGTTTTGATTCTTCTCAAGAAGACCTTGATCCAATGCAACATGAGGCCCTCTGCACATCTGATCTAGGGCACACTATTAATCAGCTAACTCTGTGACACGCCTTTGTGATTCGTGGCCCTTTAAAAATGCATGTACGCTCTTGGCTCTGTATCTTTAATGAGGTGTGTCTGAAATATTTGATAGCCTCGTGCTCATTTGAAAAAACAAGTACGTTTATTTTCATTAATATTTGATTCGGAAATGAATATATGTAAAACACATACATTAATTAGTCTGTTTTGATCAATTGTCTCTGTCTAATGCGGAGGCAGGATTTCCGCACATTAACTCCCCTACAGGCTACACTGGTGCATGTCATTCTCTGGTGCTTCAGAGCACATTCCCGTTTCAAATTGGGATTTTAGCATATTTTAAGACTATTCACACTCAATGGATGTTTGTCCCATTAGAATGTGCTGCTTGAATAATACATGAATAGGGATGTACACATCACAGACGTGGCATTGCAAATGTGACGGCTCAGAATGGATGTTGCCCTCGGGGTGCATGCTGGGTGTTTCATTGGCGGGGTACGCACCACTAGTTCACTCAACTGGCATATTGAACATTCATATTGCATATTATATGAACTCAAAGTCTTTAACATCAGCCAATACACAATTATTAAACAAAATGTAAATTCATTTCAAAACTTCCTTCGTTGTCAAAAATAATTAGATCAATGCTAGTGGGTGTAGTAGAGACGCATCACAAGCATGCAGGGCTGATAGTAAAGTGCAATGTCTCTCTTATCCACCAGATGGTAATAGATACATGTAATAACTGTGTCGTAATGCATGACCCGGCCAGTAGAGGGCAGTACTAATGCACCAACTACAGCGCCAATCTGGTGAGTCATTCTGACACTATTCACGATGTTTGGATTCAGAAGGCACACATTAATAACCACATATTTGGTAGTTGTGGAACAGTGAAAGTGGTGGAGGTCGTGTAGGATATCTGCAACCCACCACCTAACTCAACTAGGAGACGGTGTCTCTGTACTAATAAAAGCTGATTTCAGCTTGAAGTATTCTAAGTTATAAAAACTGTTTTTTTTTCCAATTTCTTTCAAGCTCTTTCCCTGAGATAACAGCATATGCAATGTTGTTTGTTTATATCAGAAATGGTTGACAGTTCTCGGATGTCTTGTCAGAACAACACGGATGTTCATTGGAAAAGAGCTGAGGACGGGGGAAACGCATATTTTTTAAAAGCTCCTTATTTTACGCAGTGTGGTCGTTTGGCAGAGAGCAGCTTTGTGTTGCTGGATGTTATTGTGCAGTGCTGCGTTCTGCCCTTGGCTTCGGTGTTAATGAGTGTGAGTGCATGGTGAATGACAGGCCAACACACTGCCAGTCAATCAGCTACCCCCCCCCTCCCCCCCTCCTTCACTCGCTGGTCTCGAGGATGAGATATGTGTCTTCTTCCCATGAGGCATCTCACCACGGCCCTCTACTGCGCCAAGTCCTTCCCACCCCACGCTGCTTCTCCGTAATAGTTTGTCTGCTATCCCCTCCGGCTCATCTCTGCGGATGGTGTTTTCTTCCCGTCTTTTTTTCACCTGCTTTTTTCCTTAGCCCAGCTCTCATTTTCAACTCCAGTTTCTTCTTTTCACCTTCATCCATTTACTTTTGCGGTCGTCGTGACCCTGCTGTAGCTCCACGGCTTCAGCCTCTAACAACTGTCTTTCTCTCATGTGTTCTTCACTCTTTCCCTTATCTCTCAAAGCTAGACGAGGGACTAAAACTGAAGCGGCAAAGACTCAACCCTTGAGTGGTGTGTGGTTTCCGTTTGGCTCGCTGAGTTTTATTTATTTGCTCACCAAAGATGAAATAGTAAAACAGAGCAGGGGCATTTTTCCTTTTTTAATGCATTCGTCAGCAGCCATATCAATAGCCCCAAAGCAGCCATGAAAGGCCGATCTATCCTGACACAGCATGCGCTAAGTGGCCAGTTTAACAAGCAGCTCCACTAATTAGTTGTGTTTGAGCTCTCTTTTCATTAGCAGTTAGGGTCACGCCATTCCAGAAGGCAGGGGTGTGTATGCCTTTTGTTCCTAATCTCCACCTCATCTCTATCTTTTCTGTGGAACTCTGTAAGTCACCTCGCCATTCCGGTATTTCTTTCAACTTAAGCACGTATCTGAATAGCTTCGTAATTTAACAAAGAGGACACACACACACACACACACACACACACACTACACGTGGTACTTAATCAACAACTATTCATTCTTCCTTTCCTACCTGTGAAGAAATAAGACAGGGTTAGAGGCTATGCACAAATACAGTATTTTAAACCGGGGTTTATACAAAATGTTATGTATAGTAGAGGAATATTGTTGACAGGGATGTAGCTCCATATACAAGCTATTTACTCGCCATTTTTTTTATTTCTTAAGAGACCCTTTCTTGCACTTTGTCAGGCTTTAGTAGTCGAATGGGAACTGTTTATTTCCAACTACATTACACATACAAGGAATTTATCCCAGTGAATGTACTATCTATCATTGTATTATATATTCTCTATTATTCCCTGTACAAGCTACAATATTCTTTTGTGTCTGCTCCTCCGGGGCCCACTTGTGTTTCCATGAGAGATCGGGGTCATCTGTCAAAGCATTCTCCGGAGAGACGGCGTCAGTATCCCTGGTGGGATCTGTTCTGGCAGCCAGCTGATCCCCGCTGAGTGAAATGGCTGCCAAGGAGTCTGGTTTGAATGTGAACGCTCCCCTCCAGACTCTCACCGTCAACACGCGAGCCAAGTCCATCTCTGGAGTGAAACTGCTAATCAAAACAAAAGGCATTAGCCATTCTTTTGCAGCGTTCCACCAACGCTCCACCTGCTGAGCTCATCTCCAGGCTCGTCGTGGTTTGGACTCGCTATTGAACCCCGTAGTTCACGCAATGCTAATCTCACAGTCATGGTCAAGTCATTGACTCAATAATGGTTTCTTTTCAGTGCTGGCCTTTTCCACTATTGACTCTTGGTACAAAGCATTGCTCATTGACCACTGCCAGAGTGATATACTATGGAGTAGATGAGAGGGGCTTGGAGAGGTGATCTCTCTATTATCCCTAAGCTTTTCTTCCATTGTGGCCAGATCAAAGGGGTATTTATGCAAGGCCTCTGGATATGTGCATGCCATGTTGCATAAATGTACTGTGAAAGCCCTTCCATTAATGCATGAAAGGTTGCATGAAAGGTTGTTGGCCCAAATCATCAAATGGAAGTTCAAAAGGACTAATCAGGCCCCCAGCAATCCGATCTGTTATTACGTATGAGTATCAGTAACGGCTGTTCTGTTTGGAAGGAATAGTTTGACACTTTTGGAAATGAGTTTTCCTTTTTTTTGTGAGAGTTAGAACATAGATGGATATAGATCTCAGGTGTGTGTGGTAAATATGTTGGTGAAGCGGGCAGCCAATTAGCTTAGCTTAGTTTAGCTCGTAGACTTCTCCCTCCAACGGTAACAGAATCTATCAGACGTGTAAAATGTAAATGATGTGCCGGAGTATTTCTCACAAACTTTCTGTAGTCTCTACTGGTTGCCTGGCAACCAATTGATTAACGACAATGGACATGTACTTGTATAGCGCTTTTCACACACCGATGGGAGGAGCCACCTCCCCATCAGGAGTAACTAACTATTCACACACCGAAGGCACAGCTATACGGGAGAGACGTTGGGCTGAAGTGGCTCGCCCAAGTTTCAAAGTTGCCAAAGACCACATCGAACGGCGGATCCTCTGATTGAAGGACGACCCTGCTCATCACTGCACAGTCGCCCCTAAGAATCCAATAAAGTGTTTCATGTTCATAATATACATTTGTTTGACTGTAATCGATAATTCGTCACCAGAATTTCCTTTTTCAGCATCATGAGGAATCATGTCACTGTTTTTTCTCGGGTATTTCTTATCTTGTGTACTTGACTCTCAAAGTTATTCAAATGCAGACTCGACTGTCGCTGCCACAGTTGGAGGTACACGGTGAGCTCATCAGTGTGTGAGATTGAGGCATCTGTACGTGCTCCTCTCGGTAGCTGTGATCATCTGTGACATCTGCCTGTTCAGTAGATACAAGTGCAGGCACTGATGTTTCCATTAAACGACAGACAACATGCATCTGTCCTAAAAGTGCCTTTAATCTTCACCAGAATATCTCTTTTGGTTCCAGTATGCTTCCAAAAAAGAGATTTAAATCTGTCAAATAAATCCGTTTTTCTGTAATTTGTTGAAGCGTGTTGAGAAAATGTCCAAAAGGCTGTTAAATTCCAGTAATCAAGTGTTGTTCTCGTAAGCCAGGGTTTGGCAAAAACAAATATTTGTTTACGCAGATTATCCAAAACATTGGCAGTGAAAATGTACGATTCATAATAAAGGTCATGTAAAAGTCAGTTTTCAAGATGAGACTCCCATGATGCAACGGTACAGATTCAAGCCTGTGTGTGGAGGGGGGGTTCTTCATTGTAAACGCCTGAGTTGCACTATGACTATTGTGTGTGTGCGTGTAATTCGTACCTCCATGTCGTCAGCATTCTTTGCCCTCCCCCCCCGACCCCCGACCCCCGTCCGTGTGTAGTTTTTCTGTCTCTTTGCGCGTTAGGTCCTTTTTCATCTCGTCTGGAGGAAAAAAGGCGAGAGTCGGTGGCATTTGCTGATTGCTGCTCGCGAACGCTCCGCATGTGGCAGGGCTTCTTGCATACTTAATGCCGGAAGGCTGAAACTCCGATTGCAATCAGGGGGGACCGAGGGAACACAGTGGTGGGAGGGAATAAACAATAATACATCCAAATTCAACAAGTGCGGTTGACAGAGGGCACCAGAGACGGGGAGAGGAACGGGTGAAGAGAAAGCCGGTGTAATTGACGGCTGATTTTACTCAGCAGACCTCCGACCTTCGCTGCTTTGTTTTCCCTCCCCCCTCCATGCACACAGCCACACTGATCTACTAACACATGTTTAATTCAAGCCTATGTAGAAACACTGTGTGAACCTCTTGAGCATTCCGACCATTTAGAAATCAACGGCAGAGGGAGGGCAAAAGAGGAAAGTCATGCCTTTGGGGCTGTTTTTTTGCATACATATATATATGGAAAATGTGATGCAATTTATTCGCTAAATAAAGCCCCATGGTGCCACAGTGTTTACTGTTAGACGGCTACTCTACATTCAGGGCCAGGCACCCAGGGCTTTGTCTTCAGCTGTCTCCAGTCGTGAGATGAGGGGGACAGGAAAAGGTCTTGGGAAAGGTCTGCCACGGGCCTGGCCTCGTGGAGCTCATCAGGCTCTCTCTCTCTCTCCCTCTCTCTCTCCCTCTCTCTCTCTCTTTCTCTTTCTCCAGGCTGCGTGTCCACTCAAGGCCTTTGCCTCCATGTGACTACAGACAATGACTTGTTAGGACATAAACTCCCGGTGACAAACTGTGTCATCACCTTAGGCGAGCGCACATGGATGGGGTTGTGCATAGGTTACACGGAGTACACTCAGTCAGGTAACGAGCAAACAGTCTCATGCTTGTTCTCTCTCTCTCTCTCTCTCTCTCTCTCTCTCTCTCTCTCGCATACCGTTCCGAGGCATTCCTGGCTGCAAACATTGTGTTCTTTATTCTCTTTTACCCGTCTCTCTCTCCCAGAGGCGCGTAGTCTATCCTACTTCCTCATCACGAGTAAAGTGTCCGGACGCTCAGGTCGTACGTCCTGAGACGCCCTTTGAAGGACGCTCAACAAAGAGCGGACGCCGGCTTGATTGAGTGTGGCTCTGACATCTGTAATCATCTGCTGACAAGTTGTAAAGCATTGGCCTTAAGGGACAGACTTTTTAAGGAGAAGTGTCACGTCCCATGATTATGACGACCCTCTTTCAGGAAGAGGGTGGAGCTATCTCTCTCAGGTCTGGTATGCCTGGCGCAACACCACCTTCAGTGGGCGGGGCTTATAAACACCCTACGTGTTTCTCTCTCTCTCCATCTCCATCGCTGTGACTGTTTGGTGACATTAGTGTGTATTTTTCCAGTCAAACTTGTAGGGGTTCTCTGCCATTTGTGTTATGTCTATTTTCTCCTGTTTTGTGGTTAGACAGGGAGCTTAGTATTGTTTTTCCTTTCTTCTATGATAGGTCAGTGATATCTTTTGATTTCTAGTTAGCATCATAGTTTTGTTTGTTGTGTTGGCCTTGGAGACCCTGACGCCGATTTTCCTTTTGCTTCTGTATTATTTTTACCCTTTAAGACCTAACTGTGAATTAAATCTTCCTTATTTGCTTATACATTTAACTTCATTGTATGCCTCCTTTGTTTCCCCCCGTAGCTGTATCCCTTTGTTGTATGTTGCGGAGGCCGGAACAAGAACGTTCGATTGGACCTGGTATTATGACGCGGTCCACATGTTTTTGCAACGACACACAAGGGTCTTTGTTCCACCAAGCTGCATGAAGAGAAGACCACTCTCATACACGTTTACAATTGTGGTATTACAAAGCATAAAAGTTTCCTTTGCGACATTGTTGCAGTCGATAAATATCGGAGACAATCTCCCCCGTCTTTTCAAACCCTTTATATCAGGCGGACTCTAAATCCACTGCTATCTGATCACATCCTCTGCAACACACACACACACACACACACACACTAACGAACACAAACACACACAGACACACAATTCACTACCAACACACACACCAGCACTGCTTCCGTGGTTGACGCTATATTTCATAATGCGTCATGTACCAATGTGAGATATGGTCCCTGATTTCATTTATATGGAGCACTGCTTGCTCTCTTATCTGTGCTGGAGTGAAATAGCCGCGTATCAACGTCATTAATATGTCATTCTCAAGCTGATGGAGGGTTCACACGCTGCAGGGAGCTGCGGCGGAGCTTTTGGATGCTGCACCGATACGGGGAAGTTCACTTGAGCTCTACGTGCCGATGAGTTTGATATCGACTCCGGTTCTTCAGACGGTGTCGTCAACGGGACTTCTGGGTTCTATACTCTGGCGTCAACACTGAGATTATGTGCCGGGGTTTAATCAGCGATTGATTTTCCCAGTGGCCGACGCCACATTGCTCAGGGAAGTCCATTCACCTCGGCCTTGACCAATCACCTTTTGCTGCGTGCTGATTGATGTTTTTGGATGTGTGGTAGGATTGATGCTCAGGGGCAAACGATACATTTCTGAATTGACATTTAACTGTGTGAAAGGAGAGCAACGTGTCCTTCAGATTTCAATGGAAAACAGGATTTTTTTTTTTATTTAAATTTCTCTGTTTTACTCATTTTAAAAGGTTTCACTCTCCAAGAAGAGGTATTTGAATTCTCCTTGTGAAGGTACCCTTCTTTTCAAAAATAATGTTCTTGTTTTATTTCCAGATTGAATATATCCATACGATCAGCTTCAAATGGTGACGATAACCTTTTCAACATATATTTCAATACTTCCTTAGTTAAAGTGGGGTCCAATCTCAACAGGTTTACAGGCACAAAAGAATCGTTTCGTTATTCTTTCAGGTCTTTTGACTGGTCACACACACATTAAATACAAAGATGGATGGAAAGCAATCAGTGCATATGTTTTAATGAAAATACCTCATGGGCCAATTCCACTATCTCATAGCTCCCTTTTCTTTTTGGGGGGTTATAAGAGCACATTATTTATTTCACATCTTTTATTGAATGCTGTGCCGCTGTGAGCTTTGTGGTCAGTAATTTAATCTGATGGTCTGCTCCGGTTGAAAACTTTGTATTCTCAGAAACAACAAGTTGAGCTGTTGGCTTATGGAGCTGGGAAAAAAAATAAAGCATAGACTTCTAGCCAACCCTCCTATCAAAGCAATAGTGACATGTAGGGGTTTAAAGTTCACTGTAGGCTCCTTGAAGCGTAATTATGTGAGATGTGTAAAACAATCTCTATGAATATAAACCTTCACTAAATTGACCGGATGATGTTTCAGTTCCAGCCTGAGCTGCAGCCTCATACTGTGAATGTCAGAATAAAAACAAAATGCTCACAACTGGGTCCGAATCTTTACACTGTTTGAAATTGGGCAAACTGTCAGTGTGCACCTCGAGCCACACGTGAGTTCTCCTTCACACGGCACTCATGACACCTGTTGCAGCCGCTTCCCGGTTTCTTGGCATTATAAAGCTCCCCCTGTTCACTAGTTGTCGTTCTTGTTCTACATAAGCAGTCCGCTCATTCCCTTAAGTTCAAGCAAACCGTATAATAATGACTCTGTAAACCAGATATGGCGTCTAACGATTGAAATTATTCCATAATTTCTGACTAATGCAAGACTAATAGCTTTTTTTGCTCTTTCTGTCTTCTAGCCTATCTCGCCCCCCTTCCCCCCTCACTTGGCTCTCGGTTTCTAATAGCCTGCTTTCACTGCTTATTTCTTTCAGTTTGTCAAGAGATGTGGCGAGGGGAAAAAAAACATTGCGAAAGGATAAAAAGCTGCCACTTTGCCCAAAAGAAGTTTTAATTGGGCCTCAGGGGAACAGAGCTTCCGTTTTTGCCACTAGGCCCTGTTCTTTGTGGATAAAGATCCCATTTCCCTATTAGAGATGTAGTTACGGTTACAACCAAAAATCACAGAAAGATGCCGCCGCGCACATTAAGACGCCTGCTTGTGTTCCTATTTATAAAACAGCAGGATTCTCTTTCTCTCTCTAAATGATGCAGCACTTTAAAAATCAGCCATGGTATTTCATTGTCACTCAAAATGTCATCATGCGGTTTAAAATGCCTCAGAGGACTCGGACGGGGCTATCTGTGGAATAATACGTTGAGCATCTATATAGAAATTAAATGAGATTGGCATGAATAAACCATGGCTGGATTTCACTAGAACAAAGAACCTTTTCTCAAGTCTGAGAGAGTAATTTTAAAATAAATAAAAAAATCTCTCTCTTTGTCTGTGTCACTTAAAGCTGTTGTCTTTCTCCCTCGCCCACCATTAAGACTTTACCCCCTCGCTCCATTTCTTTCTCCAAGTTCATTCATACAGGCACCGGACCATATTGAGTTTCTGTCCAGGCGGCGCCACAAACTGCCAGCGAAGCTCAGCTCAAACACTAAAGAAATGTCGATCAAAAGTCGTGCGGACGGGAGGAGCGGAGCGTAACAACAATGGCGGCGGGAGTGACCCCTCGACAGAGTGACATCACCAAGAGTAATTGCCTGTCATGTGCCGTACTGTTTCACGTTTCACACAAAGGCCCCGGCGTTATTTATTTAAAGTTAAGCCGGGGTCGGCCAAGGTCGCCGCACCTGTCCTGTAAAGAGGATAATTGAAACGACGCTCCTCCTCTCCAGACCGCCGCGGGACGGAGTGACAGAGGCGTGGAGAGAGACCGCAGGTGAAGACGGGATGACTTTCAATTTGAATACGGCTTGTGAGAGATCTTGGTGATTGTGGAGTGTTTACACAGTTGTGTGTGGGCTCGGGGTGACGCTTTCTCCTGCGACTCATTTTCTCTGTCACTCCCTCGTCTTCAAACGCACACATGGGGGCGGGGGGACCAAAAGAAGTTGGTAATTTCTAAAATCCTCTCTAACTTTTATAAACATTTATTATTTTCTGCTTCTCTCAGAGGTTACCAAAACATCCAGGGGGAGCTGGAGTTAATACATATTCGTATTCTGAGAATTATGAAGCTGTCATTGGAGTTGCACGTATTGTCTTTGGTTTATTTTCTCAGAGATTTGTTTTGCTTAAATTCTGTGATGCACCCATATTGATTGTACAGCAATATAACATTGTATACATTTGTTTGGTCTGTATGATATCTTACCAAAATGTATTCCTCTTTTTTTGTGCCTTTTCCTATGAAAGTCAGCAACACATGTCAATTTCTGCCCTTTACATGCACTCGCTCTTTTCCACTCAGGTCTGGGTGACATAACTACTAAACTCAGGAGAAGATCAGTTCTGTTATCAACTTATGTGACAAAAACATGAACATTGAATTCTCCTTTCAAATAAGGAAGAAAAATCGATCTCCTGGTTGAACTTTTGCCGTGTCTTAATTCTTCCCTGTACATGATTACATAGATAAGACACAAAATAATTCTGTGATTTCTCCAAAGACAGTGCTTTCCCCCCCATTGCTACAGATATGAATACTGAATGAGACCAGCCTGCACATAGAATGTGTAATATCTTATGTAATGTCCATTAAATTGTAATTACTTGATATGCAGCATAGCGCCATACCGGCGTGTTAAACTGCTGCAGGAATATGTGACTAAAAATGAAATAATTAAGGAATATGTGTACTTCATCTTCTGAAATGACAGACCTTACCTTCAAGCCATTTCTTCACCACGGCTGTTTTGAATAGGTATGTTATATTGAAATCGCTGCTCATGAAATATATAATATAATTGACCATCATTCATTTTTCCATAACACAACCGGTGCTTAATATTTTTCCAATAAAATTCTAATATGACATTCATGGGCTCCTTGAAAATCCTGGGGAATTCCCATTCCTTAGAAATGATTCAGATTGTGGCTCCGTTCCTCTGCTATAGGAGCCAAGCCCCATTCGGTGTTGGGTTTGAGTTGCACTTTCCAATTTCTCCAGATTAATTTCAAAGTGTCTTTTTCATCACACAGTCTGCAGCGCTGCAGTGTAGTGAGGTGTGGCCATGCCGTCGGGCCTCCTCTGTTACATCCGTGCCCTGCCCTGAAAGGCCGATCCCAGACCCGCATCCTCTGGTGTGATTGCAGCATCACAATATAAATGTTGTGCGATCCCCTCTCTGTGTGTGTGTGTTTCAGGCTCGTTCTTTTTCTTCTTGCATTTTCACCAATAATCCTTCCTATATGTGATCCTTCCGATATGCACACTGTTAGGTTGTAATAGTTTATTTTGATAACATCTGCAGAGGTCTTATGTTTAAAATGAATACATATAGAACAATATTATAATAGAAAATATTAGGAAGAATATTGATATTGTTATTAATGTATTATGATGCATAGGGGTAATGTTTACTCTATGCAAATGTAAATGGCAAGAATGAATGTATGTTGCATGAGAGTGACTATGTTAGTATTATAGATTGACGAAGCCGATTGAATTCCGTGACGTGACTTACGATAACAAGGGACTTTTATTGTGAAAGTGACTTTAATACAATTGTAATAGACGGGACTTTTATTTTGACCAGTGATAAAACTCTGAAGGGGAAATCGTGTCTCTTCCACAGGTATTCTCGACACCGAAAGCAGGGCGGAGGAGCCGATGACGATCACGATCGTGAGCCTTGACTGTTTGTTTTACACTTCCTGCCATTAAATTTTGATAACTTAATTCACGCGCATCCGGAAGCCTGTTTTCCATCATTTGAGAGTGCCCAGTTTCAGAATACCTTACAACACCCACACATGTTCTGCACGTGGTGGCCGCCCATTTTTTCATGCTTCCACGTTGGAACGCCACGTAGCAACGTAGCTACTGATGCCCACGCCGTTACCACAGCAACCCATGCAGAAAGGTTGGTGATGTCTCGACACACCAATCCAATCTGAGCACTTGCAAATAAAACAGTGAGGCCAGTCCGCCTTACCGATGTGGCTGAGTGAAAAACAAATGGGATTTCCTCTCCGTCTGAATGAAGCCCAAAGAACCTTTCTGATGGGGCTCTTGAGATGGGGCTCCAATGCTTTCATTTGCATTCACTTTATATTGGAAACTACGACAACATTAGTCTGCAAATGTTACCTACTTTTCAGCAGGTATTTGAATGCTGCCCCCATAGCAGGGCCACAATTCGTTGTCCTAAACCCTGAATTCGAAAGATGATTGATACAATTAATTTATCGCCAGGCTCTAAAAGGAATACTGTGTTGCAGGCTGATTTTCTCATTCGATTGGCTAGAATGGAGGCATCATTAAAGCTCGCTCAACAAGCTCAATTGGCTGGCAGAGGATGATGGTCTTCATGGCAACAGTGTCTGTTGTTTGTGGCAATTACAGGAACCACTTGTCGTTAATATTGTTATAATTTATGCAAGTTAAATTGCTCTCTAGTTTCGCCCGCTTTTTATACGGATATTTTTGCAGCGTGACGATGAAAAGAAAGCAGAGCGGGGGGGCGGGTGGGGTGGGGGGGGGTAGAGGCAGAGTGGGGAACAACGGTTGCAGAGGTGACGTGATAAATGATTCATAGAGCGGCAGATCCCAGGTCAGCTGGGGCCTCTGCAGCCTCTCTATACCAGCAGCAGCAGCAGCAGCAGCAGCTTATGTATGCATGCATGTGTGTGTGTCGGAAAATATAGACCAGCAGAGAAGTAGACGGATGAAGGTAGAACGACTCTCATCAGAGAATCCGTTTATTCCTGCAGCGCTCTCGCCAATTGATCAGCCCGAACACTTTAAACTTTAAACAACCTTAATGTGTGTTTGCGCCCCAGTCTGCTTTGAGAACATCCATAACGTCTGAACACACAACTGATACATCACTCTGTGACCCCACCAGCCTCCGTATGAATATCCTATACAGCGCTCGGTGTGTGCTGAATGGAAATGCCAAAAGTTGCACATGTTCGCATAGATAAGAGCGTGTGACATCACTCCCCACCTTTAGCCTATAAAGCAGTGTGTCTGATAGTGCCAATGAATATGTTACCAAGACTGTGAGATTAAGAGGGACAGACAGAGCGTTCCATATCAAATCAGGTGGAAACCATTTCCACCTCTGCCATATATTTATCATTCTGTGTCACGCATTTTTTTTCTCCTTCTTCTTCTTCTTTTCCTTCCCCTGCTCCTTTGCAAATGTCAAAACAACACCTTTTGGCATCTATTGTATTTCATATATATTAATCTTCTTTTTCACTCCCCAGAGAGTCGCAGAGATTCTGAGTCGGGTGAGAGTAGAGTGATTGTGTGATGAGTTTGGTGTGATTTATAATGAGGTGTTTCAGTGCCAAAGTGAAAAAAAGGAGTTTCATTATTCAGACCCCCCCCACACACACACACACACATACACACACACACCCATGGATTCCGTAATGAAGATGTATCGCCGGCATTACCTCCGCTCTCTGATTTGACGCCGGTATAGGCAGCCATATTGAATTCAGTTTTCTCCTGCCGGTATTTAAGGGGGAAAATGTGCTTAACCGGCGCTGAATTCTCCGCAGCGTTATTTTTAGGACGTCAAACCGAGGCTCGATGGCAAGCAGGATGAAATGTCCCAGGAGTTTTTTGTTTCCATTTTCCCAGGAGGAGGAATAGACCGACAGGCTTCGCGGCTCGGAGGAAAGTTTGACACATTTTGATTAGAGGCAGCTTGAATACTGCTGACACCATAACAATCCGTATCAAAATGTTTCAAAATGCGCCTGTACTTTCTATTATTTGAATTAATTGTTTTAGGTGGGTGGTTGTTGTATATACAGAATAGCAGATCATTTATGATAAATCAACACTTTTCGAGTGTGTGCACTTGAATTTGTTTTGTGTGTGTGTGTGTGCATATCACATCTCCCGCGGCCATGATCAAATATCCATAATGCAGGTGTTGTGCTGTCGCTTTTGATTATGTTGAGAGTTGCTACTGTTGCCTGAAGCTTTGTGTGTGTGTGTGTGTGTGTGTCCCCGGTCCTCCTGTTGCCTGCTCCCACTCCTTCTTCGTCTTTATTATCTTTGCAAAAAGGTGAGCCTTTCTGAGTGGATCTGCTGTCGCCGCTCATGCTATTCCAGTCCAGCTGGATTAAAAGCGGAGGAATAAAGATGGAGTGAAGTTGTGATCGTCTTGTGGAGGAGTGGAAGCATTTTACTGTTCAGGAGGAGGAATGGGAGGGAGACGCGGACACACACATCGCCAGACAATGCTTAATCATCCCGGCCACGTTGGCTGGATATCGCTCTGGAACACATGCTTTTACAACAGATTGCTTCTGTTGATATTGGGCGGCTGGATGGTGAAATGAAAGAGAGTATATGAATTGTTGGAGGTTTTACAAGACAATGTTATTGGAATGAAGCTTGGGGCGGTTTGGTGTGCTTTACGCACGTTTGTCATCATCTCGAGGGGTCAAAAAGAAAATAAAGTCCAATTACAATGTAATGGTCTAATGCATTTAAACGTTAACATTGGCTTTCCACAACTTTCTGTGATTAAAACTAGTGAATTCTAAAAAGTTTCAAAACTTCTTTTGAAGGGGGAAGAAGACTCTCAGTCAATGTCTGTGTGTCATGCTTTGGCGTAAGTCTCAGCAGCATCCGCTGTGAGCCTTTAGGGGAAGGTTAAAACTAATGTTCACACCAACAAATAAATATCAAATGCACAATCAAGCCCCCTTTTAATTTCCT
The DNA here is from genome assembly GCA_036178185.1 of Liparis tanakae. Lineage (NCBI taxonomy): Eukaryota > Metazoa > Chordata > Actinopteri > Perciformes > Liparidae > Liparis > Liparis tanakae. The sequence continues at coordinate 9,570,074 of CM070106.1, forward strand.
GCACTATTGAGACAGAAACAACAGCTTTGGCAGTGAAGAGAATAATTAACGACTGCAGCAGGTTCCCCCTGTAACGTAGAATCATACTGTCCTCTAAATGAGCCTGTGGTAATTACTCTTCATGAGTCAGAGAAAAAAAACACCCACTTTGATATTGATTACGCTCATATTTAATTTACATCTTATGAGAAATCTCTGGAGGGAGGCAGTAAAATATGCTGGCAGATGAGCAGTACGTCTTGAGCAGAAGGTTTTTTCCCAGCAGGCTTTGAGGTAATAGATCCCTGCTGCAATGATTAGCGGAAAAGACTTGGCCTTATGGCAATTTTTCACAGGTATGCACACCCACACAAGTCCTGAGGGGGCACCAAAAAATAGACAACTAAAGAAATCATCATAGTTATAATAATTATAATGCCGATATTATTTCAGAATAGAAATATTAGGCACCTTTTAGGCATGTTATCACAAAACAGCCAGAACAAGAGATATATTTAATTGCAAAAAAAAAAGTTACGATGGTAACCCTCCTCCCATCCCCCGCCCTCTCCTATCCCAAGGTGGGCATCATGAAGGAGTTATGCTTAGGGCACCAACGCGGCTAGCAGCGGCACCGTGTGTCACGTGACTCGTCCTCTCCGTCCAGTTCCAACTTGATCACCTGAGCTGGACTTCTTCAACGGCTCGCCACCGTGAGGATCAGGGCACTGGCTCAAGCCTGAAGGAGCTCAGTCTCTTCAGGCAGAACAATCTGTCTCTCTTTTACTGAAGAGGGCTTCAGTATTGTGGATCCAGTCCAGATTTCGATTGATTTGGACCCCGAGGTACTTGTACGAGAACATCCTCTTCACTTCCTCTCCCCATATGAGAACCAGGACGGAGCGTTTTTTGTTCTTCTGGTTGTCCACAAGCTCCTTGGTTCTGCTCAGAGAAAGTCCAGGTCGTTTCTGCTCTACTACTCACAGCGCTCGGTTCGTCTCCTGTACTCGATCACAATGGGTTCAAAGTGACATCATGTTTCATATTTCTCCCCTGAAACGTTTCACTGGATTCATACATGCCAAATACATTTAATATCGTCCATTGCATTCCTTCATAGGCAGCCCGGCAACCATGAGACGGTAATTATTATAGTTTTAACTAAATTCTAATATATACTGTGTCTTTAATAAACTACCTTTGTCCTTGGCCCAGTCATAACCTCTTGCTTTTACACAGGGGAAATTCTTCTGAATTATAGCACGTTTATGCTCCATTCCTTTATTTTTCACTGTTATGGTGTGTGATTTAGGTTTTAATGGTTTTAAGATCCCCTCTTCAATAAAATAAAATGTCTCCAATGACCTAGAGTTGAATTACCTATGAGTACGTAAGAGTTTCAGAACCTCCTCCCAATATATCTTATCTTATCTTGCTGATGTTATTATTATAAGATAAGCTGAAACAAATCAACATTTTGTAGACATTTTTGAAAAGTGTTTCCGAAAATTAAGTTAAGACTGAAAGGAAGTTGGTGTGAAGTCCATAAGCAGGGATTAGTAGCATGTTTGATCCTCAAACCCAAACCTCTGCAGTATTAGTGACCTTCTCCACAAGTACTTTCCCATTAGTTTTGTTACTACTGCCGATTAAAACATTTACACAGAATGACATTTTGGAAATGTCAAGTCACTCAAGATTTCCAAAGGTTTACTTTAATCATAGTAATACATTTTATTTAGACAGCAAATTGTTTAGAATGACTCAAATATCGTCTTTTTTCTTTCATCACGGGATGGTAACGTGAACGTGTTTTGTATGGAGCCATTGCTGAAGTCAACTGGTGTGGAGGGTTGTGTAACTTGATTTGTGTGTGTGTGTGTGTAATCGGTTTTATAAATGTGTAAAACAAACTCTAAATGCGCACAGGGATTTGTGAATGTGTTAAAGAATCTGCAAATATGTATTCATAATCCGTGTGCGTAAGCCGTAATCAGATTTGCGATGTAAATAATACTCTATTCAGTTTTTTGAGATTTCATAATGTGGAGATAAATTTGTAAATGACTACATAGATCTTTGAATGTGAAGACAAATATGTGAATGCATAGATATGACTGGCTGAAGGGTAAATAGTTTTCTCTAAGCGCTGGACTTGTAGGTAATCAGATCTCACTCAGCAGGCCTTCCCTCTGGCTGTCCTCCCAGGTGACCTTTGCTAAACTTCAGCCTGGCACAGATGTGCAATGTTTGTGGAGATGTGTCTCTCCCGCTCCGTCTGCACCGTTCCTCAGCAGCAATACGGCCGACACACCACCAGTTGGCGGAAGCACCCAGTAACAGGGCTCTCAAGTGTCAAGCATTGAGCGTGAGACTCACGCATTTCGGTCTTAACTCACGCACTCCCGGCACACATCGTATTTCTCACGCTGAAAAAAACTCTCGGCTATTTAATGTTTTAATGTGCCGCAGCGAGCAAACATGAGCTGGCCGCGCCGCCCTCATCGTGGAGGAATCAAGCGCTCCCTTGGAGTTCTGCTGTGAGGTGCCACTTATCAGCCAATCAAAAATAGAAATGGGCTACACAATAGCCACTCAGAAAAAAAAACGTATCTGTTGTATCTGGGTAAGATTTAATCCAGCAACCAATGAAAATAAAGCATCCTGGAATTGCGCGTGACTGATATCCTAAAGTGTTGTTCTGCGTGGGGGGGGGGGGGGGGGGCATACTGTATATAATTAGATGAAACATTATGGTGTACCATCCATGTTTAGATGAAACATTATGGTGTACCATCCATGTTTTATTTGATATCGTCTGCCTACTGATGGAAGTATGCTTTTACATGACTTCATGTTGGGAGACTTCTGTTCTAGTTGGAGCTAGCTGGTTAGCGTTGTCCATCTGATCGTGAGTCCTATTTCCCCGGTTGTCGAGAGGTGTAACGGCAAGGTGTAACTAGCCGTCTCTCCCCTCTTCCAGTTTCCACGGTGCCTCTCTCTCTCGTCCCGGCTGCAGTGAAGTAGAGTAATCCGCCTGTCGCACACCGAGTGATTTTAAGCGTGAGATTGCTGGGCGGCGTATTCTACGTAATCGCCACGTTGGCTTCATCGCTGCTGCTAGACGCTCACAAGATGGCCGTGTGTTCTCGTATCGTATTGCGTTTAGCAGTGACTATAGCCGAACTACTGAGATTATAATGAACTGTTTTCTACTACGTATGGATCATACACCATTGAATATAACAACGACTCATTGAAATCGGTGAAAGTGAAAACTTTAAGGTGTTTTTATCTGAACAGACCGCTGTCTTGATAACTTGTTTACAGTCTTGCCTGGTCCACTGGTTGCTATTGCTACCGAGGCACGGCGCTGGCAGAGAGACTCAGACAAACCTCCACTTACTCGCACATTTCAACACGCATTTGCAGATCTCCGCCTGGGAAGAAGTGGAGCAAAACTAAAATACATTTACAATACAATACAATTGTTGTAACTATGATTTGTTTGTAAAGATGGTTGGATGTCAAAGAACTGGAGTACTTGAACAGAAGATTGCTCAAAATTGCAAAAAGAGGCAATGGTACATGGACAGGAAGAAAGGTCGGCTGCTATCTGAAGGGCGAGACACAACATCTTCACATCTCTCTGAAGCAGCCACGGTAACGAGGAGTGAGAACATGATTACGTTCCATGAAAATAAAAACAGTTGGGTGTTGAGATTGGTTGATATTGTATTGAGTAACTAACCATCATTGTGGTCTTGTGATTGGCTGGTATAATGATCTCTGATGCCTGACCCAACGGCCTCGCTGCGCCCTTATTCCTAACCTGGAGGCTGGGTTTCAACATATGCAATACAATATCACCAGTACTTGTTCAGATATATCACATAAAACCTCTATGACGTCATCCTCATGGGGGCACTAGACGTAAAGTCAGGGTACCAGCGAAGTCGGTACAATTCATCCTCTGGGAACGATGAATCTATATGTACAACATGTGCAGTGAAGACAGGTTGTTGTTGCTAGTGAGCTTTGCCGCTAACGCCACTAAAACTATGAATCATTTCATGGAACTGACTCAAAACGAACAATCCCCACAAAGTGTCCACCAGACGAGATGGAATATCCAGTCGTGGAATAAGTACTCATTACAAACCCCCAGTTACAAAATGATTTGCAGTTGTGATTGAAGGATGTGGCTGCACACTTATGAAAACCCATGTTTTTCAATGAGACACTTGTCATCAAATGAGTTCCATGATTATTCTGCCACAAAACCACCGGGAAAGAGACGGCCGTGTGTGGCTGCTCCTTCTCTTTTTCTCACTATCTCCATTTCTCTCTCTTTCTCTCCAATCCCTTTTCTCATTTTGCCTCTCAAAATAAGCATCTCCTAATGCCTGCATCCAATCTCTGATTTGTGTTCCTCTTTCCCGTCCATCTCTCCGCAGCCCTCTGCCCTCTCTCTACCCCTCTTCCCATCTCGTCTTCGATTCATCATTAATTCATGTGATGCAGTGCAGCAGAGCTTCAGTGAGTGATACACTTCAACCGTAACAAACAAGCCCAAATATCTCCACTCAGCAGGAATGATCTGCATCGACAAGGACCGAGAGGCGGGAGAGTGAGATGGGGATGAAGATGTTTTTACAAATTTTTCGTCTTCTTTTTTTGGACTCACAAACCTTTTCCCTTTTTCATCTGAACTTGTTTTGATATTTAGATGAAGTGGAATTCTAATTACATTGGATTTTTAGAGATCTATAAAGAATATTAAAATGTCCTACTGGCAAGCCTCAACATCACAACTGCTAGTAAAGTAACTTTGCTGTTTAAAAAAAAGAATATCCGCTTATTTCCCGTGGAACATGGACGTTCGGAGTTCTCCCTATCCACTCTAAAACCTACAGCTTAATTAATCAGAACTAAATACTCTGCAAATGACACTTAACACAATAAATGTGAGACACATATTACAACACATTAATGATGATTAATTATCAACACCTGGTGTGTTTCGCAATAAATAAAACCTGCAGCTACAGTTGAATATGAAATACACCTTTTCTTTCCCTATTCACATTAATCATTCTCTTTTTGTCATGGCAACCAGTGTGCCCTTTAGTTTTCCAAATGAAGGAATCATTGAAATGACTCCTACCATCGATGTGTCTACTACACACAGTACATTCGGAGAAGCTTTCCCAGATGATGAGCAGATCTTCTGTCAAATTCAGTTCCATTGAAATGCCCTAAATCTCGTCTATCGGCTTATCTCACCCTCCCAGAACTGCCAACTCACAGATTTGTGCAAAACAATGGCGAAAGTTGAGCTCGACAGGACGGCCCAAGTACACATGGCGCTCTGAAGGAGGATTGTCCTTGAAGTTGTCCAGCCTTCCAGGACACTGAGCAGACTTCCTCGGATGGGAGGGTGGGGGGGGGGGGGGGGAGCACAGCCTACGAGCCCTTTCTTCTGGCTCCTGTACCCCCCTCGGCGGACAGAGCACTTCTGGCAGGCTGTTTGTCAAAATGCCACGATATTGAGTGTGCTTATAGGAATTTATTCATCCAAGTCCAGTGCCTCGTCATGCCCATGGATTAGTCTCTTGGATTTGTGAGTTTCGACGCCCATGTCTACTTTTTCTCTTTTTATTTTATTATTCTAAAGTAAAAGCGCTGTTTCTGTGTCCTCGTCACACTCACACGGTGCCCTTTGCGTCCTGTTCGAGAAGTCACCAACAGGATGTACTTTCTTCAGATTCATGTTGCCCTGATTTACCATCTACGGTCACCTTGGGTAAAAGAAAGCCCAGCCATAGCTGTTAATATTGCATGTCATTTTACGAACGTTACCCCACTTTGGACAACACAGAAGCCCAACTTTAGAAGAGCTCTCAGACAGAGACGGACGACGTAAGACTGATCACAAAAGTTGTTGTGTTGTTGTGTTGTTGTGTCTTGTTTTGTCTTGTTTTGTGTTGTAAAGTACAATCTATGTAACACACTGAGTCACTTTACCAAGTCAAATTCCTTGTTTGTGCAAACCTACTTGGCCAATAAAACCGATTCTGATTCTGATTCTGAAAAGTGTTGCAGTGACTGCACCTTTGTTTTGTCATTGTTTTGAACTTTGACTTGGCAATTCCATTCCACTGCAGTGTGTATTTTAGACTATCGTGTTATTCGGTGCTGTCATTCACTTTCAGTTGGACTTTTCTGAACTCCAAATGCGTCATGGCACAAAACAGTGCCATTCAAAGGAAATACGTTTCGCCCTTGTGTGGATGTGGAGACTATGTGTTCCTGTTGAGTAAGTTAGACTGCAATCTTGTTAATGGAATACTTTGACATTTTTATAAAAGGGCCATGGCAGGAGGCCGGCCCACCAGGCAGGAGGCATCGCGAAAGAGGCCGGACCAATGAGGCCAGGACTTGCTTTTGTATGTGCTATAGTCGGGATTAAGATGCATGTCATAGTTAATGTCATGCATTTTTTTCTGGATTATGAGAGTAAGACTGCCGTTGTTGTTTTTAGAAACGAGACGCGTTTAAAGGAATGTGTTCAGAAGTAAAGATGCACTGATAGATCGGCTATCGATCGAAACCGGAGAGTTTTCAACCGACCTGCAATGACGGGTGACCGGCTCATCACTCATCTTTCTTTGCCTGTCACATTTATACCTGCATGACAGTTTGAGGTGGCACACGGTGGCACAGATAATAACATCACACATGCACACACCCACACACACAAACACACAATCGATGTAGAAGTTCTTCAGCATGAGCGAAGAAGACACGCAGTTCACAATTTTCCACAACTGCAAGTCTAGAATATCACGTGGAGGAACCATCCTAAAACCTCTGTAACAACTTAATTATACATTTTATTGTAATTCATTCCCATTCACTGCTCAGAGTAATGGCAGAGAACAGCTCTCCTGCTGAAAGCAATGAGCTAAACGGCAAATGTTTACAGAGATGGCAGTGAGTGGCATTTCGATGCTTTCAAGCTCAGTAAAAATATTGAGCGAATGTAAACTACAACAGTCATGATGTACTCGTATGTGATCTTGTAACATTTATTATTGGACTTCCTCAAATTAAATAATATGACTAATGGCAAGTTTTTAATCAAAGGAAGTATTTCAATAAAAAGGAAATAAAAAAACAATTTACATCATCATGCAAAAGATAACATTTGGAATGTGGACTCTGGGACTCATAATTTTTTGGGACGATGGTAAGAAAAGAGTTAGTCGGATATCAATTATACTTCCTGGAAATTGTAATCTACAAAAATATGTATAAAAAAAACAATCTGAGTTCAGAATCATTCCTGAAAAAATGGAAATCAGGTCATCTCTTCATGTAGATATATTTTAGTTGTGCCGACTGTATTGACCTCTGTGAGGTGAGAACCTTTCTGCACCGATGCCCGGGCAATGGAAACGACCCTGAGGGAGGATTGATTTAGTCGTCCTTTAGCCAATAAAAAGTAAGCTGCTTTTCCTACTGAAACGGCCTCCAGGCCAAACGGAGAACTTCTTCTGAACTTTGTTTAAAATAATGCCGACCTCATCGTTAGCTGAATGCTGAAGAAAGACGAGGGAGTCAGAGTTGTGGGCTGACCCACCATCTCTGAAGCATTTATCTTCAGGTCCATTTAATGCTCTTAGGATTGTTAATAGAAACTTGCCATTTGGAAAGTGTGCCCTAACAACTCCATTAGTCTTCTTTTAATTTTTGTTTGTTCCTAAAGACGCATATTTTTAGACGCCAATTTGCCTAATCGCCCGTAAACAATCTTGGCCCGGTTCCTTAGGAGGTTGGACTCTGCGTAGTGTGTTTGAACACTTATTCTTATGGCGTAGCTCCAAAAAAAGAATTGCTCAATAATCCAATCCACACTTCAGCCCTCCTCCCTCGGTTTTATCCTTTCTTTCTATCCTTTTTCAAACAGCATGCACACTTCCTCCGCCATCTTCTCACTCCCCCTTCTCAACATGCTATTCAGTGCCACATTACACTTGCAAATAATCATATTATCGCCAAAGACAAACAGAGTAAGTGTGCATGTCAATGAATGTGTGCATAATAAATGCGTTATTATTTTACTAAAGATATGCCGCTGTTGCTTACGTGTCTGTGTGTCTTTTTACAAACAGCCTTTAATTTGCCACAACAGTGCCACTGGGGCCGGTGACAGAATAATTAAATGAGATATGAATAATGAATGAATATAAATGCATTAAAAGGATCCTTGTGTGGAGAATTTTTTAGCAGCTTGATTAGTCAGAACTATTTAGATTGAAGGGAAACTGTGGGTTATGGCAATTAGTAATAACAATCAAACAACTTTTAAAGAATTATTATTAAAGTTTTATTGCTGCTGTATGCCAGTGATGTCCCCGATGTAATCAGCCATCACACGGTCGCAATGCCAATGAGCAACACGTCGGCTTAATCTCATTTCTACTGCAGTCAAGTTTGGCCAATGACTCGTGAGAAAGAAAGAATGTGAAATGTGAGAGTCATACACCAGTTGTGACAACTAATTAGCCACTAATTACTATGCAAAAATAGATTATAATAAAATGAGTAAAGGTCAAATACATTTAACCTGATATTAAAAAAAACAACAACATCAAGCTGAAATGCTCCATGACCAACAACATTGAAATAAATATTCCTGCTATGCTCAGCCATTCAGTTTAAAGAGAAATTGGGAAACAATCTGTCCGGTAAAGTCTTTAAATAGTTGCTCAAATGTTTGAAAATGAGTTCAGGTCGAGGACTGAGGACTTTGTAAATAGTGTTATGCTTTTACTGATAATTCTCTCAAGGGATAGCAGCTGAGCACGACAGACTTCCAACAAGTCAGTGAGATTTTTTAAACTTTTAAGTCTCTTTATTACATCATCAAAATCACAAGTGTTAAAATCATGGGTTCAGTGTAACAGCAATACATGCATTGTTTTTTTTTTTTTACTTGGAAAGACTTTTATTTACTTTGGCTTAAGTTTTCAACACTGCAAGCGTCCAAATGATCCATCTGCTAACCCACCGAGGTTTCCAAAGACAGGATTGTTTTTCCTTAACTCGTCGAAAGACACTGAACTCTGACCGGAAGTGGAGCAGAGTTGACCTGGCTATCAATCCATCTTGAGCTTGACCGAGCTTATTCTCCGTCTCGGTTGAGCCCTTTCACACTGACTGTTAATTCCACATTTTTCTTGGGTCACTAGTCTAGTGTGTGTGTGATGTGTGATGTGTGTGTGTTCAACAGATAACTTGATCTGTGTAAAAGCTGGTTCAAGAAATGGGTGAAAGTGAATAGAAAACATAGAAAACGGCCATCGCTGCATGCCGTCTCTTTCTACTGTCTCGGCCAATCTTATAAAAGGAGAAAAAATAATAACACCGTAATAAGCACATAATACAAACTGGAAAAAAACAACTATACTGTATTGTGTATTGAGACATTTCATTTGGATAAATGTACTTGGTTTAAGGGGCGGATATAATCCCAAACTAAAATGTTTTACAAGTGCATTTGTTGAAGAAGACAAAATGTGGGCTGGGGTTAAATATAGCTGAAGTTTTCCTGGGTGTGTCTGGAGACTTTTGTGACTCCTGCCTCCTTATCACCAGAATCACACAAAGCCCTGAATGTACCTGCACGGAGCTGGGAATCAAAACCTGAAAACACCCTTAGATAAAGAGGCGAGGCAGCGAGGGGGGGGGGGGGGTTCTTTCTTTACAGGCCAGACGACCGACACGTCGATCTCATAATGATTGGGTTCCAGATAGCAGTGCACGTTGCAATAGCTTAGTGTGTATTTGTGTTCTTTTGCATGGGATTCTTGTTTCCTACATACTCACAGCACAGTGTGACGCGTCATGATATCGAGTCGTTGTCTGCGTGTGTGTGTGTGTGTGTGTGTGAATGAGCAGGTATGTGACATGTCGACGGGAGGGGAGGGGGGTCGGGAGCACAGAGGGGGAGCAGTGAGCGAGTCTTTGTGTCTCAGGTGCTCGACAGGAAATACAAAATGAAGGAGGAGAAAAAAATGGAATGCAAGGTTCACTTGTCACAGTGTGCAATTTCATAGACTGCCATTTCTGACGGGAAATTATTCACGTATTCTTGCAGATTTGTCATGTTATTCTGCTTGGGAGGCTTGGATGAGATGTGCTGTGGACTGGAAGCAGCGCCGAATGCTGATCAACTGAGAGAAAGAAGACACGCGTACACACTAATGAAAATGTAGCACGCACAAGCATACAAATTCTTCCAATATTGGATGATTCAAATGCATTTATATATAGAAACACACAAGCTGTAATTGCTATTTATCTATTTATGAAATGCATACTTAACATTAACTGACTATGCTGGCTTATACGTGTTGTGAGATATTAGAATCAATGGAAATATTGATTTGCAAGTAAACATTCAGATTGATAGGTTACAGAAAACAAAGAGAAATTGATTCAGAGCGACGTGTAAATTATTTCCCTCATTTTATGGCAGCGTGTAATTGAAATATACCATCTCTTATATTTGCATACAAATGGACATTTTAACTCTTTACCTTCTGCAGTACAACAATTTAAAAGAAACGGTGTCAAGGAAGAACAATTGTATTAATGAATTTGCGTTAGGAAAGCTGCACACACCTTTGGAAAACCATTGTATATATTGTTTTCATTAGTGGCTAAATGCATCTGGCACCCGTCAGCTGCATGCAGGCAGCAGTAAAGTACGACCAAATCAGTCTTATAATAGACACTTGAATAAATGGGAATTCTCAAATAAGATAAACAGCACACGGCTGAATCAGCCTGGCTATTACTGAGGCTGTGGATTTACATTCTGCTATGTGTCAGTTGGATATTGCTTTCCTGAGCGCGGAAGGTCAGCTCTCATTGCTTTACTAATATCCTCAGGTCCTCTTTTCATCTCTTACGGCATTCTCTTGTCCCTCGGACTGTGTGCGTGAGTGCATGCCGGGGCAATTGCGGCATGTGTCTGTGTGTGAGTGTGTGTGTGTGTGTGTGTGTGTGTTTGTAAGTGCTCTTAATATTCACATCAATTTCATGGCTGGCTTCATTGCGGCGCTCCCGTCTCTTTCCTACATCCGCCACGTTGCAATGTCGTGGTATGAACACCGACATCTTTGCAGACACCGCTCCACCAGCAGTGATTTGCTCCACCAGCAGTGATTTGCTCCACCAGCAGTGATTTGCTCCACCAGCAGTGATTTGCTCCACCAGCAGTGATTTGCTCCACCAGCAGTGATTTGCTCGGGCTCTCATCTGCAGTTTTTCCTCCTCGTACCTGAAACATGCCGGTTCATATTCAACGTGTTTTGCCGCCCTCGTTTAAACATTCCCAGGAGGCGAGTGTCTGCTTCTCTTGTCTTTTTTAATGTCTTCTTTTTATTTCTTTTTCTGTTCCTCTAAAACTTCAGTTTGATGTGATCCATCCCTCATATAACTGTAAAGGTGCTAAATATTGAGTCACCACACAGCGAGTCAAGCCTCGCCGTTACTTCCAGCTATCCCTTCTAACAAAATCCAACCTCTGTGATTCAAAGTAAAATCAGAAAGGGATGGAAAGAGCAAACAAGACTGATGAAAGAGGTTACAACATCATATAACTCTCGCACTAAATGGACACACATTAATTATTGACAGATGTCTTGTCCTCACATTTTATAGTCTCTTACGTGTCACGAGGGATGACTCAGTCCGCTTGTCAGACAGCGATCAAGGACAGGGCAAAGTGTGACACTGCTTCTGATTTCCACATCAACACTCATGTAGAGGAAAGTATGGAGTGCAACTGTCTGATTCAGAAAAGTCCTTTTTAGAATTTATAGTATACAGGACCATTGCAGCAATATGTGGTGTTAACGCTTGGGCTGAGCGATGTGGGAAACATTAATTGTCTAGCCTCAAATTTGACAGCCCTGACAAATGATTGTTTGTTATGCGGTTCGAGGAGAGTCCCGACGCCCTGAACAATTAAAGATATTACTCTTGGTGGATTGGTTGGCGCTCAGGCATGTCAGAAACGTTGGTGTCATGTGGATTGAGTAGTTCCAGTCTGATTCCTCTCGTGGCTGCGGTCAAAAGATCAGCTACAAAGTGCTGTGAGCTTGATTTGATCTAATTACCAGTGTTTATCACCATGTGACTAAAACTGTAGTCTCATGTTTTAAACTTAGATCAACATTAAATCCCATAATTTGGTAAAATAATAAATAAAATACTCCTGCTGAAATAATTTCATTTTTAGTTCATTTTAATTTATATGAGCAGCACCGTTGGAGATAAAAGGTGTCAAACGAAAGGCTAGCTGTATTAATGCCACTTCTCTAGAATATTGTTACTGGCTCCATTACTCCATTAGCCTGCAATCCATTGATTTTATATTACCTATAATGCATGCGGTGTATCTCAAGGTCACATGTGGCATTTGCCCTTGAAAAATGCAAGGGATTTTACAGATAGGTCATGCTGGGAGGTGTGTCGTTCTGCTTGCACGTGTTGCCTGCATAGAAAGAAGGAGGAAGAAGTGGTCACGGGTGATTGGTTTGGTAATTTAAAGCGAGGATTGCTATATGGAACAAATTGAGTTTGAAATGTCATGTGTCATTTTCTGTGATTGCATGGCTGGAGCTGCTTTTGCTTTTCCACACATATTCTTAACCTCTCTGTCTGTGTGTCTCTGTTTTCTCTCTCTCTCTCCATCTCTTTTTCTTCCCCACTAAAGCAGAGCCACACTCTCTACCTTTTTAAATAAGTGTCTGTTTAACAGTCAAGGAAAGGTGTTGTGTAGTGAGTCACAATTCTTTTTTAAGGCTGCTAACCACGTAAACCTTGCCGCTGAAACCGTCTCAGAATTATCGAGCGAATCACTAAAACCTGAGCTGTGAACCAGGAATCATGCACACACACAACACACCGCCTTAAATGTCTATTTTTTCTTCTCTATCTGACCTTGTTGTGCCTTCTAAACAATAGTACAATCCGATTCTTTGCTTGTTCTTTTCTCCTTCGATCAGGAGAGACATATTCAGCTGAATGTGCTTCAGCTATACCTTTGATAAAGAGATCACAGTTGCTGTTCTTGCTTTTGATACATGTTCCTGTTATTTGCCAAACTGAGCAGTAACATTAATTGAACACATACTGTAGGTCTTCGAGTTTCATCAATATTTGAGTATCCAAGGTTGGTGCAGGGTGACGATCACATTCAAGATATTCAAAGGAGGGAAACGTTATTCATCTTTCATAAGCAGCTAAATGCAATTTGGGCTTTTTTTCTTTTGCTATTTTCAGCTTGTAATGTACATTTTTAATTTGTTTAAAGTCACTGAGAGCCCTCCCAAAAGAGGAGACGGAGCACATAGTACATCTGATGGGATTAAATGGCTATGACTTTGGGGGATTCAGTGCTTCCGTGTGTGTACTCTGCACACATTATGACATTCACACTGGAAGAAAATGGAAAGTGCTGAAGCTGATAGGCACACATTTGTCTTGGATCCACAGATATACAAAAATAAATGCTTTCCTAAAGCATAAACTGCAGTCACTTTTGTCACTACTCAGCATGGTCCCCCAGCTACTGTACAGTGGCACTGACTGCATTTCCGGTATTAATGTCAGCATCCTTATTTAGCCTTCAGCTATGACTGGTCACATGTTATCACAACTCAATTTAATTCAATTCAATTTATTTTTTGTAGCCCAAAATCACAAATATCAAATTTGCCTCAGAGGGTTTTACAATCTGTACACATACGACATCCCTGTCCCATGACCTCACATCATATCAGGAAAGACTCCCAAAAAAAGGGAAGAAACCTTCAGGAGAGCAATGCAGGGCTATGGCAGGAGGCAGGAGGCAAGAGGCAAGAGGCAGGAGGCAGGAGGCATTGCAAAAGGGGCCGGACTAATGAGGCCCTTGAGGCAGCTGTCACAAAGAAGGAGGCAGGGCCATTGGGAAGGAGGCCAAGTCCAGGCCAGGGGCTGGATGCAAGAAGCAGGGGCAAGGAGTCAGGAGTCAGGATCCAGGACAAAGGAACCAGCACCTGCTATAGACACAGCCAGTTCCAACGGACTCTAAGAGGCGAGAAGGCACACAGACTCCGAGGGAGGAGTAGAGTTAGTAATGTGAGATGAAGAGACGTCAATGTGTCCATAAGTAGACAGAGAAGAGGAGAGCGGAGCTCAGTGTATCCTAAAAGAATATGATAATAAGGAGTTGCAGTGATCCAGTCTAGAAGTAACAAACGCACACACCTGCTTCACTTTGGGACAAGATGTGTCTGACAACAGTTTCTGAACAGAGTGAATTATACCAGACTCATATCAACATTTGATTAATTTAGTTTGAGCAGTACAGTTGAAAGTTAAACCTGGATTAAATGAAATCTATGATTGATAAACAGAGAAAAAAATTGTAGTATAGCAGTCAGTCATAAATTCATAATATTCTGCTTTCATCAGATTTTATTCTCGTATTCTAGGTCTGGCCATGACGGCAACACTCCTCTGTTCCTTTGAAAATAAACTTCAAAGCTTTCTTGAACTCTCAGATGTGACCTCAGATCAATGTCATTCATCTTTGAAAACAATGTTTTTTATCTAGCCTTTTCTCCAAATACTACATTGAAATGCATCATATGATGACTACCTATTATGCATTAGCTATACATGTTGAGGTGTAAATTCAATGAAGGGATGTCAAACTTGATTGACCTGAATTTTACCCAAAGGATGCATCTTTTCGGCCAAAACGCATCCCAAAATCAGGAAAAGGATTTCAATTGAATCCATTGTTGAACAGGGAGCCAGTGGAGGTTCTGGAGGAGGAGGGTGAGTGAGAATGATAAAGGTTATGGCTTGGTCAGAAATAGACAAAGATCATGGTTTGGTTTTAAACAAGTACTTTGTTGAAGCAAGGGAACTATGTCGCTAAGTGTAGGGCATCTTTGTCATTGTGGTTGACATCCAACAATAAAAAATTGGTTCAGGTTATTTGCTCCCGATTGGAAACGGGAAACAAACAGCGCTCTGCTGTGTTAGTCTGATGTTTTAGCAAAGTAATGCTGCTGTCCTACTTGACTGTTATATTAGTTGGAAAGACCCCCACATGACCTCTAAAAGACCCACATTTTTGGACTGCAACCTTTCGAAGATTGGATTACTGATATTGGAAACATAACCTTTTGTTGTCATACCCACATACAACTCTATATACAGGACTATAGTAATTAATAAACGTCACAAACTCTAGCACCGGCCCAAAGGTTGACGTGACAACAAATAACACATCAGGCTCATTGAGTAGAAGCATTAGTACGGTTGGTATTGGTCTTTGACCAATCAGATTGCTTGATTCAAAATGCACACTACACAAAGCTCCTGGCAGTTTGACTATAAATACTGAGAAAACATCAAGGATCCTGCGTTATCCTGAGTTATTAGAAGGGCAGCACTTGAGAACCATTAAGAGCAACTGTGTCACGCTGTATTCAGATATCCTGCTTTCCTAGATCGCATTTCTCTTCTCCTTCCCTTGTATGTTTGTAAGAATAGAAGAATGTCTTGTCACAAGCACAGTTCATGATGGATGGCGTAAAATAATCTCCCACATTATGAGATCCATCAAGTAGATTTAGACTTTCACATTTCAGCCATTTATCTGATATTCCTACCGCAGATGAGCTACTGCAGCAATTTCATTTCTACATGACCAAGATTACCAGCAATCAGCAACAGCAGAGCCACACATCCGTGGCGATGAAATAATGATAAAAGAAGGAGAAAGGGTGCCAAATGTTGAGGTAATAATGTCTGAGTGCATAGATGATACTATGGTTTGAATTTTGCAGATGGTAAAAGTTTGTCATACCTTAAGAGAGAGGCTGTTGCGATTGGTTTAACAGGGGCACACCACTGTGAGCAGCAGTGAATGATGCCATGCTAAAGGTTAAGGGGGTACTAGATACTTGCAGAGAGCCATCACGCAGTCTGAGGAAGGTTAACCTTTGCTTCTTCCTATTGATTTACCCCACCGAAGAATCCGTATTGATCTGGCCTGTGGACCCCCTGGAATTAGTGACTTTTCTGTAAACAGAGTCGAGATGCATCAAGCACATACACACCCATGCAGAATCCAATATCATAGCGTGACATGATCGCTCCAGTATGCGATTATTACCCACAGAAAACAAGGAGGTGTTTCTTCTGAAAACCTCCTATCAGAGTTTTGTGGAAGGGTACTGCGAGTAAGGCGATGCTGATCCTGTGGGAGGCGAGACGTGGGGTTCGAGCATGTTTTTCAGGGCTGACATGCGACTGACAGTACGAGTGGTTGCCTGAGCTGATGGATGACGTTCTTCCTTTTCTTAGGCTGATGTAACCTGTGTCACACTGCGGGACTGTGACAAAATCTGCAAAAATAAAATAAAAAAAGGAAATTGAAGGCCAAACAAATCTTGGTATCTCGTGTTTGCAGCTTCAGTTTCTTTATGTCGCTTACGTATTTGAACTTGAGGTATTCGAGTTCCGTGGGTGTTTTTGGCTTCCTCCTATCATTAATGTATGTAGAGATTTAATGCTCAGGTCACACTAGATTCAAATTGGCCCCAAATCTCGACAGGGGGGTGTTATATGCTTCTCTACTTTGCTGCTTTTAATTTGTTTGGGTTTTTTCTTTTCATATTGATTTTACTTTCAATTCAAGTCAATGAAAAAAGGAGTTTAGACTGGCAGCGCTGCCTAAGAGGAAGGTTTTAAGTAGTTTTTAATTGACCTTGTATTGAATCAATACTTGGATTTATCTCAGTTTCTTCTAAAGATGATTTAACTTTATAGACCAAATGATGATTCAAGTAATTGAGAAGAGAAAACAATCAGCAGGTTAATCCGTAATGAAAATAATCTTAAACTGCTGCCATATATTTGCTACTCAGGCAGTAGTGTATACAATATGTGGTGGGTTGATGAGAGTCAAACAGCCAGGAAACCAAAAAACTAGAGTTGACAGGAACTGCAGTGTTGGGTCACAAATTAAAGTAGTTTTGCCCCTACAAGCAACACTTTTTATATTACACATTCATAAAATTATAAATAGATTTAAATAGAGGATGGAATCAATAATTCAGACAAAAAACACACCCATTTAAGCGACCCCAAACTAAAAAAGGCAAATATGCTGCCTGTTCACGAGATGAAGAACACACCCAGTTTGAATTAATACTGCACTACCTTCAAAGCACCACTGAAGTATTTGGCAACATATTAGATTAATGTTATTAGTTCTACTTAATATAAAGTGTTAGGAGGACATTTGAGAGTAATCTGTTATCCAATTTCACAGGCGGTCTAAAAACGGCTTTTGGAATCTCTGGTGTCTAAATCTGCTCCTCCCTCTCCCTCTAATCTCCTTTCCTCCAGCTGGAGCATGGGGAACAGGGGAGCTCCACAGCCATTCTGAGGAGGGGCTAATCTGGGCACGGGCCGCCCAGGATCGCTGCTCTGGGCACGGGCCAGTGCTCTTGGCTAGCTCCCTGCCCCACCAATCATGAGGCTCACTCTGCTGGAGGCTCGCTATGCTAGGCAGCATGGTGACACAGTGGTAGTTGGAGGGGTCAAGAGGAGCGATGAGGAGGTGAAGAATGGGTGGGAGTTGGTGAGGAAATAATAGATGGATAATGAAGAAAGGCTGGGTTGTGGTGGAGAAGTGATTATATCAATCTCACCCATGTGAACTGTGCTGTACAGAGGGAGGTGAGAGTGCTTGAAAGGGAGCCACGGTCAGCCTGGATGGGGAGAGACAAAGAGAAATGGGTGCAGAAGAAAAAGAAAGAAGAAGGCTGACAAGCAACCGCCAATTCTGCTGGCTGAGATGACAACCATCACTTATATCCATTAGCTAATTCAAGCAGCCAGTTGATTACTGACCATTACAAAGCTGTTTATTAAGTGTGCTCTGCATGCCAATGCCAGTCGTATTTATAGAGTTGCCTTGAGAAAATCATTTTCGCATCTTTATTCATTTATAAAGAATAGTAGAGCGGTGCGTCTCAGGATGAAGCTACCCATCGAAGACAGGAGAGCCCTCCAATGCAGATATGGTGGTATCAAAGTAAATGTCAGCCAATAATTAGGAAGGAATTGTAGTGCAGAAAAGTCAAATGTATGTGAGGTAGTTTGACATTTGTTGCCCATCCTATAAAAATGTCCTGCAATCTGTATCACAATGTATTAAAGTCAATCCAAAACAGTTTAAGTCTAATGCTACATAACACTTTGCCGTATAATTATAATAATATATATAATAATAATAATTATATTTAGTATTTAGTAATTTAGTATTACTATTTAGTATTTAGTATTGTGTTTTGTGTTTTTATTTTTATCTTTTATTTTTATTAATGCTCTAATATACACCCACTGCTGTGATCCTGAAATGTCCCCACTGTGGGACTAATAAATGAATATCTTATCTTATAACTATTTACTAAGCAGAGATATAGTGGAGTAATGTGAACAGGAAATAAAGTCCCTCTCATACTTGATTGCAAGAAATGTGTTCATGTGGGAATCAGAATAAATTGACACGTCTCTGTGTTGGGGTGAGGTTCAGGCGCAGAGAGACAGGCTGGGACGCAATATGCAAAAACAAAAAGCACTCTTTAATGAGTAAAAAACGGTTCACAAAATCAAAATCCAAAAGGGGCAGGCAGAAATCCAGATTCCGGACAGGCAGGCAGGCGAGCGGGTAGAACCAGGAACAGGACAGGAACGAGAGACAATAGACCGACCGACGTGTGACTCCGTCACCTCGAGCTCATCACTCTACATCCAGACTGTTTGCTGTCCTGGCTCCTCAGTGGTGGAACGAGCTCCCCGCTGACATCAGGACAGCAGAAAGTCTCTACAGCTTCCGCCGGAAACTGAAAACGCACCTTTTCCGACTATATCTGGATTAAAACACAGATTAGCACTTCAGTGGCTCTTATTATGGTACTTTTGTAGTTTGACTATGTTGAGGAAATGGTACTTTCTGTATTCTTGTTGTTCTTAGTTTGTACTCGAGGTTGAAATGCACTTATTGTAAGTCGCTTTGGATAAAAGCGTCTGCTAAATGACATGTAATGTCATGTCATAGACAACAATCCTACAGGAGACAAGGGAAAGACTGACCAAATATATAGGGCGTGAAACAGGTGTACGACATCAGACAGTAACGAGACAAGAGTGGCTGAGGGCAGGTGCTGGGAATTAAACAATTAAGACACAGAGACACAGAACACAGGAGAAACAGAAATGGGGCGTTACATAAATACATCCCTTCACACCCCGTATAGGTTCATTACAATTTACACCCCAATGTGAACAAACACTATAGCACTAATTCATATTATAAATGTAATATAGTTCTAAAATATATAAAAAAATGCTAACAATAAGGTTAATTGTAACAATGTTTAAACGATACAATTCTTGTCCCATTTATGCACATTACTAATTTTGCTCCATCTCCTTGTGCTTTCTCGCCTCTCAGATTTATATGGATGGTATTTATGTCTGGACCCGGTCCTGACCGACACCTACTGGTATTATCAATATCATTATTATTAGTTGCATTGCAATTTGTATTTTATTGTTCTTGTAATTTTACTCTATCCACCGTTGCTGTTATTTTTGGTAGTTGTAACTTTTTCATCATGTGTACTAACTATACTATCATTCTATGAATCATCTCATATGTCATATGTAATGTAGGTATATCTCTGATATGATGAGCCTCCTCTTTTGCTCTCCTGAAGGTTTCTCCACTTTTTCTCCTCGTTAAAAAAATGTTTGGGGTAGTTTTTCCTGATCCGACACGAGGGTCCTGGGACGGAGGATGTTGTGTGTGCACAGATTGAAAAGCCCTCTCAGGTCGGAAATAAGAGTAGAAAGTGATGGAGAGAAAAATAAAGAGATCTAAATAGGAAGTGAAACATTGTCTGTGCAGAGCTGCAAACCGAGCGGCAGAGGGACACACAGAGAGGTGACGGAGAAACGGGAGGAAGAATGGGCGGAGGGACTCAAACAGATGTGAACGTGTTTCTGGACTGAAATAAAAGGAGGAAAGGGGAAAAAGTATAAAGAGGCGTGGATAGTGAGACGTGGGGTGGGAGGGAAGACATGGTAGTAAAAGATGGAGCCTAACAACATCATCCCCCGACTGTCGGTGTGCCTCTCCGTGATAACAGAGCAACAGCAAGGAGGTGCGAGCGCTTGGGTGAAGGCAAAAATATAGACTTCCTTTCAAAGAAGAGTTATGGGAATAACTTGTTTCCTTCACCAATGCCTTCTAGATTAAGTGTTTACTCTCAGCTTCTTTATGGGAAGCAGGATTCAATCCCTGTTTTTTTTTTAAACGTATTACTTGCCCTCTACATCAAAGAGGGGCTGCATAATGAAGTATTTTTTCAAAGTATGAAACCTGCTTACACGCACACACATAGACACACACAGAACCCCCCCCCCCCCCATCCCCACACACCCCTACACACACACATGCATTAGGCCGGCTTTAAATGTGTCTCTGCGTGGCGGCATTGTAGATTATGACAGGCACTGGCACTGTGAGCTTGGGCTGGCTGGGCATCTGGCAGAGCTTTAAAAAAACTCTACAGGTGCTTGGACAGATGCCTGAGTGTGAGTGTGTGTGTGTGTGTGTGTGTGTGTGTGTGTGTGTGTGTGTGTGTGTGTGTATGTGTGTGAGCCTCATCAGGGTGTGAGGCAACATGCATTTCCTGTATTACGAAGAGATTGCAGGAGGCGATCTGCAGCGAGGCAGGTTTACACATTCTGCCACACACACACACACACACACACACACACACACACACACACACACACACACACACACACACACACACACACTCATCATTATGTAGACTAATATGGTAATAAAAACAAGCACGTCTCAGAAAAACATTAGCTAAGCAGAACTGGAAATACGTGGCACTTAGGAGTGTGAGTGTTGGTAAATACAATGACCAGAAAATAAGTAGATCATTTCGGCTTTTTTCTCACGCATTTCATTTATTTATTTTTTCAGGGGGGGATTCACCACTTATGCAGCTTTGCACTTTCCTCATGCAATCAATAGCAGGCAGCATCTCCTGGTGTGGGTGTGGGATCAGGCAAACATGAATATCAATACGCTCCTTCACAGATGTAATTCCAGATGCTGTGACTCCTCTCTGCATCAGAGAGTCCATGTTCAAAACAGTCAGATATCCAGTCACCGCCTGCATGGACATATTGATTGCATGTTTGAGCCCGTATGAGCTGGTGTCTGTGCGTGAACATTGTAAATTGAGATTAGTCAACGACGGAGTAGTGGACTGAGTTGGACAGGATTCATTACCCTCTGGTAGTCCATAGGATTAACATCCGGGATGTGAGTTTGAACATTTTAAAAACAGGCCAAACTGTGGCAAAGGGAAATGCTCAGAGCAAAGTCATGAAAACGTTGCCAAAAACTTTACAGCGAACAATATTTTGAGAAATGACACAAGGCTTTCCTCACTGCAGTGAAATGAACTCAATTGCATTTTCAGTGTAAATATGGCCTTGGAAACTGATTTCATCAAAATGATTCACTCTCCTGTCGATAAGAACGTGTCCAGCTGCTGGTGATCGCTGCTCTTCAATAACATGGATCATAATAATCAATATGGCTCCTTTGGCAGGCAGAATTATTTGTATGTTAAACCTAATACCTTCGGCATTTCAACAAAGCATTCATTTACCCATGATAGATCTCTAATCTTTTGATGGAAAATTAATACTTTGAACTCGGAAACATTAATTAATTAAAAAAGTTTCATTAAGTAGCTGTTCTATGGATTCCAATCATATTATAATCATATCAGCTGGTCAACACTCTTTTGCATAGAAAGATCATTAAATACTCATGAATCAAGGTTCAATGACCACCTTTTTATGAGATTTGGATTATATAGACAAGGGGGCTTGAAGAGGCAGAACCATCAAATATTTCACATTTCAAACGGCACTAAAAGGAACATGCTCATCTGACTAGCTCGAGCAATAATTCAGTCTCTTCATTACGGTCATTCATTTATTCAATATAACAGAAAAATGGATGTGGGCTCAGAAGTAAACCTCCGTTTCAGGTTCACTCTCTGACATTCAGCCCAATCCCCGTCGCCACTCATTCATATTATCTGTAATTGTTTTGACATTTTCTCAACCAGCACAGCGCGGGTCTGATTAACACCACGGAGCAATGTCCACTGATGAAGGGCAAAGGGACTGTGAAATCATGAACCATCCAACACTCGCTCTATGCCGTGTTTCTGTGTCATTCTAGTAGTTGGCAGTAGTAGGTTAGAAATGTCTTTCTCCTCTGAAATAAAAATGGACTATAATGATCTTTCATTTGAACAGGGGGCAACCCACTGAAGCTGACAAATATTTTCCAGGAGGGCCCTGCGACATAACATTTGTACAATATAAAAACACATTTTTATATTATAACTAGTAGCTCTTTAAAAAAACACGTAAGGCACCAGAGAAAAGGGCTCATCTGTTTCTTGGAATTCATTCCATACAATAGAGGGGTTGCTGAAACATTGACAGTAGATTGACCTCATTCACTCTTATATTTTGGTGTTTTTATGATGAAACAATCCTGAGATATAGTGGCATGATTTCAGAAGGTCGAAGGAATACTGGTAAAATATAGTTTATTTTACAGATTACTCCTGTTCTTGCTCTTCAGTTAAAGATATGTTTACATTGCTGATCATGTCATTTCCATTTTGGGTAACACTGAGATCAGTGTTTGACATTTAAATGTTCTGTTTACACCTGCTGTGGTTGGATACCTGTCCTCACGGGGCCTTGACAGTGTTAGATTCTGCTTCAAAGTTAAAATAGACTGAACAACTTTAACTACGACATCTTATATTCATAACTCGATGTAAGTATCACAGTGTCAAGTGTGTAGACATTCTCTTTGTGAGGGTGACAATGTATGAACATACAATAATTAAAGAGGGCAGAAGTTCAGATATGAAATGGAAGTGTCACAATGTCAAAGTGTGAATGGGAAGACTGAAAATAACAATCAATGAAAGAACACTGAGCACGTCATGAATTGCTGCTGACTGCCTGATTACCATTTAGAAGCATTTTTAAGGCTTTAAGTCTTTTATTTTCCACGTTGTCAATAATCAACCATATGAAAAGAACGATACTCTTCAATCTAACCACACATTCTAGTTTTGTTGATGGAACTGTCCCTTTCTCTGATGTCTGTGACATCAGTTCCATCAACACATTTAACATGGGCTTAGATTAAAGAGTATGTATATATATATATATATATATATATATATATATATATATATACACACACACACACAAAAGATAACTTACAAAGGGGGACGACAGATATGACATGAGTACCACAGTAAAATCTGCTGTTCTCAGTACGGTTTTAGCCGACATTTTCTAAAGCTATTGCCAGAATAATGCATTAATAAAGTGAATCATGCATTTTGTTATGAAGTGGGTAACTACTACTTCTACTAAACGATCTAAAGGATAATCATCTAAATCTCCCCCTTGCTTGAAGTATAGTGGAATATGGGAACTTGACCCCTTTGAGTCTTTTTTAGCTGTAATGATGAATACCGTAAAACAAAACTTGCCTTTTGAATGATGTATTTTATTATTTAGTGTTGTAAGAAAAAGGCACAGTTATACAGTCACAACGAGGCTGTAGAGGTGACAACTGCACAGTTAAAGTCACACAGAATTATATATGCTTTAGTGGCCGACAAAGGAGTGCTTTGTCTATCCTCTAATTATATCTGTTGTGTGTAAAATGGCCCATCAAAGATAAATTACTTTACCTCTCAGCCGGACGTCACCATGCTGTGGACCCAACGCTCACGGTGTGCAAGACCGCAGTGCAGTTGAGATTGTAGTTCACATCTTTTGCTCCCTATCAGAGGTTCACTTTGTGTCGCTACTACTTTACCACCAAGCGGGGGATGTGGTCTGATGTTGGAGCCCCTGCTGCTCATTTGGTCAAAATGAATTTACACCTTCCTGACTGATAAACCTGCACAATGAGAAGTTCAGTTTCCAGAGGGGAGTTGCCACATAAACCAGAAACCAATGAAGCCCTGTTAGACGTAATGCGTCTGATCCAAAATGGTCTGCAGCAGAGGTGAACTTATTCAATTTAAAATTCAATTCAGTTTAGTTTGTATAGCCCAATATCACAAATGAAAAATTTGCCTCAGAGGGCTTTATAATCTGTACACACACACGACATCCCTGACCCAGGAACTCACATCGAATCAGGAAAAACTTTTCACAGGAAAAAAAGGGAAGAAAATCTTGAGGAGACAAACAGAGGAGGATCCCTCTCCAGGATGGACAGAAGCAATATATATTATATCAAATGTAAAGAAGGAATCATTACAGAGTTATGTAACCATCCATATGGTGAGATACATTTTTTTTTTTTTTTCTCGTACCTCAGCAAAACACTATATAGCACACTCACCACTATCATCTATATCCTATGATCTTGTATAACTCCAACAAAAGTGGTACAAGGCAGGCTTTACAAATAGTTACTGTATATGAATTTACGTGGATAATAGCATTTATGTAATATTATTTGATTGGTTTAATCCAAACCATACACACATATATATATATATATATATATATATATATATATATATATATATATATATATATATATATATATATATATATATATATATATATATATATATATATATATATATATATAGTTATGGTTAGATATCTTCATCCAGCAATGCTTTTAACAAGACATTAAATTAACAAGACATTAAATTACCCAGAGGTAATCTAATGTTAGTTTTTGGTTTGAAAAATTCATTTTCCCAAAAAGGTGCACAGGGCCTCTCATCTATTGCTAATACCTTAAGTGACTGAATCAACAGTTCTCAATTTGTGAAGCCCAACTTGCTTAGTCCATAATCCTTTATTATTTCTCAACTGCTTTTGTGCAGTCTTTCAGTCCGACTAGAAGAGAAACCAACTGCTTTAATCTTCCATTTGAACGGTCAGCAAAACTATCAAACCCAGTGGGGATATTCTAGTAGAGATCATGTGTGTTTTATTATAATCTCTTTCTTTCTCTGCTGTTGCATTCACTAAGAAACAATGCAAACCAACAGAGCAAAAGGGACAGGGTCATGTGTGTACCTGTTGAGATGAATTCTTTATTTAATCACCCATAATGAATAGTCAGAGCCACAACATGTTTTTTCAATCGAAAGAAAAACAGAACAAATCAAGGTCAGTCTCACCAAGATTGGTACATTGACTTATGACAAGATGATGGATTCTGCATTGGGTTAAACATTTCAAATTACTACTGCAACGTGGCTAAAAAGGTGTTGTTACATCAGTATTCAATTACTGTGTGCCCAAGGCTAAGAGAACTTAACAATTGAGAGAGTGAAGAAAGAGACTTCTTCACAAAGACAACAGAGTGAACATGAAATTAATTATTTTCAAAACGGAGATCACAGACTCACAAAAGCCAGTTTCTATTGAGAGGAGCACTTTGTACGTTTGACGTGTGAGCAACACAAACCAATAAGCAGAGGTTGACATTTGTAGGTGTGTCAACAACTTTTGAAATGACTGCCATACAATTTAGGAAGCACATTTGTGTCGTCTCAGGATGTATTTGAATAGTTTTGATACTACCATGGTGTACTAAATAAACATCAAGTTAAGCAAGAATTTGGTTTATGACTAAATACTTGCAAAACTAATGATATTCCAGCTTCAACTATACATATATTTCTAATGAGCCAACGTTAGCCTGATTACACACTGAACTAAGTTGTTCAACATACAGCATTACATGGTAACTCCGTTGTTCTCAGCATTTCGATCAAAGCTCTGGCTGACGACAGTCTTGTCATCATTTTGTCTACTAGAAAAATCTTGCAATCTGTCGTGTGTGAGTGTGTGCTTCCGTGCGTGAGTAGCTATGTGTTTGTCCACGGCTAATTTTGCATTCTGCTGCAGTTTGTCACAGGTTTGTCACAGGGTGAGGCTCAGGTCCAGAGAAACAGGCTGGACTCCAGGTTTGAGTGAAACAAAAAACACTGGCTTGAAAGCAACTATAAAACACACTAGAAATCACTGTGTGAACAAAGACGAGAGTGAGACATCGAAATAGCGACACTACGAGACTGAGATTAAAACAACAAACCGACAGGAGACAAGAGAAAGACTGGCACAATATATAAGGGGAAAACAGGTGTACGGCATGAGACAATCAGGGAAACAGAGGAGTGGCTGAGGGCAGGTGAAGAGAATTAACCAATCAGGGAGACAGAGGAGTGGCTGAGGGCAGGTGAATAGAATTAACCAATCAAGGAGACAGAGCTGTGGCTGAGGGCAGTTGAAGAGAATTAACCAATCAATGAGACAGAGGAGTGGCTGAGGGCAGGTGAAGGGAATTAACCAATCAAGGAGACAGTAGAGTGGCTGAGGGCAGGTGAAGGTAATGAGCAACCAAGACAGAGGAGACACAGAGGCTTTACAGCAGGACATTGCATAGTATTTTGTATGACCAGTTATGCCTGCATGCTCAATGACATCTCGTGGTTGTGGCTATTCAAATCTTCTCAAAACTCGCTTGTCCCTTTTAAGCCCCAAGGGGACCAAATGTGGTCCTTTTAAAAAATAAATATTAAACTGTGTAAAACATTACAATAATCATGAACAGATATATTGATACTACACATCAAATTAATCAAGAGAACCTGGGCTAAAATAATTAAAATATCAATCATAATTTTGCATGAGTCAGCCCACTCGGCATGTTTCCGGAACTAGCAACCTGTAGCTTGGTGCTATCAGAAAAAAAAGCAAGACAACTCCACACAGATTCCAAATATATTCACCAAATCCCTCTGCTCCAAAGCATCACTGAGATATGAACCAAAGAACACAGTAACATGAATCGCTTTTTTTTTTTAAACTGAACACCATAAGTGTATTGAACACCATAAATAATATACAAGTGAAATATAAGCTTAGGTACATGAGAAAATGCAAATAGGGTTAGGGTTAGGGTTAGTTAAAACATATTTGCCTGAATTCTCTCTGTACTAAACCCTCTCTAACTTTGTTCTGCTTCACTTTTTCAAAGTCAAACTTTGCAGAGGGAATGTTTACATATTGTGTTATGATTTCGGAGAGATTTAGACCTTAGTGAGACATAATTTCAAAGAGATAATCATCCTGAAAGTGTTTTTTTTTTATATTTGGACTTGAAACTTCTATTTTTGCTGTGTTTCAATATTGATTTACTCTTAACCAGTAACATATGTACTAATATCTACACATCTAAACAAAAGCTCACATGAGTTGCCTTTATTATAACACCAACATTATTCAAATAGCCCTTGTGGTTGCAGAGATACACCCTTTTTAGGTTGGGTATGCAATTTCGAGCAGAATCCTAAAAACTGCCATGGGGCTTAAAGGGCTGGACCCCGGCTGGTTGGGGCCGCTATTGATATCAAAGCTTAGTTTATTTTTTAATGTGGAGTGTTTGGCTGACAGCTAATGCTATTGCCAGTGCACACACTGCTGCATACCTGTTGGCCACTGCTCTGTGGCTCACATCTATTGTTTGGACTCTTTATGTGGCTAACTTCTAACATTACTACCAGTAAACACACTGCTGTACTATGCAGCTACAATGCGGGTTGCCATGCAAGCAGACAGCATTGTGAATTTAGTTTTTGGAAAGATTTTATGACTTGGCTTGTATACTTTAGGCCAATTGCCTGCATTCTTCGCCGATGGTTTTTGTGTTTTAATTAAGTGTGTTGTACGAGACCTTACCAGACATTGCTGTCTAGACAGGGAGATAGACAAATGTATGTTGTATTCATTCATTCACACACACACATTACAGTACAGTGAATTATGGACTATTTTTCTATGATTTTCTGAAAATTGATAGACTAAACGAATAATGGATTCCACAAATGTATGTTTACTGAAAGTAATGGTTAGTTGCAGCTCTGAAGAAATAGAGAAACCAAGTCAGCCAATTCATGATTTAAAATATTTTTCACTGAAACATTTTTGGTCAAACACAATAATGACAATGTTGTGAAAGGGAGCAATTTAAATGATTATAAACCTCAATTATCCTAAAAGCTGCAATTCTTAATTTACCTGCAATTTACCTTTGAATGCTACAGTGAGATTTCATAATGGACCCTAACATTCTGCCAGCAGGATATATGTCTGAATGACGGTGGTTATGAAGACTATGGGCACGCATGAAGAGAAATAAAAGAAGTTAATCCATGTGGCAATTCACATCAAACTCAATGGTAGTGTTACGTGTCGGTGTTGTGTGTTCTCCCCTCCCCCCTTGTTTCCCCTTCAGGTGTCATCAATTGCCACCTGTGCAGGTCAATCCGACTGCACCTGTGTTCCAGAAGGCAAGCTGGCTAATCGGCTGAGTGGGCCGTGTTTTAAAAGGAGGAAGCCTGAAGAGTTCAGAGCGTGGTTTTGGCAGTCGGTCCGTTTGGGGGTACCCTGTACATTTGTGCTCTCACGTAGGTACTTTGTGTCCAGAAACATTAAACTATTGGTTGGTGCTCCCTAAGTATTGTTTTGACAATAACTTTGTTACTTTTGATCTTTTCCCGTATTCTTTTGACTATCATGTGTTCATCCCCCCCACTTATCCCCTAGATCAAGAAGGGGGTGCAACGGGTAGTTTGAAGAAGCAGAAAGTGGAACCACCTTTATTGAATTCATCATGGAATATCGGCATCAATTCAAGTCAAGGCTGCACTCTGGTCCAATGCCATAAATGGCTAAGCGCTAAACTCCCTAGCACACAGCATTTTGTGGACAATCGGCTGACCTTTAAGAAACCCACTGTGTTGTCATATAATGTTGTCATATAACTATAATCCAACATCAGAAATTGAGAGGAAATACCCATGGTCATGGCAAGCAAAATCCCTTAAATACCTAGGCATAACTATTCCAAAAGGTCTGTCAAAACTATCAGAATATAACTACTCACCAATAAACAAAAAAATCAAAGAAGATATCACAAGATGGAACCTCGTACCTTTCTTTAGTTTCAGTTCAAGAATACAATCTATTAAAATGAACATATTACCCAGACTGTTATATCTATTTCAAACCCTACCTATAGAAATTACTCAGAGCCAGCTTAATGAATGGGACAAGATGGTGTCAAGATACGTGTGGCAAGGCAAGAGACCAATGGTTCGTCTCAAAACACTGCAGTTAGTAAAGGAGAAGGGAGGATGGGGTCTGCCATCCCTCAAGGAATACTACTATGCCGCCCAGACAAGAGCTATAATATACTGGCGCAATCCTTCATATGAGGCACAGTGGAAAGACATTGAAGAAAAAATATTTCCCATCCCAATACAAGCAATCATAGCTGACTCTAAACTGCAACAATACATAAACAGTTCTGATAATCCATGGGTCAAAGTGACCCTTAAGGTGTGGAAAAATATCATTAGAGAATACAAACTTGAAGGAGATCTACTGTGCCTTAAATGGTGTGGATATGACTCGGATTTTACACCAAATAAAATGGACACCAGATTAAAAAAATGGAGAGATACTGGAATACCCGGTAACTGCTTTATGCAATATTATGAAGGGAAACAAACTGTTTAGTTTTGAAATGATTAAAGAAAATTATCTTTTGGAGAAACAGGACTTCTTTAGATACTTACAGTTGCGGCATTTTTTCAATGAAAATGTTAAAAAGGTAACAGAGGTAAACTCCGGTTTTATAGAACTGTTTAAAAGAGCATATGAATCAAATTGCAATAAAGGGGCAATATCAGCTATATATAAATGCTTTCGCTTTCTAGAGCTTAAAACTCATTCAACATCATACATTAAAGCAAAATGGGAAAAGGAATCTGGAATAGATATTTCTGAGGAAGAATGGACATTAATATGGGGGTACCAACGGAAATGTACCAGTTCAATGAGCTGGCGAGAGTTTAACTGGAAAAATTACATAAGATATTTCATTACACCATCTCAGACATCTCACTATAGCGATACCACTCCTGAATGCTGGAGAAAATGTGGACACCAAAACGCAAACCATTATCACATCTTCTGGGATTGTCCCATCATTAAACACTTTTGGAAGGCGGTACACAATACTTTACAGGACATCTTTCGCGAGGACATCTCTTTGGATTTTAAGATTCTGTACCTTGGAAATTTAGAGTTGGCCGAAAGGGGACAGACTCTTGATTAATGCATTGCTGGTGGCCAGCAAAAAGTCTGTTACTAGAAAATGGTTACTACCAGAGTGTCCTACAATTACATCTTGGAGAGACATCGTAACGGATATCTACAGAATGGAGCAGATCACAGCTCATGTCAATCAAAGAACAGAAACATTTCTTAAACACTGGCAAAAGTGGTGCAACTATGTCACAGATAAATGGCCTGACTGTATTTCTTTACTCTATGGAAAATGATTTCTCCCTGCTTTATTTATTATTATTATTAGTTTTGTTA
Source organism: Liparis tanakae (assembly GCA_036178185.1). Taxonomy (NCBI): domain Eukaryota; kingdom Metazoa; phylum Chordata; class Actinopteri; order Perciformes; family Liparidae; genus Liparis; species Liparis tanakae. Next base: position 9,600,773 of record CM070106.1, read on the forward strand.
CTATGGTACTGTTTTTTTGTTTCTTTATTTGCATAGGTGTTTTTTTCCGTTATTTTGTTTTTTTCTCTTTGTTGTTTTTTTTTGGCCTGTACTTCTCTTTGTACAAAGAATCTGAAAAATTGAAACATGTGTATGTGAGATTTTGAACACTAATAAAATACAAATAAAAAATAAAAAAAAGAAACCCATTGTGTTGCACTTCAGAGACAAGATTCCCTTTCAAGGTTAAAATCACATTTGTAAACCTTATGTGGTGCGTCTTTCTCTGACTGCAGAAGCAAAGCAGACTTTTAGCATGGATATTTTGCATAGTGTTTGTGATGTTGACTATAAGAAAATAACGTACTTATAACATATTCATATCTTTGAACTGTGGACTGAATACCTTTGGAGAGAGTTTGAGTATAATTGAAGATAAATTGAATAAGTGTATGAGGCAATCCAAATAATAGATTCGGTAAATTAAGAAGAATATGGAGGTTTTCTTCAAGGTGGCTAGCTGATTAGTAACAGTATTGTTGGCAGATGATTAAATATTTTTTCACCAGACCTTAATTCAAGGGTTAATTATTAGGCAAGGTTATCTTGAACTGCACGGTGTGTGTGCGCATGTTGATCAGCTTCGGGTATTTTAATAGGCTTATGCTTTTTGAAAGGTTTACGTCAATATGTGGTTGTTCTTAAAGCAATACATTGCTTTGAATGACAATGTGACTTTACTTTTTAATGTTCCAAAGGATCTCTGTATTCTTATTTGAACTGAGCAAAAATTCAGTTTATTTTACACAACCCAATATCATAAATTGTGTATTTGCCTCAGTGGGCTTTACAATCTGTACACATACTACATAGCTGTCCCAGGACCTCACGTCAGATCAGGGAAAAACTCCCCAAAAAATAGAAACACTTTTAGACTGTTAAACAATACATCCAAGACTTCAAATAGATGTTGAAATGTTCCTGAATAAAAACACATTCAAGCCCATTTCAGCCTCTAAGTGGCCACCTCATCAACATGTCCAACACATTCTTCACGTGTGATGCTCATTATGTTCCAGCTTCATACGAAAGAATAAGCTCTTCCATTTTGAAGCCTGAACAAAAACGTGCAAAGGCATGTAGGCCACAAATAATTCCCTGTAAAGCTTTCATGTGGTGTATCTGTCAGCTGAATATTCTGCATTGACCTCATTCTTTCTTTAAGCGAATCGTTAATCGACCATCTCGCGGAAACTGGGATCATGCTGAGTGTGGCGTGTGGGTTGAATGGATCTGTTCAGAGACAAATACAAAAGATGTGAACCCGATAGGAATCAAGCAAACACAGTTGAGGTGCATTCACAGTGATTTAAAAAAAATGTATGAAGAATATCGGCAGCGCTTGTTGAGGTCACACTTTTTAGTAACCGCACACATTATATAAAGCATTATATAACACTTCATTTATAAAAGGTAAATCCATCATCTATAAAGTTTGGAACAATGCTTTATAAATAATGAATTAAGTGTTTACTAATGTTTCATAGCGTGCAGTTATTATAAAGTGTTACCTATTGAGGACAAATGCCTCCCTTGGTTTAGACGGTATCTATAACCAACATTTCAATGGCTTATTTGCTGAACCCCTCCTGCTTTGTTAGGAAAGCTTGACAGACACAGCAACACTATCTGGCTAGACACAAAGGCACTTCATGATGTTATCCTGGGGATGTTTACAATAGGTTGTCGATTTCAAACAGAAGTAAACAAAGGCATTTCTCGCTCAGAAAGTTCAATCCCTGTTAAAGACTGAGGTCAGTATCTTTATTGTTTGACGATCCATTGACGTATAAGAGCATTATTGATTCATTGAAAGGGAGACCCAGTTAGGCCAGGTATTATAGTAGCTCATTCTAGATAAAAACGCTCGTAAAATGGTATTTTGCTGTTATTTAATCCTGTTTTGATGCTCGCTGAGAAAGAAAAAGAAATATTTGGACAAGCGTCGCTTGAAATACCTTTTCCTAATTTAACATATAACAAAAGCAAATTAGTTTTCTCTACAGTATGTTTTACATTATATTTCCCTTTTTGTACAGGTGGACATTAACCCTAAAAGATTATTTAGTTTGCTTTTTAAAACGAAAGGTGAAAGTGAGATGAAAGTAGCACTCTTTCGCTCTTCGGCCATGCAATATGTCTTCCGTTGGCCTTTACTTATCCTATATTAAAATTCATATATTTAACACTCTCTCTCTCTCTCCCATCCCACTCTTCCAGATAGTAGACGACCATATACATAATGTGGAATGATTATATCCCTTCCATGTTATAACCATAGTGACGGGGGAATATGGAGTTGACATTTAGCAAGTCCTGATTAAAGAAAGCTCATCAGATGCATTCTGAAATGTAGAGATTTTGCTTTTCTTGGTACATGCTTTTTGCTCACTTTTCTTTTGAGTCTCACACAGTGCTGGGGTAAAAGAAAAACTCAGCATGGCTATTTTTCAGCAGGTATTTTTAATGGACAGGAACATGGATACAAAGAGCATACCTGCTGGTGGTCTGATTGTATTCATGTCAGTAGCTTGTACCGGTTATGAAGGCTGACTTTCAAAACAATAGCAGTCATCAGGAATGCCTCAGTAGCTGACTTTATTTATTTTCTACCTAACCTTTTATTTGTGCGCGGATATTCTTATTGAGGTTTGAAATCTGGGAAACCTGGCCAAGATGGGACTATAAAAGTATTTCACATACCCACAGTTTGGCTGTTGAAGTCAAGGGAGGACATAGTTAAATATCGAGACATGAGGAATGTAAAGGGAAACAATTGGTTTGTGATTAAACTACAATAAGAGATGAAGATTAAACCCATGCTCCTGGCATAACAACACATTGAAAACCTCCCCCAGATTGGAAACTCCTCCAGCCTTGCCTGCTTCAAATGAACCTGCGTAGCAGAGAGACAGAGATGGTTCTCTCACTGAAAGAAACCAAGATGAAATGAAGAAACCAAAAACACATTGTGCTTTGCAAGAGTGTTGTTTTATTATTCAAAATCCCCACCAGGCAAAAGAGAAAGAGATGGGAAGTGTCACAATCTCTGATCAGACGTGATCAAAGTGCATTATACACCACGACAACTAAATGCAAGCTCACTCCTTGGCACTTCTGGGTCAGGGAGCAATGCAACGGTAGCTTTTTTGTGTGGGAGAAGGAGAGGGAGGGAAAGCGACAGAGGGGCTTACCACTACACGAAGGCTGGCAAGACTTCCACGAGTCATTAACAAGTGCCCTCTCAATTGCACGCAGCCTCCCATCTCTGCATTCCTGTTCATTGGTGTCCCTCATATTGCTCGAGTGCCAGTTTCTTTTCGTTATTACGAAAGCCTCTCAGACACCTGAGCTTCCGTGGCTGCGATTCAGCTTTTTGATTGCCCCCAGATGGCCATATGGAAATGATTTCAAACCACGGGTGCACGAGGAGGCCATTTCTTGCAATTTCTGCGATTGCTCTAACTCCGCTGCCGGGAAATAGGCACGAGGACAGACTCCAACAAGCAAGTGGACAGGAGAGAAATAAGCAGAGAGAATCAAGGCAGCGACAAAGAAACCTGCAACGGTCTCGCTGTATCATTGAGCCACATTAAGGATGAACAGGATGGCTTTGTAATACAGCACAGGTTGACACAACATTAGGTGGAAGTGTTGCATCAGCACAGTCAGTAAATACATACACCCCAAAATAGAGCAAAACTCAACATTTAACCTTGTTCACAGCCAATAAGCTATCGTTAGAGTTGATCCGTTAGAGAAACACAGTTAACAATTCACACTGTATGTAAGCTGTGTAAGGAATTCTGAGATACAAATTCAAACGTGTACTATTCTTTCTTATTATAAGACTTTTGTGAGTAAAACAACATATATATTTCAAGTGGAGGCTCTGAGGAAGATAAGCCTGTATCAATAAAAGCTAAATGTGATGGCCACAGATTGGTTGCTGCTGACAGTGAGGATTTACTGTGATTCATGAATGGTTTGTGACTGATGGGTCAGGACAAATACCGTTGCCTCATTATGACCGGATAATAATAGACAGATATTGACCCTACAATTCACTGCCACAGTCACACAACACAATTTGCACAACCATTTTTTTCAACCTTATGATATTGATATGCCATTTGTCTGCCACCTTCTCGAGAATGTATCAATAACAAATCACCTATGAAGACGTGATCTCTAAACCTACAAGAGTAATTGCGTCTCTCGCGAAAAAAGCAATATCAAATCCTTTGAATGTTGTCTGAATGCTTGAAATTCAAAAGGTCACTCTTGTTATGCTAATGTCTCTTGTTGCTTGGAAACATGTTTGGATATATATATATATATATATATATATATATATATATATACACATATGATAAATGATGGCTTGAGAACATATTGGCCAAACATCCATGTAAAATACAACTTGACTGGTCGGCTGAGGCACATACACCCACGAGGCGACTATTCTAGTCTTTTGTTTGAAATCAAAATGTTAAAATGTTTTAGTTGCCCCCTTTCTACCATGTCATTGTAATATGTATACATACACTGTAAATACATCTCAGTCTGGCTTTGTCATGTCTGTTATAATCCATATTGAAAAGTGTGTGTGTGTGTGTGTGTGTGTGTGTGTGATGAAGTGTGTCACTCAGAACAGTAAGCATCATGCTGTTGGCACAAAGCTGTTAAATTTCCCTAAAAAGCAGTAACGTGTCACACAACATGAAACACATGTTGTGCAATACATCCAGCAGTGTTTGTCGTATAGCCCCATCAAAGAAGTAAGAAGTACATGTGTCTGGCTCTGGGTGGAGACTGAACGGTGTAAAGTGTGACTGATAAGTGTGTAAAAACTCAATCAAACATATTTTTCGTTTCTTTTTTTCAGCCAGCCAGGAACTGGTACCGACTGATCCCCAAAACTCCCTTTTTGTCCAAAGTAGTCTGTTGAAATGTGAACGTGCATAATGTTTGTGTTTGCATGTGTTTACACGCGTGGGCTCTCTCTTCTCCAACGGCATCAAAACAAAACCTTGTGTCTCTCGCCGCGGATCGTTTTTCTCTTGTATTTATGTGTGATCTCATTAGAGCAGAACAACAACAAGCTACCAGGACAAAAAGAACAAAGTGCAGCAGAGGTGAACGGCAACAACACCAGTTCTCAGCCACAGCATTGTCACCTCCTATGGGCACATTCTAAAGGTTGAGGATGATGAAAAGCAAAGCAACACCCCCCGGGCCAGCCTCCGAACACTGCCCCGAGGCTCCCCGAGTATTGCACTCTCAGCATGTCAGCTGGAGTGCAGAGCATTGCGGCCTCCTGCCTCAGAATACAAACTGAAGTGAGATTCGCAGCAGTGAAAATACAGTGACATTGATTTATTTAAATGAATTAGCTGAATTAAATACTGTTGCGAAATCCAGCGCAGTGAATTTTGAAACGGTTTATGAATACAGTGAAATTGTTAACACTTACTTTGATCCCATGTGTGCATGTTGATGTTCTGGGTTTGTTCAACAGTGTGGTGCACACTGTGGTGCATCTGTGGCTAATGTAGGGCTGCACAATTAATCATAATGTTATCAAAATCCCAATATATCCTGTTGCAAAGTGCATGAGGCGAAATCTGTGTCAAAATACTATTTAAAATTTAACATTGCGACAGGTGTGTCCTTGTTTAAATATCCTGTTTTACATTCTTACGAAAACCTCTTAGTTTGGTACGCATCCACATACACCATAATCATTTTAATAAGTGTTTCAATGTTGATTAGAATACTTATGTATACAGTGGGTATGGAAACTATTCAGACCCCTTTAACTTTCTCACTTTGTTTCATTGCAGCTATTTACTAAAATCCAAAAAGTTAATTTTATTTCTCAAAGGTCTGAATAATTATGACCATGTGATATTTCAGTTTTTCCTTAAATAAATTTGCAAAAATGTATATATATTTTTTTTCTTGTTAAATATCTTAACATGTTTATATAAAAAAATTCTAGATACAACATAACTTCTTTCGGCTGGAGCTCCGACTGCAGTGGCACCAAAGCTGGATCTTGGTGTGTTAGGGCTGGGAAGGTTGCTGCGGGAGTTTGAGCTTCTGGAGTCTCGAGAACCTGCATGATTTTTGGATGATTTTTTTTTTTGCAGAATCTCCCGGTGGCACAGATGACAATCATTAAGAACTATATGGAAAAAGCAAATCTTCCCGCTTATGGTCTTTACTTATGTAGGTCATACAGAGGCATGAAATATTACTTTGAGACTGTTTCATAACAAGTTAAAGTGTCTTCTCTGTAACTTTAAACTTTGTGTGTGCAATATTTAAAACAGCCATAGCAAGAGTACTGTGGAGGTTTCAAGCTAATAGGAAGTTTTGTTTGAAAATCTGAGAGATTATCTTCCACTCAAACTAAAGGCATGTATTTTTTCATCATATGAAAGTGCCACAGGAGTATTAGGGTGGACCCAAATGCACGACTCAGGAGACAGAACTGGAAAATAATTCACTTTACTCAAAGTTGCAGCAGGAATAAAACAGACGGGAACAGATACATACATCTGGTAACGCAGGAGGGCTTGGTCACGAAGAACACAAGACAATCTGGCAGAGGACAAGAGGAAGTGAGGGAGCTAAATAGAGAGGGACTAATGAGGGGATGGGCTGCAGGTGAGAAGGGCATGAAGACCAGGTGAAGGTAATGAGGGGCTAACGAGGTGATCAGAGGCAGGTGACGAGAGTTGGACTGACGAGATGGGAAGCAGGATCTGGAATGACATGATAGTGAGACAGGATGAAAACTACAAATTAAAAAGGAAGGTGTGGAGCTGAACTGTTACAGAAAGTATTTAATAAAACTCTCTTCTCTTGACTGTAATATCTATGCATACCACAATTCAGAAATTATGTTTGATTATTAATAGTTAATGAACACTAGTTTATTCAACTGGTCTACATAAGATTTATAGATGCGTACACATAATTATTGAAAACATACAGATTATATAAACTGTCTCGCCTGCATTTTCAAAAGATATCCAACACGTTACACTGTCAGGAATGTAAATGAGAGTTACCAATCTTGAGAGGGGAAATATACCTATGTAATCTTTAACTCTTTAACTCTTTTAGTCTTTTATTTACCCTCTCTCTCCAATAAAGCTGAAATGGCAAAAAGAAAACATATTCATCCAAGCAAAACGTTGAGTACATTAACCTCATGGCCCCGTGAGAGTCAAAAGCATTCAAGCTAAAATAATTAGGCCATTGAAGATTAGTCACCTTCCAAATAGCAATACAGATCCGTGAATACTGCAACACTTCAGTAAAGCCGAGCAAACACCTCGCCTTCTGAAGGTGGAAAGTGAAGTGGCCATGAACATGCAGCATAAGCCATTTAGCTTGTCAGTAAACACTAAGAGGGATAATATCAAAGACATTACGCATAAGTTTTATATCAAGATGTCTCAAATCTCGGAGAGAGACATCATTTTTCTGAATACTGAAAGACCAAAAACTGGAGACAACTGTAGCCAAAAGATCAGATGTGAATAACTGCTTGAACACAAACACGCTTCAATATGTATTCTTCTTCTTCTTCCTCTATTGTCAGAACCTGAATAAGACTATCTCCAGTTCCAACTGTCATTACCTTTATCAAGGACTATTGAAGCGACTGAAATGTCAGCAGCGATGGAATTTCAAGGAAGAGTATTTTTTGTTCACGTTAGACAAAATATGAACTATACCTGTTTCACTCAGGTGTCCTTTGATCCCATGCTAATGGGATCCTTCAATAAATCACTTTGATTCTCTTCCGCAACTGCCATCCATTATGTGAACGTAGTTTTTTACTTCAAATTGCTATTCATTAAAGTTCAATTTAGAGGATTTGTAAGCACTGGGGAGCAGAAAGACCATATTCTATGTATCGTCTACCACCAATATATTGTTTATCTGAAAACTGTATGATACACCAACTACAAGGATTGCACTGGGGGTAACTTTATTATCTACATTTAAAAACAAAACACACTAGATGTGTCAAAAGATCAGACTGTTGGCTAAATGGCTGTGACACATTAAGCGTTTGTTTGGTTGGTGGACGGCACCATTTTATCAATAATAGCATATTTGTGTTTAAGTGCCCAGGTCAGATGTGACAGTGCTCCTAATTGCAGTAATATGTTGCTCATACTGCCAACTGCTTTTTCTCCCTCTTCATATATATTCAGTCATTTCTCACGCTCACTTGTTGACAGTAATCTCTGTTATTGACTGAAAGGAGGAAAAAAAAGCTATTTTCATGCTGAATTAGCATGTTGATAGACTACCAACTGTGTCATGTTTCCTACTCCACATGACCCTGAGAGTGGTGGCATGTAAAAACGCTGGTATTTTGGGAGGAATGCAAATGTCTGGGAAGTGGCAGGAATATCACTAAGTATTCTATCACAAGGTGGCAATATTTACAAGTCTTGTAAACACAAACACAAACACACCCACCCACACACACACACATAAACACACAGTGATGTGTTAAATACAGAGTGCAGAGACAAAGACAATACAGCCTTTGACATTTCTCTGCAAATCATCCCCCAAAACATTTTGTCATTGTCTATGCAGAAACACAGATATTCTGACAGCTAAACTAGCACAAACCTGCCCGAGACACACAGGCACAGTTGCTGTTGCACTGACAACTTTGTCTGGCTTGCATGAACTTAGTGCCCCTGAAACATCATTTGGATCCCCCGGGGATGGTGCTGGTGGTGACGGCGATGCGACCACGCTCGCTTTGTGTCTGCGGGCGGCTGTGGAATTTGATTTTGTCTTTACTGCTCTGTGCGCTCCGCGGTGTTGATTATTATTCTGACAGAAAGCCATATCTCAGGCTGATACATATTTCATGCCGCTCGCGGAGTTCTCATCGGTGAATGCATGAGCCCATTCAATAATGTGATTTTTTGAGGGTTATATATTTTATTTCCCATCTCAAACACTTAAAGTGGCTTTATTTTCACTCACTCATCCACCCACTATAATGCCCTCTGCACTGCTAGTGTGCCTGTGTTTACTCTTACTCTATGCTTTTCCTGCCCACTCTGCACTGATAAAAGTGCATTGAGTTTTAAAAGAAGTAAGGAAGGTTAATACAGGTCTGAATATACTTGGGGCGCCACATTATGGCACACAATGGAGGCTGGGAGAAATAAAGTCAAGATATGTGAATCCATATCACTTTTTACTCATATGAATCAGTTATTACAGTTGTAGGGATCTTTTCAGGATGCGCCTACCTCATTGTAAAAATAGATATTGTTAGGGTATTACTCATGTCTGTATTGATACTGATACCGTGTTTAGGTACCTATACTTATAAATACTCTGATTGTTCTCCACGATTATATAAAATCCCAAAAAGATATGCATTTAAAGAGAAATTAAACAGTACTTTTCTTTTACTTCGGTAGAATGTCCTTGAGGTTTTGTAGCATCACAGGAACAAAATCGAATCAGACTGTAGGAGACTAAAGAAGAGCTATAGGGATTAAGTCGCTAGCAGCACTAGATAAGTAGCTTTTCATTTTGAGACAGAAATTGGATCTTTGTTGTAGGTTTCATTTGATTTCAAGGACCATCCTCATTACACACAAAGGCTGTCAAGAAGTGCTCGCAAATTGTTCTGTGATCCCTTTTCATACATTTACCTCAGTTTAAAGCATAGTTTTTTTATATTTCTACCATATAGCAACTAGACTACAAAGGACCACATTGAATTTGTTGGCCAACGTGTCATTATTTGCCTGACGTATGAGGAAAAATTGTCCCTGAAAACATGGTTTCAAATCTTAAAGAGGGGCTTAAGAGCAGTGTTCCTCCCAGCGTCAGTGATGGGTGATGGTGTGTGTGATCAGATGCTTTGTTGCCCCCTGTAACAACATAGTGGCTGCAACATGATTTCACAGTGTCCTGGAGTACACTTGTGCATCCCTAGAGGTCCGTTACCCGCCCATGTGGTGCCCCACTGGGATTAGTACCAGTATGTCAGATGTCCTGCACACCACTGCAACAAGTCTTAAGAGTCTTGGACACGGTGACGCTTTGAGATGGAAGATAATGTCGGCACACTTACATGCTCAAGATGGCAATGCTAACATGCAGACCTTAAACACGTGTAGTGTCTACAATGTTCATGATTTCACTTTAGAGTGCGAGCACGATGACATCTGCTCACGAGCACTAACTGCCCAGGGGCGTGACACCAATCTGATCAATCAGGTTCCAGTATCAGTTTTAGATGAGATATTGGTGCACATTACTTTTAAAACTTAAAATCTTCCACATCAGTGGACGCTTGACATTATTAGCCAATGATCATCACTAACTGTGCCAGACTAAATAATTGAATTGACCTAACAATCCCTCCTTCTATATTCAGGTTTACTGAACTGAAGGCAAACCCTTCATTTAGATCAAGTCTGCAAACTCTTTGAATGTTGAAACTCATCGTCTCACTGCAAAGTAATTGCACAAGGGAAGCGCTAACATTGATCCTATTGTCGGCCAAATTGTATCACACAGCAAGTGATATTGAATAAGACACTAGTCCACAAGGTGCAGCATCTTTTTCTCGCACGGGTTTACATAATACTGAGACAATTGGGTTTATTCCTAATTCCCTATTGTGTGAAAAAGAGATGTGACAGTTTTCCATTCAATCAAGGTGTTTTTTTCACTATGTACCACATCTCATAAAGAAGAATGATTTCCGAGAAGACTTCACCGCTAACATTTAGCACTTCTAATCGTAAACTAATGTTTTTTTCTATACATACCAACTTCTCCAAATTCACACAGCCTCTCTTGTATTGTTTTGTATTGTATTGTGTCAGTTGGAGAGTGGTAAACAACCACGCAGTGGCACCGCCTACAGGAGCCCATCCTTATCAGTGGTGAGCAGGACACTTTGCCCGCTACCACCCCGCCCCCCATCCTCTCACTCCTCTGACTTCCCTCACTCCTCCCTTTAAACATCCAATCCTACCCCTGTCAAGCTCCCAGCTGATGGCTGAGATCAGCTCACACTTGTGCTGTTATATCTCCCTATCGCTGCATCTCTCTTTAGCCCATCCATCCCAGTGATAGCAACTGCCCATTTTTTATAAAAGCTATTTTCAACCCTTGTTGAGAGAATCAAGGTGAAGACCCCCCCCCCATCTGAGCTGCAGTACATTGTGTCTTTTCTCCCACTCTGCCAATGCTCACTTTAGTATGTGTATCGTCAATATTATGTTATGGTCACACTAAGCTCAAGGAGAGTTTATCTCAGCTATGGTAAAAATGAACAACGCACCTGGATTATCTTGTTAATTTGAGGTGGCATTGCATGCAAACATTTTACTTTCAGTTCTTAGTTTCTGCACGCTCACTGTAGATGTAACCGGCTTATACTCCGCGTGCCAAATCACTGGCAGGAGATGTTTCTCTACTTCTGGGCACACGCATGCAGGGACATTTTAAGTGGCGGTTATCAAAAGTGCATTTACATTTTTAAGCACATACAAGGCTTCCTAAAAAAGAATTTTAACCAGGATGTGAAGCAGCCTTTAGAGTAATCGTGTGAAATTGGCGGTCGAGAAGAAAAGTCTAACATCCCAAAACATGAGCTTCAACACATTTTATTCAGCAGTCTAAATTACCCCCCACACTCAGCAGTGTTTATTAACTCAAGAGGCGCTTCAAAATGTTCCAAAGCAATCTTCACAGCCGCATAAAGCAATCCATGATCCCCTCTTTGGATCCTCTGCACCTCTGGACCTCACCTTTTCACCTCGGCTCTTAATACCCCATCACCTCTATTGGCTCATCCCATTGTCATCTTCAGCTGTAGCTGTCTTCACCAAGGAGATATCATGGCTGTGGAGTTTGCACTTTGCTTCAACTCCTTGCACAAACGGAACAAAATTCACAGAAATGCGCACACACACACACACACACACACACTCTCACACACACACAACACACACACACACTCACACACTCCACAAAATGAACCTGCAACCTTTTTATCTCCATACAGCCTTCCTCTCCCCCACTGCTCACACTGACGGTGGAAGTATCCGTGGAGAGTGACTTTAAGATTCAGCAGCAGGCCGGATGAAGGTGTGCAGCCCGAGAGGTCACCACATGCCAATTAATTCAATATATATCTTCTCCACTGCTAGGCTGCCTCCACCTGGACCTGCAGCCGCGAGATTAGATTAGCAAAGACACGCACAAAACACACGGCACACTATGTGAAAGCACACTCTGGCACCACCGTGCACACTGTGTTGATCTATTTGGCCATGACATACGCAGACATATGCAAAGACCTATGCTCAGAGAATTTGCCCGGGACCACGAATGTCGTGTCAGTTCTTCAGCATTACTCTACGATATCTCTCCCTTCTGCTCTGACCTCGAATAAATCCCAGGTTTGTTTATCCACCCACGCTCTCAGGAGTGCAGTACCTCCATCTTCATTACAAAGAAAAGGCCCCAAATGTGGTTTAACGGTAGCTTTCATCGGGTGCCTCCCAGTGCAAAGTGTCCTTGGAGCTGCACGGCAAATTTACACATGAGCTTATGCCGAGGATCTCCGACTGAAAGGTATTTAGCTGATAAAACCTCCAGGGCTGGATGTGGATATGTATTATAGATGGGGTGAAGGTGATTTGTTGTTTGCAGACACGGTAGGGGAGTATGTGACATCACTCTCAATAGGACTTGTTTATTCTCCACGGAGTCCCCATACACAGTGTAGTTATGTGTATATATGAGGGAGCATGAACACAGACACTCCCTCTTCTCATCGGCCGACTGTGGACACTCGTTGTAGAGCGATGGGCATTAAAGGGGAGTTAGGGACGTTCAGACGCAGGGAGTTACATTACATTACATTACATGTCATTTAGCAGACGCTTTTATCCAAAGCGACTTACAATAAGTGCATTTCAACCTAGAGTACAAACTAAGAACAACAAGAATACGGAAAGTACCATTTCCTCAACATAGGCAAACTACAAAAGTACCATAATAAGAGCTATTCAAGTGCCACTGAAGTGCTAATCTGTGTTTTAATCCAGATATAGTCGGAAAAGGTGCGTTTTCAGTTTCCGGCGGAAGCTGTAGAGACTTTCTGCTGTCTGATGTCAGTGGGGAGCTTGTTCCACCACTGAGGAGCCAGGACAGCAAACAGTCTGTATTTCGATTGATTAGCTCGAGTTAAAGGGGAAACGGCACACACTAGGATGGAGTGTCCGGGTTGATGTGAGCAGCAAGGTTTTGCTCACTTCTGCCTTTTAATCTTAGCTAAAGTGGCAGAAAAGCAGCACTTAGGCAGAGAGAGTTGATATTAATGTCTTTTTGCTTGAGAGTTAAAACCGAGATCCAGTTAAAAGAGGAATGGATGAGGCGCTGTGTAATTAGTTCATCATATTAGTTTGCCTGGTGTGTCTGGTCTCTGTATTTTTCAGTATTATATGGTCACAGGCATTAACAGTTCAGTTGATGCTGTGGAGTATGACTTTTAGTTTGTATGCCCTTTTCTGGCATGTACAAATTATGATAACATTTTAGAGCCAATGAAGCTAATTTGGTATTTCGCAGCACGATGTAAATGTTCATCGGTGCCACCTTCATTTACACTCATGGAGACTCTCATGAAGTGCATATATTCCCTAATTGTTGCCCACAGGAGTCTGACAAAGGTTTAAATCACCTTTGCAAGATGAAGAATGGCCAAAATAAGTGATGAACATTCATTACTCTAACGGTCTAACCCAACAAACACAAATACTTTTGTGTGTACAGTATATGTTTATATGGTAATTGATTAGACAAGACGAGAACACCATCAAGCTAACTTGACCTTTAGAAAAACAACAACTTGTAAGCATATACTCCATTAATGACTAAAAAAGAGCAATGAATAACCGTCTCGGTAACTGCACTCTGCTAATGAAGATACAGCAGCTTCCTAAGGAGCCGTAAATAGAATACACATATTGATCCAAGTGTATAGAAAATGATATCTTTCTGGAAACCCTTCTCTGATGTTCACACTGTGTTGAATTGAAGAGCTGACTCAAGTGCAACTGGCCTAATATCCTTGATTGTGTTTTAATTTTTTTATTATGCATATACTTTACTCAAACATGCTTTGGCACATCTCAGCTCCGGTGTGTGTGACATAACACTGACGGTGTAAGTATAGCATTTAAATATTGAGTTCATATTTCAAACCCCGTAGATTAATAGTAAGTTAGCAGTGCATTACAGCTCTCCGGCTCAGTGAAACTCAGTTTTACAACAGTAACTGTTTGTCATATTCCATTTCTTAGTAAAACATATTTTTTTATGGGTTGCTTTCAGTTCTGGTTTGTTTATATTGTTTGTCAGCTGTCAATCTTATTGCCTTTTAAAGGGTGTGATAATAGCCTGTTCTGTAACATTGCTTCTCTCGAGCAACATTAAGCATATGGCAGCTGTGTGTTGATAAGAGGAAGTAAAAGAGATAAAGACAGAAAGGTCGAAGACGTCCTCCTCTACTTGTCATCATCGCGAGCCGTGAAGACAGAACACTGTGATGAGCGAGAGTAATCACACTTTGAAATGAAGAAACATACACATGTAGTCACAGGATGTCGGGGGAAGACACATTAAGCGCGCACGGAACAACATCCCACACCGCTGGACAGCCAATTAAAGAGCAGCCTGCGGGGGCAGGGAACAGAGGAAAGGTGGAGAGAGAGAGAGACGTTGCAGCAGAAAAGAAAGCGAATGAGGGCTGAGAACCCCCGGTGCCCATCAGCGGCTGATGTTAAACTCAGAGTCCGATCATTGCCTCTCGGCGGGCCTAGAGAGATAGCGAGTGTGAGTTTCCTCGCAGTTCTTCTTCCCTTCTTCCTCCTCTCCCGGTTTTTAATGGGCAGCTTGTTCTTCCACGACTCCGTCTCCTTTACTCGCAGCAACACACCGCTGTGCACAGCGGAAAGACGCCGCTTTGATGGACGTCCTCTCATGTTTCTCTCCGCGTCTCGCTGTTGTTCTCCGTCTCTTGGTCTCCCATCCCTCTCTCTGCAGGCCTCGCGCTTATAACAACCCACATTATGCCCTTCCTTTCTTCCTCGCAGCTTTCGGTCCTTGTTCTGCTTTTGTGTTTTCTCCCCACTCACACTGTTCAATAGCACTCGTCTTCACGCCTCTTCAATCTCTCTCGCTTTTTGATATCCGAGAGCAAGAAAAAATAAATAGCAAAGTGAGACTGACATGTCATGTGCAAAATATTTTTGACGATGAGTGCGAGCACTCGAGCTTCCTTCGTTTAAGGCGGTAGCCTTCAATGTCTTGTCTTCTTCTAATATTGGACTTTTGTGACCTCTTTTGCTTTTTTCTCTTCCTTCAATAAACTCCCGATTTTTTTCACCTAAGACAGGCAGTTTTCTTTTCTGCATGGATGTACTCAAATCAATGTGTAAATGTTTTAAGAGAATGTGTACACTCTGTGTTGGTAGAGAAGCGATAGGGGCGAGGTTCATCGCCAAAAGGATGCTCAGAGGTCCAGAGCATCCGCTGCAACTCGGCTGTCAATCTCAGCACATTTTGTTTCCCCTAAAAGCAGCAATCACCTGAGGTGTTACACCTCATTTCAGACACTACGTTTCACACGGAGCAGGACGGCGCTGCCTCGCAAGGAGAAGAAGTAAGGAGGTGGAGGAGAGGGGGAGGAGAGGTGGAAGGTTTCCTGTCTCGCTCGGCAGGACTTCATATGAGTGTGTGTTTTTGGACGTGACCAGACGAGAAGAAAAGCAGAAGAGACGGTTAGAAGGGAACACATGCTGTTATCTGTCTTTTAGGGTTCATTTGACACAGCATTTTCAAACTGCAGCCAATTAAATTGGATGTTGGCATATTGTAAGTGACTGCACATACATTACATACAAAATATTTTTACTACAAATAGTGCAGACAAAGGATTTCTTGGCACGGTAAAATGCATGCACAGCACATCAAACATCAAGAGTGTTTCATTTGAAGCCGACATGGAGCTGACCCCTTGTCATCATCCCATTTATTGTATTGTATATTTTTTACCATGACATTTTATCCCCACAAACTGAACCTATAAGTATGAATTATTAGTTTGTTTAATTTAATCTATTCACACTTATTCCCAGGGTGATGTCTGCATGCAGACAGTATGTTTTTAGAGATACATGTGTACATATATGTTTTATTATATATCAATATATAAAACATATGTTGCATTAAAGGGTGCTCTTAAAAACTGTTAACATAGAGCATAGCAGTAAGAAACGTCTCTCACAAAGGGATTTGATTATTTATTATTATTGTGTTCGTGTGTGTGTGTGTGGGGGGGGTGAGCAAGTGTGCGTAGTGTGTGAGTGTGCGTTTGTGTGTGTGTGGGAGAACCTGGCATGACCTCACACTTGCCTTATAATGAAAAGTGATCTACTTTCAGATGGACACTCGGCGACTCCTATATCTTTCAAATGTGTGTCTGTGTCTGTGTCTGTGTGTGTGTGTGTGTGTGTGTGTGTATGTGTGAGGCCATAAGAGTCACTGACACAGAACTCACACATTTCCTCACAAATTAGCACACAGCAACTGACCCGGGGGCGAGATAAAGGCTGAGATAGCTGGTGGAAAACAAAGTTTCGACAGACCTTCTGACAGGGACACAGAGACAGACATCCAAGCAGACAGCAACACCGACAGGTCGTGCACAAAGCCGGAGCTCGGAGAAGTGCTAAGTGACAGCTTGAGAGAGGAATGAGTGACTTTAGTGCATTGTGGAATTCCTGTTCTCGACTGTTAATGAAAGGGCCCTCTGGAGACTCGACAAGCGACACGAGAGAGAAGCAGAAGAAGTGAAGGAAATGTTCAACTATGTGGCAAATTCATTACCCACACAACTTAATGTTGATGTTTGATATCATTCCGTATGATCTAGGTGTCAAGACACATCCTGTGCACGTCAAATTATGTGTTTTTATCATTTGCGTCTTCACGCCGCCACAGTTCTTGAACGTTAAAGTCAGTTTTTTTCAATGTTTACTTCCTCACATAGGCATTAAGTACCTGTCCTCGGGGACCCAATCATAAAGTGCAGACGTGCAGCAATAGCAAGACAGAAACAATGCGATGGCATATAATGAGAGGCTAAAGTTAGGTTTGCCCTCTCGAGAAATAGGATGAGGAGAAAAATAATGAAATTGAAGGAGCTAGAAAGAAAAAATAATCAAGAAGAAACACTCTAAAAACCTGAGCCATGTCCCATAAATGTCTGGCACTTTCTTTTCTAATAAAAATCATTTTTTAGACGTCATCAGATGTAAAGCTGCAATTTTTCCTCACCCAATTAAATACAATCTGATATTCTCCCTGGACTTGTTAGATAAGCATACATTGCCGTATTAGAAATGTCAAAGAAGTAGTAAATTGAGAGAAATCTTTCTATCTGATCCCTCACTGTACAGGGTCATATATTGAATGGAGGATTGCATTAGTTATGCAGAATGCATCTCCTTTTCCACGCTCGTTGAAGGGAACCAAAGAATTTAAACGTGAGTGTATTTCACAGTCGTGTGGCAGCATTGCATTCACACTGATTGTACGTGGATGATGCATGTGCCTCAAAACCATGATGCATGATGAAATAAAGCATTCATGATGGCTGTCACTGATCTCAATAATAGGTCCTCAATAACAAGGCTTTGGCATGTAGAAATAATGTCCTGAGTGGACGTGGGTGTGTGTGTTGATGATCTCATTTCAAATGTAGTCGTATCATCGATTGTGTAGCGACGTTCTGTTAACCTTGCAAACAGACCCTGTTTAGCTTGTTGCTGCACTTATTGATTTTGATAAAGTATCTCGCTTCAGTCAGCCTATTACAAACTCTCATTTGGCTTTATGATTTGCCGTGACCGGCTCCCGGCGTGCATGCTATTCGCTCATTAAACGAACATGAGCGGAATCAGACGGCTCAGACACGGTCAACAGATGCACGTGTTGAAACTCTCGGGGGGGTTCCATCAACCGCACGTCGATACGAGTACACACACACACACACACAGAAATAATCTCACATTCATGCACACCACCCACTGTTATACACATACTGATATTAATGGAATGCTGTCCAATGTTCATCAAGCCAAACTGTAGCAGCGTATTGCTTTGAGTAAAGGAATGAACATTTTCTTCAATACCTAATGATTTATTTAAAACCTGCAGCTCCCAAAATGTTTTGAACCATGCCAAACCCTCAAAATAAGATTTATTTTAAGATGCCACGCATGTGTTTGATATTGGTTAAATGTATTCCTTTCAATCTCTTGAAAGGGCTCCATACCTTTTAAGGTGTAAATTCAAGTGAGTACCAAGTAATATCAAAACCTTTCCAGTCAAATAATATCTTCAGTCATTCCTTTTTGCATCCATTACTATTTGGTTTTGCTTTGTTTGATTTAATGTGACTGTGGATGATCCACTCCAGCTTTGTCTTCCTGAAAATGGCTCTCAAAATGGAGACGGCGGAGCAGCTAATGTTTTGAACCTCGCAGCACGACGACTGCGCTGACATGTCAGCGTTAACCTGAGGACGAACTTCTGAAGGGCGAGCGGAACGTTATCTAACCGTGTCCATTGATAGAAATCACGCAGCAGCTTTTAAAAGCCCTAACAGCGATCACTTTAGAAGCTTCCATTGGTTTCAACAACCGGTCAAAACAATGTCACGGGAGAAAAGTGCACACATTAGAGATCATGTTCAGGGCTCTGGAAGCAATCGTCTCGTTTGCACACACACACCTGATGTGCTGGCCACTGAGTAGCTCCACTGCACTGCACAAGATCAAGGGCCTTTAGCATCGCTACCTCGTGGTGGTAAAGAGGCACATGCTACTGGTTTTCTCTTTATGTGTATACAATATACACAGTTGTTGTTGTTGTAATAACCTTGCTTGTATTCCTTTTATATATATGTTTTGTGAATAAAAGTATTGACCGTAAAAAGATTATAAAGCGGAGATGGCTGACGAGAAACAGAAAACAGATTAACATGACACATGAATGTACCTGGCGACATAACTGCAACTACCCAGGTTGAATTTCTTATTATTCCACAGGAAGATATTTTAAGACTAAAATGTCATTATTGTTTCATCTTTCAGCTTTTGTGTAAAATCCCGCATTGTCGACTGTTGTTGGACACTCGGGTGCAGCACAACGAGCTGTGAGCAGATCATGTTGTTGTGACTAATGTTGCGAGTTGTGGATTAACGCATCCAGCAGAGACGGAGAAAACAAATGCATTATTTTGAGGCATGCTTCAGGCCACCTGGTGATTTTTTTTATTTTTTTTTCACAACATAATACGAATCTCTTACTGATCGCACATCTTTGTTGAGCTTTTTATTTAACTTCATGATGGAGAGGAAATTACATCCAATGTGGAGGTACCAACTTCTTCAGCTCTCCATCATGGCTGACATTGCAGGTGCAATTTCCTATACTCCTTCTGTGAGAGATGCAAACACGCCCAGGTGCACATGTACTTGCAAACACACACATGCACTCACCCCCCCCACACACACACAAGCTTCGCTTTGCCACAGTGAATATTTCAAAAGTTCATCTGCAGCTCCTTCTTTCCTCATCTCAGCTGTGGGAGGTGAAGTGGCAGCTCCTATTGACAGCCTTTCACCTGAGAGACTTCCGCACATCTTTCCTCAGCCCTTCCTCAAGTCTGCGGCCCGGTGGCAGGAGGAAGCACTGCCCCTGAAATATGTATGATTTGAAAAAAAAAAACATACACAATACATTATGGAGACACGTTAGTTATGCATTAGATCACATATGATTAAGGGTATATGTTAGTTACTCACATTAGATCACATAAGATTAGATGTTCTCTGTGTCACAGATCAAGGTATGCTTTCATCTCTACGTTCTTAGCAAGAGACATGAGGTTGACACGCAATAGGTCGGGGGGAACTTCAAAGACCTTCTATCACGCACTGTTATGTAGTGATGTGCAGCTCAGCAGCACTCTGCAGATAGATAGACCAGTTTTTGAAACCACTCTGCAGTGTCAGGTATGCTGTGGGAAAATGTCCAATTTCACTTAATCGGCCCAAAAAATATATTAGTTTTCGCAAATAATTTGCCGTTTTTTAGCGTCGGAGCCCGTAATATAGTGGCTGGCCTAGTCATTAAATACTTTTCCGTGCCACTAGGTGGCAGTAGCGCAGTAAATACTTGAACATTTAAGATAGAATTAAATGATGCAGAGAAATATTTTTTAAAGAAAAATGGAGACTTTGATCTGGGCCCAGATGAAAACCCCAGAAACTGTGGTGATTTAAAAAAAGAAAATGCTGCACAGACTGCTCCTATTCCATTATGCTTAGTGTGGGGTAAAAGCTAGCAAACAGTGCCATGGTCCCAAAGCTCAAACGATGTGCCACAGGATTGTATATTGTAAAAAATGTGCCGCAGCTAAAAACAAGGTTAAAAAACACTGAGATAGACTGAAAAAGGACTCACACAATAAAGCAGAGTACATGATAGCAGTTGAATTTATACGTTTGAGGGGCTACAAGTTTGGAGACATTGGATTATTTAATTTGCATTGCATTGCTTAAGTGATACAGAAGTAAGAGATTTTCCCCACAGAGCAAACACATCTTTCTCACATCTTCAGACTTGTCAATTTCAATTTGACTGTGGGTTCAGATGTAGGAAATATGAAGCCAAATGTCGTCAAGTCATCCCAAGCACGGTGTTATTCACAAACAAAATGTCTTCTTTCAACACTTTTGTAATTTTCAACTTTATTTGGATTTATTACAGCTCATAGCGATTATATGTTTCTTCAAGTTGACACATTTAGATGTGTGATTCAAATTAACCTAAAACAATGTTTCTTTCAGATTCTCAGCCAAATATATTCATTTCAGTAACACACTTCATTTCAGATACACACACCTTTCCAGTGTAATTACTATATGTTAGGAAGGCTTTTACAGAGGTGTTAGATGATATATAATTAAAGCCCCACTATTTAACTTTTCCACCTTAAAATAACAGCTTGAAAAAAATGGTGCCGCTACAATGATTTTAATATGTTGATTTGCGCCTCCGCCACTGCCATCGGGGTCTGTGGCCAGAAAACTGCTGAATGTAAGATGTTGGGAGCCGCCCGGTACTTCCGGCGGAAGTACTTAAACGTGCTGTCTGGCAGTGATTACGCAACGTCTTATAGTGCCAGTCCACGCTCACAGGTGACTTTTTATTTACTCCGCTACGCGACTCGTAGGGACGGAGTGACATGCTGCTGTGTTGAACACCGGCCGGGTCTGAACGAGACATGCTGCAGCTGATCTCGAGCAGCTGTTCACTCATGAGCCGGAAGAGCCATATATGGCTCGAGAGCCAGACGTTAAATACCTGAAGGGGGCGCTACAGGGGAAAAGTTACATAGTGTCGCTTTAATATCCTGATTCATGAGACATTTTATTCCTGAAAAAAATGTATTTGTTATATCCAACATTTTCTCTGTAAAGATATTTGACGAATAAGTCAACACAATGAGGAATTTGTGAATCTAGCTTTGTCCAATGTTCAGATTTCTTGTTTAATGCAAGATAATTACCGTATTCACCTGCAGTATCTGTCCTTCAGGATAATGTACATGATAAGAAATCAGATTACTTTAGAAAGTCGACACTCACCAAATGACCTAAGTGCACGTAAACACACTGATCGTCTCTGAGCATCATTTATAAAAATGCTTCCAAAACTTTGAAAAAACAAATAACCCGACAAATTCAATGCCCCACTTCAGTTTTTTCTGACTCTATAAAAGTAGATCAATTTGTCCTATCCTTCACATAACTACCCGGTTCAGTTTATCAGGTGAGTTGAAGGATGAAATTAAGACACACTGGCTCTCTCACACTCAGACAAACACACGTACACACGTACACGCAATTTGACGCATCTGTTGAGGGGCAGATGAAGGTATAGAGTATAGAGTAAGAGTAAAACCCAAGTGTGTGTGTAGGTGTGTGGGTGTGTGTGTGTGTGTGTCTCCTTGTGAGTGTTACCTTTTCCCTCTGAGAGGGTCATTACGTGGTTTTTCACATTGGGATTTGCCATTTTCGTCCTTTACTTTCATTTCACAAACCAAGCTGTGACTTTATTGTCACAACACACCCACACACGCACACACACACACACACACACACACGTACACTTCTCACCATGAATGTCTGCTCAAAGTTTTCACACACTCGTTCACACTCGTATTCACACAAGCAAGCATTCAAGGACACGCAGATACACGCACACGCTATCCCTGTAACTTTTAGTAGGTCAACCCCTTAAGGGTGGCCTAAACTTACACTCAGGTATAAGAACACAATGCATATATACATGCAGCCTAATTAGGCAAAGAACAAAAAGATCACATTCTCATGTACCTAGGGTTTCTAATTAAAGGAAATACCTAATTTTCCTCTCATACTTATTCATGACTAAAATAGACATTGAATGGGAAAAAACGTCTCAAAGTACAAAGTAGAATGCTAGTCTGCCTCAGGTGATTTGTCTTAGCCCCAAGGCTTAGGCCCGATCACCCAGAGTTTCACAGGTTTCTTTTAGTTTCCAAATGTATCTCTATCTCTCTGTCTGTTCATATTAAATAGGCATGTGGATCAGAGAACGGGCAGAAACCCAAGTCTCAGAAATGGACGTCCCTTTGACTCCAAGTTCTGATCCGCACCAGCTAACAGGATGTTTTCACCACACACCTGTCAGCTGTGGAGAGCCACAGAGTGAGTACCCCTGCAGTGAAGATCATACAGACAAGCAGGTCAGACATCGAGGCCCAAAACGTGGCTGGAGGGCCTTGAGGGGGTTGGATGTTTGGAGCTGTGGACAACGGACGCAAAGCTCTGTTAGCTTGTCGTGACAGATAGTTAGCAGGTGTTAGCGATGCTCGCGGCAGTGAACGTGTTGAGGGGAGGATAAATAAGAAACGGCATCTGTGTGATAGAAATCCCATGAGATTATATGGCCGGCTCCAAGGCTGATGTACGGGACAACTGGGACAGATTTGAGAATGGCTTTCACAGATTCTCAGCAGCACCACTTTAGTGCTGAAACATTACGAGACTAAAACTGATACCGCCGCTGAGCAGGCTGCCCTTGGTAATGCCTTGAGCTTGACATACGACTCCAATATAACTCCCACATTCTGATACCTACAATATATGTTTATCTATAGCTGGGAATCACCTGTTTCTTCTTGTATATATGAAACATTTTTACACCTTTAGCTTGTCATTTGATTTAGTTATTATACACATTTTCTACAAAATATATTTCAGCAGATTAATCGGGCCGAACTAAATTGCACCTTCTCGTAAGCAGTAGATATTCTCTTTTTCACACTTCAGTCTTCACTTAGCTCACTACCCGAATGAATATAGTTCTCAGGAAAAAAACCTCTCTGATTGAATACAGTAAGATGCCATTTTAAAAGATCAGTCAACACATTTTACTCATGAAGACAATGCAAGAAAGCCAAATCATGGCTATTAATCCATCCAGATTAATAGCCATTTCAGTTTTTTTTTCAGAAAAGTGAATAAATCTTTCTAAATTGCAAGACCAAGGACTTCAAAGAGCAACACATGTGGCCAGAAGAACCCAAATGAGACAAGGGAAACAAGTGAATCATTTTCTAGCAGATCTCTGCGTCATGAGGACAGGTATCAACTTGTCTTTCACCTATCTTTCCTCATGTTGACAGCTGACAAACACCTGAGATCAACATAACTGCAGAGTGGCAGGTTGGATGTTGAGCTAATTGCTTCAAGATGTTACAGCATCCCGTCCTTGAGATGACTTATTGTGATGCACATGATGTATTATTCCATTCAGCTCTAAAATTGTCCTCACTTTCATGAGCTCGGCCTGTTTCATCCAAGCGAGCCATCACAGCTCACCTTGAGGTAATTCTGATTTGAAGCAACATTCACTCGCTTCTCCTTTTCTCCTTAATTACTACGTTTGAGATCTGCTCAACAAACGAAAAAAAGGATGATGCAATCGAGCATCACATCTTTTTTCTTCCTGTCTGACAAAGAGATTGTTCCCGGTGAGAGTGGATTGTACACTAATAGGGGCGTATTGATCCAAGCCTTCTCTTATGAATCCTTCAATGACTTCTGTTACATCCAGGCTTGTCAAAGAGCGCTCTGATTTCTGGAAAACACATCAAATCTACCTGCAGTCTGGCTGCAATATCAAACTAACCCCCTTAATTATTCAAAAGTTTCAGACTGGCCTTTATTCTGCGGCTACCAGAATGCAATCAAAACATTTTCTTCTTTTGTGAGATAATACCTAAAATAAATCGACAATAGAAAAAAAAACATTACTAAAATCATTCTTTCAGAGGTGAACCGTCTCAAGATTTGACAAATGTCTAAAATACAAGAGCACACGCATGTATCCAAACTATCTGTGGCTGTGTTGTAAAAGTCCAGCCTATGGTATGAATCATTGATGGCTGAATGGGAGAGTTGATTCTTCGGGGAGCTCAGTTTGAAGAATACCAAGAGCCCAGCAATGCATTGTGGAATGTGAAGTCAGAGAAGACAGAAGCAGGGCTTTGCTCTCACATAGCCGGGGATCCGAGGCCTGAATGTATCAGCAATGCTCACACACACACACACACACTCCTCTTGTTCCTACATCATTATCTCTCATTCTGCCTTCTACGCTTAATTTTGTCACTTCTAAATCCAGCCTGTGATGCAATATTTTTGAGAAGAAATATACTCAGCAACCTAATACATCAAGATCTGTCTCTGATTGATTGAGTTGACAAGCTTATCCTTTTAATGTGCAACGGAATAGTTTGCATCATCTGTTAAAATTGTAATAAATGTTAAAAAAAGTAAAATAACGTACACTTTCCGTCTTCTTTGATAGCTAAATGTGCATGGGACAGACATAAAAGAACAACAAATAAAATGAGACATTTTAAGCGTAGCACAATACAAAAGCAGAACATTAAAAGTGAGCATGAGTGTAATTTATAATAGGTTCCCTTTTTTGTAAATGCGGAAAGAGGAGCAAAACGAAGACAAAAAAGCAGATGATAGGATGAGCTTATGTTGAAGACGAGAAGTAGGTCAGAGGTTTCACTTAAAGTTGACAAGCCAGCGCATTTAAAGTGAGAACACAAGGCAGAGCTCCTGGGAGTTTGTTGCCTGCTCAGGAAGAATACACAGGAATGATGGGTTTCAAAAGCAGATGTCTCTGGACTCTGGGGAATACATTAATTACTCACGTACCTTTTCTGGAATTCAAAAAGAAAACATTTGTTTTAACATAATGGGCATAGTTCATATTTTCTTGTTACGCTAATCAAGAGAAAGATCTGTTGTTTCCTGCAATCATCATTTTGTTTCCGTGCAAAATTTGTCATTATTGAAGCATAACTCGAGGGAGAGGTAGTCAATAAACCTCGATAACATACTACGCTGTTTAATAAATGAAACAGCTGAATTCAGTCAGCTGCACATAAAAGGGCTCAATATTAACGCTTGCCATGTTGCAATTGGCAACCATTTAAGAAAATTGGCAACTGATTCTTGGCCTTTTTAACATAATGAATACATAAAGAATACAGCAACACATGCACCTCAAAGTACATATTGGTTTGTGACATTTGAATATTTCTAATAAAGTGAGAATTAGAACCAGACAACTCTGCATCTGCGTCGGTAATTTTAATCCGTGTGTCCACAGTTGACTAAAATGGCTTCCATTTTTCCGGGAATGAGTTTGCACCTCTGTGTCTGTAGATGACCAATCTGGCATTCTGCTGCAGGAAATTACATCATGTTTTGGATGGACAGTTATAGCTGGATGCTCAAGGATCTCTCAACACTCAGAGGTTTGAAATTAGATTGTAGTATCGAATTGGGACACAAGCTTTAGTTTTGTTGCTCATGTAACAGCAACCGGTCACATCATTCTACAGTAACACTCTAAATGGGCCTGGTGGACAGCAAAGCTGCAAATGTGACCACCTCTACTGTAAAATCTGAAACGATTACTGAGTGACCATCCATGGTCTATGTAGAGTGCAGTGTATTCTTTACATTGTTTGACCAGATCCGTGTTTTGTCACTTGCACAAGCTCAATACCGTAACCTAGTCGGAACATGGATGTCCATCCTGCGAAAGCTGGTCGGGGAATGTGGACTTGCAGAAACCAGAAGGAATGGCTATAATGATGCCAACGATTAAGGATGAGTGGCTGAGAAGATGAGGGATAATGGGTAGCAGTCCGTTTTCGGATTGGCATGGCATCGCGTGGGAATTCTGGAGAGCACCGATTCAGGCCGGATGAGAGAGGAAGCTGATTATCCACCTTCCTTTTGTGTGTGGGATCAGGATCAGCAAGCAAATCCTCCATGCGGAGAGGAGAGTCGAGTAAAGGGGGAGGTGGGGCAGGTGAGTTGAGGCGAGAAAAGACAATGAACGGAAGGGGAAGATGGGAGGAAAGGAAATGACTTTGAGGGAAAAAAGAGAAGGATGCAGAGAGAAAATAGGAGCCGGTAGGGAAGGAAATGTGAGGTAAGAAAATGTTACCCTCTGTGCCTTGATTTGGCATAGACAATGCAATCAAGGGGTATCGGTGCTGGTGTTTTCGTCCATGTATGATTACCTACATATATATGATTATACTGTCATTCATGTAGTCCGATTTTTAAACTTTAGTCTTCATTAGCCACTCAATTTTCTTAGAAACTGCTTTGTTCCTGTTCACGTTTTCTTTTGTGGTATATTTCTATCTACCTGTTTAATATCAGATCGTTCAAAATGTGCCTGTCAGGGCTCAATGTACATATGACATATATAGACTGTGACCAAGCCTCGAATATCACGCCGTCTTGGTATGGGTTGTCATGACGTGGGGGGCTAGATAAGCCTTAGAACATTGCTTCCTATGCACTTGTCTTAACTAGGGCTCAAGGCCAGGTCAAGATATGAACATGAGGGTCCAACGGTTTTTGGGTCAGAACTTAGTTATTCAGTCCTGGAAATGATGTAATTATGCCTGCATATGATTGGTCCACAGATGCTGATAACAATGTACTCCACCTTATTTCTTGTGTTTAAATGCGTTCAAATATATATTCATCAGACTTTCAAATCTCGGAGCCTGAAAGATCTCCAAGCGTTCTAGTCGCTTGCCTTTGACTTGCAATAATAAGAATAAACTCAAATATTCTGATTAAGTGCATTGTCTGCGAATCTCTCTTTGTCATCCTCTCTCCAACACACTTTTTGAAACAGAAGTTTATCTACACTAAACTTATCACACCTCAAAGTCTCTGATGATTAAATTAACTCAGAAATATCTTTCTCAAACAACCCACACAGTTCCTGTTCGTCATGGAAGCAAGAGAAGCCAAACTAATTGTGTGTGCATCTGGATTTGTTAGATAATCAGTGAGGCAGAAATGGAATGTATGTGTGTGTTTGTCTTGGTCCTGCATTCTGCTTTCAGGTGTCAGGTATCCCCACCTCTCCCTGGTACCTGCAGCAATACAATAACCATTACACACTCATTGAGTGATGGGACGAAGCAGTTTTCATTAAAAACACATTTGGTGGAGACTGCAGGTCTTATATTAATGTGAAGCCAGAGACAAAGGGGGGGGGGGGAGTAGTTGAGTGACTCATATGTCAGGGTTTTAGACTGGAGAATTGAGCGTAAATTCTGCCACTCAAATGAATGTGAGTCAAGGTCTGATGGCAATGAGAGGGAGGCAGCTGTGCGGGTAAGTCCATGTCAGGGTTTCTGTGCTGGAAGGACTAAGTGAGAGAGAAAGAAGGAACGACGGCATGAAGTCATTTGTTGAACTTGTATGATGCTGTAAAAGAAAACTGAGACACTGCTGCTATTACCTGCGGATTAACAAGCAATAACTACATGCTTCTGTAGCCTTCCACCTGATACGTACTACACACCACACGCCATGCCACCCCCTGGGATAGGAATCATTCCCCAGGGTTTGATTCATTGGGCCACCAGCCATCCCATTCGGAGTGGACTACGGTCATCTGGAGACATATTTGTAGAAGAACAGTCAGGCTTCAATTTCAGTTGATTTTATACTCCCATTGCTAACAAGGTAGATGTAACTCTACCCATGGGTACTCATTTCCTCTGGTTTAAACAATAAAGAAAGTGAGGACATGAAGGAAGCAATTTATTACTCATTGGGTTGGCATGTGTGTATTAGATAGATAATTATATTTATCACAGCCAAAGACATGACAGGAGGTGAAAATCTCGAGGCACCTCATTATTCGATTCCTATTCAGACAACTATGATGCGTTTATAAAATGAATATCGAAAATTCTTGATACACCAACATTTCTATCAACATTATTATTATTTTCTATGACTATCTGCTATTTCTAAAACACTGCATATTTGTAATGATTTATATTTTTAAAACATGATTAAATATGATGGTTTAGTAGTTGTATCAGTAACATATAGAAGTGGTGTGTTCAGAGTTACCCTCCCCAGTATTGCAATGATAACCAAAAGAAAAAACAAATGTATACAATTGGAGCTGTAGCAACATCCTCGTAGTAAAAACACATAATTCTGCATGGGTCAGTTGACAAAACAATCTCCCATTATTCACAAACAAATAATACATATTTTTCTTCCAACTAGTTTCCCTGTTAAAGGCAACTACAATTCCGCTTGTCTACAAAAATAATGCTTTCTGGAACATGTGGTAAAACTTTACATACAGTGATAACGTACATGGTTAAGATCACACAAGATTTATAGAAACGGATGTTCAGGTATTACATTCCTGAGTGACTCCAGACTTTAGATTGGGTTTTTGTCGTAGAGTATTGCCGTGAAAGGAACGGACAGCCCAGTGTGACAGAATGCTTACAGGCCATCAAAACATTGACAAATGAGTTTTAAATTTACGTTGATTGAGTTTTCGCCATTAAGTGATTATCGTGACAAGATAAGGATCGCGACACATCTTAGAATTCATTTTTATCCCCCATTTAGGACAAATTAAATCAATAATTTGATCAAGACCTTCTGCATTTAAAAAAAACCTGATAACAAACTCAAATGAATGGGACTATGGTTGTTCATACATTAAAAATAAATGGAAACTCTTGGCTCTCCTTTCACCGACAACACATTGAAAATATTTTTTTAAGGTAACAATTTGCTGTATTGAGCATTTTTCCTATCTATATTAAAGATCTTTTTGAAAGCATGACTCTTTGATTTCACTACAGACATTGAAATGCTTTCCCTTTCCTCACACTCAAATAGCCCCTGCTGCTGGTGCATTGCATTTGTTTTGTTTCTGCTTAAACTGTATGGTTGCTCCGAGCTAATTTATCACTTTCACAGATTTCCTGTGCTAAGGCTACTTCTCTGTGTTCATGGAACAGCTGCTCTTGTATACATCTCCTCTGCTCCTGGATTTTGTGCAAGGACCCAATCCAAGTTCCTCAACCAATAGCATGCCAGGTGTTATGTTGATCAATGAAGGTCTCACCTTCTCATTGCGGTAATATGCAACCTTTTGTTTGTCTAACCTTGGTGACTAATGAATGGAGCTGTACAAAAACTGAAAGAACCACAGTAGCAACAAGACGGCTGCAAGCAATGCCACCATGTTGGGAACTGACAGGCTTCGGTCCTGGCAAACTGAGACAACCTCTTGCCGTGAGAGTGCAATAAAGAATACAATAGAAATGCAAATGAGTGTGATATGATGCTTCATGACACAGTTTAAGAATGCAATAACATGCCAATTGGATAAGGACTTTCTTCACTTTGCCTGGAGGTGTCCCCACTGCTCAGTCTGCTGTGACAAAATAAAATGGTGTTGATGATGATGATGATGATGATGATGATGATGATGATGATGATGATGATGATGATGATGATGATGATGATGATGATGATGACGATTTGTCAATATATCATAGCAGGTAAACTCTGACAATGTCAATATTGAGGAGGGAAGTTTACTTTTACAGGACTCCAAAGACCTCTCGGACTATCTGGAGAACCACAAAGATGGGATATGAAGAACATGTGTAGACATTGAGGTAATGTTTAATATGATTTGATAAGCACAAATGCACACAAATACATACACGCAGAGAGCTATAACTGAGTTGGAGAGATGTCCCACAGGAGGAAAGGTAGCCAGTCATGAAATTCCTAAACAAATAGAGGATTACAGGGTTTCATGCTTAAACATTTTAAATGGGTATTGAGAGCTACAGATAAAATAGGTGTGTGTGTGTGTGTGTAGGTGTTTGTGTGTGTGTGTGGGAGAGTGCCTGATGGATATAAAAGAGGAGTTTTATGGTGCCTGTGATCATGATCATAATAATAATGGTGGTGAATGTGAGGTAATTGCTTAATTATTGCCTACAACAAAATTCTACTTCAAGCCCCAGAATGGTTGATCCTTAAATATTTCATGTGATTTCAGATTGCAGTGAAATTATACATTATCTGTGGTCATGACTTGTTGTAGTGGGTAACAATACAGCAGGGCTGCTGTTAGGTTCTGAGTGTTTCCTGTTTTATGTTGAAGTCCCTGTCTCGTTTCCTTTTTCCCTGCTCTTCCCTACCTGTGCTTGTTGGTTTCTTCCCTGATTGTTTCCACCTGTGTCTCGTTCCCCTGTGTATTTAATCTGTTTTTCTGGGTGTCTGTTGTCGGATCGTTTTGGTTCCTGCGTGGTGTTTTGTTTGTGTTCCTAGCTGTTTTTTCGAGGAACTCTGTTGCGTTTGGGTCCTCAAAACCACAATCCATAACAGAACGATCCGACCAAAGAGAATGTATCCAGCATGGAGTGTTGCAGGTTTATTCCGTCCGTTCTATCCATCTGTCTGCCATCCCGACTTTCTGTCCGTCTACCAGCCGTCGAGCCATGAACCCTGGCAGCCCCTGACAATTCCTGCGGCTGTCGCTTGGTCGGAGGAGAAGGACCCTCTTTTCCAGGGCACGCGGGAGGCCCTCCGGGCCCGGGTCGCTACGTTCCAGTCAAGGTTTGGTCCAGTCCCTGGTGTTCCGTCGCTGGTTCCAGTCCCCGAAGTTCTAGTCCCCTGTGTTCTGTTGCCAGTTCTAGTCCCCATGGTTCCAGTCCCCGAAGTTCCAGTCCCCGGTGTTCTGTCACCGGTTCCAGTCCCTGGTGTTCTGTCGCCGGCTCTTGTTCCCTCTGTCCCGTCTCTGACCTGCCCGGCCCCCGGTTCTCCCCATCCCGTCTCCATCCCGGCCAGCTCCAGTTCCCCCTGTTCCGTCTCTGTCCCGGTCGCCTTCCCGTCCAGTCCCGGTTCCCCGTGTCCAGTCTAGTCCAGGTTCCCCGTGACCCGTCCCAAACAATCCCTGTGACCCGTCCCGTCCAGGCCCTGTTCCCCCTGTCTCATCGCCTGGTCCCGGTCCCCTAGCACAGCGTTCCTAGCCAGTCTTCCATGAGCTTACCACATTTAGCTACTTCGAGCAGTGAGTCTAACAGCTAATTAGTGCACAGGGCAACTTTCAAGTGGGCGCAACGTACGGTCACTTTGCTAACGGCGGTAGCTGAGCTAGCACTAGCTCTAAAGTGCTACTATGCAAGCATGTTGACTTCCTGCTGACTTGAGACTGAGAGCCACACAGATGACCAGGTAGTAAAATAAGCTAACTTTCTAACTCTCTTAAGCTTTCACTGGCTCTTCATTCTGTCTGCTGGCATTGAACCAGCTAAATGTGAAGTTAGCTCTCCTTGTCAGCTGAAGCTCAGATCTGAGGGAGCGCTCAGCATGGAGTCCTCATTGTTATCCAAGATCAAATATACTAGGATAAAATTTATTAGCCTGGGGGCTAACAGGCTCAAACTTGTAAACTGCTCCAGTAGGGAGCAATGAGACATGCCCACAACTTGCCCAATACATAGATATGTTGCAAGTTAAAAGCTACCTCTTAAAATGTCCTTTTGATATTTGACAACACCATAAAGATGTCCACATAATGTCAAAACTGACAACATACCTGAAAATATCATGACATCTAAAATGTAGAGACAAATGCTACATTACGAAATCAAAGCTTTCAACCACATCTGACGACTTTCCAGTGGATGGATGGGTTTAGTTATCATCATGTTGATAACAGGTGTTCATGCAAGTGCACACCTAGATCACATAGTAACAACTAAACCATCTCCCTGACAACAGAGAAACTCCTTGAGGAAGGTAATGAGATGTGAATAACGTTGGAAACCGATTGACCTTTAGTTGATATTCATTGGGAAATAACATCTTTAATGCAATAACAAGTATAGTTAACGATTTAAAAACAACTCTGTGCAAATGTGTTTTAACTATATATGTAACAGTTGGAACGAGGGGAAGCAAAGTTGTTTCTTCTCCATGAATTGATAACCTACCTGGCTCTGTGCAATGCGGCTGAACACCTCATTAAAGCTCTCTGTCTATCTCTCCTCTCTTTCCTAGTCCCTGAACATTTGATTCTCTCTCCATCCTCCATGTCCACACGTATTCTGTCGGCTTTCTATACTCCTCCTCCCAGCCATGCCTAACTAAATCCTCTCGATGTAGAGGAGCTTCCCTGCCTTTGTCCTGCTCTGCCTTGAGCGGGACCCTGAGCCATAATCCCCTCCGTGGCTTGTGAGGGACAGGGAGGGAAGTGGGCGTGGATTTAAGCCTCTAGTGTTTAGGCCCTGGATCTAATGTAATTACTCATTGTGAATGACCCATGGTGACAGGGGGTCTGCAGCATCAAGGAGCAGCACAAGACCTCTGGCCTTACTCTCGTAACTCAAAAGCAAGGGTGAACATTTTTCATGAAGGTATAAATAATCGTCACCCGCAGTGACCATAATCGGACTTTCCACATCTCATTTCAAAAATGCTGTCTGTTTATCATAATTCATTACATCATGTAACTTTTCATAATGATAAGTACATATTCCTTTTATCCTCCTATGTGCGAGTTCTCACATGCATCTGCTCCCACGGGAGAGGTGAGGTTAAACGGGCTAACCGGATTCACAGCTTAATTGAGCAATCTCGTAAAAACTGTTTGGAGGGAAAAGGGAAAATAATCTGAGCCTGGGCTTCTCTCTGCTGTGAACAAATAGGTCAAGTAAATGCACGAGTGTAGGCGTTCACATGCTTTAATATATCTGTATGTTTGTTCTACGTACTTGGGCGAGGATGCATCACTCACGAGGAACTAAGCAATTTAATTGTTTTCATTACCATGGAGACCAAGAACAGAAGAAAAAAGGTCAAGAACACGTCTCTTTTGAAAATGACAAATGCATCTCCTCCCGTTTAACAGCAGGGACTCTCTGCCGGATCTAACAACCTGTATTTCGCATCTCAATGTCCCCCCAGCAGGATGTATTGGACTTGCAGTCAATACATCATCCATCATTGACTTTCATCTTCAGAGACGTTGAAGCTTTCTGATCTCGTCTGCCAGCCCAGCAAGTCTCTGGCAGAGGACATAAGTTAACAAAAAAGAAATCCAAATGAATTATTGAGTGATGTGGGTGGACAAACGAGAACTTTATGTGTTGCTCAAGTGCCCATTTAACCTTAAGTAATTATTTGGCTTCCGCTTTTAATGAAGGCCTGAGAAACTGAGATAAATCAGAGCTTACTTGAGAGATGCTTAAGGATTTGGGAGTGGGAGACAAATTGACAGAGTGCTGATGAGCCTCGCACACACAATTAAGCACACTATTGTACACATTCACAATCACACTTTTTTCTTTTCTTTAGCTCAATAACATACACACGTTACAAAATACTTCACTGGAGTTATGGTTATGGCTGTGAATAATTATGAAATAAATCAATTTCGTCACTCATAACATGAACACGGAAAAGATTAATGGACATTTTTGGTGTGCAAGGTTGTAAAAATGACATATGTACCCAGGATGCTTTCGCTCACCTTTTTAAGCTCTCTTTGTTTTGTAAAGAGATCATTGTGGAGGAGTCTTGCAGTTTTGACAGATATTTGCCAATGAAATTAATTTACTTTCAGGGTTGTTTACAAGTCAAACATTGTAACACATTACATATTTCAAGATAATTTGTCCCTTCATTTCCCATCAATGATATTTCTTTTGACAACATTTATCCCTTTAACAGATGATAAAAAAGCAAAGATATGAACAGATTTTTGCATGAAATTTATGTTTTGGTTATTCACAACCCCTCTGACCTTTATTTGATGAACTTGTGATATTTGGCGAGCCTTTGACGTCTCTTCTCATGCCACCGTTTACAAATGAAATACATTTTAGGAGCAGATGAAAATAACATTTACATAACACAGCCTTGATGCTCAGAGTGAAAAGCCACTGCTTTGTGGACTCCCACGCTGAGGCCACATTGGAATGGTTGCCATGATGTGCGTGTTCAGTATATTTGGGCTCCAAAGTGATCTCCTTGATTTCAATGATTCTGCAGTCAATCCTTTCACACTAAAGTAAAAACTGACAGAAGACCTTGCAGTAGATACGTTTTAATTGATCTTCACCTCAACCTCAACTAAATGTTGTGGAAGAAGACATGTTGAAGAAAGTTTAATGCACATTGCCCGTCCTCCTACATGAGGACAGCAGAAGAGTACACACGTGTTTCTGGACTGAAACACAATGTTTGCACTGAAATGTGCCTTTTAAAAAAAAAAAAACTGTTTTTACATGGGGCATCTAACAGATTTTTAGATTAGATTGTTAACCTTGTTAATGAAAACGTGTTTCCTATTAAATTATGCATATTGTCTATATCTGAACATGCATGTGTGTGTGTTTATACAGACTTGTGTTTGTGCTGCTTTGGTCTTCTCCCATTAAATCGGATGTGCTGACATTAAAGTGAGGACAGAGTAGGAGTGGAACATGGAGGGAAAAGGAAATGAGATGGCATTTCAACAGGAAGAACAGATGCAGCAATATTGTCTCTGTAATGAAAATGTTGGTGGGGAAGCTGAGTTGGCGTCCATGAATGGTGTTCAAAACCCTGGCTTGAAATATATGTTTGGAAGAAATGACAAATAAGGATTGTTCTTTCTTATCTTCCACTTTGTGTGTCATAGCGTTGGTTGCATAGGAACATTTCTATGTTCGTTTAAAAGTGTCCATTAGTGTGTCGATCTGCAGGGACTAGGCCACACTAAGGGTGTGAAAACACACACTTTTAACTTGTTGTTATAGAGCCATTTGGCCACTTTGTGCTGGTGTTTTTCACACCCTGCTATTTTCAAAAATGTTGAATGTGAAAACATCAGCCTCACTGAACATAAAATACAAAGAGCTGGCTTGTGTGTAACTATAGAAAACAACCAGCTAATATCAGGACTTTGTACATATGTATACATAATATGCTAGATCTAAAGAGACTAATAGCCGTCTCTGCTGAAATAGTCAATGTGTTTTAAATTTGGTGTGAGAATGATTATCTGAGGTATTTAAAGCGACACTATGTAACTTCCCCTGTAGCGCCCCCTTCAGGTATTTAACGTCTGGCTCTCGAGCCATATATGGCTCTTCAGGCTCTTGCCAGCGCCTCTGCAGCCGCAGCGAGCCGTTCAGCCGCGGCATGTCATTCTGTTTGTACTCGTCTCGTAGCGGAGCAAATAAAAAGTCACCTGCGAGGTGTACTGGCACTATATGACGTTGGTAATCACTGCCAGACAGCAAGTTTAAGTACTTCCTGTTCCTCAACCGGAAGTACTGGGTCGTTACCAACATCTTACATTCAGCAGTTTTCTGGCCACAGACCCCGATGGCAGTGGCGGAGGAGCAAATCAACATATTATAAGTCATTGTAGCGGCACAATTTTTTTTCAAGCTGTTATTTTAAGGTGAAAAAGTTACATAGTGGGGCTTTAAAGTCTTTTAGTACTGTTTTTTAGGTAGATGTGCTATTAAAGATTGTGACCACAAATGGTGGGGATAAAGAGACTTATTTGGGGGTGTTTGGGATTTAAAATGTCTTCCGTGGGAAAAAATAAAAACTGCCCAAGTCTGAACATAATAATTGTAATTAGGACCACATTTAAACCAGTTCAGGGTATAGAATTGATCAGGATGGGACAGAGGAGTGACCCGACTGTGATTATTCCACTGTGATGGACACTTTAACTGACTGTCAACTGAAAAATAATGAAAAAGATGATAACTCACGTTTTGCTCTATGCTTCGACATTTCAGTGTGGACAGAAACGTAAAATGTATCCAGCTCAATCTGATCTGACACATTTTATTATATGCATGGCATCATCCTTCAATGCTGAAGGCCTACAGGCACTTTATATGTACAACACATACAAAAAACTTTTAATACAGTAACAAAGTAAAACTTCTGACTATTTCAATTTTACTTTTACATTTGTTCGACATGTTGCGTGCTGTACATTTCACTCTGCATGTATGTGACCCGTCAGCTAAACTGGCCACACTGTACAGTACACAAGCAACAGGTGTACAGTACTGTAAACACATGTGTGACACGTGTTCACGTGAGGATGATGGCAGCTCCAACACAACCTCATTGATGATGATGATGGTGGGATACGGCTGAAGGAGGATGAGGAGGTTTGCCTGAGGCCATAGTAATCAAAAATGTCCTCCAAGCCCGCTGATTCACTCTCCTTTGATCAGAGGACCCAGATGGATCTTAACAGTAGTGTTGTGTGTGTGCGTGTCTCAGGGGAGGTGGTGATAAAAAGACCAAATCACAGAGTGGAACACACCAGTAGCCAGGGGCAAGAAGCCCACATTGAAGGAGACTTTCTGCTCAATCGGCTGACTGACAGAAGACAGAGGAAAACACAGCAGTCGTGTTACAGCGTGAGAGAAGACTGGGACTCCTCTCCTCTCCTTTTTTTTGTTATCCTCCTCCACACATCTTCCCTCCCTCTTTGGTTCGCTTTATCTTCTATTTGACAGAAGCACTAATTCTGTCTAGACTGGTCTCATTTTACATCGCCCATGACATTTGAGATAATTTACACATGGATTTCCTCAATATATTGCTGTGAAGTTAGCAGACGGAAATGAAAGGGGAGAGATCACTCCAGAAATCCTTTTGAGCTTCCATTTCATACGTTTCAAAGTTTTAATGCCACATACTTGTTTCCCTATAATCCCATTGCGTTGACGGAAGGCTTTAAATGAAACTATAGGCCTTGCATAAGGGATATCTGCATATGGGATGCCCTCAAATATATTACAACTGGTAGCTCTTTCCATTTTAAGATAAAAAGATGTTAATAAATGTTTTCTCAAGAGGGTTTCGTGTAGCTTCGATCACATTTGATTTTACCTCATTACATCAGGGCCTGCCGAAAATGGTATTATGACAAAGTCTTGGGGAGGCTCCCAATCTGACAGAGCAGAGTCGGCTTCTGCTGTCCACTTGTTCACATGTTCAGTAGATGCCTGCGGACTGGTCACAACCCATCGGAGGTACTCACAAAGCCTAAAGGTGTACGACCTGATTGTAATATTTACAGCACCTTCATGTATTCACAGATGCAGCAAGAATATCTTTGTCTTAACATAAAACGGGTCAGAGATTATGCTGCCTCTGCCTTAAAAAAGGTCTGAATTTGTGTGCTTTTGACTCAGTTTGTGTGATTTTACTCAGTTTATTTAACTCATTTTGTGTGCCTTTGACTCATTGTGTGTGTGTTTTCGGCTTATTTTGTTTGCGTTTGACTCAGTTTGTGTTCCTTAGACTCAGTTTGTGCCTTTTAGCGCCGCCTCTAATATTCTAATCACATTTGTTCTGAATAATCATTGAAATGGAACCATTTTAACATTGAGATGAAGTTTCACCTTCAACATTCTCAACCCGTAGCAGCATAGAACAACTCTAACTTCTAATAACATCAAATGAACAATATTTTCCCACATAGGTTTAGGGGCTTGGCCTGCGTTGGCTAGGGGCAACTTTAAACAACATACTAACAAGACTTTGTCAGCTACTGCTTTTCCCTCTAGATAAGTAACCATGTTGACAAGGCTGAGGCATGAGTCTGAATTACAGTTATATTAGAGACATATTGTGGTTGTAAAGCCCTGTATTTTAGCCCAGAGGAAGTTTACCATGCTTATTGTACAGCATGCCTCAAGAGCTGAGGTAAATTCTAGAGGGAGGTTGAAATCCAGGGAGATTGAAATAAGCCCCATTTTCTTCCAATCTCTCTGCCCTCTCCATTTCCCTTTGACCTACTCCATCCCCCATATTGTCACCTCTTTCTCACTTTCTTTAACTCGCTTTTCCATCTCATCAAATAAAGGAGTGAGGCCACCGCCTCCTCCAGAGAAATGACATTTCCTCTGTGAATGTTGCCACTGCTCTAAGCCTTTCTTTCTCACACCATTTCACTCACAAGTGATTTTCTCCTTTTTCCCTTTCCTCTCATCTCCTGGGAGGAAGATGATGGGAGGAGACCGACAAACAGGCAGCCGGCGGGTGAAAAAGCTGGGACATGTGCTTCTCTGCTCGCCATTGTCTCATCCTTAAACTCGTGGCTGCCTGACCTTACAGCCTCCTTGCCTTGTCTCTCTTCTGCCTCTTCGCTCCTTTTCTCCCCCTCTCATTCTATTTCCATCTCAATGTAGTGTCTCTTGAGACTGAGGTATATGAGCAGGATCATCAGGTTGTGCGGCTAGAGGTTTGTGTGCGTGCTGCAGTTCATTCATTCACTCAAACAGCCAATGGCTGGACTGCAACAATCACATTTGTTTTCTTTTTTACAGTAAATCCCAGATAGAGCCTCCCTCATGCTCGATGACTGACATAAAAAACATCACCCTGTACTCTCCCTCTTTCTCTCTCGCCTCTACATAAACACATTGTGTATAGTTATTGTAGAAATTGCAGTCAAGCCATCTTTTTTTGTGGTAATTAGTCATATAATGTGTCACATGGCCCACGTGCTCCGTCACAAGTTGCCTGCATTCTTGTAGCATCATCACTCCAGTGAAATTGAGCAAGGAGAGAGGGAGTATATTAGCTGCATGATTGGAAAGGTAAATGCTCCCATGGGAAGTTGATTGATCAAGCAGGATAGTGTAATATCCTTTGTGATTGTGATTGCGTGTGTGTGTGTGAGAGAGAGAGAGAGAGAGAGAGAGAGAGAAATAGAGAGAGACTTGTATAGAGGGGCAAGCTATTTCCAATTTTGAAGGATATTGGGGAGGCATAGTTTCCAGCTGAAAGTAGATTGTTTTGTATTCTAACGCAGGTGTAAGGTAAGGCCAGCCCATCCCCCCCCCCCACATACATACATACATACATACATACATACATACATACATACATACATACATACATACATAAACAAAACACACACACACTGAGATTAATTATCAATGCTTGATGGGATCCGTCCACAAGCGCCTTCCAATTTGAGTGTTGAGAGATTGACAATTAACTTGGTCAGAACATTGCATTCTATAAATACGCTAACATAATCAAACACATGTATACTTGCAGGGAAATTACAGAAGTTTGCCTTATTTATTAGTTGTGGACTTTTCAACATGGTTCCAAAGTCTCAGTTTGGTATACAGATATAGATGCAGAGAGATGAAATGGCATGTACCTATCTTTTTTTAGTTGTTGCAGGTTCTCCAGGATCTCCCTTTTTTAAAGTTGCAAAAGCTCAAAATGCCATAGATTACAGATATGTTTCAATGTTATTGAGTTCGAAGTGATAAGCTGCTTTACTTCTCAGTTCAACCCAGACTCTTTCTGGCAACGGCAGAGGATTTCCCCTGACAGGGCTATACAGATAGGATGAAACTATTGTTCTGGCAATATTCACAGAACATGACAAACATACTGACCGAAATAAAAAGCTTTGCTCAAGTGATGGGAATTTGAGGATCTTTCTCTCAAAAAAGATAGGAAACAATTAGCCTGGAGTCAAACTGAGACAATTGTATTTGTTGTGCAGCTGGAGTGATCACTAATTCATTATCATTAGCTGGAGTTAATCTCCTGTGCAAA
This sequence comes from Liparis tanakae, assembly GCA_036178185.1. NCBI lineage: Eukaryota > Metazoa > Chordata > Actinopteri > Perciformes > Liparidae > Liparis > Liparis tanakae. The sequence goes on from CM070106.1 coordinate 9,641,047, forward strand.
CATTTTATTCTCCGAATTGATATTTTCAAACAGCCAAGAAAAGAGAGACAATCAAGGTCGGGGGTTACTTGTTAAGCTTTTAAGTAGGTTGACTGTGTTGTTACCTCACCAGTAGTGTCAGGGTAACTGAAGCTATACTGACATACATTTTACTTTGACTTGCCTCCATGTCTTAAGTAGTTGATAAGAGTCATTTTCCTTAGTTTTATTATATGCGAATGAGACTTCATATTGGACCTGCAGGGTAATAACCAAAAACAAGAGTTTTTAAATCAATATTAAGATCACAATTATTGGTCTTGAGTCTTCATTGATTTTAGGGACACAATATCTGTATGGCACTTTTACATTTAAATAAACGGCACACTGCTTTCACATCCATGTTGTGCTACAGTTCTGCTAATGCACAAATCCTTTTCATCAATATAAGACTAGGCCTTGTTCCCAGTGCATCTCCTGAAAGTCAAATAAGGCTACCACAACTTTTTACCCCAAATGAAATCTATAAACTACATCTTTCATTTTCACGTTGTGCTAAATTTCTGCCAATATTTTCATATTTGCGTCATAATAACGTACATTTTTAACTGGATGCATTACATTTTCTTTTTGCCATGTAAAATCTACAGCAAATTACTCCATTACTCTGGGCTGCAGGGCATTTTTTTGCAGGTTTGCCACTGTAAGATGCATACACAGCTGTTTCCAAAAGTGAAATCTAAACATCTCTATTGCACCCTGGACGCTGGCTCTTAGTCTAGGAAAGCAATTTATTTGATATGCAGCAGTTTTCTAAGAGCAAAGAATGCATTTAAAAAATCAGTCGATGATTTAAATGTGGAAAGCCAAAGCCGTACTTCATATCTTGTTTATGATGCTTTATTCATGCCAGTCACATATAATTGGTGGCTGCTACAACCAATGCATATAGACACAAATATGCGTAGCAAGGACATGTAGAATTCACATGTCCACGTATTTGCATAACATTCTCTGAGTGTGTTTGTGTTCCCAACACATGCATTTTATATATATACAAATATACAAATGTTCCTTTTTGTAGGAACCGTAAAGTTTGAAAATATAGTTTATTTCAGCAGCATGCTTTAATCAATGTGAGTTGTTTTCTTTTCCTGGATCAAACTGAGCACACTGTGCATATGTCATAAGTGTAGTGAACACTCCAGTGTGTGTGTGGCTGACGAGCTAAATCAGGCGCTGTGATTGTGATCCACCATGTTGTTGTTGAGCAGAAGAGACAGGTCTGAGCCTGCGGTGTCGTGGGCTAGATGGATGTTATCAGCGTGGGTTCAAATGTGTTTCTGCCGGTGATTTCCAAAGCGCACTGAGCAGAGCACACAGTCCTGGCCAGGGGGCACCATTACTGCTGCCTTGTGCAGGAGAGTCGCAGCAAATGTACCTGGATATGATCCACACAGGGGCTGCCGGAACAAGAGACGACTCCCATCTCACTTTGTCAGGTCTCAAATGGATTTTGATGTGAGAATGTGTTTATAGTCGGTGCCCAGTTTCCTTTGAACATAGAACACATACAGTGCACAACATCTGTCTTAATGATGATGTGGGCACACTTTTCCGTGTTGAGATTTTTTTATAAAAGAGCATTTTAAGACAAGTGAAAAAAGCATCACACACGATGGACTGCTGTGTATTATTTACAAAAGAGAGATTGCTCAAAACCAGTAATTAAATACGTATCATAATATGAAAACAAATATATTGTCTCCAGCTTTGTCTAAAAATGTGTATGCTACTAATTTTCAACAAGAAGACACAACGCTGCCTGCATTGCAAATCCCAAAATGTTCAGTGACAATCTGCTTGGAGTCTCAATTTCTCCACAGGGCCACCAACACTGAATGATCCAATAATGCCGTCATCTAAAATAATTTCTGAATGAATCACAGTCCCCATGGATAAGTGGCATTTATTCGGTTGAAAGAACTCAAGGTTCTGATCTCGTTCGGATTCAAAGAGTGAGATAATCCGTCATGTGTCGGTTGACACCTGTTACACTCATCTGATATATTATAACATTTGATCATTATATCATTTCAAGATGGCACTGCGCCAGCGGCTGCCTGTCGCAGTAGCTCACTGTGTGTGTTTTAATATGTTGTCTCATTTTCACTTTTCTGCTCTTCTTCTGTTCCTTAACTCTTTTTTTTCTCAACTTTTTTCTGTTCCTTTTCTGTTTGTAACGGAGAGCCACACACAATAATTAGGGCTAATGTCTATTCCTTTCCTATTCACCTCATGTTTCACGGAGACATGTCTGCACACAGACTTTCCGGATTACTCTTCGGGCGGACATAGACGCTATACAGAGCGGTGAGAGGAGAGGGGGCGGGATAGCATCGTATGTGAACGAGAGGTGGCGCAATCCTGATCGTGTGTGTTAGGGAGCGCTTCTGTAGCCTGAACATTAAACTGTTAGCCTTGGGGATGCGTCCGTATTATTTGCTTTAACCACCTCAGCTTGGATAAAGCCCTGCCGACTTTTCACCGGAATGTTGACTGCCTCACACGGAACAACACAACTCTGGAATACTGTGTGCAAATGAAGAGGATGCAAACAGCGCCACTTTACCCTTTCCCCCCTTGGCAGGTCAGATCACGATCTGGTCCCGTTGAGTTTGTTCCTCTCCTGAAGAGGCTGCTACTGACCACCATGACTTAGGATGTGGTCTCAGGAAGCTAATGACACCCTGCACAACCGTTTTGAAACGATGGACTGGAATGTGTGGACCGCATGGGGAGGACATCAACTGCATGACGGAATACATAACGTCTGTGTACACATCACCATACCATTACTAGCTGTACACTGATTTCCTAATAATAAGCCATGGATAACCAGTGACCTGAAAGCACTTCTTAATAATAAGAAGAAGGCAGCTTTCAGTTCTGGGGACAGGGATGAGCTCAGGAGAGTCCAGCGAGACCTGAAGGTGAAGCTCAGGGAGTGCAAGAACTCCTATAGGAGGAATCTGGAGGCCAAACTCCAGCAGAACCATGTAAGGGAAGTGTGGACCGGAATGAAGCAAATAATTGGGTTTGAGGTAGCAGGGAGACAACCGGGGGGCTCCCTGGAGAGGGCCAACCAGCTAAACTGTTTCTTCAATAGGTTTAGTTCTGTCTCCTCCACACCTCCCGTCCCCCTCCCCCTGCTGCTGTGGAAGACGTCGTCCTTGGTCCTGGGGGTCAACGCGTCCACCGTCTCCTGGACCGCTGACTACCTCACAGGCAGACCACAGTGTGTCCGACTGGGCCGTGTGCTGTCTGGGACGGGGGTCTGTGATGTTGGAGCCCCACAGGGAACTGTTCTGTCGCCCTTCCTGTTAACCCTGTAAACTACTGGGTATATACACTACTTTATTATGTCCTGCTCTGCAATTTGATTCTATTCTATTATATACATTGTAACCTTGTTTGCTACAAACTAATTTCCCCAATAGGGATGACTAAAGTTTCTATCTAAAAAGAAGTAGTCCAGATGCGGTGGCCTGTCTGGTCCTGTCCAGGGTGCAAATAGAATCTCTGGGGGTGGTTGTGCGTCAATCCTGAGAAAAGTTGTTTATTGGTGAGATGTGCGTCATCCTGTCCTGTCATACGGGGCTGGTGATTGTATCCCCCCCTCTCTCACTCACTCACTCACTCACTCACTCACTCACTCACACACACACACGGAGGGATCAGAGGCCTGAGTGAATCAGTCATGCTCAACACACACGCATAAACCTCTCACACACACATGCATACTAATTATTAATAACGATGAGACTGTTTTTGTCAAAAGAAACCGACAAAGTCACATACATATATCTCTTTGCACCAATGCGGCCATTGGATACTTTTTGTGACAACCATTATGGACATTTTAATACAAAGCCAACTTAAGTTATCTCTCACATAAGAAAATTATGAAACATATTTGTGTCTTTGTCATATTGCAGTCAATCTGCAGTAACACTATAATTTCCTCATGCAATGAGGAACAATTTAACTGACACATACTGAGGTGTCGGTGTACTTCTTCTGACTCGAACCAGTGTAAGAGTCCCCGTCCTACCTAACACGTGTGTATGGTAATGAAACAATATCAGTGTAAAAATAACCTGACAACACTGCACCTGACGAAAAGGGCCGAGTTAACTCAAGCCGTGTCAGACGTCTTTGGAATAGTCTGCTCAGCATGATCCACCAATCGGTGGACAGCACAGTGCTCCCTGCAGCCGTGGGCTGGGGAGCAAACATCAATGCAGGGTCTGCAGGACAGATTAATAATCCCGGTGGGAAAAAAGGATTGCTGTCTAGTCAATGCTGGACACCCCAGAGGTGGGACCAGATGGGGTGGATCAGGGCTAAAGTGAGCTCCATCTTGGACAGCACCTCCCAACTGTGAGGAACTTGGCTGAAGACCCCCTTGAGGTGTTTGGCTGAGTGCTTTCGGCTCTTCGTTTTGTCGCAGACATTACACTGCTCAATGCTTCATGTTCAAATGGCCCCAGTTTGAGTCCACAGGGAGGTGATTGACAGGATCACTGGACTGCACCAAGGTGCTGTGACGATCGTTATCTCTATCAAGACTTTCTGGGTAATGTATAAACATTATCTGCACGAGTCGTCACACGTGAAACTTCATATGTCTCTTGTTCCTTGGCATGTGACAGCTGCAGGCACATTCTAGAAGCATCCTATTCCATTTGTTAATTATTTAACGCGTAAATGTGCAGTGTATAGGGTTTTTAATGCAAGCTACAATTGCATTAGGCATGCCGGAATTAATCAACTTTGCCATAACCACGGTGACATAATGTCACAGGGCAACAAGGCAGGAATCTGGAAATCATAGTGTGTGTGTGTGTGTGTGTGTGTGTGTGTGTGTGTGTGTGTGTGTGTCCCTGATTCACTTTCCTTTGATCAGGGGACCCAGATGGATCTCAACAGTAGTGTGTGTGCGTGCACATTACAGTCTTTGATTATATTCTTTTGTTGTTGTTTCATGCTAAATTACAATACTTTTACAAGTGCAACCTTCAGCTTTCACAGTGGGTACTTTCAATCATACATTAGCTGAGAGATGAGTTTTTTGAGAGACGTGTGTTTATGTGCGGGGGGAGGGGGGGGGGCTGCGTGTGTGTGTGTCTAGGGGAGTGTTGTCAGGACGTCAAGCAATGCCTTGTGAGATCCTCAAAGTGATGTATGCTGAGTGAGAGCATTGACTGTCAGAGGCTGGTTGGTTGGAATCTGATCTGCTCTGGGCGAAGATGCCGGGCAGCATTCATACTTTGAAATGCATAATCTCGGCGTTATCTTTGATCGGGACTTGTCCTTTAACTCCCACGTAAAGCAAATCTCAAGGACTGCATTCTTCCATCTACGTAATATTTCAAAAATCAGGCACATCTTGTCTCAAAAAGATGCAGAAAAATTGGTTCACGCTTTCGTTACTTTGAGACTGGATTACCGCAACTCCTTATTATCAGGCTGCTCTAATAAATCTCTTAGGTCCCTCCAGTTGATCCAGAATGCTGCAGCTTGTGTTCTCACTAAAACTAAGAAAAGAGATCACATTACTCCTGCACTAGCTGCTCTGCACTGGCTCCCTGTAAAATCAAGAATCACTTTTAAAATTCTTCTCTTAACTTACAAAGCCTTAATTGGTGACGCATCATATCTTAAAGAGCTTGTAGTACCGTATCGCCCCACCAGAGAGCTGCGCTCACTAAATGCGGGGCTACTTGTAGTTCCGAGAGTCTTAAAATGTAAAATGGGAGCCAGAGCCTTTAGTTATCAAGCTCCTCTTTTATGGAACCAGCTTCCACCTTCAGTCCGGGAGGCAGACACAGTCACCACATTCAAGAGTAGACTTAAGACTTTCCTCTTTGACAGAGCTTATAGTTGGGGCTGAATCAGGTTCACCTGGTCCAGCCCCTGGATATGCTGGTATAGGCTTATAGCTGCTGGGGACGTTTAGGATGCATTGAGCACCTCTCCTCTTTTCTTTCTCCTATGGATGAATCTTCATCTCTCCATCACACATGACTAACTCTGCTTTCTCCCCGGAGTCCTTCTGACTTCACATCTCATGGGGTCATTGGACCCTATGAGATGGCATAGATCCCATCTGCTGATGGACCATCGATGGTTGGATCGTGAGTTCCTGACACCAGCTGTGCCGCTGCCCTGCTGGGATTTCGCCCACTCCTCCACTTGGGAGGTCTCCAAACTCTCCATCGTGGAATATGCCTAAATATGAACTATTGATGAACTCTGTCAGATTCCTTGAATGTATTTTAACTCTAAATCTGCCCTTCTGTACACATCTGTCCATCCTGGAGAGGGATCCTCCTCTGTTCTCTCCTGAAGGTTTCTTCCCTTTTTTCCCCCTGAAGGGTTATTTGGGAGTTTTTCCTGATCCGGTGTGAGGTTTTGGGGCAGGGATGTCTATATGTACAGATTGTAAAGCACTCTGAGACAAATTTGTAATTTGTGAAACTGGGCTATACAAATAAACTGCATTGACTTGAATGATCTGCTGGCTGTAATGTTTCTTTCTGGTCTAAAATGGTTAGAATCAAGTTCAAAGTAAAATCAGTTTGCCTGTGTTTTTCAAAGGAAGTATAGGCTGCATTAAGTGTATCTCCTGATGGGCCTTTAGTTGCTTACATTGTTATAACATAAATAACATTTACTCCAATTAACTACACACTGGTGTAGTGGCTAGCACTGTCACCTCACAGCAAGAGGGCCACGGGTTTAATTACCGGTCCGAGCAATCCTTCTGTGTGGAGTTTGTTAGTTGGATAAGCGGTTTGTATAATGGAATGGGATCTAATTAACTGTGTATAACCTCTGCATTACTTTTTTTTTTTTGTTACTTGGCATTGAAGTGTTCTAATTTGTCATTTTTTTTTAATTTTCATGTATGACTTCTGCATTTTATATTTTATCTGCAAAGCTTGTGAAGGCCATTCATCAGTCTGCCATTTTTGGATTGGATTGGATTCAATTATTTGTCATTGCTAGAGTACAGGTACAGAGGCAACAAAATGGCAAGAAAGGATGAAAGAATACAGCATAACATGAGGGGAGAGAGGAGAGAAAAAAACACCTCCAGACGCCGCCCCTAGAGGGGTACAGTGTGGGAGCAGGAAAAAACACCTTAGCATATAAGCACATACATTTTAAACATGACTTGCAACATGGAGGAGGGGGGGGGGAACCAAAGACTGGGTTATCTAAGCCCAGCCATTGGGGGTCAGAAGGTCACCAGCCGGCCGGTCTAGCAGCCATTACGGCGCCAGCAGGTGAAGGTGTGGGATGGGGGGGAAGGGGGGGTAGTGAATGCATATCAGTGTGTTGAAAGTTTGTGTGTGAGTGGCCTGGGTGTGTCCCACCAGCCATCAGTGAACATTTTAGAAAAGACGGCAAGCGAAGAAGTGTTAATGCGACACGTAGAGACAGAATGACATGCTGTTGTGTAGAGATGATCAATAACAGAGGTTTAGTTTAATAAAAGAACAAAGATGTCTTTAAGAAAGGGACCTTAAATTACTTCTGCTGTAATCTGGCGCTATAGAGAAAATTACAAGTGGTGGGCGGAGATATATATATTTTTTTAAACTCAAACTCAAAAGAGCCATATGCTGTCACCGGAAGAGCCATATATGACTCGAGAGCCAGAGGTTCCCGACCCCTGTGCTATAGGGTTAAACATGACCTGTTCTTGAAATCTTTTGTATGTTTTTTTTTTTTTCTTTTTTTTTCTGGTAAATGTCTTAAAATGTTGATTGTCAGATCTTGATTTGGTATAACGTCATCATTAACTTCTGAAACCACAAACATTCTTAAATTATCACACGGCTATTACCAATAAGAAAAGAGCAGCAGCTGCATTGCTGCAGTAGCAATGTTTTCTTCCTGGAAATGTTTCCATTCTCAGCTGACCTTCAGCGTTGTAGAAAAAGTAAAGTTTGGTGCCCAGAACGGTACACATTGCAGAGACGGCTAACAAGATAAGCTACTTTTAATACTGTTTACCGAGTGAGATCATTACTTAGCAGAACGTCTGGATATAAAATCTGAATATCCTGGTGTGATTACAAAAATAAGCTTGAGTGTGAGCTAAAATGTATGATTAATAAGATGCAACATTTAAATCCTCTCATAGGTTACACTTAAATTACTAAACTTTTCAAATGTCATACAACGATGTGTTTTAGCCACCTAATGTGATGTAAATCTTTCTGGCACTGCAGTATTAATTGGGTCTGCGTCCCCACAGAAGCACATTAAATGCACCTGAAGTATATGAATATACAAAGTTTCTTTGAACGACTTTCAAAGTTTCAAGTTGGAGGTTTTGAATATAATTAGTTTGTCGCTTTTGCTTGTCAAGTGGATTAGCTGGTGAAAAGCTTGAGGTTCAGATGTCAGCAGGGATAGGCTTCACCAATTCAGTTTATTTTGTGTAGCCCATTAACACAAATTACAAATTTGCCTCATAGGGCTTTACAATCTGTTCACATCCGACATCCCTGTCCCAGGACCTCACATCGTTTCAGGAAAAACTCCCAAGAGATAGAAGAAAAAAATATATCACAGGGAAAAAAGAGAAGAAACCTTCAGGAGAGCAACAGAGGAGGATCCCTCACCCCGGATGGACAGGGGCAATATATGTCATGAGTACAGAAGGAATCATTACAGAGTTATAACACATTGAATGAGTATGAAGAGTGTATGAATAACTCGTAGTACCATAGACCAGTACATGGACCACGATCCAGACCTCCATGATCCATCAGGCAGATGGAGGCAGAGAGGAGGAGTAGGCGGAGCCTCAGCAGGGCTATGGCATCAGACCCAGCCAGATCCAATGGACCCTATGAGACGTGAAGTCACAAGGACTACGGGGAGGAAGCAGAGTTCATAATGTGCAATGGAGTGATGGACATTCATACATAAGTAGAGACAGAAGAGGATACTGGTGCTCAGTGTATCCTAAAACGTCCTTCAGCAGTCTATAAGCCTATAGCAGCATATCTAGGGGCTGGACCAGGGCAACCCTGATTCAGCCCCGACTATAAGCTCTGTCAAAGAGGAAAGTCTTAAGTCTACTCTTAAATGAGGTGACCAGCACACTTATGACATGTGATGTTTTTTTTACAGACAACATATAATAATAATGAACTGGATTTAAAATAATGTTCCAATAAATGAAAGATTCATACTCTTCGATGGATGTGTTTCTATTATTTTGCTGATGTCTACATTTAAAAAAGTAATATGTCACTGTAAATAGTCTTCCTCTCCATACTAGACTGTGAAGAAAAGTGTGGGGGGGGGGAATCCACATTCCTGGTTTTCTTTAAATGCATTTTGAAGTTCAGCCAAGTCTTCAGCAGTTTAAGTAAAAAAATATGTTTATTTTTTGAAAATGCACTACTATTGGTATGAAATGACCTAGATTTTTTTTTTTTCAAAGCATTGGTTCCTGACTGAGATGTGTATCAAATAGATTGAGTTTGTATCCTATCCCTTCAATTGGAGTTGCATTAGGAATTGATTGCTATCATATATGGAGTAGCATAATGACTAAAGCAACCCCCCCCAAAAAAAGTGTTAGGTAGCTTCCTTTAGCAGCTGGAACGCCCTGGCTTTTCCAAATGCCGCTCTACTGCAACATATAAATAGGTGAAGCTAATGAAAACACTCACTACCGCATGTCGATTACATTTTGAAATAGGTGTATCTGAACTTTCCTGATTCCACGCCACTCTGAGTATGAAAGTTCCGATGTGTACAGCGTTGTACAGACGTACAAAATGTTTCTCCAAAAAAGTGTAGCTCTACCCCTCACAACAGCGATGCATGTGCTGTGTACAACGTGTGTTTGTGTGTTTGTTTATGCATGAGTGTGTCTCGGTGATGGGGTTGGTCGTGAGGCAGACGCTCTGGCACTATGACAGAATGAGGTCGCCCCGCTGCAGAATGACAGGCTCACCATGCCAGCCTCTCGTTGGTGCACACATGCGCAACCCCCCCTCCCCCCCACGCACGCACACACACACACACACCTATACACCCCCCCACCACCACACACACACACATCATGATGCCCCTGAATAAGTCAGCTTGGATAATGATGATTCCCTTGGCTGTGAAACACTGACCCACTCTTAAACGCACGTAAACACAGAAGAGTGTGTGTGTGTGTGTGTGTGTGTGTGTGTGTGTGTGGCTACAAAAACAGATGTGGTTATGGATGAGTCCTCGATGAGTCACAGGAAAGCAAGTCCTCTTGGGTATTTTATTACAACTGTTACTAAATGATTTGCAAACCCTGAAGAGTTCATTTAGACAAAAAATGCATACTGTTGGAATAAATAACAGGATATTCCCAGGAAGCTCCCATTTTCCACAGCATTACTCATGTTGCATCATGGGAGGGATCAGAACAGCTGGAAAGAGGTTTTAATTGGGCAGACTGCTTGGCTTAAACTACACCTATTGTATAACTGTTTAATTTAACACAGTCCGCCTCTGGGCGGCGGCGGAGATCACCTACATGTACTGGTCAGTCAATTGAAATGCACAAGGAAGTGTGTGTGTGTGTGTGTGTGTGTGTGTGTGAGTGTGTGAAAAAACAAATGAAAATAAAGGTTTTATTTACCAAGCGTCATGCGTACTGGAGAGACGGAACACATTTAACAGGATATCCTCGAGGTGTTAGCACGCTGTCAGTCATTCGGCATTACTTGTTTTCACTGAAGCCAACTCATTTCCATTTTAATTTGTAGATGGTATTGAAAAACACAGGGAATGTAGTGGTTTTATTGGAAGGATATACATGCATGCCATAAAGATGAGTATGTTTGTTGAAATTCGTAAGCGGTGACCTACAGGTGAATTGGTAAAAATAACCAAAACATTATGTTGAGTGTTCCAGGTTTCGTACTTGAAAAAATGAAAATAATGAATCGTCATAAATCTTGAGTCAAAGGATTCTACAGAGAAAAAATGTTTATATATCTTTTCATAGCTGAATAAATGAGAAAATACGGATGAAAAAAATCTTTTCATCATGTTTCAAGAGTGACATTTAATCTAAATCTGTCTTTGTGAATAAACCTCTCAAACCTTCATAGGAATGAAAGTGGTTCTAAGAGCTACTTTTGTTGCAGTTCTGAAAGAAACAAGGCATATTTGTTCCTGCAAAGTTAAAGCGACACTATGTAGTTTTTCCCTTGTAGCGTGGCTAGTGCCCCCTTCAGGTATTTAAATAAGTTAAGTAAATGCTACGGTAATGTAATGTATATCTCAATGCTCACGGGAGCGATAGAGGTACGACTTGCTGTAGAATGCGTAGTTTCACAAAATCGCAGTCTACTTTCAATATCTGAAGGTTGTTCCTGGTTAAACACGGACTACTTGCAGAGCACCTGGCCCTGTGCTGGGCTGCTCCGTGGGCCTGTGTGGTGCTGTTATCAAAAGGCCTCTGAGATTGAGGCACGTTCTGCTGAATAAGCATTATTAAGCAGCTAAACCTCATCAAATTCTAAGTGAAGTGTACTTGTTTATATCTTTTATTTTCATTATAGTCTTTGATGAAGTTCCCTTCAGGTCTCCCTGGCTCTTCCTGGCCCGCGTAGCCCTGCAGCTCTGCAGAGTGGACTTGTGTTCTGATTATGTTTACTTGTAGCAGCTCTGCACTTCTGCATGCTGTCAAAGTAATGCATGGACCTTATTTTTGACGGATAGCTCTCTGCATATGAACTCGAGCTTGAGCGGACTACAGAAATATATTGCACAGAATGTGGCAACGGGTTAGAGCAGGGGTCGGCAACCCAAAATGTTGAAAGAGCCATATTGGACCTAAAAAAATAAAAAAAAAACGTCTGGAGCCGCAAAAAAATTAAAAGCCTTATATAAGCCTTATAATGAAGACATTGGTTCATTGGTTGCTGGATTACCAAGATACAACAGATCATTTTTTTTCTCATTGGCTATTGTGTAGCCCAGCTCTTCTTTTTGATTGGCTGATAAGTGACACCTCACAGCTGACGTCCAGGGGAGTGTTTGTTTTCCCCACGGGGACAGCGGCGGGGCCAGCTCATGTTGGCGTTGCGGCACATTAAAACATTAAATAGCTAAGACTTGTTTTCAGCGTGACAAATACGATGTGTGGTGCGAGTTAAGACCGACATGAGTGACACTTGAGAGCCCTGACACTCGTTGCGATGCTCGTGGCGATACTCGTTGCGCTTGCGTGCTCATGGACACAGACGCAAAATCCGGTTCCTAATCCAATTCACCGGTGCTGACGGATTATGCAGGGCTCTCAAGCCTCACGCATTGAGCGTGAGACTCACGCATTTCGGTTTTAAGTCATGCACTTCCACCACACATCGTATTTCTCACGCTTAAAACAACTCTCGGCTATTTAAAGTTTTAATGTGCCGCAGCGCCAACATGAGCCGCGCTCACTGTGGAAGAATCGAGCTCAGACCCACGTCTCAACGCGGGTCACTTTCCTGTCGCTGGTCATGTAATGTCACACTTGCCTATCTTCAAAACGTGAGAGCCCTGCGGTAATTAAGGCAATCCTTCCGCATTGGCAATGAATGCAAATGTATCGGTTTAAGAAACGTTAAATCCTCTATTCTCCTCAGTTATGTTTCGCTGTTTCCCTTTGGGTCCATGGCCCATCACACAGCCACCGGTATATAAACCGCCACCTGCCCGGCGTCCCGCCCTGCTGACAGAAACGTGTCACAGGCTAGGGTGAAATGTAATATTTATTCGATACATTTTTACAGCATTGGAAAAAGTTAAGAATGTTTGTGTCACGTTTTTCCTCCTACAGAAACCATATTAAAACAAAAAAATATATTTCCCTCCCCCATCTTTTTCCATTTTCAAACATTTTTGAAAAACTCCAGGGAGCCACAAGGCAGCGCTAAAGAGCCGCATGCGGCTCGGGAGGGTTAGAGGAAGAGGAGGGGAGGAAGGAGGAGGAGAAAGAAGAAAGAGGAAGGGCTTTGGACACCTGAACATGTGATGAGGCCAAACAACGTCTGGAGAATTTTAATAAAATGTGTTGCTCCTTTCTCTTGGGTTTAGCATTTCATTACAGTTATGAGATACATTTTTATAAAATGAATAAGCATTTTGTTCTTCTATTTTTAGATGCTGATTAAGTAGGCTCATGATGCCCTGACAGAGCAGCATAAATTAACATTGTTACGTGGCTATTTTAGAAAATATAAAAATGTTCTGAACCACCACTTCTCCAATTAGTCAAATGATGTGCAAAACATTGAGTATATTCTGAGCAAATTAAGAGAATATAGTGAGTATAGTGTAATACTAAGGTTCTTACATCCTGCCTACACAGGGTGTGTCTTAGCTGCATTTTTTCATTCTTCAAATGCATCAAATAACTTATGTTTCAATCAAAACCACTGTCTACACCACAGCCAGCGCTTACAGTGCATAACTATGGCCTGAAGCATATTTTTAGACTTCAAGTCTCCCTTCTACTACTTTTCGTTTTCCAAAAAAAGCTATTGTTTTTCTGGGATCTGAGAGCTACAGAATTACAGGTTATCTAGGATAGGCCTGAACTAGGGCTGATCAATATATGAATAATATATTGTTGTATGAGTATATAAGTTGTCACATTCTGTGTGCTCTGTCCCCTAATTGTGTATTGTTGGTGTGACGTTGGCCAGTTTCATCACCATTTATATCTCTACAACCTTGTGTTTGATTAAGTTCAATCAGGAAAGACTTGTTTTTCGAGATTAACAATAATTTATTACTATTGCATATATTTGATTAGTGGCTTTGGCGATTGGCCTGCATCCTGAATTAGGATAAACAAGAGCTAGTGATGCTGATATCTGCGAAGGCAGAATCCCCCTGGAGTCCAGACACGGGTGATGGTGGAAGAAGAGAGTTGCTGACCCTGATGATGAATGATGAGCAGGACTGAATGATGATTGGAGGAGCCTGGGGTGGAGGAGAGTCACATCGGTTTGAGATGAAATGACAACTGACAGCAGCAGAAAGGAGATTTTTCTTTTAAATGTTGCCAACAACGCTGCGATTGGCTTACAGATCTGCTCTGCCTCAGATTGGTTCTTTCATCGTACACGCCCCCAAGACTGAAAGACTGCTTATGAATGAACAGGAGTGTAAAGAGTGTCTTCCATGCTGAACTTCCACATGAGTTTTGTTTGTTTATCAGAGTACAACATTGTTTATTAGACAAGCACAGAGTTCATCATGGATATGACTTTTAAAAAGTCACAAACCGACTGCTCGACTTGAAGAATTTCTAGTCGATTAAGGGGTCACAAACGGATGATCCGACTCCTCGACTTTAAGGGTGCAGCCATAGTTACAATATTATTATTTTCACATACTTGGTGACAAACTAAGTTATTATTACCAACCGGACTAGTGGCCAAAAAGAGATTTAAATAAACCTGTATTATCTTTTAATTTTTAACTCGTCAATTATCGATTTGCACATGGTGAAAATGTCATCTGTAAATTGTAATTTATTTGATTTAATTTTCTTCTATAATTGTGAATCTTCAGTATTGAAAGTATAGTACCAGACTCTGTAATTAGAATGCAGTTGCTGTGGTGACCAGATTGGCTCTTTAAATCAGTTCTTGTCTACAAGATGGTTGCCATTCAATGACGAACGCCAACAGCACACAATGATAATTACAGTACAGACCATAATAATTGGTTGAACCGGAACCCTTCACTTACATACAAAAGGCATTTCATTGCACAGCATCAACACACCATTCCGATCCAGCATCCTGTCATTAATGCAATATACACCCAGATTCATCCACATGTAAACATCTCTCTCTCTCTCTCTCTCTCTCTCTCTCTCTCTCTCTCTCTCTCTCTCTCTCTCTCTCTCTCTCTCTCTCTCTCACACACACAGACACCCCTCATACTGCCAGGCCTTATCATGGTCCCCTGTGCTGCCCTAGGATAAGGCCGCCTCACTCCTCAGATTTTTTTAGATAATTGAACAGATTACGTTAGCCATGTTCTGGGTTAAGTGTGGCTCCTAGCATTGAATACTTCCCCTTTTGTCTATTATTAACTCTAAAAGGGTTTTTTTTTCAATTATTTTCTGCTGTGAAGGCATCATTAGCCACCGGGCAAACCTGCCGCAGGCTACGTTTGGTACCAGTTGGCCAATCAACCACAGGGATGAAGTACCACCATTAAGAGTTTATACGTGTGTGGGATAGAAACCTGACAAGGCAGTTGTAATGGGGGGTTTTGATGGTGGTTTTATTTTTTTCCTATTTTCTTTGTATTTTGTTAAATACAGATATGAAAATGTCAGAGGATAACTAAAGTTCTATATTTGCAATTTGGTGTGGAAGCAACTAGGGCTGTAGAGATTAACCACAGAGGTTAGTTGAGTATTCATCCAGATTAGAATCAACAATATATAACAAATATATTTTTAAGCCAACCGAATCAGTGCCGACATTCAACACAATTTCATTGTATTCAAACAATATGTATACTATATATACAACCCTAGCACAGAAATGTTAATGGTTTTGTGCAGAGATGTTAATTAATTAATTAAACAGAACATATAACTTTATCTTCATTAAATAAATATTTGAATATTATCTTATAGATTTAAATTTCAACAACACTTACATGGTGTCATCGGAGGCAGTAAGTAGTCAAATGCTAGCGGAAGTCTGCCGCTCACATTGAGTGTGTCTACTACCGCGCACTTGCGCACTTCGAGCACTGACTGAGTGCTTAGGGCGCAACACTGAAAAAAACGGCAGAATTCAGTGCACTGAAAGTACCCGGATGGCGCACTGCAAACGGGCAAAAAATGTAGTGTAAAACGATGGACACTACTCGCCCCAAACGGGGGCCATCTTGGCTACGTAGCGGAAGAGGAGGAGCCATTTCGCCAGCTTTTCATTTTATTTCCAAAACAATGGCGGACGAGTTTGCGACGGTAGCCAACTCGGCAGAAGAAGCTGCAGACCGTAAATGTAAGTATCAGCGGTAATTAAACATTGTACTGATATTAAAATGTACTACCAACATGCCATTCTCAGATTAAAGCCAGCGACATGAGTATTTGGTGCACTTTTATCGGACACTTTTCGTTTGGCGAGCGGGGGCAGGCGGCGGGCTCCAGGAGCTCGCTCCAACGGCCAGTCCGACCACAGATAGCTGTCAGTCATCGGACACTGTTCTGTTAAACAATCAAAATAGCAATTTTAATAATGGATTAACAATGGATATTCTTAGTTTAATAACGGGTTAACATGACACCGGGAACGTTTGCCCACACGCTTCCCGATAATGAATACCGTTACGATAGCTTTCTAAGATGTCCTTCTAGAAATAATTGTAGCTTTAATGTCGTGGTATTTCACATGTCTAGGGACAGACGAGGGCCTTAATTAATAAATAAAGGCTTATTCATGTTTTAGTTTTAAACTGCATACATTTAAAAAGTAAAGGGTACAAGGTTTCTGTGGGTAGTCTCTTGTGGAATTTTAGAAGCATATTGACAAAACAATTTGGATAACAAGTGAGATGGTGATGGTGAAATATTACAAACTCTTATTGTTTGCCAATTATAGGGGAATTCTGGTGTTCAGAACCCCCTATACATATTTCATTTATTAAGTTCAATGTAATCGTGGTCTGGGACATAGCACTGAATGGCTATCCTATTTCTGTTTTCTGCCCCAGAGAGGTTTCCTGCTGGTGATGGTTCTGGCTGGTCCTCTGCTGCCCTCCTGACATCTGCGTCTGGCTCCAGCAGGTCACCGTTGTGAAGCACAGTGCAGCAGACGATGACCTCTGGCACAAACCTCACATCCACCTCCAGGGCCTTAAGAAGATGGACCGCAATCGCGTCTTCAGTATCCCGAAGGACCTCTCCACAACACACCTCGCCTTTGACAGGCAGCACCAGCCGGTGAACGGTGGCATGTCGAAGGGGCAATTATTTCTAGAAGGACAAGCTTAGATAGCTATCGTAATGGTATTAATGATCGGGAAGCGTGTGGGCAAACATTTGCGGTGTCATGTTAACCAGTTATTAAACTGAGCATATTCCATTGTTAATCCATTATTAAAATAGCTATTTCTATTGTTTAACAGAACAGCCGTTGTTTAACACAGTCCGACGACTGACAGTTATCTGTCGTCGGACTGGCCGTTGGAGCGAGCGCCTGGAGCCGCCGCCTGCCCCAGCGCCCCCACTTATCGCGTGATGGCCAGGGCGGCCATCACGCGATAGGAGGTGGCGCTGGCAAGCCAAAAAATAAAAACTAGACGGAAGATCTTGGGGCCCCAACCGTGGTCACAGTCAGTGCCCAGCACAGCCATGAGCCTGAAGTCCACCCTCATGTCACTGTGGCCATCAACATACAACGCCAGCAGTGGCATTGCAACATTGACACGGCAGCGCCGCCTGGGACTGGGTGGCTGCTGAAGAGTGTGTGGGGAGTGGAAGGGAAGATTATATGAATATGCAAGTCATTTTATCAATAAAATGTTGTCATTGAGGATTTGGAGTCTTTTATTGTGTTTTCTGATTTATATTAGAATTTATGCATGTTTGTAACAATAATTAATATGCCTGTGTATTCAATTGCTAATTGATTCCTGTATCAGGGTAAACTACAACAGAGATATGTATAAAAGTACAGTCCGTCAAAGTAGGCCTATTAGTGTGTGAATTCAAGCACATGATGCCTATCATTTCACTGGATAATTCTTAAAACTAATTGGAATCTAGGGACAAACATGTACAGATGTCATGTTTTATTTCCATATGGATTGCAAAGAAGAAGGCTACTTCTGACAAAGATAATTGAGGATTTAGCATACCTAGCTAGAATAATTTGATTGCAACTACTACATGAAGCTATGCTGTGAAGGTAAGGCAAAATCACAATTAAATGTAAATACAATCTCGACTTCCGCCAGAAGGCGGAGGCTCCTGCCGCGAATGCATACGTCACTCCCGGCTTTTATTTTCGCGGGTGCCGTGAACAGATTTGCGTCACTTCCGCTATGTGGCTAACGTAAGTGTTCCATTTGATATCAGCACTTCTCAGCGACGCAGTGCACTGCAGATGTCAGTGCACTGTATTTCAGTGTACTGTATTGTAGTGTACTTCGTAAAGTGCGCGGTAGTAGACACACTCATTGTGTGAACAAGGGGTTGCAGATCTTATTGGCTACTTCAGACATTGGGGTTGCACATATGCTTAAGTCTGCATATCTTTAATATATCAACATTCAATAAAAGTCTTTGGGCTCCAAGTAACTTGTTTTTTAAAGGTTAAACACAGCGGTCTGTACACCTGCAGTAGGAGCTATGTTCGCATCCTCGGCAGTAAGTCAGACACGTTCCCGGTGGGTGTTGGTCTCCGCCAGGGCTGCCCTTTATCACCGGTCCTGTTTGTGATTTTCATGGACAGGATATCTAGGCGCAGCCTGGGGGTGGAGCAGGTCAGGTTTGGGGGTCTTGGGATCGCCTCTCTTCTGTTTGCAGATGATGTGGTCCTGTTAGCATCCTCAGACCATGACCTCCGGCACTAACTGGGGCGTTTTGCTTCCGAGTGTGAAGCGGCAGGAATGAGGGTCAGCACAGCCAAATCTGAGGCCATGGTGCTCTGCCATCGAGAGGAGTCAGCTGAGGTGGTTCGGGCATCTAATTCGGATGCCTCCTGGACGCCTCCCATTGGAGGTTTTCCAGGCACGTCCAACTGGGAGGAGACCCCGGGGAAGACCCAGGAAACGCTGGAGGGATTATATCTCCCGGGTGGCCTGGGAACGCCTCGGGATCCCCCAGAATGAGCTGGAAAATGTTGCGGGCGAGAGGGGAGTCTGGGTCAACCTACTGGGCCTGCTGCCAACGCGACCCGACCCCGGATAAAGCGGTGGAAAATGGATGGATGGACAGCGGTTTGTAAAGATACAATAGTTGTGAGGCTTCTATAATAATGCTGCAAAATGCATTAGATGTAATGCTGTACAAAATACTTGAGCATAAAATAGTAATGACACCCATTAGGTGTGGCCAGTGGATAAGAAACGTTTATTGAACTTTAAAAATGCATACAGAATCACAGGGGCCCTCATGGGGACTGCATTATTTAAGATGTCTCAGCGGCTGAGCTGAGGTCCACTAAGTAGCGAACACATGTGATGGGTGTCTTCTCACTAAGTCTGTCTTTAAATTAGAAAACATTTCATTTAGTTTCTTTAAGTGCCGTGAAAGGGTAAGGAGAAGGCTGTGAATAAGGCATACCAATATGGTATTGGTATGCCTTATTCGTTTTTTGATATTTGTTTCCTGCCCCAAGACTGCAAAAGCTAAATGCCATGACGCTATTTCATTATATGCAATATCATCACTGCTTTCTAAAGATATAAACATATGAAAATATGAAAATACAGATTAAGAAAATGGAACAAATTGGGTACATTTATTTATTAGTGGGACTAACAATGGCACCTGTGAGTGTCGGAGTGGATGTTTTGTAGCCTTGAGCTTGGGTTCACCATTTGCTTCTTACTTTTATCTTACTTTATTTTCCCTTTTCTGCAATACAAAGCTGATCAGTTGTGGCTGAGGTAACGAGGATAAGTTGATCGTCTGGAATCGGCCATCATCCAGACGAAGTTCCTGGAGAAGCTGATGGTGCTGCTATATATATATATATATATATATATATATATATATATATATAAATTATAATAATATTATGAACCCAGATAAGAGGGATTGATGGTCTGATGTTTTCGGGACTTCCTCAACATTTACAAAGCAGAAATAGTGTTTATTTATTCCATGGTGGACCGCGGTAATAAACTGTTTTCATGGCCTTAAGCCACGCCCCCTCTCCCGCGCTTCTAGCGTGAATGAAGCGAACGGTCACAAATAGTCCGCCGAGTAAACTTGCATGAGTAAAGCAACGTGAGAGTTTGCTTCACTTTGGATGAGAACGCAGCATGAAGTAGAGTTAACAGACCTCACTCACTCTGTTAAAGAAAAAATGACCGTCAAAGTAAAAGCACAGGATCTTTTTCTTACATTTTAATATTTTTATAAAGAAAAGGCAATCATATGTATTTCAAGCCGTCGCGCCCCTTGTGTTTGACACCTGTGCTTTAATCTATTCCTAACCGTCTTCTCATGTACCATGACAAATGAATCAGTTCTACCAGATTTACTTTTTATGTTGAAAAGGTAGAATAAATTACCCTCTCTGTCTCTCAGGCGTGAATTTAATTTTAACTCACCATTTCTTAAATACAGAAATAGTGATATTTTCATAGTTTACAGGCTAATACGCCAAATAACCATATGACAGAAATCCACTGCTACATTCTCAAAGGGCTGAAACTTTCAAGGCCAGACCGTGAAAAGTTTTCAACTGTTCTCTTACATCTTTGATTGGGGTTTGTTTGAGAGTGCACCTTCTTTAAAGTTTAAACCGTAGAGAGATGTTACAAAGTAGTTTATGGTTTAGTTTTGATTCCCCCTTTAAAAAAAACATTTGTCTAGAGAGGTTTAGAAGCAAAAAACACAGGTTTTCTTAAGGAAAAAGAACAACATAGATAGGCCTACATCATTTGTGTGCTTGTTCTTTACTTCAGCGGTTACAATTAACACACCACAGGTGCAGATAAAACAAGCAACACGAATAGCTTTAAAACTTAAAATGATTTCTCCCCTTGTGTGGTGTTAAATACTGTAGACCTTGAAATAATAAAGCGCTCCATGTACGGATGTTTGACATGATGCCAAAGCTTTCAATCATCGCTTTAAGATCCATTTATGTGGTGCCATTAAATGATAGATTCCACTTTTTAATTTCAAGCATTACTGTTTAGGTGGCTCATTTCCAGAGGGAAGTGTTATTCATGTGAACAGCTGTCACTTCTTTTAGACATTGTTACTGGAAATAGCAGGTTTTTATTATTGTCCACATCCACAATTCACAAGGAGAGGATATGGGCTGGTTCTTTGCAGACATTTTTTATCACAAAGCTATAAAACAAGTATAAAAATATCAGCAGTCTGCACAAGGATTGTCATTTGTCCTTTTGTACCAGAGTCATGAATCTGCCAAAACATAATCCGTGACGTAGATACAAATCTTTATGACACGATTTGACCTGACCTTCAGCATCCACGACTGTGTCCTCTTTAATGCCGTTGATATTGCGTAAAGTGTTACTAAAGTAAAAGTATTAACCTGAATTCAATGAGAGGTAATTAATTTCTCTATGCGCATGCTCACTTGATATGAATCTTTCTCTTTCTCTTTTTTTCTATTTTGTGAAGACAGAGCGAGCGATTCCCAGGGAAAATCATACGAGGCTGGAGGGCTGATTGTGCTATTCAATAGAAGAGTTATTACAATCAGTCTGTGGCTGGCATTGCAGACCAATTACTGATAGGGAGGCTCAAAGAGAAGGATGGAGCCAGAGAAAGAAAACCCAAGGAGGTGCTGTCAAAGCCCATCACAAATCCTGCCACCACCATTGAGAACTTTTAATTTTAATTTGTTCAAACTGTAATGGCTGACTACATTTCATGACCTTTGTTCCTCATTAGAAGAAGGGAAATGCCTTTAGATTTCGTGTGATACCCAATATGTGGGGAAGTGATTCCCTCTTTTTTTTAGAGCAATTTCTTTCAATATTGAGTCCATCAGACTATCCTCTCTCTCGCTCACCCTCAATGTATGCAACGGTGTGATTCCCATCCTTCACCTTATTAAACATTGTTTGTAAATATATATTTTGTCATAAATAGGGACACGCTGACACAGGAGTCTGTTGGGATCTGGCAGTTGCATGTTTGGTTATCAGCATGTATGGAAACAATTAATAACATCAATATAACTAATCAGCAAAAGAAAAATGGTGACACGTGAGACTGCAACATAACCGATAGAGAAAACTAACAAAATATACACACAATACACACCACCTAGACGTGCATGGAAAGGAAATGAGAATCCAATGAGAATAGTCTGTGCATACTAATTCCAAGCGAAGTGCTCAAGCTATAACGACTTATGACACCTCGAAGTGGACGGCCAGTCCACGCCTCCACGAGAAGAGTTCACTAACTGTGACGGCTCTTTGTCAATTGGTTTCATTTGTCTTTTTAATATCAAAGCAGTTAGTTGTACATAGAGCTTGACTGTGTGATAGAATTGCATGGGGAGGGGGACTGTCTGGCGGCATTATAGTGGCTATCAAATGTAGCAATGTTCATAATCAGAGGTGGGGGGGGGGCAAATTGACTGCTGAACATATTTTGAGTTGTGCCTCTAGTCAAAAGGCCCTGTCAACTGAATACAGTCTGAGCTGGAGGCTTGAGACATTGCATTTTTTTCTTTGGGAAATGATTCACTTATAATGGGGTGGCTGACCTTTGACATTGTAGGTATGTGTCATTCATCCACACTAATGGCCTCATTCTGAGTCGGGAGCTGTGCTCATAAACTGACAGTGCCCCACAGACAGAAAAGATCCCCCATGTGACATTATTCACTGTAAGGGGAAATTTGGTAGTCATTCAAAATAGTTTTTACAATCGCAAACAGGGCTTAGCGTTACAGTGATATTGAGAAATAAGACATTTCCAAGAAATCACAGTGGAAGGACCACTCTGGGTGCTCGCTTACCCTAAATCACGCACATCCACACAAATGTACACAACTTAAAGCAAAGAGAGGACTGTTCTGCTTATGCATCCTGACACTAGCTTGAATGGACTAGATTAATGCAGTGCTTGGAACATTGCATCCTAAGCTAAGTTGAGTAAATCTAAATAAAAAAACACATTGCTCCCCCATGGGCTTCATCCGTCAGGGCTTTTTACACTCAAACATGTTAAGAGGGTGAACACAATTTGCTTCAACTAGGACTGACACTAGTCTTCAAACACCTGACTAATATAGTTAAAAGGCCTGTCTTGAAATCTGGCAGGATGAAATAAAGAAGAAAACACTCAACATTTGATATTTCTGAGTGGTCCTAATTTCCCTGGTTGACTGTTGATTTTCTACCTTGGTGGGCTGTGCTGTTTAGACGAGGCAGACTATCTGCCGAGGGACATTGTGGGTAATAACGCATTGGCATTGCACCAATTCAAAGTAGCTCTGACAGCAAGGGCACAGACGGCTTATTATTGGAATATTTAGGAAAATGTGATGGGTGCTTATCGCTGCAAAAATGATGTATGTCAGAAAAACAAGCTGGAAAAAACTGACTGTAAATGAAAAATGGAATATGAAAAAAAAAAAATTGGGCCTCTACAAAAAGAGAGTTGAAGACAATTCTCCATAGTCTTCGCTATTGCAAAGTGTTGGATGTCTTATCGGGTCACAGCGCACGCCACATTAGTTTCCACACATGGAAATCAAAAGCTCAATGGATTCCTTCCACAACCGCGTTGCTCTCTTAGCTGGAGCTGACGATGTTTGTGTAACTTCAGCCACTGCTGAGGCTGAAGATTTGTTGTCACTGGTGGCTTTTAGCAACTTTTGTTTTGTCATATATTATCTATTCAGAATGTTTTTTTATTTTGCAACGCCTTTTTTGGATGATGCAAATCTCCACAGGCTGTTTTAAAGACTGACTGTCCATTTGTTTCCAGTTTTCTTTTCTCCATTACACACTTAAGACCGAAATGTTGACCGAAGTAGACTGCCAACTGAAAGTTATTATTTACTTGTCTTGAAATCCTAACTGGCTTTCCGACCCAGTCTTTGGCTCATAGTCCCAAACCCCTAAGTTATAATTGAAGACATACATCTTCTAAATTGGGTCACAAATATAAGCATGCAAATAATTTCCAACAACAGCTGGGGGTGGGAGGGATTTTTCTTTTTTTTTGTTAATGCTGCTCAACATGAGTGAACAGTGCATTTGTACCTATTAAGTCATCAGTTTAGCTCGCTGAAGTTTTTTTTAATAGTTTCAGGGCACAAACTGATTATTTGTGAGTTTTGGTCCGTACATGGGACTTTAAATGTCACAGGGTGAGAACCTGTGATTTGTACACTGGTCTAAGTGAGTGATATATCCTATAATATCTTGAAATGGATAAGCAATATCCAAAATGTACGCATTTAGTCTCTGATGCTATTTTGGCGGTTCGACACATTTTCCACATTTCCCCCTTGGGGCGACGATAAAATCATATTCTATTATCAATCCGGTGGAATACACCCTTTGTGCACTCGGCATTCCATCACTATCTTTCCTCCTCACTACTTTGCTTCAATTTCTGTCCGTATTTCAGCCTCATCAGATGATTTCCTGAGTCAGTCTAGTAAATACGAAGACATTAGGATCCAGGATCAGGCAGCATTGGCGACGGTGTCCCCGGAAATTCTTCAATCATGATACAGTTTCATGCGCTGGCGGTTTACGTTAATGCTTCAGAGCTTCTTCAATCCCTTAATCGTCGGTCCTTAGCGGGGCCGCTGAACGTCATTATTGGCTCCTCTGCGCCACTGACGGACTCATGCTGGGGAGCGGGAATGACACGGCCTCCCCATCTCATTACTACCGAATCACGTATCTGAGAGGAGAACTGGATGTCCAGCCTCACACACTCTTCATTACACACCCTGCTGTGTCACTGCACCGGCAAGAGGGCAAACAATTTGAAGACAAATGGTCATCCATTCCTCTTCTACTTGTCAGTCCCATTATTAAAGTTCAGGGGAGCTCTACCTCCTGTGAGGGGCTAACACGCTCAACTTTAAAAGTTTAAGAAATGTTTAGGCTTTTAAAAGTGCAAAACCCATTTCATCAGTGTATTTTTCTTATTGTTGATAAGTGTAATGTTTCTTTTTTAATGCAGTGCAATCTGTTAAGCTGAAAGCGGCTCACAAAACCCCATAATTGTGCAGTTGCAGTTCAGTGTTGGTAGTAATTGGGACTGGTCCAGAGGTCGCATTCATCATCGACTGCTATTTAAATTGAAGAGGTTGACAATCAGAGCGCTGCTCAGTGGGTCGACCTGTCTTTGTGCCTCACACAAACAGGACACACGTTTTGCTTATTTCAAGTAAAGCTTTTGCTCGAATATATAAAAACATTACATGCGGTACTCAATAGAGTGCAGATATGTGCCAGGTAGGATTGCAAAGACCATTGCTGTATTTTGTGACTGAATACAAACACTTCTGTGAAGCGCCATCAAACACATACAAAATAAAAAATCTAGAATATTGATCACAAATGTGAACAAACACCAAGCACAAAATGTGTTCAGCAAAATGGTTGCGATTAAGAACAAATGATGGTCTGATGGGGAAATATTATTTAATCTGTAGCAACATTTTTAAATTGTGTCTGAACAATAATTTGATTTGTTTGGTTAAAGAAAGTTTGCTGTGACATAAAATTCACGTCATTTTAGCATGTGCCTGGATCACAATCTAAATCGAGTCAATCATTAAGCAAATGCAAAGGTGTTGACTACATGTGTGCTCATTAGCCGCCCGATTCTTTTCACGTGGTCTCACACGCAAAGTAACCGGGTGTGGATATGACGACTAAATGAAAAGAAATCCTGATCAGCATCCTAATCAGAGCTATTATAAGTGAATCATGGCTTAATTAATCTGGAGTGGCTCTGATCAAAAGGTAATTCGAGAGAGAGGTGGTGGGGCGGGTTGCTGGTTGAAGGATGCTTCGGTTTATAAAGGAGACGGTGCGAAGACGGCGAATGATTTGAGTATTTGAGAAGATGACGACTGAGAACTGGGCTGTGCTGATGAAATATGATCGTCAGTCATCACAGCGATCCCCTCGGTCACTCCCTGCAGATCAGTGTGTGTTTGTTCTATTTGCTAATTGTAAAGACAAACTGACGGCTCTTTGCCAACATGCTGCTGCTGAACTGAACACAAAGCCTGTATCCTGCTCCGGAGATGTTGCTCTCAAATGCAATTCAAATGATTTAATACATAATTAACTACTTAACAAAGTTAAAATATTTTTTTATTTTATTACAGGAGCCGGATACACTATTTATTTCGAACATATTCAAACTAAATTAATTGTCTTTAAAAGCGAAAATATATCATTTAGTGATGTATTGTCCTGAAAATAAGTCTTTTATAATCGTATCTCGACCAGTGATGCATTACATCATATTTCAAACTTGCCACCTCCAGAGTGCAACTCCATTGCTGGAATGTTCCTTTTTAAGTTAAACTTGCTGTTGAAAATGATTGTTTAATATGCATTTTAATCCCTAATTGTGGGTGAAATGCATAACATTTCCACAGCAGCTGTTGAATTAACTTGCAAAACCCCATATTTAACCAAATTATCTCAAATTATACCATTTTTGCTTAGAGCAGTGGACATTTGAACTGCATCTTTATTCATTGGGGCGCAGAGCGTGAAACACAAGATGAACAAGTTGACCCCTCTTTGAATTGTGCCGCATTTGCATCTGAAAGGGAGGTTGTAGAGTTCAAGTGAAGATAAGTATGGAATAAGAAATGCTCTATTTCCTCTGTCTCCTCCCACCATTGTGCCAGGAGGCTTCTGAGCTCATTTCTCTTTTATTTTAGCACATGTATTTTTTTTCTTTTAAACACTCACACACACTACCTTTTATTTTTGCCTCATGTGACCACACACGCTCACTCCTATTCCCTTCGTTCCTTGAACTCTGCTTAAGAACTGGACATATATTTAAATTGTTCTCAGTGTAAGAGCCGAGTGCCTTGCTCGGTTATCGGGGCAGAATTCACCACTCTCTCCGTCCGTCCATCCATCCCTAGTTGCTGCTCGTCATCACTGCTCTCCATCAAGCTGGACGGAGCAGTCAGTGTATGAACACTGTGTGTTTGTTCTTTAATATGTCTCCTGGATTGTTGTAACTAATACATAGAGTCACACAATCCAAAGGTATGAATTTGTTGATTTAATTTCATGTATGTAATATTACTGATTAAAAAAGGGAGACAAGCAGCCATTCCTCACACTTCAAATTAATTGAGGTGACCACTAAATCCTGCTACTTCTCTGAGGGAAGCTCTCAGAAATAACCTCCAACCTCCCAGCATGGCACAAATCAACTGGCACTCAGTATATTATCTGTGCGCATCAATTACCTTTTATGTTTTTTTTAGAGGCGCACACTCTCAACCCAATTGCATCGTTGTACTCGCGGGGAGCTTATTGCATCATGATTGTGCCATGATCCGAAATGTAAAACGTCACAAGCCCAGGAATTTGCTGCGTTTACAATTTATGACTCTGCAGCAACAGATTCCTCTCGCAGTGTCGTTACTCAGGAGCCATCAAATCTTCCGGAATGTTCCTGCAGCAATCCGTCACTGCTATGCGTAAAAAAAACGTGTTACTGGGAATCGCAGGGTTTTAAGTGAGTGACAGTTTCATTTTCACCATCTGCATTATGCTCCCACTCCACCCCCCCTCAAAAAAAGTAAGCCAGTCTACGAGTACCTGTGAGGGCGTCGGTATTAGTGACATCTTAATTCGCAACAATATATCAGCCTTTTGGCTTAAGGTTAGGCTATACTTAAAATTGATGTTTTCAAGTGGCTTGTTAATCATTCAAAAGTTCTTTTTTTTTCTCCACTTCGGAAGACTATCGTCTCTGGCATTGGCCTACAGAGTCTCAGCCGTCAACAGTCAAGCTTCTTTTTTTTTGTCAGCGTAATAATCCACTCACTCACTCTCATTTCTGTTTCTCCATTTTTTTATTCCCCCCCCCCCCCCCCCCCCAACACATCTGCCAAAATTCTGCCGTAGCAATGCCAGAGAGGTCAAACCACAGTTGATTTTATGCTGATGATGGATGATATGATGGAACATGACACAGCATGATAAAATACAGCTTGACGTGATGTCAAATTTCTGATTTTCATTAGTTGAATATCTTAACCTTGCCTGTGATTGCAGAATGGATGCTGAGAGGGACTGGCGATGCAGAATGCAGAGGAAACAAACAGGTGTCCGGCTTTCTGCTGTTTCCACATCAGTCTCCCAGTGTCCTGGCCTAATTAGACGGTTTATTCCCCACACCTGCTAAAATACTTCTGTTATTATTCTCAAATCATCTTGTTTTGCAAGCAATCATTTGCTGTTGAAACGCTTAAGGGTTTAATTGTCATTTTGCAATATTCAGAGAAATGTCTCTGTAGGTTTCAGCACAATTTCTACATCTAGAAATATTCGAGAAAATAATATATATTTTAATTAAAAGTTGATATTGGTGCAAAATTAAATATACATCTAAACTGTATTTAAAGTCATGCTTTGAAAATAATTGATTCATTACTTTTTGCTAACTATTTCCACCACATAATCTTCTTTTTTTTTACTAGCAGAAACCCTGACAGAATATGCCAGGCAAATAGACTATGGATAATTTAGAAGTTAAACTAATTGATGCAGGGGAGATTACAGTGGCTGCATGTGTCCATGTCAATGTGACTGCTAACTCACCTGGACGGGTGGACTGGGGACTCGTTGGCCACACACTGCAGCTGGTGCTAAATTATGGATTTGGTCTAGTTTAACTTGTGTATACTCTGCATACACATCATCTGAACCAGCGTTGGCTTGCCTTCTCAAGGTGAATTGGGCTTCAGACTCTCAGTCTTTGCTGTGGCTCTAGGAAATACTTCTCATTTGTCATTTAATTAGATTTGTGCATTCAAGTATTTTTTTGTTGAAAATAATCTACAGCAACACAAAGACCATCTTTTCTCTGAACCCCCCCCCCCACACACACAGTGACATATGTACACAAAAATAATGAACATAGCCAGAGGCATAATGCCTCCAGAATATGTCCACATCTCAAAGCACATGCATTATACATAATGCCGCAAATGTCAACAAAAATGCAAAAAGAAAATGATCAGCCGAGAGATGTGTTCTGAATATCCACTCAACTTGACATGTTGGTGATTCATCTTCCTTTTTTCATATGCTCAAATGACATTCTGGACTTGGTTATGACCACCTCTTCCACTGGAAGAGATTAATCTAAATGCAAGAATGGTATTAAAATGAATCTCACGAATTAGATAACTTGTTTTTCATTCCAAGGTTGAATTGCTTAAATCATTAAAGCACAGATGTATTTTTTCAGGTATTTTAAATTTGTATCCCCTGTCAACATCACTTCCTATTGGCCCGAGTATTTTGCCCGTTCCCTTACTACCTTCCTTTGATACAAGAAAGATCCAGAGAGGAGAAGCAGCAGCGCAAAACCTTGGAGATGTTTGGGACAGAGCACAGACAGAAAGCAGCAGAGAGACAACAGCCTTCAACTGGAGCTCGTCAGCCGTCACACTGGATGTCATCCCAGCTCGTCAGACACCCTCACCACAGAGGGGGGTCAACGGGACCACCATGCTGTACATGCTACAGGAGTCAATGGAGAGGTGTCCTTCTCGCCACCTTTTCTTCCTCTCACCTTGCGAGTGTGGTGATAATTAGTTTGTCTAGTTCGGCCCTTGACTTTTCATCTCACACCAGCAGCAGTTCAATATAAGTTGTTGATGGACTGACGTGACATTTACTGATATGGTCCAAGTCACCCAGAGGATAAAAATCCTCATGACCACCTTAACAAATAACTAAAAAACATCCCTAAAAGTGAGGGATCACAAAACACTAATTTTAATGATATTTTATTAATCATATTTGTTTTAAACTGCTGATCTAGAAACGACAGATAGAAAAGTCTGAACAGACGGGTGTCATGGTAGTGCGTTTTCAAAGCCAATGAGAAATGAACTGATTGGTCATCTAGTTTGGAGGGCTGATCGCCATAGTAACATATGCTGCGTGACCAGAAAGAGAGTCTCTGATTCCTTTGACGCTAAAATTAAATGCAATCTTGAACTTAGCTTTTTTTTATAATTTCTCTCACTCATAGTGAATACATGTTTTCTAGTGAGAATACATTGATAACAAATAATTATTAAAGTCAGAAAATATAATCAGATCTACAGATTCACAAGGGAAAAAAATATCTGTAGTTATTTGTGATTTGTAGGCAGCAACAATTACAACAATACATTCCGGAAGGGATGCAGAGATTGCCACGGTATATATTGTCCACCACCTTTTCTTCGGGTTTTAGACACAAAACTATGAGTGGCAATGACGAATGCACCAATCAATTAAAACATCCTGATTTTGTTGGGGTAACTACATTTCGATTTTACATCCCAGCTATATTTTCATTTAATGAATAGCATTCCCATTAAAATACAAATAATATATATTAAATAATATATATATATATATATATATATATATATATATATATATATATATATATATATATATATATATCAAACAATCTCATTATACTCATTAATCTCCCAGCCAAATCTCACAAATCCCTGTCCAACATCCTGTTTTAAAACCCATCTCCTCTTAAATCACCTGCACCATCTCTCCTCTGAAACATTTCATTTAAATCCTCTAATTGTCCTAGAAAAAAACCTATACCTCTACTTTGCTGTTATTTTGTTTCTCTTGGCACATCTGCCTCATAGGATTAATTACATTTGATGTAATGTGGCTTGTAAAACCAGTAAACAATAAAAGTTATGCAATATTACAATGTTAGATTGTCTAAGATGATATTAAGTCTGATATTACAATATCAATATATACCAAGCTGCTTTATTGGCAAAAACTTTGTTAGCAAACACTTTGTTGGCAAACACTTTGTTGGCAAACACTTTGTTGGCAAACACTTTGTTGCTTCGTTATAAATCAAGAGAAAGATATTGATACCCAATTTAATGATGTGTCAAACAAGTCCATTGGAAGTATTTAAAAGCCTGCAGGGTAAAATATATTTTGCTACCATAGTACATACTATTATTCCTCTTCTGTGTCTAATTTTGTTTGCATTACTGTCAGAAATTTGCTACATGCTAAACGGCTTGCTAACAACAAGATATGAAAATATGGTTACAATTGCATGTACATGTTTTTTTACATATTCCAATATACCCTTGAGCACTAAAAGTATTTATTTCGTAGGTATATGTTTTTGTAGGATTACATGTTGACATGTAAGTATAAAAAAGAGCAATTACCCCACTACTTGTGAGGAATTGAAACATTACAGGCCAAAGGTTATGGCTGAGTGGTTGTGGTCTTCTAGAAAATAGTAAAAAGCTAGAAATTGATGTGAGGAAGATGAATGGGGAGGGGAAATGGAAAAAGGAAAGTGAAGAAATACAGTACTTTGACCCGACAAGAAGCATTACCTTTTTTTTGCTCATTTTCAGTGTGACAAACACAGTTGGGAGTGCATTTAGTGCACATAAAACAAGCTTCACAGATGTGAAAGCCTGCATGAAGCATTTTGTGATTCTATAGTTTTTACATCTGCTTGCTAAAAGCTGCTTGCTAAAAGCTATATATATATATATATATATATATATATATATATATATATATATATATATATATATATATATATATATATATATATATATATATATATATATATATATATATATATATGTTCTACTACATGCAAGCTAGCAATATTTATTTTGTCTATTTAGACCCACAACCCATTGCACAGTAGATATGCATAAGAGGGTCAACGTTTAAGTTGCCAAGTTATAGGGAAGTAATATGTCCAAAAGGTCAGCTGTACTGAAAGTAAAAAAAGAAATGTACACATCTTAATGATCTCCAGCCATGTGTGCAGCTCTGAGGCTGTTTATAAGCATAGTGAGGTTTTTAACTCCATGCTAACATAACCATGCAACCTAGTAAAATATCTGTAATTTGACTTATAGAACAAAACAATGAACCTCAGTGTGGATCAATACGGTTATTAGGAACAATCAGTCTTAATAATCTAATTGTTGAAACTATTGATCAAAAGAAAGAATATTTCCATCACAAGAGCCCCAAAACAGCATTTTTCGTTTTCCATAATGCATATTTTACCCTTTATTTCTAATCAACTTCCTTACCAGTTTGTAAATCATGGGTCAATAAACCAACTTCATTTCAAATAAAGTGTAGCTAAGTGTTGAGCATCGAAAAAAATATGACTCGTGAACATTCAAGATAGTGTGTGTGAGGTTGTGAATACATGTGAAAAATGAGTCCTGGAGGCCAACTGCGTTGTGTGTGCACGTCTGTTTACATTTGTGTGGATCCTTATTGTCATTCTAAACATCCGGCTTGAATGAGACAACCATATTTCTACCCATATTGTTGACACGCATTATAAAGATTTTACATTGATCACCAACCTCCATCAGAGGACAGTTTTGTAAGTAAATACAATTGTCCCCTGTACACACTAAATATCAATTCTTTAGCATCTACCAGAACATTGTAACTATATCTGTTCTATATAAAAAAGCACCATGGTCTTGTGACTTCACACACCAGCACTCTACTACCTTAGCTACTGTTTGTTATGAGTGTGTGTCAAAATCTCAATGGCCTTGCTCCTTCCATGAAAAGAAGTATGAATAATAGCTCTAAAGTGGAGACAGTTGTAGTTATTATGCAGGGTGTCCTGTTTTAAGGCATCAGTGCTAATGCCTTTTAGCCACAGATATGCGCATACACCACAGCATTTCAATGTTCTTTTACTACGTCCCTAATGCTTCCTGCATACACAGTCCCTTAAACCGGGATGAGGCGTGAAGTGATGTAATCAACTATTTCAATTACGTTGATTAATACGCTGTGGAGAGTCCGCAGAGAGCAACGAGAGATCTACGAGGAGAGATTTGTGAAGAAAGTAGTGATTAGTTTTTGGTGTGTGTGTGGGGGGGGGTGGGGGGGGTGTCATGAAGGAACAGTGAGAGATAGAGAACGTGGGAGGGAGAAAGCTTTGAGGGTAGTGTTGAGCTGATGGAATGGGTTAATACTTCAAAGTTATCGTTTCCATGACAACAGGAGTTTCCATAAAATGTAGGCTTGATGGAGGACCTGTACTCCAGTGCGTGCTGAGTAACACTTTGTGTGTTTTTTCATCTTTATGCCCCCCTTAAATCATGTACTCGCTGATTGAGTGAGATCTCACATGACTTGAATTTGGTTTGATTGATTGATTGACTCGTTAGTACTATATATATATATATATATATATATATATATATATATTCATGTGCTCATGAAATGGAATTTACTTCATTGAGGTAGAGGCTAAAAATACCTCAACATTTTACAAGTACAGTACTTAACTAGCATATATATATATATATATATATATATACTTCAATACATTCCACATCTGCTAGAGTACGACATGCACACAGTTCTTCATAGATCTAGCTAGCTTAGTTGTCCTCAAAGTGCACCAGATTGATGCATTTAACAATATCTTGTTATTCTGGTGGAGCATGATCCAGGACTCTGTAAGGGGGTCTGTGAGGCTATGGGTGTATTTATTCATCTGCCAAAGCATAGCAGGTTTTCTTTCCTTTTTTGTTGAGGAATAGCTGAGATGAAGCTGGAAGTGGCTTGTTATCCAGAGATGGGGGTTACAGCGGACGCCATGTGACAGAGTGATAAGGGACAGTCATTCTTCCAATAGATACACACAATACTCACTCTCTGGTTCCAGCTCGCTTTTTCCATTTTGTCAAATGTTCTATCCCAGTGTTCTCTTCGACACTTGCTCCAACTCATTTGTTCACTTCCACGCTTCCTTTGTCTCTTCCTCGTCCTCACTTGACAAACATTTCCAGACAATTTTACACGTTAGATTATGTGATCTATCTTAGAGACTGGGCACACATTGTCTTCTCTTGCATGAATGCAGGTATTCAGTTATCTGGTCAACTAAATGTCAAACTTCAAATGGACAACTTTCAATCAACTTATTTTAAGTCTTATAATGCTGCTTCGAGAAACTCATGAACACGATTATCTTCCCTTTCTGGCAGTTTACTTATAATGTTGCGATGACCCAACAAGTTCCTGTGGGTAGAAATGCCATGTCGATATGAGATTATACACGGAATAGTGCATAATATGTATTTGAGCTAACATGCCAAAAAAAAGTTAAATAACATCTCGGTTCAAAAGTAATGCACAGAAAGGGCATCTCAAGGGACACAACTGAAGTATCAGTGCTTGAATCAGACACAGTGTGTTCAAGGTCAAGAGTGAAATTCACAAAACATTATCTGGTCATTTAGTATTGCAATACTTTTACTATGATAATGTTTTTTTCGTAATTTGAAAGCACTTACTAAACAATTAGAGCAGGCTGGAATAGGGGGCCGTATTCAGTGAATTAAATACCTATTAAAACTAGGCTTTTTATCAGATTGATGCACAGATATTGTTAATCTAATATTTCCATAAAGCAGATTTGCCTAATGTTTTACAACATTGTCTTCAATGGTCTGTTATCCAACTGCAGCACCGCATTACAAGTATGTCTGTAGGAAGAATATAAAGTCTTGACAGATTTCTTTTGTCTCATGAAATATATCAGGATATTGCCGAAACCGAACACATATAGAGCTCCTTATGTCGATGCTGCTGGTGGTGAGATTGCGTTTCCAGACCTAGATAAATATACCTCTCACAGCCGCCATATCATGGTAGTTATATAACCCTACTTATTCCGCTTCTTGACAGCTACCTTTAGAGCTAACTAATAGCCCTGCCTGCCACCTTTAATTGGAAATCTATGGCTGCATTTATTTTAGAGCATGGCTGACAAGCACAAGTCTCTACGCTTATGTATTATCAAACTGAAAACAATCAATAACTGGAAGACAGGACCTGATATTTCATGGGCACTACCTTTATCAACACATTAGCAGGCGGAGACGGGGCTGAAGAAGAGAGCGCAGAGAATAGATGGTCGACTGCTACTACCATGTGAGAGGGTAAGAGACGAAGACTGTTAAGAGCCTTCTTCGTCTGAGAAGAGATCCAAGCAATTGATGTCAAAACAATGGCTGCAGAGATGTAAACCTTAAACATGTACGATAAGTAGGACAATTCAGATGTTTGTTTGTCACTAATGGGGGAAGAAGTGAAGGAATTTGATATCAGATTCCCTTGGATTCCAGAACCTTTTTCCATAGTTGTATATGTTTTTTACATTACATTACATGTCATTTAGCAGACGCTTTTATCCAAAGCGGCTTACAATAAGTGCATTTCAACCTAGAGTACAAACTAAGAACAACAAGAATACAGAAAGTAACATTTCCTCATCATAGTCAAACTACAAAAGTACCATAATAAGAGATATTTAAGTTCCACTGAAGTGCAAATCTGTGTTTTAATCCAGATATATATGTTTTGGTAATATACAGTTTTTCTTCATGTTCATGGATTTGTATTGGTAGTATTGTGACTGTTATGCTTGCTCTGAAGTCTAGCAAGTAAAATGTAGCTTGTGTAGTTGTAAGACAACCAAATACATTACCTGAGATAGATTATGGTCAAAGGGAAAAGAGGTAGATGCCGTGTGACAACAAAAAAGTATTAAAAAAGGAGATTAGTGTTTTAGACTAGTGATTCCCAAGGTAGCCAAAGGGTTCTTTTGGAAATAACGTGCAATATATAAGATAACAACCAATTTAAAACAAATTCAAAGGAAATCATCTGTAAGAAGACCAGTGGTGTCAATGAAGGGGTACTTGAGTTCATCTAGCAGAAGAAATAGGATGGGTAACACTATGGGGAACCAAAGAAAGGTTGTCCAGAAGATATAGCTCTACCATTAATACTTTAAAAAGGCCGGATAGGAGAGTGCATGTGTGTAGATTATACATTAATCTTCAGCTTCTCATGACAATACACAAGGTCATAAAGAAAGATCGGTGGGTATTTTTGCTTAACTTTGAGATTTAATGCAGTTTGAATGGGGCTTTGATCGAGTACATGTGTATGCACTTGTGAAGTCGTAGATGCCTGCATACGCATATGGGTTGGTGTGTGTCTGGGACTTCAGTGATTTAAAGCTGTGCATTCAGGGACCAATTAATCAGAAGGTGGTGTCACCATGAGAAGGGCTTTTGAACGTGTTGCCCTCTCCCTGGGAAACAAGATGCAGAACAAAGACTTCACCTTAATTATGAACATGTTAAAGGACTCGTTCCTGCTCTTCCTCCTGCTTCTTTTCTTTCCCTTCGTTCATGTTGTGTTGCCATGCAGCAAACAGATCACACACACACTCCTACCCCCTCCCAACACACACACACACACACACACGCACACAGACAAATCTGGTTTTCAGAGTCCACCTGGCATTGTTCCTTTCACCATCAGGTGTTCTGCAAATTTAAACTTGAATAACACATTGCACTTTAGCTGCCCCTGAAGACTACAAAAACACTTTTAATCTTGCACTCAAATACCATTTTTTCATCCTTCATCCTTGATTTGAATGCAAAGCACGGAGCACCGCTTTAGACGGCCAATCATTTCAATATCCAACACTTTGAAGGAGCAAAGTCCTTGACATTAGGTTTTCCTTTTAATGGCGGTTACTTTTATGTTTTGACATGCAGTTCAACAGTGAGTTCATACATGTTGTCAGGCAGCATGAGGTTTTCTGAACTGGATTGACAGTGAGTGATGAATTAGCATAGTAATTGATAATTACTCAAAGATCCGTGGTGCCATTGTTTCTTAGACGGCTCAACATGTTTTCCCTGAGGTTTAGGTCAGCTCTAAAAGGAGAAATATAATTGAGTGCGTTGTGGCTTAATTAAGGAGCTTGCACTAATTAGAGGAAAATGAATGAATAGGGTGGCATACACACGTACAGTTATTTTAAATCAGGTTTAACAAGTTTTAGTTTAACATTAATGTATTACAATTGCATTTATTTGAATTTGGCGATTGGACTGCATCCTGGATTAGGATAAACAGGAGCTATATGCTGATATCTGCGAAGATAGAATCCCCCTGGAGTCCAGACACGGGTTGTGGTGTAGAAGAAGAGAGTTGCTGTAACCTAATGATGAATGCTGAGCAGCACTGAATGCTGATTGGAGGAGCCTGGGGTGGAGGAGCGTTTGAGCTGAAATGACAACTGACAGAAGCAGAGAGGAGAAGATATTTTTAAAGTTTGACAACAATGATGTAATTGTCTGACAGAAAATGCGCTGAATGCAAATTGTCCATTTAACGTACATGCCCCTAATCAGCTGATGTAAGAACAAGAGACTGATTATGATTGTTCAAGAGTGTCTTCCTCAGTGAACTTCCGCTTGAGCTTCATAGACACGCCCCCCCCCCCACACACACACAAACTATATATTTATAACCATTTCATTTATATTCCCAATATGTTCAATATATGCAGCTAAGCAACAAGTGATCATGCAATTTATCGATTTGTTCATTGATGTAAACTTTTATTTTATTGATTTTTTTAAATTTAATTTAAATCATGAAGGTTTTCCTTTTAAGAAAGACTGAAAGAAATACTCACCGATAAAAGATTGGGTTGCGGCTGTCTACTTGAAGATGTCCACGGTTTTCCTTTACCATGGTCCCTAGTTTCCCCTAACTCGAGCCAATTCATTTTAACAATGACATCCAATGAAAACTCAAATATAATGACAGGTCAATATAAAACTTTGTGACCACAGTTCTTTTAAATATGGCTTTGTGATTGTTCCAAAAACTCAAACTTTATTCTTGACCAATTTCAATCACAGTATTGACAGTGTTTTCGCCTATATTCCACCCTTTTTCTCTCTCTATCACCATCTCATCAGTCCTCATCTGTTCCTTCATCCTTAAAAGTATTCCCCATCTCCTGACTCTGACCCCCCATGGGCTCCGTCTTCTTCCAATCAGGCCCCCAGTTCCTCTTGTCTGTCACATAATCTAGCAGAGGTGTTATCAAGCTAATGGCGGATACAATTTCTTCTGCCTCTAATGACGAGTAAATAATACCTTCACATCAAATCGTGAGCCAGATGAAAGTGAAGCCTCGGTGCAGATAAAAGAGGAGAGGGAGCCAATGCAGCTGTTTGTCAACTAAGGACAAGGGTGTCTGTTTATCTTTCTTATCTCTGCCTCTCTCTACAACATGTTTGTTCTTCATGTGCCTGCCTCTGCCTCTGATGTGAGATGGAATGAAACCTGGGTGTGTGTCATTGAGATCCAGGAGACCGCCAGGAGTGCTCACCAGAGCATCCCATGAGCGCAATTTCCATTTCAAAGCCATCTCCTTTACTGTTGTAATTCCATCTAAGGCAATTGTTAAATGAAGATTCCTAACTGCTGACTAGGACAAAGATATTTTATAAAAAGAGAGGGAGACGTATGCATCAGTAATGAAGTTGAGAGAAGGTAGGCCGAGTGCGATCAAAGGTATGTTAATGCATATGGTAAAAAGGATGGGAACTTGTCGGGCCTGTGGAATTGGGGGTGCAGGGGAGAGACTCGGCACGTGAAAAGGACTTCTCCTGGGGAAGGGTGTGAGGATGAAAGGATGTGGGGGAGGGAGCATGGAGACGGATATATTTATACAGTTGGGTTGCACCTGGGCTATAGATATGCTGCTTCAGAAATCACCTGAGAGAAACATTCTCTCCATGGAGAGCCACCTGAGAGCTTTTCAGCTATTTTATTCCCCTTTGCGACAGCCTCAACCGCTCTGAGCGAACAGCATCGTTCGCCCGTCTCAGATGCACCGTTGATACTCTGCTCAGCAAAAGCAGATACAAGTGAAACGATGCTGTCAGGGAAGAGTTCTGACGGCGTCAGAGTGGTGACTGTGCATTAAAAACTGTAGACCTTAATGAGAAATCCAGGCACTTTCAAAAGTTTGAGGAGAAATACCAAGTGATTTAGGAGGAGACGACTAAGATGTACGGTGTCGCTCCTCACCTCTTGTCTTATAATAGCAATGATGTTTGGTTTCCACCTCATCAAACTTTTCTCTGTCTTTTTGTTCAAGCTTTTGTATTGCGTAGTGCAGAAGATTTTAATTGCTATTTATTTGTGTTACTCATGTAGAGTCAATGAAAGTCTTGAGCTCCAACAATAATAAGAATATGTAGCCAGGGTTCTGAGACGTGTCACCACATAACCGATCACAAGTCAGCGCTCTGAGGTATTATCCACCAGCTCGACGTTCATGTTTTTATAACCTCTGACGTGACAATTGCAAGGCCTTTCATCTCTCTCAGCTGGAGCTATTCGGAGTCAACAAACACAATCTGTTTCTCCTCTCCTTCATCTCCGTCGTTCTTCTTTCATTTTTCTCCACATCTACAATTAATGCATTTATTTCGAGGCTTCCTCTTGTTCTTCAAAGACACTCACCAAGGGCCACAGCTGTCGCTCGAACCATCAAAGTCCTCCTGAACTCCTCCGTCTGCCCTCTACATCATTGTTTTTACTCTCTCCTTCCTCCCTACCCACTTGGAGCTCTGCGTGTTACTTTCACAATGACAATGAAACAATGATACCGTATAAGTTTCTCTTTAACCTCTGTCCATCCTAATGAATATTATGTCATTTGTAAAAATTTGCAGCACAAAATCCAGATGCAAAATAGGCAAGGCCAGTTTCCCTACTTCCCCGCTCTCCGTTTTGTCTCAGTGTCTGCAATCATCCTTTCATCTTCCCCCAGGATGTTGGCTGAGTGATCCAGGTGCACACGGCAAACACTCATTCATCTCCGACTTATCATTTCAGCCATGATACCTGACTCTCCAGCTCCACGCTGCTCTCCAGAGCAGGGCACTCTGGGATATGACTAATGCTTTCTCCAAGCGTTGTGATTTGTCTAATCTGCCCTGCCTTCTGGGACGTGAGTAAGACTTGCTTGAATGTTTCCCGAGCTCGCCCACAGCTGGTCTCCACCTGGTTGATATACAGCGCCTCCTATTTCCTCCGCTCCGTGTTTGTATGTGGTTTCCCACTAAATCTCTTGCTTCATCGCTTGAAACACAGATTCAAAGGCACCCATGTACACAGCTGCAGAGAGTGAAAAGGTAGTTTGAGGAGAGTAGAGGGGAACATAATTCATTGCACCTGCTATGAACAGCACATCATTATCGCTAATAACCAAGGTTGTTGTTCACTCTGCATGTGTATATTCCGGT
This sequence comes from Liparis tanakae, assembly GCA_036178185.1. Taxonomy (NCBI): domain Eukaryota; kingdom Metazoa; phylum Chordata; class Actinopteri; order Perciformes; family Liparidae; genus Liparis; species Liparis tanakae. The sequence continues at coordinate 9,681,255 of CM070106.1, forward strand.
AGTTGTATAATAGTCCTTCCCTTGTTATTTCCAAATAAAGAATACATTAGACTTCCAGGTACAAATGTTTTTCTCTAAGGAGATCTCCCCTTTAATTCACCCAAATATAGCTGCTTAAATATGTTTTTCCTTCAGGCTTATTTAGTTAATCAGGGAAAATAAATTATATTGTCGAGAGGGATTTCCTTACTTGAAGTTTAAATCCCATGAACGAACGCACACATAGCTATACACATACACCAGTAAAAACCTAGCTATACACACACACACACACACACCAGAAAACATGTAGCTATACTCACACACCAGAATACACATAGCTATACACATACCAGAAAACACATTCAGGGGTCGGCACAAAAATAGGAAGACCCCTATAAAGTAATGCAATCCAGTGCAATATTACTGCTCTTCAATATCTGTTAATTATGACCCGGGAAATTGCTTTGTAATATCAAATGGGGAATTAATTAACAGAAAGCCTTGCAGTCATACCAGATACTAACAAGGCCGGACTCAACAGATATCATGTTGATCCTCATTTATGCATAATTAAAAAAAGATCTGTAAACAACCTTATTAATAGTTTGTTGTTCTATATATTGCTTTGTAACATTGCACATTGAAACAATAGGGAAAATAATTGATAATTATTATTTTATTTGTTCTGTCCACTTTATCATCATTTCAAACAAACACAAAAAGTACTGATACTAATGCAAATCCAACTTTTAGCATTATAAACTAGTGTCTAATCATCTGGCAATGTTTAATTATTATGGTTCCCAGGCCAGTGGGAGGTTATACTCTACCCCGAAGCAATTGGAACTGAGTTCCTTTGAATATTTATCTTGGAAAAGAGCACATATCTAGATATTTAGGTTGTTCATGTTGAATAGTGCATTGTTTATGTGTTATGTTTTGCCTGCAGAATAAACACAGCTACGTTGTTGTCTATTGTTGGTGCATTGTTGGTGCATTTATAATGTGTGCATTTTATGTTATTCATGGTGTCGTCTGTTTACAGTGTCATCTGTTTGCAGGGGTCTGTTGTCATGTGCATACAGGAAAGGTCAGAGTAAATGACCCACGGCATCACTACAGGGATTTGGGTCATCATGTGCCTGCAGAAACACACAGACACACACACACACACACACACACACACACACACACACACACACACACTGGCACAGTCATGTTGCCATCACTTTTGAGGACATTGCATTTGCTTCCATTCATTTTCTGAGACCTACCTCTACCATAATTGCTACTTGCCTAATCTTAACCTTTACCGTAACCTTCAACCATGTTTTCTCCATAAAGTATAATGATTTACTTTATGGGGACTTGCATTTTGTCCCCACAAGGTCCCCTAACTCCCCCACCCCCCTCCAACACAGAGCATCTAAACTCATCTACATCCATGTGTAAATTCATGTAAATAAATCTTTGAAATGTCCTCATCTTGACCAGTATTACTGGATCTGAATGTACTCCCCTCAGTCAAGCGTTTGACTTATAAGCATCCCCAGTGCAGTAGCATCATATTGTGACAGCGCTAAAAGCTTAAGGCGTCGTTGTGGCTCAAATTCAGCTTGGAGCTACATGTAGATGTGAGACACCATTGGAACATGGAGAGATATGTATCCCTGTAACTGTTTGAATTCATGAAATATGGAGGGTGATAGTATCAAACTACAAAGAAATACAGGTCTCAGGACAGAAAAAGAACAATCTATATAGATATGATATGATTCAGTTGTGATAACATCTCTAAGCAAGTAAGGAATAGGCAATAACGTTCAACCCGAGTGACACATGGGAGGATATCTGTATCTTGCATCAAGCGTCTTCTCGAGAGCAATCCTGAAGCTGGCATGTAATATATATATATATATATATATATATATACATATACATATACATATACATATATATATACATATACATATACATATATATATATACATGCATCATTCCATCGGCTCCAGTGCCACGGATGGAGCGGATCTCAGCTGACATTGGGCGAAGGTGGGGTTCACCCTGGACAGGTCACAAGTCCACCTCAGGGCACATATAGAGAGAAAGACAACCATTCACGCTCACATTCACGGGGAATCTAGAGTTCAATTCACCTACATGTCTTTGGATTGTGAGAGGAAGCTAGAGAACTTAAAACACAGAACATGCAAACTCCACACAGAAGGACACCCAGACCCTGATCCGAACCCGGGTCCTCATGCAAACGGTACTGTATATATAATAATATAATGGTTAAATACAACTTGAGTTATGAATGTAAATATTAGCTGCAGAGCCGCTGGACCTTCCATGATGTTGCTTAACATTAACACAGCTTGCAGAGTTTCCCGCAACATGCAGGGTCTGATTTCAGTTGTGTGCTCATGTGGAGTAATTATCCATCATAGCATCATTTCATTCATCAAATGTTTTAGTTTAGTTTTGGGGCTTTTCTGAGAAATGTGGATTTGTATGACTCGCCCCTTGTAAGGTTTGTTATGGTGTGAAGTGTTTAGATATATACAAAGGAAAACTGAAAATATAAAAGAGATATTCCTTTCTGTGACAACACAATAAGAGAGCACTATTGAAGACAACAAAGAAGAAAACATTTAGAATTTAGGGAGCAAGGCCATTATTCATCACACGCTATTTAATGTGTTGCACCTGCACTTGTCTGGTAATTGTGTTGCTCCAAACAAACCCCTTTGCTTGGTGGTTGGTTAAATGTTGCAGCTGAGGTCGTGTTTGTGCAGATCATTGGGTGCGGTAACATTCTGGCACTCATTTTGGCATGACATTTTATTTGTATTTAATTTCTTCCTATTCAGACCACCTGTCATCACAGTGTGTGATTGCTGTAGATCCTTTCGCCTTTTCACAATTATAGACATTTGTTGATGTCGTGAAATTCTAAACATAGCTTTTATAAGGGTTAGAGTACATTGTGCAGTTTAGTTTCATGGTTAAGCCTCATGGGTTAAATGGAGTGCATCATTAATTGATGACTCCAAACTTCTGATACAGGATCAGGCTTTAACGAAATAGGTACATGACCCACCGTGCCTTTCTTCACACTAGACCAGAAACTGCTAATTAACTAATATTAACTTGTAGATATATTAAATATTTAATCATGCAATCTGCAAATAAGATTTAGTTTCTCCCTCTCTTATTGCAGTCATCATCAGAATACAATCCATGCAACCAATATCCCATGGATCTACATGTTGAATTATGTTCATTACAACTGGGACTGCAAATTTGATTTGAAAATGTCTTATTTTATTTTATTTTTATTTGCTTAAATATATGCTCAGGCGATCTACACGTTTTATAATGTTTACTGTTTACATGTTGAACGCTTACCATGAGTTTTCTAAATAAATAGTTTTTCCATATAGCATGAATCAGCATAACAAATAAAATGGACGTTGTAATAAATACATTGATTATTCATCAGTATACATTACAAGTATTTCTTGATGCTATAGTGCTGTCACAATACCAAAAATATGACTTTTATACAGTTCACCAAATCTCTCTATGCTGATACTGACACAACGGTGTAGCAAAAATCTCAAACGTCAGAAAAAGCAACACAATAAATATGTAAACATTTATTAATTAAAACAAATCTACAAGGCAGCAATAATCTGATACTTAATGTGATATAGGGCAAGTATAGGGCACATCAGCTTATTGCTACCTTGTAGATTATTGCTACCGCGTTTCATAAGACGTGGACTGATAAAAAAAGCAGTATTTTTATTTGACTGATGCAAAGTTTAAACCACCGATCCTGTTGGATCCAATTCCAAAAAAAGTTGTCGTACTTAAAGTGCCAGTAGCTAACTACAAGGTGTTGCCATACCTTTTGTAGTTTTGTAAGTAAGCAACAACTCTAATACAATACATGACCTAAGAGCCCACCTAAAATATTATACGTGTATACCTCCAACTAACAAAGGACAACAGAGGCATACATTGCCAAATACTGACATTATTTTCCGTTATTGTCTTCAGGGGCAACTCAAAACATGATGATACAAAGGTAGAGTGTAAATCTGTCTAGTGAGATTTAACGAACAGAACAGGCAGACATGATTTAATATTGTTGGTTGCAGTCGGAACATTGGTTGGTACATTGTTTGGCCACTCGAAGCAGATAATATTCATGCCAGCGACCGGCACTGAGTTCTGGAACACAGGGTTAGATATTGCATGTTCTCCTACTGCCAGGATAGCGATGAGCACTCCTTTACCACAGAGCTCATTGAAGTGAGCTCGTTCTGCTTCTCACCACTTAGATAATGAGTTAACGCTCTCTTTTTTGCCTTACTTTTTCTAAGAGCTTATCTTAATGGGGTTGATAATGTAACTCAAGTGTGCCAAGAAAATTGCCCTAATGGACATCGTCAACATTTTAGGTTTAGCTTTTCAATTCCAGATTTCTTAAGGCCAAAAGAAGATATATATCCAAAAGCCTCTTTAAAATAATTATATTCTCCACTACATCTGTCTGAAGTTGTTTTAAGGGGACTATTAACTCTCGCTGATGTTGTAAGTGCTGATGTTTTTATAAGTTCACTTAACACTGCTTAGTGTCCGTGTCTATATACTGCATATATTCTGGTCATACATTCTTTGCCATTTGATGTTCACTAATTTAACTCCATTCTTGCTGTTCAGTGCAATTTTGGATGGTTGCTCATGACAGAACAGAAGGTATGGGGTACAATAAAGATACCAGCATTCCCTATAAATAAGCCAATCCCTTCTAATGGTCTAACACCCACTGGCTTACTTTACGTTTTGAAGCCATTGGAGGAACGACCTGTGTCCTGACAGTCCAGGGGATTATTCCGAATTGCTCTAATAGTAATTAAAATAACTACACATGAGTATGCAGATAGTCTGTAGTTCTGTATGTTTTGTCATTTGTATTCTTTTCATCAAGTTTAAGGAAAACTGTTATTCTCAATTCACCCTTTGCTTTGCCTTGTATCAACGGCTGCCTCACCATTAAGCTGTCAGACCGAGCATGGAGCCAACACTGTAACTAACTGCACTCCCTGAATGTTTTTAGATCACAATTTTTTGGGGGTAGATATGAAGATATAAGAAAAATGCCGACAGATCCTAATCTACAAGTGAGCCACGACATAACCTGGCGATTGAGAAAGTGTTCAATGACATGTTTTCAATACCTTCTATAAAGCTGGTTAGGTCTTTATTCACCTTTACAAAATCCGACACAAAAAGAAACCTTCTCTCTACACTTTAAGGACAAACTGAGTTTGTACATTTTGATTCAATATTTAGACTGAAAAATAGATGTAATGATCCATCCATGTCTGGAACTTGGCCTTCAAAAACCTTCCGCTAAAAAACTGCACCATATTTAATCAAACACTAGGGCCAAATGCATATTAAATGCATACGCATAAAATCATGCATATGCCAATTCAAACACCTCCTGCATCCTTCATGGTAGCGGACACTCAATGTTCTAGAGAGTTACAGGTAATGTGATGAAGTGGACATGAAATATAATTTGAAACATCAAACTATGTAGTTAGTGATTGTTTAGGTTGTTGGCCAATATCAGTGTTGTTGTTGAATTTGGCAGTCTCCACCGCATTGTGTGTGTTTGTAATTGAATGCACAATGATAGACCAACATTGTTTGAGCCATCATTAAACTGTGTTACTGACTCCTAATTGTACTCTGACTTCTAAAGAACTCTGTGAAATTTATTAAAATATGAGCTCTATCATTTGACTATTGGTCATGTTTCTGACATTTAATAATGATGTTTGGGATATAACTGTAATAATGGTCTACACATATATGTAATGTATCAACAGTATGCGTATGGAAGCTGCTCTGGTGCTGTGGGCCAAGGTCACAGATGACACCATCGCTTACATTTCACATCTTTGTCGTTCTTCTAATTGACAGTTTTAATGAGTGGGGCTCAGGTATGTATTGATAAACAAATGTATGTTTAAGGTGCACTTCTACATCCGAATATGGATAACTGACGGGGAGGAAATGAGGCTTGTCCGCCCAACATGGATCCAGCATGAATCCATTTTTCTTTTGTCTTTGTCTTTGTCTTTTGCACAAAGGGCAGTTCACTGGACCCTTCAGTCCAGATCTCAGGAAGAGTCATAGTGACAAACAGATACTATTTTATACTGAAGAAAAACAAACAGACTTGCTATTGGTATAAATAGGTCATCATGTGTTTTGTTTTTTTACCTGGCTTGAGTAATAATGCACACAGGAGGGGATGATGGCATCTTTTACATTCTCAAAAAAAACATGGATGTGTTGAAGAGGGGGGGGAGAGAGAGAGAGAGAGAGTAATTTGTTGTCCTTTTTAATTCAGCAGCACATCCCTTATGGGCCATTACTCTGATGCAAATCTGACACAACAAAGTACTTCCAGAGAAGATTTTTGGCAAGCAACTTTCATGAACAAGGAACAAAGTGCTGAGCCGTGTTTTTAAAAACGCTAATTGGGAAGCACACAGTGACAAAGTTGAGTGAGTGACGTTCTGGATCGTAGTGTTTTATTATTGATTCCTTAAGTACAAAAGTGTGTGTGAGAACTATTAAACAGGCTTCTCTCCCCCAAGAGAAAATTATATAAGTACTCAGATTTAGATGCAAGTGCAATAGGATGTTAAATATATAGAGACAAACAAAATATAATTAACAAGCCCACACATCTAGTAACAGATAAGGCCCTGCTGACGAAGGAATGTTGAACCCGGTACCGTTTGTTTGTGTCTTCAAAATAGGTCAGTTGCAAGAAGATTTATGACTTTTTAGTTCAGTTGGTAGCAGATATAATTCCTCTGTGTAGCCTTTTTATATGCTCAATATTGAAATATAGCCTCTCACCAACTAGCACGGTTGGCCATATTTACAAGTTGTTTATTCCTGGCCAATCCGCCCCATCTCCTCCCTTGCCCTCCCCCTCGCGTTTTTTTCTCTCCATATTTACTTCATTTGCTCTCCTCGAGGTGATTTACCTCCCAGACCTCTATTTATCCACCACTAACAAATTGGGTTATCATGCTCCGGCACTGCCTTATTCTTTCTCTACCTCCTCTAGCCTTTACCTGCCTTCCCTTTCTCCTCCCAGTGCACCCTCCTCCCCTTTCCCTCCATCACCTCCCCCTAGCCTTGGCAGCTGACTTATGAGGTGCCATGTCAAAGTGAGAGATGGTGTCTGCCATGGAGGATGCGTGTGCGGTTCAGGCCGTGTTTGTGTTGAGGTTCCGTATGAGTGTGCATACTGTACGTGTGGAGGACCCGTGCTCTTGCCTTGTTGTTCCGCTTCGTTGCTGCCTCCTCTGGCCGTGACCATATGACAGGTGGCAGGACTATGACTGGTTGAGGACAAGTGTGTGTGTGTGTGTGTGTGTGTGTGTGTGTGTGTATAAGTGTGTATGTGTGTGTGTGTGCAACCCATCGCTTGGATGTCATATACATTAGATTGACAGTAACCTCATTGCATTCAAATACTGGAAGCAAGTATACAGTGTGTTTTGCACTCTGTGATGTAATCTTGATGTAGTGTGTAACGTGTTGTGCGTTTGTGTGTGTGTGTAAGTCTGAACCTTGGCTGTCAGACAACTTGTTGTATCTATGCAGGGCTTCACAAGCTAATGTGGGCTTGACATTTAAACTTGGAGGACGGAGTGTGTGTGAAAGGCCACGAGGAGCTGCTTACAGCAGCCATTCTGCAAAGTGTACCAAGCTTTAGCTACGGAGAAAGGCTTTCTCAAGAAGCCTTAAAGTCAAGAGGCACTCCAGTTCAGAATGTGGAGACACATGAAGCAAACCCCTGTGAATCTTGGCCACTTGGCGTCCTTGGTTTTAAGTTCATGACAATACTCACGTCCTATGGCAAAGAATGCTGCTTTTGTGAATGGGGGAAACACAATGTGGTTTGTATTCCAGGTCAAGTATCTATTATGATGAAGTACAAAAAGTGAATGAAGCCCTCCCCAACCCCACTTTTCCTTTTTAATAAATGAAAGTTCTGATGCATCTCTGGTGAAATATGTTTTACTGTAGCAAAACATTGTGTTTATTATAACTCGGACCACCTCAACTGAGGTATGATGTCAAATAAAAGAATGGTGTAATAATAATAACTTTATTTATATAGCACCTTTAAAACAATGTTTACAAAGTGCTCCACAGAGAGTCAAAGCAAAACAAGTGGAATAGTAAGAAACCAATATTACATTTAAAAGTATATATTAAAATGAAAAAAAATAATTATAATATATATATATATATTTTTTTAAACAGACAACCTAAATTTGGGGAACCGAGTTCTGCATAAAAAAACTAGATCACTTAAAAGCTGTTCGATAAAAATGGGTTTTAAGAAGTTATTTAAAAGAAGTTACTGATTCTGCGATACATGCCCATATAATATTGCCCGTGTAATATTGTCAAAGTGCCTGTAACCCTATAATTTAAATAAATCCATGTAATCATGTTACATGTATACCACATAGCATATTATCTGGATTATTTGAGTACATGTTGAGCATATATATTGTGTGCGTACTATAAGAGTCAAACCAAGTGGAAGTGGGGGTTTCCCCTGAGAAATCATTCTCAGTTTCTGTCTTTTGCAAAAGAAGAAAGCAACAGTACCACTAATTTATTTGCTGAGTTCTAAAAGCCCTGGTTCCCGCGTTGGGAGATGGCCATGATCCCTTTGCTGATAACAGTGTTCATGGGTGGGAAGCCGGTGAGGGATCATCCCTTAGTAGTGCCTGCACTAACAAGCAGAGGGTGGGGCCCTTATGAATAGCAGAAGAGAAATACATTCATGACACAATCATGATGGGAGCACACACCTCTCCATCCCCTCGGAGGGAGAGTGCAGCCTCATTTCTTTGGCCCAGGTCTTTTCAAAGTTGAGTTGAAAGAAATTAAGGTGATTGGCCGTACTCCATCAATGCCTCCACGCTTTCAGAACACTCTGCCCTAGGAGGGAAAAGACATGCTGAATCAATGATTTCTTTTGAGTTAGTTTGAGACACGTACTTCTGGAGATGTGTAGTTTTTACCCAAACCTACACGTATTTATTAGTTCTCCTCCTGATTTAATCTACCGGGGGGTGCGCTAATAAAAGACTCCCTGTTGGCTCTTTATTTATTGCATAGCACTCGAAAGAAGATGAAGAGTAAGTGATTACGTTTATTTATTCAGGTTTATATTAAATACATTGTGTCTGTAGCAATGCCACAAAAGTTGTTTTATTATAGCGTTCAAACTATCTTGGAGATTTTAATATTTACGCTTCATTCGTTCTAAATCAGGCCTGTGGATTCACTGTGTAAATGTCTGGCTGGGTGTTGAAGCTGTTCTGTGTTCATTGGCTCAGCAATCAGTCCGTCCATAAAGAATGAGCAGATATGTTTTATGTTGCCATGAAGTAAACTTGAAACAGGACATCAGATTGCAAGACTTTTACTGGAACTTTAACTTAAAGGAAATTCTTAAATTCTTCCGAAGCTCATACTCTTCCGTATCAAGGACATGTTGAGCGAACATTGGCTGCTCGTTTATGAATACTTGCAATTAACCTTTCAGCAAGCGACCCAAACACAAAACCAGAATATGTAATGTGTTAAATCCGTGCTGTTGTGGCTGGCCAGAACATTGCGTTAGAATTAATTTGTCCCTCATCGTAAAAGAAATAAGCTCCATCAGGCAATTTGTTGTAACTTTGTGTTTGCTCTGCAGGCTGTACTGAAAGGGAAAGGGTGCATGTCGAGAGAAAAGAAGCCACCTGCTGGAGGCGTTCCTCTCACATCTGCTGAACTTCTCAGGACCTTAGTATTTTCATATGTGTGTGTAGGCAAACAAAGCAGTTGGAATGAGAATCACACTTTCCCAAATGTTTGATTTCTTTTATCCCTCTTAATTTATTTGTGCTTTGTGCTGCTGGATATGGAGCATATTGAAGTTTAAAGCCTTTTCATTCCTAATGAATGATAATAGATAGCACAACATGGGGCTTTGACTTGGGCTATTGAATTTAATTAATTGAATGAACAAGAGCCAAGAGGTATGCTAATGGTGATTGATTGAAACTCTTTAAGCAACGAAAATGTGTTGAAGAAAAGGACTTTTCTTTCAATGGCTGGTTTATTGAATTAACCAGTTCTGAAAATGTGGTATTAACCCTCTAAATACTGCATGGCTGTAAATCTAAAGGCACAGCATGATTCAGGGACATTAATAATGACAGGTTGCTCGTGTGTCACCTGCTGCTGCATCTGCCCACCTCACTTGGACACCCAACGGAAAAGTGGAGCAGTTCATTTATCTCTTGGTAACTGTTTGTTCACAGAGCGAAGTCGCCCTGTTATCGGCTTTTACCTGCAGAATGACAGACCCGTTGACAGAGAAAACTAACTGGGTGGACAGGAGAACTAATTATTATTTTAATGGTCCAGTATTCATTTAAAATAATGATTCTATTTTAAAATGCAAGCGCAACTCATTGAATTGTTCATCATATTAAAGAATTGAAACAATTGCTGCATTTTCATCTATTGTGCTATCCTTCTCACCCAGTCCTATGCATTAGCACACAGTAATAATACTGCCTTTACCATCACATACCTGACGCTGGCCCTCTTTGGTGTTTTATAACGACGGGCCTGAGTATGGACGCCTGTTTACTGTGTTTGTTTACTGTTTTTTTATTCTTCACTGATGAATTAAATGCTTTTTTTTGCCTTTCACTCTTACTATGAGTGTTCATCTTATCTGTAATAGCTTTTGTTTCAATGAATTGACACAAGCTATGCAAAATCATTAATAGCAAAGTGTTTGTAAATATTATTGTACTTTATGCAACAGTGCTGGATTGTTTGATGAAATATCAACACAGAGGGACTAGATCTTCTATGCAGTGGGTGGGTGAATGGGTTGATGGAAATAAATTGTAAAAATTAATTGCAGACAATTCAGGAATAACTCTGTGACAGTAAATACATAGAAGGCTAACAATTAATATTAACACTACAATATCTAAAATACACATATGAACACAATCATTCACAATATAAAGACTTGATAACAATTAATTATCCACATACTAAACTACTACAACTATAATGTTAAATATAACCATCAGATACCATAATAGATCCAGTAGAAAACCGGAACATTTGTTGTAGAACATTTTGCGTGATGTGAGTATAACCCATCATGTGCATGGTTACTGAAAGGGCAAAGCACAGTGGAGTTTATTTTATAAATAATAACGTAGTACTTGTTCTCCATACAGAAGTGGCAAATGATATGATCCACCACATGATAACTATTTAGAAACATTGGTTATTTTCGTTATTATCACTACTCACTAGCTGTAATGGTGTCCGTATAGTTGTGTGAACACCTTTCTCTCAACACAATACGTTATTGTTGTAGAAATAGGTTGTGTTCAGCCCACAGCAGGGTAACTGTAAAACAGGGAAAAGATGAGTCTGCAAGCGAGAGCTTACAGTTAGTATCTTTCTAAAAAGAATATCAAGCTCTGTATGCAATAACACCTCCGGATAGCAATATGAGGTGTCCTATTCTTCCCATCTTTACATAGGATTATCTGAATACGAATAAAAGTACTGAGTAGGTATGTGTCAACAATATATAATAATGTTCACCAAGATCACAAATATGCAGCAGTACATGAGAATCCATCACATGTAAACACCTGAACACACACACGCACACACACACACACACACACACACACACTTCAAAGGATCCACCGAGCTGCCTTAGACCCACCTTAAACTGGGACTGATGTTCCATGAGGTAATACGTTCTCATGTTTTACATAATCAGTGTGTGCGTGTGTTTTGTTCTCGGAGTTCATCAAAGCATGAGAGTCCATGAGTCTCGCCGTGTTTGGGTCAGCGTGTGACGTCTGTTGTGGATATTTTGGGCTGCCAAGTTGGTCTTGTGTGAGCGAATAACAGTCAGAAAAAGGGGAAAGTCTGCCTAGCCCGCCCCATCCATCCATTAAAAGGTAAAACCCACACTCCTCTCCGCATGCCGAGGGTAATAGGGGTCCAAATGTGCCTCAGGCAGTCAGCTAAAGCAGCACACCAATAAACAAACACACGCAACCCCCCACACACACACATACACACACACTTGCAGGGAGATTTGCACACGCCTCCAGCAGAAACACACAATGCAAAACAGTTTCTATCTCTCCCTTTATGTTTACCAGTCTGTGACGAGCTCTAGTTGTCTGTCCGCCTATCCTTCAATCCGTTTGTCAGTCCTTGTTTAATTTTGGGAGAGAGATGGAGGCATGTGAGGTTCAATCACACACAGGAACATCATCAATGCTGATGTTATCTGAAGCTACTCAGTGGAATATGTCATTCAAAAATAAATGATATTTAAATCCCCACTCTGAAGCAATTTTTTAAGCATTTGCAGCAATCATCTTGTAAATTGGCCTGGCTCAGTTTTAGAGCAATTGCAGATTCCTGAATTCATCATGTATCAGACATGTGGTCAAAAAATCATCCTACAAACCTAGTACTCATGTCTTTTGGTTTGTTACATTTGGCAATTAAATGTGTTCAGTCTTTCCCTGAGAATGATATGCTTGTCAGGGTAAACATTTGGGTAGAAAAGGCTTTATGTTTGCTCCATCCTGCGCTCCAACTCATTTTGTTTAATTTCAGATAGCTATGTATGTGGAGTTTATGTCCATGCACCAACATTTACTTTCAGTTTTTTTTCAATCGCTCACAAGCGCTTACCCATACTTGAGATACTTTTTCTAAACTCTTAACACAGACTCACACCTACAACGCACAATTGGCCAAATGCATTATTTTCTTGTCAAAAGCACATTTTGTTAACTATATACTAACTCTTCATTTCAAAATAGAACACATATTTTTCTGCAGACACTAACTTTACCAAAACACTGGAAATCTCACTTAAAATTAAATTATTCTGTCAAAGAATAACTCTTGTTTTCACGTCACAAGCTCCTTCCAGTCAATCAAAGTCCACCAGGTTTCAAAACACTGGCTATTGCTGACATTATAAAAACTGCATATACTTTTATGTTTAAGTTTTACAGGTATTTGCAATGCAAAACATGCAATCCACTGTTTTTACACTAAATGTCTTGGTTGGGAACTGTATGTCCACATGTAATGTTCACATTCATTACATTACATTACATGTCATTTAGCAGACGCTTTTATCCAAAGCGACTTACAATAAGTGCATTTCAACCTAGAGTACAAACTAAGAACAACAAGAATACAGAATTCATTCAAAAGCATTCCAGTAAAAAAATAATTGTTTTTTTCCCATTTACTGTTTACTACAGGAGGTAGAGTATGAATACTGTTTACAGTCTGATGGAACAGAAAAGGTTTTACAATATTGTTTACAGTGAAGAAAATATCCATGAAACACACAAGAACATTCTGAACAGAAACCCAACGGCAACAAGCCCAGATACAAGTTACAGTAAATCCAAACTATTTTTTTTTTTTTTTTCAAATAAACCATGTTTTGGGGCAATGGCTGTAGTAGATGATTGAACAACATTCAGTGAGTCATGTAGGCGGTGTCTGTGTGACCAACATCTCAACCTGTCATCATCAAAATGTAAATTCTAATCCAAAACTTGCTAAAACATATTTCTAAAAAACATTCCAAACTCTGACCTACCATCAGGAGATGGGGAATCAATTGTTTGTTTATTATCAGCTGAGATATATAGTTTTAGAACTGATATCATTGCAGAAGAGGTTTTTAGACTGTATCTAAGGTTTGGAATATTGTTTGCCATTGTGGGATGTTGTGTGTTAACGTTCGTAAATAATACAAAAGCAATCCATCGTTTTGTTGGGAGGTATAGCTTGTCTGTTAAGAAAATGTAAGCATTGTGAAAATGTGTTCACTGACTGCATATTGTGTGAAAACGACATGAAATGTGTGAATGGTACGGCCACAAAACACCGATGTAGTGCTTATTGTATTTCGATTTTTGAAAATATGACCGCTGATTGGACAAACGCGTGGTAGCGCCTGAACAAAACTGCAATCTAAGGCAAACCAGGCAATTGAAATATAAAGTTAAGATGTATAGATATTTTCAAAAATATTGTGCACAGACAATAACGTTATAGCCGGTTTTATGTACACTGACATTGTTGTGTGTGGCTGTTGTCAACATCCAGTAGGGGACATAAACCAACGTTCGGACAAATTTATTGTCAAAACAATACTCTGACCCTGCTTCCGATGTAGCTAGAAGGCATATAGACGGGGCAGTCGTGAGAGAAAAGTGTGTATCTCATTCTTTTCAAATACAGTGGCAGATTTAGTGATAACTTTATTAATGAATCGAAGGTTGACTAATCTGCTGTGAAATGCCAGACACAGTCAATGAATCAATCGAAGATAGAAAACTACTTCAGCTGTATGCAATTTATGGCTTAGTGCGGGCTATTTGTCTCCGGCAGGGTTTATTTTTTGTGTATCTGACTTTGTATGTGTACGAGACAACCTTGATCAAGTATTAAAATCAGTCAACCGATACTAGACCACTGTCTCATTTGGCGACTGTGATCCTCTGTGCACATGACATGCATGCAGGTGGTGTAGGCACTGCCATAAAAGCCTTGAAGCAGCCATTTATTTTTGGGGCATGGATTTGTACAGTCGGGCACATCCCAAAGGACTTGCATGGAAAAAGTTATTAAATGTATTCATCCAACAACGAAAGGGTATTAAAACTATATTTTAGACGTTAGATAACAGCAGCACAAGTGACTGCACACCAGCAAATACCAGGTCTATGGAGCAGTCTGGTAATCATTCATTTACCGAGGCGCTAAAGGTGCCTCGCGGCGGCTGGAAGGTATGGGGACTTGTTTTCTTCAGCAGATTTTAGAGTTAGCTGCAGTGCGAGCCGTCAACCAATAGGTGGCATGTGTGAGCATAAACTCTGTCAAATTCATTGAATGTATTTAAACTTTAAATCTGTCCTTCTGTACACATGACATCTATTGCATCTGTCCATCCTGGAGAGGGATCCTCCTCTGTTGCTCTCCTGAAGGTTTCTTCCCTTTTTTCCCCCTGAAGGGTTATTTGGGAGTTTTTCCTGGTCCGATGTGAGGTTTTAGGGCAGGGATGTCTATGTGTACAGATTGTAAAGCACTCCGAGACATTTTTTTTATTTTTTGAAATTGGGCTATATAAAAAAAAAAATTGATTTGAAAACTGAATTGACCTGATCATACAAATAACAGTAAAATGAGTGAACACGGCAGCTTCGAGAGCGAATTAAAGCCTAACTCTGGATTTACGCTCCTCGTACTGTAATTTAATATAATCGAGAGGCCCCTGTCTCCTTAAAATGAGGCCTCCATATAAGTATTTTAATAAATGGATTCAGTTAAAATGATGCATCAATGACAACAGGGAGATTACTCCACAACAGATCGGATGACGTTATAACGAGCAAAGTTCATTCTTATGACAAGATATTATTCACGTTATTATGACAGACAAACACATCTCTAGGAGCATAATATTTATGTTGTTATGGCAATGTGGAAGGAGTTATCAATCCTTGAGTTGGGGCTGGAACGTTCAATGACGTCATTATGGACAAACAGATATGCCTCAAAGTAAATATATGATCCTTCTTGCTTCATCCCATCATGTTACTCATCACAGCCAGACATCTTACCTGTAGGCTATTTATAATTTAATTAAACTGGGAGCTGTAGTTAGTCTTTTTTTTCCTAGCTGGATTGTGTTGTGTATCACTTTTTAGACTATAGTCTGGGAAAGGTTTTCTGGGAAACGTCAATTATGTACAATACTGCAGTACATGAACATGGAATATGCACTTCATGTATACAGTAAATGTATTTGTGGTGCTACTCATCTCCCAATGAGTACATCGTCTCTTACGGGCAGTACGGAATAAATTACAGCAAATGCATTCAAAATGATTGGCAAACGCCCCCTTATAGTTAAATCGTTACATACTCACAAAAGTGCACAGCAAGCTAAAAAGATTGTCTCCGACCCCTCACATCCGGCTCCTCCCTTCAGGGTTCATACAGGTCAATGTCCATTGTGACTAAATGCTTCCCAAGCAGTTCTTGTCCCTGAGCCATCACAACTCCTCCTCCTCCCCATACACACCTCACATGCCACTGACATGCCTTTACACCACTGTCTGCTGATGATGTCTTCTATTTTGTATTTGTGTTGCAGAGAGAGAGAGATGTGATGGCTCAACATATGTCTTCAGAAGTTGTAAAGAGTGTGACAACTTTAATTGGAATCAACTCATTCGTTTTGAATAGCAACTCATGTGCAAGTAGTAGTTGTGAATAATGGAGGCAATTTCAAATACTCTTTTGTAAACATGTAAAATTGGTTATTGATTTGTGTGGATTTCCTCCCCGGGTTCTGCCCGTGGCACCGTAGGTTCTCCGGCTTCGTCTCACAGTCCAAAGACATGCGGCTCAGATTCATTAGTGAATCTAAAATTGCCCGTATGGTGTGAATGTGAGCGTGAAGGGTTGTCTTTCTCTTTCTTTCAATAGTTTTATTTTAGATGTCTAAAAAGTACACATTACTTCAAACCAGAAAAAATAAAAACAACAACAAACGCATGACATGAAATGTACCCATTTAGTGGACTTTACGAACACATTCATATTACTGTCATGATATTCACAGTTTATATGTGTTACAGATTTGGTAATTGAATGAACAATAGTGGTCACAATGTTATGAATTATAATTGTGTTCACACGGCAATGACATGGCTGCTGTGAAAAGAGCATATTAGTAATTGTGCATTTATCCTTCACTAAATCCCACCCTACGGACGCAGACTGGCCAATCATGGCGTAGCATCGGCCTGCTCCGACCAGGGTCCAACAGCTATCCAACTGAGCTCCATAGATTCTCATTCAATGTTTCTTTTTCATTGTGTAATAATAATACTTGTTAGCTGGAGAGGTTGGATGGAATATAACAGTGAATAAAAACCTTGCAGGCTTTACAGAAACCCAGTAGTTCACTTTTACTCTGTGTTTTAAAGACTAGCTTTTATCTTCATCATGTTTACAGTTTTTGTTGAACCAAACAGAATATTAATATTTTAGAAATATCCTTCAAGCAAATACTGTGGACCTTATTCTCCACTTCTCAGTCAAAACGCTTTTTCCAAAGATTAAATACAATTCATGCAGAGAATCCAATTAGTGACAGTGTGGGCTCCATAGTAGCTCTGGCAGCTTGATAGAGTAGCGCTGCGGGCATTGCAAAAGGTCAATTATACTTACTTATTTACCTCGATGTGCAATGTTCAATTTGTTAAAAAGACTGAGAACTACATATCTGATGTGGAGAAGTGCCCTATGGTTTAGATGTTTGCACATGTTTTTTGAAAAATAGTGATTAACATTTGAGAATTGTGCCAAAGCAATCGAGAAAAACGGTTTACACCTCAGTGTCTGCTCATGCCAGAAAGGCCCAACGATACTGGGATATTTGATATTTCACTTCCTGTTTCCCTCTCCTTACACAATGTTTTGGATCCAGCCATGTGCATGACAAATATGATCCAAAGGGCGAGTTGTAATACAGCAAACACACAGTATACTTTAATCAATCAGAACGCTCTCCTCCACACGTTATTAATTTCTCAAATAATCTATTGATGTATGCATGCCAAATCAAACATATTCTCTGCAAATTACTGTAACAGCGTGTCAGAATCATCCCAATTTAGGTTCTTTATGCAGTGGACTGTGGGAGGTGGAGTTGACGGACAGGTTAAGTGTCACTAACAAGACTATAACAGGCATGGGATAGCGCTCATGCAAATGTGAGGTGATGGGGGAGATGAGGGGAGTGGGACCTTTATGGGTCAATTACCCATGGACACCCAGTACTACACACCGACTCACTGGGATTGTGTGTGTGCGTGGGGTGTGTATGACTGTGTGTGGGTGTATGGCTGTGTGTGGGTGTGTGCACATGCTTATATCCACTCTTGCCGAAGCTCCATCTAGGGAAAATCATTGTGTTCTTTTTCATTTGGTCCGTTTCATTCTCAATTACGAGACGGGGCTGATTGACTTCAGGAGGTGTGAGGAGTTTGTCTTTGTTCCATCCAAGACTGTAATTAATTTGGGAACCAAAAATCAACAAGGTATTGTGCTCCTTTTCTTCGCCCTCTCAATGCAATCGGTATCTAGACACTGTTGTTGCCAATTCGGCCACCTATTGGGACGAGATCCGAGACAAATCCCTGGTGGGAAGAGCACGATGATAATATTGTGGGTTGCTCGGTGAATTAAGATCATCATGAGGCAAAATGCTTCTCCGTTTCCAATACAAGAAGTTTGAGTAAAGCAAGAGGCGTTGTCTTCTTCCTCCTCGCATCTCCCGGCCTCCTTCTTTAGTGTTATGTTTCCCCAGGCTTTTAGGCAACTGGTCGGCCACTATGTAATAAGCTGACTTGACAGACAGAGTATTCTCATTTGCAGAAGGGATACGACTCCCTTTGACATTTCCCTAGACAATTGACCGCTTTGATGGTGTTTCTTCTCACCAAAGGCCTTTTCCTTTTCTGTCCAGTTCACTGTGTGGAAAAGACCCCTAAGCGAGTGATTCATTGCCTTTCTCGCGTCCTTAATCCAATTTAACGTGCCCACGTGTCACACGCATCTCTCTCTGGTCACATTTGGGTACACACCAACACAGACGCACACACGTACTGTACATGCGCACATCATAATGTCTAGACCGACACTTTCAAGCACAAACCCACACGCAAGTGTGCACCAAATCAGAGAAATAGGTGTCATTTCGTGACTGCTTTGGCACCCACGAGTGCGTGAAGATGAAAGCCTGAGGGGAGTTGAGTGTGAGTGGAATGTGAGTGTACAAAGACCTCTCTTTTTTAGAGAAGACATAGAGTGATAAAACCGTTTCTGTCCATCACTCATATCGTTACTTCTATTATCCCAGAAAGACACAGGTGTGTATATATGTTCTATCTTCATCATAATTCCTGTTAAATATGCATGTTATGTACGTCACTGCATGTTCTAGCGAGGTTCTAATTCACATGTCGCTGGCACTAGCACCTTCTGAGTCTCGTTGGTCACATTTGACCTGTGTTTGTCCTCGCCTTTATTTTTTCATCAGTCACACACTGTGTGTAGCAGATTGAGTGTAGGCTGGAACCAAATTCAAAGCAGCCAACCGTGTGTAATGCTTTATACCCCCAGTGTATGTTTTAGAGCAGGGAGGGAACAACAATATATTTGTAGAGCACTTAACTTAAAGGGATGTTCATTTTCGATGGTGGGGATGGTTACATAATGACACAGGAAAGTAATCAAGCTGGTATTCAGTGCCTTGCTGCGCTGGCACTTTATAGCCTATAGAGCTGAAGTTTACACAATTCATCTTCTCCATATTGCTATCAGGGAATAATTTCAACTTGAAGTCAAGTCTGCAAATTTCATGGTAAATACATTAAATTACATGAAATCTAAAGTATGTTCTTGGAATTATACAGAAGGTTTGAAATAAGTATAACTCAACAGATATTGTGTTGCATTTTCTTCTTAACTTTTTCCTTCTTTGCTTCATGTAACTTGTAACAATGTAAATCTTGGAACAATAGGGCAGTTGTTTTGTTATAAGATGAGCTGAAGTTGTCTCTGTATGTAAAAGCAGAGTTGTTGTGGCGATTACAGCCTTGATGTGGCTGATTTGCTTTATTTGTTGTACAAAGTGTTAATGAGTGCACAGGTATTATTCAGCAGTGGGAGAAAGCTACTAATTTGGGCAGCGGACAAAGATTGCATAAATCAGTGAGGGAGAGAGACATGTGAGTGAGACGGAGAGAGAGGGAGAAAAGAGGAAAGGAAGCAGCTAAATCAACGGCCATTGAGAGATGGGCGTAGAGACAAGCGTGAATAATAAATAAAGAGAGGCATGGGGAAGCCATGGGGTTATGGAAAAGATCTGAACAAGGCAGGATCAATCAGCTTAGAACACACCCGAGTGTCCCAGTGGGAGAAAGGAAGTACATTCACAAGACCTGTACTCATGTGCAAGTTGTAGGTACTCTTTTTTTTCCTGTGACTTTTCTGTTTTTCACATCTACTGAACTAAATTACAGAAGAAAACTATCTATTTTCACTCCACTACAATGTTGTGCATCTTTCAGGTCATTTATCTGGTCATAGGACCAGAAACTTTCAAAATGGCTTACTCTCACTGCTTTAATAAACCTTGTTTTCACTTGAAGCAGACAGCTGTTTACAGCTAATAAGCGTTTATAAACCCACTTCACGTACCTACTCAACACATATAGTGATTAGCTAGGGAACATTTAGCAGCTAAAGAGACACATAAAAGCAAACCAAGTGTGTTAACATTCTTCAAATATACAAAATGATCAAATACTAAAACGTTATTATATTAATTTGTAAATGGCATCTTCTGCTCTAACATCCCATGTATGAACTTAATACGTTTGTAGATTTTACAATTAGAAAATGTAATGGAAATTGTCAGCTGTCAAACTGAACACTTAAACCTGATCAGGAGACAGAGCAAGTAAACCCCGCCCACACAGAACAGGGAAGCAATTAATAACTCTCAATTGACTTTGTAGGTGTGAAGGTGCCTCAGTCACTTTTCAGATCTGACTAGAGTAACTTTAACACCAAGCTAACTTTAGCTTGCTAACAGCTTACATGTCCCATTCCAACATAATTTTTTGTATCAACTGCATCTCTGATAGAGTCCTAAACTAATCTATTGACATAATCTGAAATCATAGTTTTTAGCTAGCTACTGATATGTATTAGTTGTTCAGTCATTTGTTGTTATTTGTGTAGCTGATTGTTTTCTCGACTTTGTGCTCTGTCACTATTCTGTTGATGGGCTTTCATTTAGTTTCTATTTGTATTGTTTATCTCGGTGTCAAGCTAAAGGTCAAAGCGTAATCACAGGCCTAAACATCACTCCAGCACATAGACAAAGCAGCTGATCAGCCGAAGGAAAATGTCAGCCAGATATAGAGTGCTGATTGTCTATTAGAACAAGACTGGGGCCAAGCCTGAATGAAATTAGTCAGGCCCTCGGGTCCTTCGGCTCCTCTTGACAAAGTCACACAACTCCAAACAGAACCTACAAAATACTGAAAATAAGGTAATAATCACCTTGATTTGATGTACAATAAAGGACTGTCTCACAAAATTGTAATGAATCCAGAATGCATGACATTTTTGGTTTTTAAATTGCATTACAGAAAATAAAGAACTTTATCACAATATTCTAATTTTCTGAGACAGTCCTGTACATCAAATCAAGGTGATTATTAAGGTGATTATTACATGTGTGTATGAGAGACATTTGTACTATTTATTTGTTCACTCTGTAGTTGGATAAGTGACCATATAATACTTTCTTAATTTTCAAGGTGCAAGCATGAAATGGTGCTTCGTGCAGATGGGGTAGACAGTTTCATACAAAGTGCAACACAAATAAAAGGTTCCGGTAAAGTATAATGTTCATGATTTAAGAAACAAATATAAGCTGCTAGATATCAAGTTTAACTGCAGAACACACCTTTAGACATGGAAAAAAAGCTGTAAAAACCATGTTGAGGAAGAAGTAGCAGATAAACAAACAGCTAATTCCTTTTTATAAAGCATATATCTTTGTTTTCTTTAGCATTCTAGATTTTGAGGGGATCTTTGTTTTTTTTCAGAGAACTCCAACAATTTTCACTGGGACTTTTGTAGTGACAGTGTGAGGACAGGGGTCAGGTGTGAAGCTCTATCTTGACCCTGGAAACCACCTGGAAATGGGAAAGCTCACTAAGATCATCACGGTTCACAGCAGCTTGAGCAATACGTGTCATTAGGATCATGTTTAAACCAAACAGCAACAGCTGGGTCGGTAAAACACTTGAAAACAACATTTTTGCAGTATTAATATTACATTAGAAACAATCATGTTTGCAATGCATCTTTCCTTCTCCCTACCATCTATTGCTGATGTTCGACCATCCCATATCTGCACTGTGTCTATTGATTCTATGTATCAATGTATGATACAAAGTGCTGATCAGCCCTAAACACATCCCTAATCCATTCTAAATGTTCAACTGTTTTACATCTATTTCCAACCTCAGAGCTTTGACAGCAGCTGACTTTAAAATCTTAAATCACAACGTGTCCTTGAATGCACCACCGCTATAGTCCCTGCACAATAACACAACCTAATTCTAAAAAATAAAAGAGAACACAGTGTTTGTTGTTGTAAAGAAAAACAATTATTTTCATTCACAGCGAAGTATATAGAAACAAATTGTTTCCTGGAATGTAATGAAATCTAACTTTTGCAGTCCAAGTCACATATTTTGAAATATCAGTCTGCCCCTTTTCATCCGGATGGACAAAACAAGTAGAGATAATGGCAGTTTGCATGATGAACACTGGAAAAGCAGAAACAAATCATCTCCAGGTAATCTTCAGAGTGCTCGTGTTGATTATATTGTTTCATTTTGATGGCTAAATAAGCAACCATTAACTTAGAAGAAATATTGTAACGTGGCAGTGTCATAAATTTGCAGCAGTCGAGCACTGTCATTGTCCTGCATCCTCACATCCTCCTCATGGACTAAGAATGAATGAGTCATTGATCACATGTTCTGGATCCATACACGACATGCATCACCAAAAAGAAAACACATGCAGATATTGCAAGAGTCTGCTCTTACAGGCAGGCACGTGCACAGATAGACCTCTAATGGTGCTCAACACCAGCCCCTTAGGGTTGGGGTTAGGGTTAGGGATGGGGTTAGGGTTGTGGCTGGGGTTAGGGTTAGGGCTGGGGTTAGGGTTTGGGTTAGGTTTAGGGTTGGGATAAGGTCTTGGGTTAGGGTTAGAGGGTTAGGGGCAGGCACGTGCACAGATAGACCTCTAGTCATGCTCAAGCACCAGTGTCATCAATTCCCCCCAAATGTGTTTTGATATCTGACGGGGCATTTATTTGAGTTATTGTGTGAATTTCTCTGGCTACAGACACCCGTCATCTTCTTTGTGTTGTATAAATGCCGTTTAGACAATTTCGAAAGTATGTTGATAGGATATGTATAAATGTCACAAGAATTCACAGCTAGAATGTAGCAGCTATACTATGCTAACAATGCTATCTCTCGGTGTCATGCTATCCCTGTACCTCATTGGTTTATGTTTTATATATGTCTTTGTTAAGTCTGTTCCAATGTTACATCGACAAATCTTGTAGAAAACGGACAACATGGCTCAGCAAAAATACATTTTATTTTACAGTAAAGTAACAACACAAGCGATCCAAACTATAGTGTTTAGGTTTCATCAATTTCAATAACACATTTTCGCTGCTTCTGAATTTCCTCTTGGTTGTTGATGACGAGCAATATCGCTCATTTTGAAAATGACTTCAGAGAGCAATACGGATCCTTATCAGACCGGCGAGGAGGGCGATACTGGCTGGTATGACGACACATTAGCCAATCAGAACGCTTGTACTGTTGTTGCCATAAAATAATTAATCTTTGTTCATGAATAAAATGTAAGCTAGCTCTTATCCTGCCCTGAGGAAACACAGGTCAAGGATAGCATCATGAGTGTAACGCTGCTCATGCTTCAACTCTGTCAGAATCTTTTTTTGGCAATGGGTGCCCTTTTTGGGGTCTGAGCACCTACCCCCCAAAATGTCTGTTCACGTGCCTGCTCACAGGGCATGGTGGTATGCTGTTGTACACATAGAATACAACAGGAATAAATAGACATCCTCTTTATCTTTTTTGTGTCTATGTCCTGATCCCTTTATCCCACTCTCATTAATAAGAACCCTGGTGTAAAGTATTTTTAAACACCAACAACCTGTTTGTGTGCACAAGCAATAGCATATTGATGCGAGTGTGGGTGTTTGTGTGGTCCTGCTATGGCTGGCCTGTTGTGTCTATAAATGGTTTCAGGTAGAGTAGGATTTGATAATGCCATGCAGCTCAATGCCATTGATTTACGGCTGTCCTTGCTCAGTGCTGTGTGCCCGCTGTGCTCAAACACTGCCATTCTCATCTGGGCCTAACCCGCTCCTTGTCAAATCAATTTTTCAACAGGGCTGTATGCCGTGCGTGTGCGCGTGTGCGTGTGTGCGTGTGTGTGTGTTGGTGTGCGCACGCTCGACGTACGCACGCAGGTGTATATCCATATACTTGCCAATTCCTCAATCCCGCTCAGTTTTCCCACAAGTCACAAATCACAGCGTTGAAGATGAAGCCACAGCTGCGGCGAGATTAACGAGAGGATTGTGCTCAGGTAACCGCAGGTGTTATTGAAAATATGTTATCCACGGCGAGTTACCACGTGACAGATATAAGGGCGAGAGAAGTGCCGCAGAGGGGGGGGATCAATTGGTCTTACACTTGCAAACGTCGATCCCAGGTGCAACAAAGGGCGATGACGTTTGTCTCTTTCCGCTCCACGCGTGACTAGAACCCCTTTGTGGCGCTCAGTTGAGCGCCCAGCAGAGCGATGGTGCGGTCTTTATTTACCCTTCCACGGGTTATCTATCACCTTCCGCTGTGCGGTGGTGGTTCAAAGACGCACTGAGACAAACAGTATGTCAAATGTGGTAGTGAATTAAAGCTGGCACTCTGTCAGACTGTTGTTGTGTTACTCACAGCTTGAAGCAGTTTTCCCTCATGGGGAAATGAAATCCCCTAATGGTTTTGCTCAGTGGCTCTAGGCAACAACATCTGACCTTTTTTTTTCCTTTCTCCCCACGCTAGAAAAAGGTAGGACTCTTTTGTCATTGCTGTCATCCTGCTGTTCTTTTCCCCAACCTCTGTAGGGAAATGAAATCCAAAATATGACAAAGTTACAGTTCACACTCAGTCAGGGAGAATTTCTGTTCAGATTTCAGTTCTTGAAATGTTTGCATATTTGTATTTCATGAAAAAGATAATGTCTTCTTTTTTAGGAAAACCTCAATGAAAAGACTACTTATTTGGTACTCTATTAACCTGTAGTGATACCCGTTAATAACAGCCTAATATTGGAGCTATACTGTACATTAACCAAGCTAGGTGAACAGAGATGGCAGAAAGTGTGGAAAACGGTTTGGTCTGGGTTTCTATGAGCTCAGGAGTGATAGAAAAAGAGAAAGATGTAAGATGTAGCGTCGAGGATGAGGTACAAGTGAGAAAGCCCTTGTCACATATGAACATGGGTGGAGACAGATGCTAAGGTGTGGATTATGTCGCGAAGTGAACAGATGTGATACGTTGGCGTTGGAAGCATGTAAGCAGGCACTAAGGTTGTACTCACAAAGCCTTCTGCCAGCATTTGCATTTTTATCAACTAAAAATGAATACAATATCTAATGTAGAGCAACACAAAAGCTAATTTTGCAATGCAATATTAGTGTACGGCATTCAAAATACGGTGTAAATATAAGAATAATGTATTGCTAGTTTTCTGCACCATAAATGTAGCAAAATCCCCTCCGGAAGCTGAATTACAAGTCGGCGCTTACTTACTTACTTATCTCCACTCTGCCTAAACCTTTTTATAGAGGTTTGCGACCATCCCTTTGATTTCCCCATTCTCATATCGTTCAATATGGCTTATATTTTCCGCCGTGCAGTTTTGTTCTTCCCGATGATGCCAGATAGCACAAAATTACTCACTGATATAATCTGGTACAGGATGTGACATGTAATGGTTTAGTGTGCGTCTGAGTGCGTTTGTATTGGAAGTGTATGCCCACGTGGATGGCTGTATATATTCAGACAAAGTGTTCCGCACGGGTCTATAGGATGGGAGTAATTTGGTGAGGAGGGATCTCTGTCTGTCCCAATACCTAGACACGTACATCTTCAATCTCCCCCATGTCGCCACAGACTGCTGCATGGAGCTTTATTATATTTGTGCATTCAGTGTGCAAGAAAAACAGAAGGTACTTGGCTTCCTAATGGAGTGCTCCGGAGCCAGGCAGGAGTGGCTGCTGGCTTGTTTACCAACCAGTGTAAGCCAGCAGCACATGCCCACCACTATTAATCCCTGGCAGCAGAGAGAGGGAGGGAGAGAGGCAGGAAGGGTTGGCGAAAGGAGACCAACTTGTTCTTACATCATACAGACAGCCTCATCCAAGAGTGTATTGCTCTCAGAACTGCTCTGCAAAAATGTTGCACCACTGTCACCAGGTGATATACCCCGCACAGAGTAAACTGGAGCCAGAGACTATACTGTACCAAAAATACAGAGTTTATGGATGAGTAAACTATAGTTTTATACATAAAAGTGCACAAACTTTAAAGTAAATCATGTGGGTCCACACTGCAGAGTCAGGTCAGTGTAGTTAAATAACAAACGGTAAATAATCACAATAAACCAAATAAATTGCACCTGTTCACGGCACAATAATAAAATGACCATGCAAAATATATGGCGGATCACGGTGGCCCCCCCTTTAGCCCATTACAAAATCCCACAAGCTCACCAACTTAAAAACGACAATAAAGAAGTAGTTATTTAAAAACAAAAGAAACCCATTAATATAGAAAAATAAATGCACATAAATAGTTCATAAGATCATGCAATGAAAACATGCGTCAGGAGAGTAGAACTACCTCTATATTGGTGGAACACAGACCCCTTAAAAAACAATGTGAGCTTTCTGGAGTCTTACACAATTTCTCCAACATCCCCCACCAAAAACAAAGACTGATAAACACGTTTTATTTAGTACAATTAACTTAAAAGATGATATATTTCTACAATAATGCTTAGACAAAATTTAAAAAAGGAGAGCTGACCAAATCACTCCCCCAACAAGGCTGGCTTCAGCTGCTCTCAGGTGTTTGTCAACCAAGGAAGAAAAGGCCCAGGTGAGCTTCCCACTCCTTTTTATAAGTTAAGTTCTGCCCCTTTTAGCTGGGTCATTAATCGCAGGCTGCCTGTTGCCTGCCTTACCACACTAAAAGCAAATGTGACATGTTGCTTTAGCTTGTTGGCTATACTGTAGGGTACAAACAAACACATTATTTCACAATTGTTCTTTTTTTCATTATCTTGGTGGCAGCTGAACAAACTGAAAACACAATATTTACATAATTCATAGGGCTGTCAGCGTTAACGCGTTAATCTATGCGATTAATTTGGCCCCGTTAATGCACTAAAATATTTTAACGCAATTAACGCAACTTTGTTTACTTCCAGTGTTCGGTGATGTTTTTGCACTTTTCTGAGTGTCAAGCCGCGGCAGTGTGTCTAACTCTGTTTCCATTTTTAAAACTATGAGTTTTCCGCGAAAATACGGAGCAGAAATCAGTTTAAACTCGTGGATTAATAAATCGGGTTTCCTCCTGCGCCTTCTCCCTCCCGGCTGCTGCTCCGCTCCACAGACACACGCAGACGTGTCGGGTGACACGGCATGGAAATAACTCGTCACACGAAACCTTCACCGTGATTGGTCAAACCGTTTGTCTGTCAACATTTTGCGAAAAATAACCAATGAGCACTCAGTAAATCACAAGGCCCGCCCACCTCCCAGGTGAAGCTCATTAGCAGCCTGTCAGTCAGAGAAGACAGAGAACAGAGGAGGACAATGAGCCTCATGATAGAGATAAGATTGTTCTGGAAGGTTTGATGTAGAACACGTGGGGTTGTGTGTCATATGCAAAAGACTTTAAAAGGTGAATTTAAATATTTTTGTAAAATGTATAAAATGCCCCCAGGCTCCAGAGTGAAACATTTGAATGTGAGTCCGTTTCCAAAGCCACTAGTTCTGCTGCTGTTCAGTATTAAAGATGACAGGACCAATGGGTCTCTAATGCACCTTGTTTTACTAATCTGATGTTTCACTGAAGAAACTATTTATCATCCACGATATTAAATCCCTGGCTGGCCCTTTTTATAGGTAGTGCTGAGACACAGCACTGTGTGAAGGTGTCTTTAACAACTAATACTATCAAACGAGTGTCTACAACACACGCTGTCTGAAGGGATTACTGCTTCATTTAAAAGATTTAGTCTTTAGAAGAAAAAAAAAACAGATATTTGCGAATAATCGTGATTAATGAATTTCAAAATGTGCGATTAGTTAATTTTTTTTAATCGATTGACAGCCCTAATAATTTAATCATGTACCATGCCAAAGTTGACACTGCGTTGTATTTATTTCGCAATAACTGCCTATTGACACCACCAACAAACATGGAGCAACATTTCATTAATTTTATTAATTTCCAACGTTCACTGACAGCAATTATCAACCATTTATCTGGTTTCATGTGTGCATTGTTGCATCAGTGACTCTAAAAAAAGAAACGTGGAATGTGTTTTTCAGCAGCACAGAGGGTGATGTTATTGCTTTCTTTGGCAACATAGCAGTTTGCTACCCTGATTCTTGATCCCATACATATACTGTTTATGGCTATCTGGATACATTCCAGTCACTAATTTACTCATTACATATGTTGAGGGAAAACATTTAAATATTCAGAGACATTTAACTAAGGTTACAAAATGTGTTTAAAAGTAATTTCATAGTCTGTGTCTTCACCCTCAATACAATTAATCATGTTCTGTGTTGCGAAACCCTGGATGGTGGCACTGTATTGATAACAGAATAAATATGCATGGCGGTATTGATATACAGAATTTCTCTACAGCGTCTCTGTGTCGAGAATGCATCTTGAATACAAACGTAAACCCGAAAGGCAAAATGATCAGTTAACACACTTTGTCACGTAGGGCTTGTAAAGCTCATAATCTCACAAGTATGTAGTAAAATTAGTTGATTTGTAGTGTCCTCAGGTTACAAGTTGTATTTGTCCTCTCATGGCTACAATGTCAACTGATAGTGAAAGGAACTCTCTAAAGTAATACAACAACAACAACAACATCATTTGTGCCATTTTCTCTGCAGTGGGGGCTTGAGACACTCGTGTTGTTCTATTGAATCTGTTGTGTTTGTAGTTGATGTATGTGGGGAGCGGGCCTTCCCAAATGGATTAATACCATAAACAGTTCCAGATGGCTGCGACATCTTGTTCCCCTTCCTGCAAACGTTTAAATGCTTTATTGATTGCCGTTGTCTAGGGAACTAAACCTGCAGTACTGTGTATTCCTTTTACTCACACACATCCTCCACCATTGCCACAGTCTCCAATCCATAAACCCACAATCCATTTTTCACGGCCCTCTGCCATAATTATGTTGCAAGCTGATTGGACCTTTACGACACTCACGCGGAGAAGAGGGTGAATCCGAAGTGTAATATAATGTTATATAAACACCAAGAGCCCCATTTTCGTCATTGAATCGCTATGACAAATGTAAAGCATTAGGCCTTGGAAGCAGATACTGTGTGGGAGCCTACAAGTGCACCGGTTCATGTATGTGCAGCAGTGGAAGTTGCAACAGGGTGGCCTGACCCCCCAGCTAGTTTGTTGCAAAGAACAATCTGATAACTGGTTGTTAGAAACTCTTGGGAAATGGGCAGGTACTGTCAAAATATAATGACAGGTGATTTCAAAGTCTAATAGCATGACTCAGGAAACATAACTGCAAATAATGATCCTTTTCTCATAGTAACATCAGGATCAGAAGAGACAGAACTTTATAAATAACGTAGAACGATCAAGGGGTTGGTATGAAAAACAAAAAAACTATCTGGCAGAGGACAAGAGAAAGTGAGGGGACCCAAGTCGACAGAGACTAACGAGGGAATGGGCAACAGGTGAGACGGGCATGAGGACCAGGTGAAGGGAATGAGGGATTGACGAGGTGGGAGTGGCCAGAGGTAGGTGAGAGAACAGGTGAAGGGAGTTGTACTGACAAGATGGGAGCCAGGATCTGGAATGACAAGTTAATAGGCAGACAGGATGAAATAAAAAAATAGATATGTTTTAAAATGTTTTTTATTTTTTTATTTTTTTGTGTAAAGATAGTCTACTGTCCGATTAATACTCCATAAAAGAGAGTGGCGGTAATCCACCAAATATATTGATGCTAAAAAAAAAAAGAAGAACAACAGAAACAGCTAATGAAAGAAGAAAAAGAAGAAGAAGAAAGGTGTGGAGCTGAACTGTGGTAGTCAGTTCAGATAGTCTTGGAAAGATTGGAAACGTCTTTTCCATAAAAAAAATGATGTTGCACTTATTTAAATTAAGAAATACACTCCAGTTGTGATATAACAAATACTATTGCAGCATCTACACTAACCTCTTCATGACCTGCCATTGATTGGTCAACGCTCTGGCTTCCCAGGCACAAACATATTCAGTGCCCTACGCATAACTCCTTCATGATGCCCCCTCTAAGATAGGAAAGTGACCCGCGGCGATCGTTGTCGACGGGGGGGGGTGCTGGTGTGTGCTCACCTGTGCTAAACGCGAATGTGTTGGCGAGCGCAGCACGGCAGAGCGATGCGCGCCGTAGATAATTATTATAACTATGAGGGTTTTTTTAGATGCTTATTTTGTGGTGCCCCCCCCCCCAGGACGTGGTGCCCTACGCGCAGCACGTAGTGCGCGTTATGGGAGCGGCGGCGCTGAACATATTGCTTGACGCGTAATGACAACAACTTCACAAATTCAAAGGCGTTTTTTCTGGGAAATAATTTTGTTTTGGGAATTGTGGAGAGGGGCATGACGTGAACACAAAGCACCAATAATCTGCAGCACAGATGGTGTGTGAGTGTTTGAATAGTTGATTAGATTGAAATAAATAATGTCCCGTCTTGAAATGCGATAAACCACCGTAATGTAGTTATCCTTTTGTAAAGGCGGCTTTGACTAAAATGGTTTAGGAGCTCCGGTAATCAGACATCTGCACCATAAACAACAGAACACTGAATAAAAAAAACAACCAGTGTGTTGTGTGTAGAGGTGTTCGTGGTTATTCTGTTGCAGCCCAGTGTCAGTCTCTGATACACTTTCCATTAAAATGCCAACAACAGGCTTTGCACAGCCTCATTTGAATTAACTTCCCACCTGTGCACAGAAATATCACAAGAGGGCAAAACTCATTCATGGTCAGGAAAATACCCATTGGTGTGCTTCTAGTTAGAGCTCCACCACGGAAATAGGGCCCCGAGGGCGTCAGTAATCTATGTGATTGATGCACCTGTAATTTAAAATTTCTTTAAGCTTTATCTCCATTCACATGTTCAGCCTCGAGCTCATGTTCTTTTACCGTGATTCACAGATGGGTATCAGATGTATTCAATGTCTCGTGAATTCCCATGTGACATGACAGATCCAGGTAGATTAGTCAAGGTTTGTGTGCCACTCGGCCTCTGTATAAAGGTCTGTTTTTTATTACAGATATAGGAATGTAGTCAATACCCAGAGTGATGGTGCATTCATATGCTGTTGCATATATCAAATAAATGTGTTCTGTATTCAGATGAAAGCGAGAATATGTTTCAAATTTACATTATTCTCCTCACAGCATCCAGGTAGGCTTATTTTCTGTCTTCCATTGCAGGAATAGCTTGACATTGGAAACATGCTAATTCTTGCCATGTATGCAGCTTGTAGGCATGTCATACGTTGGCGGTCTCACTCAATGTAAAAGTGTAATTTACTGTACAGTCGTATACATACATTATCCAGGAATGCTGCTGCTCCTGTGCCCACCGTGGCTACGATGAAAACTGTTCTGGAAATCGTACTTGGCCCAGGGCGAAGAAAAACGCTGCAGCGTAAAATCAGTTCCTATGTGATGTAAAATTACCAGTTACGGTATTGTAACTATGCAGGAGGAATCCGAGACATACGGTCCATGTCAGAGCCGGTCTTGGGGATTATTCCCCTCCCTCTCATCTCAGTATGTGGTGCGGTGTCCATTGACTGCACTCTCATTGTGTATATTTTATCCCCTTGCAGACCACAACAAGGCCTGTTACCCCACTAAACAAATCAATGTAAGGTGTAAAAAAGTAATGATGTGACGCTGAACTCTAACACACAAAGCTATGGGCTACTAAATCAGCCCCAGTGCTGGGCAATTCCCACTGAGTGCATGATTAAGCAGCTCTGACTGAGGGAGGCTCATGTGGCGTTCGGCTCATAAGTCAGTGCTGTCAAAGCAACAAAGCGTTAAGGAAAATAAGGGCATGGTAAAGCATCTAACTTGGCGATAACCAGCCACAAAAAAAAAGATTGGACTTGCGACCTTTTGGAAGAAAAGAATTTTAAAAGAAGAAAAGAAAATAGACTTCACCATTACAAAGAATTTGAGGTTTCTGTAGGGATCTAATGTGTTCATTATTGGAGGAGGCTGTACGTATCATAGGATTGACAGGAATATATAAATATATAATGTGCCCACTGACATGAGTATACTCAACACAGGCACAGTGGAGTAAGGATGAAACCAACAGAAACCTTGGCAAAACTAAATTAGGTCTTCATGTTTACTGTGATGGATTACCCAGTCCAGGCAATTTTCATTTCAGTGTGTGTGTGTGTGTGTGTGTGTGTGCGTGTGTTTGTACATTTTTTTACATGAATGAATGACATTAAATAGAGACACTTAAAAGTAAGAGAATGAGTAAACTGAAATTACACAACCAGGAACAATGGGAGGGAAAAATGGAGAGTGATACTTACCCGTAAAGCTCTGAAGGCAATTTGTGCCCAAATTAAAATTCCAGTACCCACGAATCCTTCACTGTCGAGTCAAACCTTTTTTCTCTATTTTTTATAACTACAGAATAACTTTGGTTTTGGAATAGACAGTTTATATTTAATGCATCTTTAATTCATAATTTACCTGCCACTTTTAGCCTGTGAAATGACAAGATGTAGACCTCCATCAGCTTCCACTGATGTAAATAGCGTCAATACAGTGACCACATTACCACAGATTTCCAAAAAGTATGTAATTCTAGATGTCTAAATCACATCTTTTACTCCTAATTCCGATCCATTTCCATTAATTAGTGTGGCTGTCGCGGACAACAAGGCTATGAAGCTTTGTGCACAGCACACTGTCTATTAACCTGTGAGCTTAATGTTATTGTCCTTCCGTGCAAAAGTTGCTTGGGTAAGCGTTGCCAGCAGGTGTCGAAATACATAAATTAGCTTTAAAAATATGCTGTAATTTGTCCAAACTACTTAATCTCACAATGTGTACTCTTCACACACCATTTCAGGTCAAAACCTAAGACGTGTGTGTCTTAGATATGTCTCTATCAAATCCGACAAACTTGCATATTTAGCTCAGGGAGCCTGAAAGAAACACAAACTTCAAGCAACTGCTCCATTACACTCGATATTAATTATCACCACAAATCTCTCAAAGAAAGGAGACAGAACCAGTTTTCATCTTGACACCAAAGACATAATTACTTTACCGTCCATCACAGAAAGCTATCGCTGTCATCAATTCCAAGGGTATGATGCTCTAATGCAGAAACGAGAGAAGCGATTTCTCTAATGTACCTCAATGATGCATATAGCTGGTCATATTGGCCTATACGTTGCAACATCTTCTGACACTAGCAGCCGTACTGTCAAAAGTGTTCTAAATATTATATTATTACCTTCAGAACACCAGATTTTTAAATCTTTCCTTTGTCTATTTATGACCCGCACATTTTCAAATTAGAGGACACTTTTATAGACTCATCAATAATATAATTAAATACCATCCAGCCATTCCCATCAGCCCATCCTAATCTCCTCATCAAACATAGCCTGTTTACTAAGGCATGACAACTGCATGCATCATTTTCTGAGTTCCAGTGGGTCTGGCACAAGAAAATGTTTGTCTAATTTTTTTTATGCATTGGAAATTCCTTAAGAAATATTACAGTCCCTAGAAAGTCGTCAGTGTGCGCGTGCAGTCAATGTATTTGTAAGTACTGGAAAGCTCACGAGCAAATGGCTATCTTCAGATTGTGCTAGAAGCAGCTTGTGCGATTCATCTAGTGAATTAAAACTGATTGATATCTGAACCCGTTGCTATTAGCAGGGTTCATTTATTTAATTGCCACTGTCTTGCATGAGAAGGTGGAGATAAGTGTGTGTCAGTTCTTTTGCTCAGCGTGTGACACTTCACTACAATTTTCTGATCGAAACAGTATTCCAGTTCATCTTCCATACTGCCTTTTTTTTTTTTTTACTTTTCACACCATGGAAATACTACTTGCAGCTGCTCACTACTAATAACATCTGAGCAGTTGGAGTGGTGGAGCAGAACGGTTCGAGGTAGAAAGATTGTGAGATGAGACGGTAAGCACGGTGGCACACATGCGGTCCTATAGTTACACACTGAGGTGAACAGATGAAAATAATAATATTGTATACTTTATTGATCCCACAATGGGGAAATTCGTGTCTGCATTTGACCCATCCTTCGTTATGAAGGAGCAGTGGGCTGCAGTGAAGCACCTCTCCCGGGGAGCAGCTGGGGGGTTCAGTGTCTTGCTCAATGACACTTCGGGCTGCAACTAATGGGGAGAGCGGGGATCGAACCTGCTACCTTGTGGTTACGGGACGACCACTCTCCCCACTGAGCTAAACCCGCCCCAAAAAACGTGTGCTTGGGAAAGTTTGAGTGTGTTTGACTGCGGCGACGGAATATGTGCCCACAGTGTGAAAATCTGCTGACAGCTCCGGATCTTATAATAAGGGGCAACCTGTTTGGCAGAGGGAGAGGAAGAGGAAGGAAAATGGTGCTTCCACCTCTCTAACCTGCAGAGTCCCCACTGTGCAACCGCTCGGCTGCACACCGAGGGGCTCCGCTGCACACGCTTGTGCCCCGCCGCAGATGGTTTAATTAGAGTGGCAAGCATATGTCCGTACAGCTAGGTCTCTGTTTGTCAGATTCAAACCAGATGACTGTTTTATGCAACATTATTTCTGATTATGAAAGAGGCAATGTGAAAAGATTTTACCGCCCCATAAAATAAAATGGCCTCCATATATTCGGAAAGGTTGACTAGGTTGTTGATTACCATTAGCAATTAAGAAATCACTTGGCATTTCCAGTTATCGGAGTAATGTTTATGCATGCAGGTGACGTGATACCCTTTCCTGCGGATGGTTTCAGGTATTCCCATATATAATTTTTTTGTAAATGGGTTTGAAACACAGCGTAACTGTGTATTAACATGCAAACATAGCCTGTGAAACATGAAACGTAAGCACTCACAGTGATGACACCAACACATTAGAGCCTTTGTGTATACATATAGACAAAAAGGATAAAAACAATTTCACAGGATTATTATTTTCACCAGTTTATTGTTAATTACAAGTCGCGGTCTCACGATAGCTTTATAACTCAGCAGACGATGCCTAGGCTCGGCTGCATTGGCCTTCTATTGGTGGAAAGTTACTCTCTCCAACCTCTGAACACAAGGTCTGATGACGTGTGGGGCGTTGTATATGTGGCCACACGCAGCAGTGGTGCAGACTGATACTATAGTTAGTGCCACATTACACCACAGGAGCACCGTTTATGGAAAAAGCATGTTGTCAACTCTGCCTGCCGGTGATGAAGGACTGTGCACTCACATGTGCGGTGGCTATGTTTGAAAACAGAGTGTTTACATCCAAGATTGTGTTACTCGAAATACTTAAGTGGCGCAAGTGTTTTTTTCAGTCCTGTAAAATGTAGCTGGAGAAACTTCCATCACTCCTTGAGTGTGTAAGCCATACTGTACACACTTCACCATGAAAAGAAGAGCAACGATTAATGTGTACGCAAATCCGAGACAGTGTGACTATTGCTTTTGTTCTTTGAGTCTGTCTGTCACTGTTTTTTAATTAGTCGACTCCCTTCAGCGGGTGCGAGTACAAAGCGCTTATCAATGACACAACGGCAACATGTGAGGGGCTGCACATGGTAACAAGGGCCCCTAATCAATGGCTGCCACACGGGCCCCAGCCAGGGTTTAGCACGGGCTTATTCACGTCCGCTTATTCACAATCTGTATTGTTGTTGTAGTAGTTCAATACATAAATTTGTTTTGTGTGCCTATTTGAATTTCAATTGTTACTCTGCTGTTTGCCTTTGGTTTCCTCTGTTTGAATTGTATTGCAACATTCAACAGTTTCCTGGGAAAACAGTGTGGGAGTTAATTATTGCAGGGATGAAAAAAAACAATACAGAGGGAGAGACCACATCAGAGGAACACTAAGGAGTACAATGACAAGCAAATAGAAATGGAAGTAGCTCATTTACTATACATCTGACACTTTCAGTGCAGCTGTACATTTTGCGACAACGGGCAACACGTTTATGTGTTTTGGGAGGATCTCTATTTCTTCCCTGAAAATCACAGGTGAGCGTGTACGGATAAAACCGACAGAACGCCTCTATTAAATATCCTGTCATCCCTGAGGTGGGGTTGAAGCTGTAACCCATTCTGCTCTCAATGTGGAGCCCCATTAAGCTTTGGCTCCAATCAAAGACCCCCTCTCTGGATCCGACTTACTTTATCTCTGAGGACCGACTCCCAGACACACTGCTCTGACAGCTGATTGATCGAGATTCTTACACTTTCACACTCAAGAATGAGTGAAAATTGAAACATTGTGGTACAAGGCAGCATTTTGCAATTCACTGTTTGTCGTTTAAGTTGTTTCCTTGTGTTTTTTTAAGAAGTAGCCCTACTTACATTTTATTTATTTTTTCAATTGCTATTCCATAGCTTTGACCTGTATCAATCGATAACTATGTATGAGTTAAAATCTTGAATAACTATAGGCACTAAATATCTGTTAATATCTGTCGTTAATATCTGTCTGTGTGCACATGTGTGTGTGTGTGTTTTACTGTGATTGTGTGTGTGTGTTCATGTGTGTGTGGTTTGGTGGCAGATTGATGTGTTTGTTTCCCTTGTGTTGTTTTCCATCCTTTGTTTCGTGCTGTTGTTTGGACAGGCACAGGCTAGCCGGAGATGGGAATAAATGGGACTGTTAGGAGACATTCGTTATATGCTGACACAAAACCATTATAAAAGAACTCCATATGTTTGTGTGTGTGTGTGTTTGTGTGTGTGTGTGTGTTTTACAGGAATGCACAGTATGGTTTGTGTGTCTGATCTATTGTGGGAAACAAATGTGAGGGTTTAGTTTGTTTTGATGTCAGACGGTATGTATTTTCTACTTGTGTATTTGACAATCTCGGCGGCCACTGACGATCCCATCTATGATTAGGCTGATGGTGGAGGGTCAAAGTTAATTATTGTGCCATGGATGTATCAATTCGTTGGTCTACAAAATAGTGACACATATTCACAGCCCAAAGTAATGTCTTCAAATTACAGTCCAAAAGACATTTAATTTAAAATGTTGTATCCGTATAACAAAAGTAGCAAATGGTTGCAAACTCAAACCCGCACACGTCACATCGTTGCTTTAAATGACAAATGTATTGTTTTTTCCCTGCTCTTTCTTTTCGTATTTTCTCCCCATGACCATAGACACTTGATTGATCACAGATCATTATCAGCACATGCAGTCCTTTAGGATAAACCAATTACAAATGGCGATATTGATATAAACATGAACCAGTGAATCAACATTAGCATTCAGCCGCCTGGGTTTGTCATTCGATATCTGCATGTGTAACCTCGCTTCATTCTCTAAGCACTCTGGGACATATTCTCATCCTCCAAATGAAACGTGATTGTGGGCTTTTCTCAATAACCTCTCGATCTCATCAAATAGATTGGAACTCATGAGACGCAGATATCGAAAGGTCTGCATATTATAATAAAATAGGAACAATGAACAGACAGGGAGGTTATGAGAAATTAAGCATGACACTTACTCTATGCTATGGTGACAGACCATCACCGCTGTTAGGGGGTTCATCTATTCCTCATAATGTCTTTGTCGCTCAGCGGCTTCCGCTCGTCTCGCAGCCGCCGTATTTCGTGGCTTATTTTCCCCTCGCTCCGGCATTATGTTATGAGCTCAAAAAACGAATGTTTTCAACCGTGTCAGGATTCAAAGGGCAGGATGTTACAATGAAAAAGAAGGACGTGGACTCACGTGTGTGTGTGTGAGCGTTGGTGTTTGTTTGGCACGTGGATGGTGCTGCGGTGCTTTATGGCGCTTCATAAAAATAAACGGTCTCTGTCTGACTTCAATTATAATGGTGAATATGCACAGTTCGTTAGTTTGCTTTTGCGCCGTGAGCGTTAGGTGTATTAAGTATCTGACTGTTGTCCTAAGTATAGCGGGGCTTATTCTAATGCTCTGTCAGCAGCAATGCCTAGGCCTAATTCCTCTTTCTATTCCTGATATCCATTACAAAGGATACACTAATATATCCAGTTCCGGATGTTTCTTCTCCAATCTTGTAATGAAACTGTCAACTTTTAGTTTGAATATCTGTGCATAAGCTTCTGAATACTAGAGAGAGAAGGTGTGTTTGCATGTATAGAGTTTCTCTACTGAATGTGTTCCTTTTTATATAATGTACATTAATGTCTTAACCTTCATAAGAAGGTTGATTGTGTTGTTTGATGAGTGTTTGAGCCAGGACTATCTGGCAAGGGCACTGATGGGCCATTAGTAGTCCATACTAAATTATATTTAATTTCTTTATGAATTCATGTTAGAAATGTGTGGATTGATATATATAATGTTTTGAATAACATTAAAGACATTATAATTCGAGGGGAATTATACAATCTCCAAGGGTAAATGGAAAAAAGTGCGTGCTCCAAAATAAAGAACAGACTGATGGATGAAGCTGCGGATTATGGTAATAATGTATTGAATCTATACTCATGTGTTGCTTAGTATTGTTGCTTTGTATGATATCTTACAAAATGTTGTTCCTCGTTCTCTATGCACAAGGAACGCTACAGGAGAACATTCCTACCAATGGCCATGAGGCTCTATAACAAAGCACCTCCTGTAAGAAACTAGTGCAATAACATACTTACTTTGCATTTTGCACATTTTCTATATTTAATTTAATTTACACTGCTGAATATTTGCATATATGTTGTG
This sequence comes from Liparis tanakae, assembly GCA_036178185.1. Classification (NCBI taxonomy): domain Eukaryota; kingdom Metazoa; phylum Chordata; class Actinopteri; order Perciformes; family Liparidae; genus Liparis; species Liparis tanakae. The sequence continues at coordinate 9,720,431 of CM070106.1, forward strand.
TGTGTATATATACATATTTGCATATGTTGTTGTGTGTATATATACATATATATTTTAATTTGTATTTCATATTTCACTTGTATAGTTTATGCACAGTCACTTTTTCTTTCTTTATATTTATATTTTATTCTTGTGTGTTTAGTTTATTGGTGCTACTGTGTCCACAAATTTCCCCTTGGGGATTAATAAAGTATATTTATATTCTCTATTATAGTTCTTATAAATGTCCAGCAATAGGTTGCCGATCTCCTTGTCCCTCTTTTCTTCTTCCTTGTTCGCAATCACGTGGCATCAATAACAATTATATAGTGGGTTTGAATTGAGAGATTACAACAACATGTTTGAGACTACAGTTTTATTTAATAGTTTTGCCGACTCAAAATCAACATTCTTAAGGTTATCTCAAATGAAAACCAATGAGAAGCCTGTTAACAGCACTGGGCCTGCCCTTGAGTTAATGATGGACATGGGGTGGAGGGTATTGATGGGACATTTTATCTTTTAAGAGGGTCATTGTTGCAACTACGCCCTTTGGCTAAAACCCAATATGAGTAAAAGGAATAACATTGCATTGTCAGGAAATTTACAAATACATATTGGTCGATCGTGATACTAGTACATTATTCCAGCTTCTTAGTTGTACACTAATACTATTCAACAGCTGTGGTGCATAATCTGGACAATCAATGGTATGGCAGTTTACACTGTATCCTGATGTATAAGATTTTGAGAAACCTCTAACAATCATATGCAGATACTCTACCATCAGCTGATTAATTGTCTCTCAGCTAATGGACACACAATTCATGTATGTTGCCAACCAGCTACAGCAGGTGCTGCTCTTTAATATGAGTTTTGTAATGTATAAAAAGAGTGGGGGGGGAAAGGATTAATTATAGATTAAAGCTTGTGATTGCTGTGAGAAATTCGGAAAACTTTTTAAAATCTCTGGGGAACTATGTGTCACCCCGGAAATTGTTCTGCAAATTATGTGTTTACTTAGTTTGCTGAGCCTGAAATGGCTTTGGATTTCACTCAGAGCTCAGGGTTTTTAAGTTGTGGCGTTTGGGGATTCAGAACTATACTCACTGCATCAGCCTAAGGGAAAATATACCAAGTTAAGATACGTCGTTTGCTGAGTAAGATGCTTAATGGAAATGTGGCATCTGGTCCATCTGTTACCTAAAAGTAATGGACACTAAAATATCCATAGAATAATGAAGCATCACATTTTAGGTCATTTTTGGTGATGGATCGATGACGCTCACAAGATAATAGTTGATGGATAGAGAAAAGGAGACAGCGCGGAGAAGAGGAAGCACATATGTCGAAGTTGTATTAAAGCCCCACTATGTAGACGTTTAGTTGAATAAAAGAACAAAGACAGCTTTAAGAAAGGGACCTTAAATTACTTCTGCTGTAATCTGGTGCGATAGAGAAAGTTACAGGGGGGCAGAGTTTTTCTTTTTTAACTCAAACTCAAAAGAGCCATATTCGTCACCGGAAGAGCCGTATATGGCTCGCGAGCCAGAGGTTCACGACCCCTGATCTATCGTAACTGTGTATTCACGACACTGAAGTAAACGTTAAATACCTGAAGGGGGCGCTACAAGGGAAAAACGACATAGTGGGGCTTTAAATACTAAAATGTTATTTCATGTCAGAAAACGGTGCAGAGAAACAACAAAAAGGCAGAAAACAAAGATTTATAATTAGCAACGGATGAAATAACAATCTGGTTTCAGTAGCGAGTGTGAAGTTGAGAGTTGTCAGGCCCACACCACTGTACACATTGGGAAGAAATAATGAAACATTTGTCAGCACATTGTACACTGAAACTGTGTAAAACCGTCTGAACGTCCAAACTATTTCGAACTTATTTTATAAACAGTACTTTTGTTATTGATTTATTTATATATGAACAACCATTGGAATTCACTACTGTGTATATCAAGCTATCTGGCGAAGCATTCTCATGACTTTACATGCGAGGAAGTAAACACAGTTTACAAACATCCAGTTTTTTACACGGGTAACAAAAACAATCTCTCCCACAGTGAAACTCATAATCCAAAGGAAATGAGTTTCATGATGAACATGGAGAGGATATTTAAAAAAAGAATCCTGAAGAGCAAGGGTAAAGAAAGTAAATGTTTGGATGATACAAAATATGTAGACGATGCCATCCGTACACCCATTTCTGAATCATACCTTTATGCCAATAACTGCACCAAGACTCATTTATTTATCTGTCCCAATTTTACAGGAATTTAATCTATTTTCTTAACAACTCATAACATGTACAAGTCTCATTTATATATTTATTGTGCTGCCAATGACAAGATGCAACAATGCACACATACACACCTGTCATGCTGCATCTCCCTGATGTGTGTGTTAGCTGTACTGTGACCTGGAGGCAACAGCAGCAACATGGATTCTATATAATTAGCGTCTTCAGATGCACATACAATGACACGAGAAGTGAACCTATATAGATTATTTATGTATCATTTTCATTGTTGTTTGAATAAAAGAAACATTCGATGATCCATCCTAAACTAGTCCAACTTAAATTAACTGGAACTAAATTATTGGAACACGCCAAGGAAATACTGACCTTGTGTTAGTTTTTCATTTTAAAATGTCACCAAAGCTGAAACTACCATAAACCTAGCAAATCCCTGGAATCGTGTGATTGCATTTGGGTCCAGATACGAACCATTACATATGGTTGTTACCTCAGCTGGCTAATGGTGGTCTTCAACAATGCCAAACCTGATATTAACCCTGGCATCACCGAAAAGCTTATACCCAATCATGAGATGAACTCAAATGCTTATTCCAAACATTTACTGACATTCCAGAATACAACATTGTGATCATTCCATGGTACTTCAACATAATGGTCTCAAAAGTGGCCAATTGTGATACCCCTAGTTGACCAATTAAGATGAATGGTGCTTCAGCTCCATGTTCTACAGAAAAGGCCAGCGTTTTATGCGTATAAAAAAAAGTTCATATTCTTTGACTAAATGGATGACGATGGTTTACAAGTTTTATATTTCCGGACGATTTAAGCGGTCCGCAACGAGCCAAAGTTAGCACGAGTGCTGCTAACTGGAGCTGCTTCTCGTTCCAAATCGGCCCAAGTCCATATCCCGAGCCAACGTTTGCTTCTATTTGGCCTTCTGGGTTCAGCAGGCAGCCAAGTGTGCTGCCAGTCAGCTGGAATCGTCTTGACTCAGCTGCCAACTGTTTTGAGCAGGAGGGCACTGCCTCTCGACGATCATACAGAGCTGGCAGCCACAGATTGCAGATAGACAAGTCGGTTTCAACTTGCAAAACTCTCCGTAAATATTGTTATAAAAGAAATGATCAAGCGATTGAAAACTTCTGAATGTTGTCAGTCAAAATCTTCCCATTAATCACATTTGAAGGAACATTTTCACCACACACACATCTACAAATGTCATATTCACAGAAATAACAGTCCGAAGCCAGTGAATCATGTCTGTTTACACTAGTGAAATATTGATGTTCGAGATCTGTCAGCAGCATTGGGCTCAGCCCCTCCCCCTACCTCATCAGCTCCCCTGTTTACTAATATATGAACAAATATGATTTATTAATTTCCCCCCAGCTCAACCCAGACTCCAAATTGTCTCAAAAGTTTATGACTAGGTAATTTGCCACGCTTGTTAATCAGCCCGGTTTTGCAACTCTGAACACAATGAGGCACAGAGAAGAATGTTGAGCGCCGTCGTGGGACAATCTGATTAAATATGCACAAATTACAAAGCGGAGACGATTTTTCTCGTACGCGTCTCCCTCTCCCCGACGCCACGCCTTCTCGTGTCCCTTCTCATCTCCTGATAACTCGCATTCTGGGTGATAACTGTTCATCCGTGCGCCTGACAGTCAGCGCGCATTTGGAAGGTGTGTGTGGTCCTGCCAAGCAATGTCGAGCTCACAGACAGGATGGCAGCACTGTCGCGTATTAGAGTAATCATCGGGAAATTATCGCCCTTAAGTAGCTTTTGGACATCTGCAAGGGGTGCACGCATGCACACACAGACACACACACACACACACACACACACACACACACACACACACACACACACACACACACACACACACACACACCAACATACCTGACAGCGAACAGATGGACTCGGCACAAACTGAATCAGACACGCTGCTCTACTTTGAAAGAGTAATAATTTAAAACAAAACATTGGCGATCCCTTAGACTCGTCTTACAAATAAGCATATTAATGAAGCATTTTTTTGATGATGAAAGAAAAAAAGAAGAAGTCAGATGTTTATGAGCTGGGTTGGAGTTGTAGTTAGTCACAATATCCATTGATAATAATCCATGCTCTGCAGGCAGTTGAAAAAAAGTGACCAGTAAATGTAATAGTTGTGTGGTGACCTTCAGGGATACAAGAATAAGAACTATGAATTATATTGTTGCGTTGTATTACAACAAAAAAGATCATGCATTTCTATAAGAAGGAAAATATAGATAATTGTTCTTTTTTTTGTTTTGCTATAATGGTACTAATAGTTTGATGTGGTTCATCAATCGTTGCTCACTAAATCTTAGCATGTAAAACTTATTCTTTCACTACTAAATAAATAATTGCTATACCCTTTTCATGATCTGCGATATAAAGTACAAAAACACAACGCAATACAAAGTTGTTCTCTCATAAGAGCTACAACACAAACAGAAGATGAACACATCAGTCATGTCACTATTATTGGTACTGTAGCTATATTGCAGTGTCTCTTTGTTGAACTTTGAAAATCTCTTTTCAAAGATATTGGCTGCGCCAAACTATTCTTTTTTTTCTACCTATTCACCTCATTCATGTCCTTTTTCTTTAGGTGATGTGGCCAGACGTGCCTCGCACCACAAGCGTCTCTTTGAATTGGGCTGCTGTCAGGTCTGTTTTGTGCAGAGGTTTCTGAGAAAAAGAAAAAATAAGGAGAATTGGGGGCATATAGTGAGGGTGTGTGTCATCGAACCATCAGCTTGTTTCTGTAGGCTTTGATTTTGATGCAGCCCTCTTCTGCCTCTCCCCTCTCCTCCTGGTTCTCATTTCACAGGTGGACGAGCACATTAGTCCCAGCCCTAATCCATCACCATGGATCCCGGCTCACATGTCAGAAATACACGCTAACCGACACATGCGTGCACCCACATCGGCGGAACTTAAACGCACACATTCACCAAGGCCATGTGAATTGGGACGTGTGGAAGGTCAATGAAAAAGAACAATTCATTTGTACGGAAAAGGAGTAGAAGAGGGAATATGTATACCACACACAGAAGCACACACACATTGATGAATCTCATGTGGATAAGCCTTTAATGTTGGATTTAACACTCCTCAAATTGTCTTACTCTTTAGCTCAGCTCAGCCCAGCTTATGCATTTCACAGGCCGTTGCGTTGTTGCACACGGCTCCCCATCCATTTTCAGATCATTCCACGTCACTGACTGCTGGTGGTAGGTCCTCTTTAAGTATAGGGCACCAGCCCGAGGTGAAATGTTCCATTTTGACATTCATGCGGATTGTCATCTCTGAAAAAGCGGCTCAGTGGTGTTGCTGCTATCTAAGATGCTGCATTGTTGTGAGGAGATGTCAGCAGGAGCAAGAAATGTGAAAGAGAGGGGTGTGACGGAGCATGAACTGTGCTCATGGGCGTGTTGGTTGCCAATGATTTCACTACCAGATTTTGGCACTTTAAGATTCATATTTGAATTAGCAAATGTGTGGCCTTTACATGCACATTTCTGCATATCTCTCTCTCTCTCTCTCTCTCACAATTATGATTATAAACACTCTCTAACTAAAGTATGAACAAACTCCATCCAACTCCTAACTACTTCCGCCATGGGAGCAATTTACACCTTTCTCATCTCTCGATTGTGTCTGCATCCACACGACTCAGGTTTTTGTGTGTGTGTGTGTGGGGGGGGTATGCGTATGTGCGCATGTGCGCTGTATGAAAGACTTCATCCCAATTTGCAGCATAAAAAAAGAAAGACTATCACAGACAAAACACTGCTGCCCATGACTCTTGCTCACCTACCACAGGCTCCATGCCAACAGAAAACCTTCACTGGAAGTTAATTCATGAAAGAAAGGAAGCAGTACTGAGGCAGCGCCAATTATAAAGCTTTATGGCTAGTTCATTTTATTCACCACAGGTTGTTTTTGCTCTGCAGAGTAGAGCCAAGCTGTGTTTTCACTCACTAAAACTGCTTGTTTATATGTCTCTCATCTTTGGAAAAATGTCTGCAATACCCTTTGTGCAACATAATGTGAGCAGCAAAAGACAGCCGCAGGCTAGTGCAGTTCAAAAACTTTGTTTGTATAAAAGATGGAGGCATCTGTCAGTCACAGCCCAACAATTCTAATGTTTTATCACTTTCCTCTCTGAAGGGAACAGTAGAACAATTCCAGCTTCGCAGTGACGTTTGAACCCCTTCCTGGCAAAGAAACTTCTGGACCACAGTGTTTAGAACTTAAGTTGAGCCCTTTGTACCTGCGTGTCTGGCTCGGTTTGCGGGGACAGACTCCGACGTATAACGCTTCACCAAGCGTCACATCATTTAGTTATTCATTATGGCCGTTTAGTGTTGAGCGTTAGCGTGACGGCTGACGACGACTGAGCCACTGAGCCGCTGCAGCTCCGTGAGACCGGCTCCACTCTGCAAACAGTTTAGGATGAAAATGACTCTCTCGCTTCTTTAACCTTTGCAAAACAAAACCTTTGCGAGAGTGTTATGAGATCTTAAGATAGATTCATCTTTGACAAATTATGTGGTCCTGCTGAAATGTCAGCGAAAAGCGATATTAAGCAAAGAATGCTCATTTTGGAGGACTTGCTGGCTTTTTCGACGGATCTCTTGGATGTACATTTTATTACATTTGTAGTCTTCACCCTGACAGCGAATAGAGAGACATAACTTGAGCCATTTTATCAGATTGTGTGCAGTTGGTTCCCTTGTCCGCACAAAAGGCGTGATACGTATTTATACACATATGCAATAGTCTTACACGCGTGAAAATACTTTAATGTAATGTAATGTAACATCTGTGGATTACTTTTGATTTCTACATTACTCACATGCCCAATGAAAGAGTTATAGGTCGCAAAATTAATTCCTACTCTTTATATTATTCGGGTATTTATATGTATATAGAGAATTATTTTATGGCAGACTTAAAAATAGATTGGGCGGTCTCATGCTGCTATGCTTTTTAGCAGATATAACTATTCAAACCTGTAAAACAAATACGTATTTGTGTATTAATCATGTTGGTTATTAACTGCAATTTCTGGTCTTTTGTGTGTCCACAGTGCCGGGCTAAAGTGGTGCACTTTGGGAACCAGAGGAAGAATAGCAATTAGGTGGCAGGAGTTCAATTTCATACTTCGATCTGATGAAATGTCAGCCAGTACATCTTTGAGAATACCAATACACAAAGGTCAAATGTTGTCACTGTGAAATAAATTCCAGTGAAGAGGAGTATATAATTGTGTGGCAGTACAAATGCATTTAGGAATGAAACGATGTGTAAATGGAGCAGGATTCCTGAATGAAATAGAAATGAATTAATCATTGAATCATTAGATCAAGGAATAATCACGGTTTTCATTAATGCTTTCAGTTATGACACCACGAGTGCACCTTGTTCCATGAACACCTGTTATTTACACTATTCATTCCTCTCAGCAGTCACATTACCGTTGCATAATGTGGATCAACAGAAGCCACTTCTTCTAGGCATTCTGTTTTGTTTTGATCATCAGCTCGCAGGGAACTTTGTATTAATTTTCTACAAATGGCAATATACTGTACAATGACAGTAACTTGGCGATCAGAAATATGGCTGGTTTTGACAGAGAAGACCACAAAAGGATGGAATGTGTTTGGGTCCTTTTTTCAGATAGTTTGTTTCGTTTTATTCTTAAATGATGGTTAATACATTAGTAAATTGGCTTTTTTTCATGGCAGACTACCATATGTGAACCACTGTTCTTCTGGTTTCCACCCTTATACCAATCTGTTGGTCAGATGATTAGATATTCTTCCATTTACTACATATGAATATAACAGCCCTGAATTCCATCCTACTTTTTTTACATTTTGAGTGCATTTATACCGTGTGATAATACAGTCTTTTCAGATCTTAAAATTAAAATCACGACATCACAAAATAACTAAATGTTTCCTTTATATAAGTCAATTCTCTAACCTTAGGGACTCACCATATTGAATCATGGCCACAAACTGAAGCCATGTTTTAGAAGTCAATCGTGGAGCAAATCAGACTCGGGGATGCCATCTCTGATTCTGAGTGGAAACCCAATTGTTGCTTTGCTTCTTTCCGTCATCTGATTGTTGAGCAAAGAGTGAAAATGTACTTGTTTAACTTTAAAAAGTTGCATAGATCATATTGGTCTTTTGACGTTGGCTTCTGTATTTCTTCACAGAAGACATTTTGGCACGTCACACCGGTGGGAAATAGTTTTTATCAATGATGGCAGAATTCCATTGTGCTGCTTTGATTTCATGGTCCTTGAATTGTGCCTGCTGGCCCACTGTCACTCTCGCTGGAACACTTACGTGTCGATCACACCAGACGAGACTTGTAAAAGCGCAGCCGCTTGAAAGAAACGCCTTGGCAACAACCTGTGGAGCGGGCCTGCGTGTGCAACTGGGCGATAAAACTCGTGTGATCGACCCCTTAGGTAGAACAGAGCACGCCTTAGTTTTATTAGTCACACCTGAGCATTTGCTACGATGACAAGTCAAAATGTCCACAGTGAGAGAGGCATGCTGGATGTTTGTGACCTGTAACAGTAGTATTTTGTAATAATTATGCGTGGGAAAGAGGACTTTTTCAACCACCGGGCTTCATGCGACCTGCAGTCTGGACTGTGGCCACTAAGCCGAATTCTCCTTAAAACCGTGCACTGTTACTGAGTTACTTGTGCCGGAATTCCTTGAGAGAGCAGGAAGAGGTAGAGTCGAGGTGACATTTAAATTATTCAGCAGTTTATTCTTAAGTTTGGGGCCAACTGTAACTGATCCACTTGGCTGAGAACCCGTCACAATGTGAGCCAGGTTCACATGTGATTTGTCAGATACAAAACATTTGTTTTCACAATGCATTCTGCTTTTATCTTCAGCTCGATTAACATTGTGTTGTCCTAATTGATTTAGTATTGTTAAGGCTGTAGATAGTGGTGTTGTGTGATTATATCACATTGATTGTGTTTGTAATAATTTATATATTTACCAGCCTCAGTATTCATCCACAGGTTGTGGTAGCAGACATTTATTGTTTTACTCGCTAACTTCTTATTTTACTGCTTTTGACTGTCGGTCACCAGTTCCCACAATCTTGACCCCACTGCTGGTTTGTCCATGTTTGTGTCCATATTTCTAAGTAAGTAAACAACTCTTTAACAAGTAAATACCCGCTTTAGGAGCACAATGGTTTGTTCAATACTGAGAAATCCTCGGAATAATCTTTCAGGACGTATAGCAGTGAATCGCGGCGCACTCTCTAAATCACATTCCAACCCACGGCGATTGGAGGATCGATACGCAGCTCGGCTCTCGTAATGGACTGGGTCTCTCTTCCGGTTTCTCTCCGAAGGCTTACAGTAAGGATGGCCCTTCTGCCCATCTGTGGGCACTCCCAGCTCACTGTTCGGATGTCTGAGACATAATGTCTCTATTGCTGGACTTTATCCAGCCTGATAAGCAGAACGGCAACTGAGTGGACCAGAATCTGCTGGCACGCCTCCCATTTACATTTGAACAGGATTAGGTCCACTGCCTGGAATTTTTTTTGTTTTTCCCATACTGCAAACTTCAGATGAGGAATAGGCCTCAAAAGACACTTGTCATTATTCACCTTTTAGAGCTTGCACAGACTGTGTGAGGATTATTTTTACATTCTTTACTGTTTTTTCTTCAGAATCTCCAACCAACAGATTTTGTTCCATCGTTCTCCAAATCCCTTCATCTAAAACAGTAATCTCCAAGGACTTCATTTTTTTTTTATCGGCAAGTCTTTCTTTTTTGTTTTATTTTGGACATATTTTAAGTGTCCTTAAAAAAATAAAAATAAAAGAATTTCCCAAAATGGTGAAAGAAGATGGGCTTTGTGTTTAGTGTGTTTTCATCAAAGCTCAGATGTCTGAATTCAAACTTCATCTTCTGGCTACATAAAGAGCATATTGGACTTTTTCAAGTTTGGTGGAATGAAAACTAAACATAGAGTGCATAGAGTGTGCAAAGAGTCAGTGAGTGTGTGTTGGTGTGTCTGACGGGCCCCTCCTCTCTAAGCTGGCTACATTCCCCAATCACTTTCCCTCAGTGAAGGAGACGTTGGACTACTGCGTACAGTGCTGACATTGGCAGTGTTCAAAATGGACCGCTGTATCACAGAACAACACACTTTGCTACCAACGGTGGTCCCTCTGTGTGGAGTGTGCATGTTCCCACACTGGTAGCACGGGCTCACTCCGGGTTCTCCGACTTCCTTCAACGGACCAAAGACCTGCAGCTCAGGTGAATTGGAGACTGTAAAAATGCCCGTGAATGTGAACGTTGAGCGTCAATGGTTGTCTGTCTATACATGTGTGCTGCGATAAACTGGTGACCTGGTCAGGGTGAACTCTGCCCAATGTCAGCTGGGATCGCCTCCAGTGCCACCCCCGACCCCTAAATAGGATAAGTGGTTTGGATAATGGAATGGAATGTATCAAATTGCATGAAGTTACAAATGTATCCATCATAGTGGACAATAGATGTGCATCGAATCATTTGAGATGAAGCATTACACACTTATTGCATAAGAACCCAGGATACGGCTGATCACAACATGACAGTCAAACCGCATTAGATTTTCCCCCACTCTCCCCTGACACAACTGACAGCTTGCTGAGCACAGACACACATACTGATATGTCTGTTGCATCGCAGAGGAGGACATTTGTGTCACAGCTGTGGCTGAAAATCAGATGATGGCCGAAGGAGTGAATGGAGGCAACTGGTTTACGGAAAGCCAAGCAGACTTGCATCCAACGGATTGTCATTTCTAGGTTGCATTTACTTCAATTTGTCGTCATAGCACTGGACAGGATGCGCCGATGTAGCGGCTTCTGCCTGCTGGTCATTTTCTCCCTCTCAATTCCGTTGTTGGGGACTCTTGGCTCACTAAGTGCTCCAAATGGATCCGGCCTCCTGCCAGCGTCTCTCTCTCTCTCTCTCTCTGTCTCTGTCTCTCTGCAGCCCCCCCCCCTTTTCAGCTACCACTCTCTCAAACTGCTTCTTTTTTCCCTTTTTTTTTTTTTTTTACATATCATGAAATAAAATCCGGCGAGTAAAGTATAGATGTTGGGAGATGAGTACCGAATAAAATGTGATTTGCTGAGAGAGTGGTTTTACAGAAGAACTTACAAATGTGACCTCTGAGATCACCAGCTGGGTTTGTGAAAGACGGGAAACGTCTTTTAGAATCTGCTGAGACGTTTGTGAGAACTTGATAAGGAGATTAACTGCCAATTACGACACATGTCTTTTCTGCTCCATGAAGTGAAAGCTGTTCTCTGGCCACCACACACCTGTCCGTGTTTATGAGTCCTGGAATAACTTCGAGACATGACAGAGGAGGAGGTGAGCCGGAGAGAAGATGGGGCGGATCTAAAAGTTAAGCAGCATTTTGATATTTGTACTTCTTCTGTGTGTTCCTCCGTGATGGGCTGGCAGCTGGCGCCAAAGCAGGCTTTCAGTTCAGCAAACATCTGGGTGTCCCCCAGACTGCTAAATGTGTGCAAAAAGAGAGAGAGGGGGAGGGACAAGCTGCATAACAACGCTGGTCTACAGGCGAAGGATAATATGTCAGAAAGAAAGGTTAAAAAAGAGAGAAACAAAGTAGCTTTCGGCATATCTTATTTTATAATCAGCTGAGGAATTAGGGAAATATGTAAAATTGTACTGCATACTGATTTCCCTGAACAGTCTTTTGGCAAACAGCCAATTCACGTTTCTTACACCATAATCTCTTCATTTAGACGTCCGCACACAACTCAAACTGACAATTCTATTCATCAGGCTTTTCTTTTCTCTTTTTTTCCTCTTTTCATCCACTCTGCAGCATTTGAAAAAATGCCTAAATCCTCCAGTGCATCCTCCAGGTGGTTCACATATCTGCACGACGCCGACGCCCATACTTGATTGGATTTTGTTATCTCCGGAATGGTTTTAATCAGCCGATCACAATTAGCTGCAAGAGAAACTAGCCACAAAGAGAGTGAGAGAAGGGGCTGAAGGTGTGCGATTAATCACAAACATTGTGCCAAATACAGACTTATTTTACCTGAGGTCAGTTTGTAATGAGACGCTGGATGTATGGGCGGTCAAAGCAACAATGCTTTCATGGCCAAGCTGTCAGTCCGGCATCTGGCAACTTTTTTTCTCAACAAAAGGACCAATTGAGCGTGTGCTTTAAATGGAAAGTGAAGAGCTTTGCATAGAAAATACTTGACTCGAGAGACGAGACAATCAAACAACTGACCTTGCATTTCTTTTTTTTTACAGTTGAAGAGGAGGCTTCTGTATTTCCTCTTTTTTCTTCTTCTTCTTTTCCTCTGAGGTGTTGTTACCTGAATCAGTGGGCTGCCCAAATGCCAGGTACACCATTTTGTTGAAAGGCACAGAGGGAGAGCAATTACTAGAAAGTTTTAATTTGTGAAAACTGCAAGTAAATACCCACATGCACCAAGACATTTCCCTCTCAGCATGATGGTATGCAAATCATTCCACCGCTGATAGGTGCAGTGGGACTAATCAGTTATTGTGAATAGATAATTAACTTTATCAACACCTAAAACTTGCCATTTTAGAAAATATATAAAAAAATGTCAGCTTGTCATGTGTGTTTTTTTTTCTGTCAGCTACATTCTATGTTGTCTTAAACTATAATCCATCCCTGTAGACTTCACATTTTTCTCTGCAACATTTGTTGTAACACTCCATTGATTGAAGGATAAATTCAAGGATTAAGTGGACAAAAAACGACTTCAAAATTTGTGTTTCTTTTATTCCAAATTACAGTCAGACAGGGGAGAAAAAAGGGCATATATGAAAGTATTACACTTCTATACCAATCTTATAATACTTCTTCTTATAACCTTTTCCTCACTTAAAAAACGTGTTCATGTTGAATGACAAAGTAAAAGCTGTAACTCCATCGACTTCCTGCAGATGCTGTTATATGTGTTAAAGAATTGCACTGACACTGATTTAGTTGCATTTGTTATAATCCACAAATAACTTTTCACAGCATTATATTTTATTTATACATTTGGTAATTGCATGCTTGCTTTGAAAGCCACCTTCAGAAGTCTTTAGAAATCTCAACTTGAATAGTAGATCATGATGAAAAGCTGAATCGTAAACACCTGAGAATGATGCACCTTGTGAGTTCCTTACAAGTTCATCAGGAAGTAATTAGGATATTACAAGATAATTACTTCAGTTGATTTTTAACCATGTTTATTGCTTTAAAAATATTTAAAAAAATGTTTCTTAATATGTAGCACTGCAGCAGAAGGCCCGTGGTGGCTGTGCTGGGCTCAGCCTGAGCTACCCAAACGTGCACCCAATCAAAAGTTGATCAATATTTTTTTGGGACGGAAAATAGCACAAACAATACCACTACTGGCCCTAACTTCTGATTGGGTGGGCAGCCCACAGCCCCATCCTCTCATGGTAATGCACAAACACACAGAACTCTGGAACAAACTCGTCCAATGTTTGTTGACGCATTTCATGCACTTTTTCCCAAGAGTTTGGCCTTCCTCTCAGTTCCCGAATCAGTTACTGACGTCTATAACAAGCCTCGTGTTGCTTCTGCCGCTAGCCGCGCTTGATTGGTTGATTTATTGGTTTTCTTTGCACCATTCAGTTTTAGTATGAATAAGACTACCTTCTAGTTCTGTAAACATTGGTTATCCTGAGAAGACCCATTTGCCAGGATTACAATTTTATTTGAGGACTAAGCTCATTATGGAATGAAATGCTGCTTCACCATCTCATTTATGTGTTTTGAAATACATTTTATTATTTATAGTAAGCTTTAAAACAGTACTTTATTAATCCCTTTGGGTATATAAATCTTCTGTATTGAAACTATTTAATCACCTCATACACAAACACACAGCGATAAGCTGGAGAGGCCTGAGGCCACAATAGCGGGAGCTTACATCTGATCAAGCCGTCTTCTTGACAGATGTATGTGCCATCTGGCAAGGGATTCGCACCAGCAACCGGCTAGTTTTCCACTTCTTAAATCTTTGGGCAGAACTGTACAAGTTGCCTCCTTATTATTTATACCAGCCCACCCTTATATTGCAAGCTTCCACTGGCCCTGCTGCAGCCTAGTGTGTCCGTAGTTTATCTCCTTGATTTCGGTATTTTTGTGTGCATAATAAAGTATTCTCTTTTTCATAGCAGACATTTGACTTGTCATTGTAGGGAATGTAAAAGTTTAATAAATAACATTAACAAGGCCAAGACAGTGTGACAGGGGCCAAGCATGCAATACAGGGACTGTGAAATTCATTATTTACGCCTGTGCTTTCAAGGTAATATGCCTTTCGGTGGAAAAGGCCTATTGGATTAAATTAGATACATAATATTGAGGCTTTGCTAGACAACCTGCACACACTTCGTCAAATGCTGTTTTGAGAAATCTTTAAAGATTTCCCATGACATGTTTTAGGACATTTACAGATACTCTGCTGTGAATAAAATAATAAATAAAAAATGTCCTTATCTGAAAATCTATTTGTTTCAGTTGAGTTTGCTATATGTCCACATATCCACATCTCATTGTAGAATTACATTGTTTTAATCATCTTTTAAGTTGTGTTGATTCCTTTCTTCGTTTCAGAGGGGAAATAGAGTTTAGGGTCAGCTACTGTGACATCTTGCGACATGGCATTGAATTAAATGATGATATAATACTTTTCTTAAACTCATAGTTGCTACAGCATTATCAAATATATATATGGTTTTCAAACTGTTGTCAAACGGTCTGTACAGAAATACGAAGAATTTAAACATTATTAAATACTGGTCTGATAAAGCGGTGTTCTATATAAATGAAATGTTCAGTTTCAATGTCACTAATGCCAATATATTAAAATTAAACATATGCTATCCTTACTGATATATAGCAGAATATTCAAAGATTAAAAACATTAATTAATCCATGCAAATTTGCTGAAGTTGTAAAGGACTATGTCCTCACTAACCGCTGTGCAAACTATCTACCATAATTGCTTTTATTGAATATTATGAGCCCTATACTTCTAAACTTTGTGTTTTCTCTCCAGTTCACAATATAGTTTCTCCATACCTGGAAATCATACACAACTCTTGGAAAAGAGAGCAGAGAAGATGTTTAGAGATCTATCAAAAAGGTAGAGATTGAAAGGATGTGGGGGAAGAGGGAGGACATTTTACGAAGAAAAATGCTCTTTTCTTTCCGTTGTTCTCGGGTTCAATCAGGTCTATATCATAGCTCCGAGTTATATAGTCTGCTGTATCATTTCAGAAGGAAAATATTTATTCTCATCTTCCACTACTCCCATGTGTCGGTACACATGAACAGAGATGCACACAATTACACCGCACAGGCCTCCTCTTTGCAAACGGAGAGACGGATCGATGAGGACACCAAGATCAAAAGAGAAGAAGGGGTGGGGGGTACTCTGATATAGATCGACATTAACTTGGCATGTACCAAATAAATGTTGAGGTGGGGGGGTGGGGTATTGGGATGTAAAAACCCTGTGGTAAATCAATTCTTGCCAAGCGTGCATACATCTGGAACAGGTGTTCAAGGTAGTGGGACACGGTGTTGAAAGATAAATCGCCATTGATGATCTGCGACAAAATATGTTCTCCTTTTTGTTGTGACATGTTGCACACAGACATGAATGGATGCTTACGTGTTCTTTACAAAAAAACAGCAGACAAGTATCAAATCTGTGTGTAGGTTGTTCTTCAGCATTGTGTGATTCTACATGCGGTACAACATGAGGCTTGCTTGATCAGACGTGTGTGTGTGTGTGTGTTTGTGTTTGTGTGTGTATGTGTGTGTGTGTTTATGTGGTAAACAGTCTCCATGAGTCCAGAAAGGAAGAGAGGAGAAAGCCATTAGAGATAGGAACCTTGGTCTGAGGCGGCATCTAATGCACGACTACTCAGCCAGTCAACCAAAGCATGCTTATCGTGTCCAAGATACACAAAGGGAACAAGCACACATACACGCGCACACACACACACACACACACACACACACACACAAACTGACACACACGCACAGACAAAATTTCCCCGGGGCTGTCGATCCAATCTCTTTTTCAACAAATATTTAAAAGGCAGGAAGGCATTCAAGTTCAACCGAGCAAAGCACGTTGTAAAGTTTCTATAATTTCCATTGTTGTATTCACCAAAGGAAAGTAATTAAGACAGACTTGGTGAAAAATATACAATTTTATGATTAACTTTGATTTAATTCATATTTACTAATGACCCTTAACATTTTCATTACATCAATGACTATTTTTAAAGCTATATAATCTATTTAATGCCGATACAGTTTTATATGTAGTCTGCCTTTCCAATATAGGATTCAATTAACATTAGCAAGCACACAAAATAATGACAACAATTTAAATTGTCACGTTCCACATGAAGTCTGGCGTTTGCCATACAAGAGACCCGTCCCCCCCTTTGCTGACAGGTTGATCTGTGCTGGCATGTATTGATGTGGCCTGGAGCCCATTCTTAATCTGCTCTCTGAGATAATGTCGCCTGGGATGGAGAGGTTGAGGGTAGAGTGGTGGTTAGGGGGAGATAAGCCAACGTTGCACACAAGTGCTTTGTTTATGATGAAGTGGTCCAGGCAATTACATTAGAGGCACATGAGAGCCCATGTCTCTCCGTCTCTCTCTCGCTCCCTCTCTCTCTCTCCATATCTTTCCTTCCCTCCGTCTCCCTCTGATTCTGTCACCCCACTAACACTCACGTCACTGCCAGTGAAAACCAGGAGACGCTTTTCAAACCTTATAGAACCAGCAGTCGAGGTCCGTATAAGACCTGGCATGATTCGCCGAAAGGGAGGGAAGATTCATGACGTTACACAAGTCAGCTCCAGCACCTGAACGCAACATCCCTCTATTGAAAGTATCTGTTCTCTCTTTATTGGAGGCCGTGAATTAGGAGGAGTAATTGACTGGAGATGCATGAGTGCAGGCGAAATGCTTTATGGTCCAAATGTCGGTTAACTTCAGAGGATTCTCCACTTGATGGAGAAGAGGACGAATGGAGTAAAGAGGAGAGAGTTGCAGCACAACACCTAAGCGTTGAAGAGTAATTAAATGGCCTATTCACTCTTACATCTCGTCTACCTTTATGGAAACAAGATACATTGTATTGAAAAAAGGGAATTTATTTAAACCCACGGGCACATTTTACGATTTTACCAGAGACGGAGAGAGATGAGAAACACCTCTTTTGAAAGTTAAATGGAGTATTTAATTACTTATTAAGAGATATATATATGAATAAGTATTTAATAATGTAATCCCCCTGCAGCCGTTTCAAATGTTTTATATATCTACTGTAACGTCCTATTCTGCGTCTGCTCTGTGTCTCCTCTGTCTTGATTAGTTAATTCACTTCACCTGCCCTCAGCCACTCCTGTCTCCCTGATTGTCTCATGCCGTACACCTGTGTTTTTCCCCTCTATTATGTGTCAGTCTTTCGCTTGTGTTCTGTCGTTTTGTTTGTATTAGCTAAGGTCTCGAGTAGTGTCTTTATAAAGGTCACTTATTCCTGTATTAGTTGATTCCTGTCAGTTTTATATATTTTATAGTTATATATATATATATATATATATATATATATATATATATATATATATATATAATCTACTGTACAGAGATGACAACAAAACATCTTGCGATGCATTATGAAAGTAAGCGGTAGCTTCAGATTGTCAGCCAGATGTCAAGAGTATCAACTATTTTTTGCTTTCACATCTGGGTTTGAAACTTCTCCCAGCTCATTAAGCAGTAACGCATGAGAATATAATTAGTACTAAAACCCAAATCCTCATTATGTGGCGCAGCACAGGCGTAGCGCCATGGAAGACAGCCACCAACACAGTCTTGCAGCAGGCCAGATGGACAGTGTGGCTTAATGTTGTCATGTCACAGGGTCCATATGTTGCTCGGTGTCTGATTTCACTTGGTTTAAGTGGTTAGTGTTGGAAAGACTCCTCAGAGGCAGCCGGAGAGGGGAGAGATTGAGATGCAGAGGAGAGTTGCAATACCCAGAGGGAAACCGGCTCCGACATATGTGGAAGCATGTAGCTCCTTTGGGTGGTGGAGGGAGAGGAGCGGAGCGGAGAGACTCCTCCGAGCCGTGGGGAGAAGGGTGTGATCATTCTGTCATGCAGAATTACTGTCACTATGTACACACACACACTCACGGACGCACAGCAAAGGACACACAGGAAAGGACACACAACAGCAAATGTGTACAAACGCAGACACGTCATAATGCTGGTACGATATACCGTGGCAGCCCCCACACACACTCACGCACATCTCCACCTGTACGTTGGTGACGGCAGCTCCCTCAGGTGGAGCCCGGTGGGGGCTTTCTTTTTCTGCACCGGCACCTGTCACCTGGATCATGCAAACCTCCACTCTCCTCCGTTCTCGCTCTCTCTCAGCCATTCCCAGGCATGTCAAGCCAGTCAGATATTATAATTCTGCACTTAGAGACATGCTCACTTATGGAGATGCCGTTTTCCAGCTAAGCTCCCGGAAGTTTGGCCTCGGTCGTGAAACTGTCAACAAAGAGAGTTGTGCATTTGCAGAATATAGGGAATAGTCTGAACATTGAACATAATGAGTAGTATTTTTGTAACTTTCATGACAAATGTAAGTCAACTTTCATCCTACTCAGAGAACGTAATAATATCACTTTAGTTGGTAAACTGTGACTAATACACAAACTGTCACAACACTACCAAATTAATGGTGGTGACATATTGATATGAATTTATATATCTATATGCATATATCTCACGACCACTAGCAATTTATTTTACATCTAGGAGATATGGGGCTTAATACTTGGCTTCTACAGGCAAACATTAATTTCCTTTAAGCTCTGATCGCTGCTCAACACACAGAAGAACTGATATCTACCTTCCATTAAATACTGGTTGAAACAGCCAAGGACTCAACTTCTAAAATGTCATTCGACATTGTTGTAATTATTGAATTGCAATACAAAAACTGTGAGCCAACCAGCATGTGTTGTCTGTCTATGGTCAGAAGTGACTGAGTGGAAAATTACTAAAACTATATTAGTTATGTGTGTATGTGTCTGGGACGAGAAGAAGCCGGAAGCACAGATGGGTGCATTAGAAAACAGCGGGAGCTTATGGTTAATTTCTTCACAGCCACACATCTCCGCGGGGGGTTCAGATATAATTATTTCACATGCACTTTTGCTTTGAGTCATCATCGGAAGACATTGTAATTCTGGGAGTAAATGGCTGCTGACTTTCTTTTTTTTAAGAAGGCAAGAGAAGGTTGACGGCAGTTAGAGGCCTTGCTGCCCATTTTTAAAGGTCACAAGTGGCAGGGAGAAATCTTTAATACAACTGTGACAGCAGTGGGCATCCATATTCTCTCTCTCTCTCTCTCTCTCTCTCTCTCTCTCTCTCTGTCTCGGTCCCCCCCCCCCCGGGTTGGTGGGGGGGGGACACCAACCCAGAGGAACATCCCAAGTTCAAGTATGGTTCTCTCCCCTCCTTAACCACTGACTCTTCTAATCCCCCTTCATTTCCTGTGCCTGTTTATTTATTCTCATGCATCATTCCTCATCATCCTCTCCTTGATGCCTCCTTGATGTCTTCTTCCTCTCTGTGTCCCTCCTGGTCAACTCCTCCTCTTCTCTTTTCTGCATCCTTATGTTTCCTCTTTGCGCATCTGTCTTTTCCGCCTCTGTTTCTCTCTTCCCATACAACTCACCATCAATTCAATAGCCTTTATTGGCATGAATGTCATACAAATTGTTCCTAATTGTTTGCCAAAATGCCAAAGCCTCGATGAAGGATTCTCTGAAAGGAAAAGAGAAAAACAAAACTTCATCCACATTAGTGAATGAATCTCCCTTTCTCCATCTGCAGTTAGTTTTGTCTGGCCACTTATGGCGAGGATTAAAGCTATGATGGAGTGCAAAGATGAAGGCTCCATCATCGTTATTATTATTATATCATTATATTCATGATTTAGCCGCATTACACAAGTCCTTTGGAAGTAAACAGAACATTGCCGGTAAAGACTAGCCTCGACCCCTCTGCTATGAACTGCCTTCAAGGACACTTTGATATTGCAGACTTTATTAGGACACCCTTTATTTGGGTATGCAAGAGAAGGAAACTGTCATTCAGGAATAAGATGTAAATAAGATGTAAAGTTGAGGTGTGGGAGCCGATAGAATTTAGATAGGGGAGGGTTTACAGAGCATCAGCTGTTGCCTGTCAGCAACTCACCAGAAAGGCTAAATCATAAGGACTTTGATCATATTTGAATAAAAAGACTTGATCAGGTCAATACAAGTTTTTGAAAATGTCGGTTTACAAGTACATGCTCTCCCCCCCCCCCCCACACACACACACATCTGCTTGACTTGCTGTTTCATCATTCCAATCTCCCGCACAGTCGGCAGCAGAGAGCGACAGAAAGATGAGAGCGAATGGAAAACGAACGAGCATCGTCTCACATTTATGTTGCAAGGAGACGGAGCTAAGGAGAGGTAGTAGTCAGAGGGTCAATGTGATGTCGAAATGAAATCCAACTGTTTCACATATTGATAGAAAAAAGACCTAACACTAGCAGTGAAAAATATTGAGCTGCTCATTAGTTTCACGGTATCCAGCAGCTGCTAGGGATTTTATGACACGTTCCTGCTCGCCGGTAGATATGGATGGATGATTAAAACACGATGATTGACATAATGGCATGAAAAGCGAATGGGTTATGCTCTGGTGAATGTTCACTGACCAAGAAGAAAGAGAGGGCTGGGCAAGCAAAGAGCTAACAAGCTGCCGAATAACAGAAGGACGCTATTATTCATTTGATTCAAGTCAGTGCAGCCTTTTAAGGTGCATTTCTCCAGGAGGGTTTGAGCGTTTAGAAAATAGGGATGCGAGGTCGAGAGAGGATATTGACAATGTGTCTGGGCAGAGACGTGGATACACTGTGAGATCTCTGCTCAATCCACTCGTCTCCAGGTATCAATAGCAAAATGTCCCCGGGGATCCCCACTTAGATTAAACTCTGCTTTGGAGCTTTCTTTACTGCAAAGCTTGTAACAATTTGTAGCGCTATTATATGGTAGCTTGAATTAGGTGAGGCTTACATGGAATCAATGAGGGCACAATACAAGTAAATGCATCTCCGTTTAACATGTGTCCCTCATTATAGAATGCAACACACCACACACACACACACACACACACACACACACACACACACACACGTATGTACATTAAGTGTTCAAATTCCAAGCACTTTCTCTTCATCAATTATTATACAGTTAATCATATTCAGAATGACTTAAAGCTGCTATCTGATGGATATTATTGGGACCTCTAAACAGCTGACACACAGTTAGCAACCAGCTGGTGAACATAGTAGAGCATATAGAAGACAATACTTCTGTGTATGTTTGATTTAACCGCCTCCTCTCCTTCCTGCCATGTGTGGACTTCCTCCCTCTTTATACAGCTGCTCCGAGTGTCACGTGTCAGGTGTGTGTGTCCTGAGACAGCGGAGGTGTCAGACGCCAAAGCACTGGCCAAGCTGTGTGATTTGACGCATCGTGAGCGAGAACGGTTTGTAGCGTAAAAAAAAAAAAAAACGGTGTTTTGAGAACGTGTGAGTCGCCACAACTAGAGCCAGCCAGAATATATCAAGCGATTGCATAATTCTCCTGATGGAGATAATAATGAATCAAATGTATATGTAACAGCCGTGGAAGCACTGCACATTGTATGTAGGTGTGTGTGTGTGTGTGTGTGTGTTTTACTGCACCTGCATGAACTACATCTGACATTGTGTGGTCGAGTGGTGGGTATGGGGGAGTTTGGAGAGCAATAGATCTGCACAGAAAAAGAGAGATGGGAGGCAGATTTCAGTTTAAGGTGCTTGAGGAGATGATCAGGATAAAGAGGATGAACGAGGGAATGTCATGCGGTCTGTGAGAGGGAGAAGTACGTAAAGTACGTCTCTCGGGAGTTCTGCTGTTTTACAGAAGCAGGAATAAAAGTTGATTTACACCACATGAACTTTCCATTGTTTTGATGTTGTGGTGCTGCACCCATCATAGAGTATCTGACCTTGCGTGTTGTATCCGTTTTAATTAAAGAAGAACTCTGAAGAGACAATGAGGGAGATTACTCTAAATAGATGTAAAAAAGCTGCTCTGTAACTTCAGGGCCTCATAGGAATTTGAGGATATTCTGGTGATTAGCGTCATCAATAATCATAATCCGAGCCTCCTGTGCCTAATGTGATACACACTTTAACGGTAACACATAAGGATAAAAACAATGTTGTTTAAGCTGTGTAATGGCGCTGACGTCCAACTGCTGGGATTATTTTACCGCAGGATGTAAAATAGGAAGAGCACAGCAAGTGTAACCTCGACCTTTCAAAGGAGTATAAAAACCTCTGCACATGCACTCCAACTCACATTTTTCCCTTGTGGAAACACATTTCCCCCCGAACGTCACTAAACCTGTAATTACGTTGTTTAATGATGGTCAGAGGGTCATTATGTGTGCGCACATGTGTGTCTTTCACTTTACGGTTCCCTTTGATCGCATTATTATTAACCAGGTCACCGGCCTATAATAGTGTTCACAATTCCCTTAACACCAATATGTATGACTTTATCTGCAGGAGAATCTGGAGAGACCACAGCAGCGTTTATGATTAGATTAGATTAGATTTTATTCATCCTCAAGGGAAATTTCTTGAAATATACAATAAAATATATTGGGGCACATCACATATAAGAATTTAAAGGAAATGAAAATGTTAAAATAAAGATGAAAGTATATACAGTGTATCTAAAGTATAAAGTGACAGCGGTGCAAGAATGTATTGATGTTCAATTTGAGGAGGATTTGGCCAGAGGTGATTTATAAAGTCTAATAGCAATGGGCAATGTTCTCCTGTCGGTCCTTGTGAAGCGGAGCTGAAGCAGGCTGGAGAACGTGCCCTGCTGTCCCTGCAGGAGGAGCTGGAGAGGGTGGTCCAGGTTATCCAATATGGACAATATGGAGAAAAAAGTCCTGTTCCATTCCACAACCTTAATTTATCTGGCCAAGACCAGAAAGATGGTGGTGGACTTCAGGAGGTAGGCGACAGCTTCTGCACCTCTGAGCGTCCTGGGAGTGGACGTGGACATGGTGGAGGAGTGCAAGTACCTAGGCGTCTCCATCGACAGCCGACTGAACTGGAAGGCCAACATCAACGCTGTATACAAGAAGGGGATGAGTCAACTCTTTTTCCTGAGGAAGCTCCGATCCTTCAACGTGTGCAGCAAGATGTTGGAGATCTTCTACCAGTCGGTTGTGGCCAGTGTGCTGCACTTCGCCATCGTCTGCTGGGGGAGCAGCATCGGGGCCGGTGACACCAGCCGTCTTAATAAACTGATTGGGAAGGCTGGCTCCATCACCGGCTACAAGCTGAAGCACCACCTCCTCCAGGACAGAGGAGCACCCTCTCCAACCGCTTCGTATCGCTCCGCTGCCACAAGGAGCGATACAGGAGAACATTCTTGCCGACGGCTATGAGGCTCTTCAACAAAGCACCTCTTGCCAGAAACTTGCAATAACTGAAGTAACTATCACTGTACACATTCACATTCATACTTATAATGCGTTGATCTGCACTGCACACATACACACACTTTGCCTGTCTTAGACTGTCAATATATATATATATATATATATATATATATATATATATATATATATTGTTATTTAATTTTAAATTGCTGTATTTACATATATGGTGTGTATATATATATATATTATTTTATATTTCGCTTTGTATACTTCATGCAGTCACTTTCTTTCTTTCTTATATTTATATTTTATTGTGTTTAGTTTATTGGTGCTACTGTGTCAAGAAATGTCCCCTTGGGAATTAATAAAGTATATTTCTATTCTATTCTATTTTTCTAAATCAAAGGTGAAAGAAAAGAGCAGAAAAGTGGAAAAAAGGCCGTCAGTTACGACACACAGAGGGAGCTACAGCGACAGGTACCACTAGCAAGCTAAGCACGCACGGGGCTTACTGCCGGCCTTATCGGCCAGAATTGCAATTTTGTTATCGTCGATACCTTTCTCCTTTTCTATGCTGTCTGTCGCATTTCGCTACGAGCCATTTGTTCTCTCCATACGTGTCACTCAAACAGGAGGAAATTGTGCATTGAGGACTATTATCAGCCATTGATTTGGTGCACTGTTGAGTATCTAGGGCAGCGGGATTCGTTCAAATTAAACTTCAGCGGCCATGTTCACTGTAATAAAGGAACGTGTCAGCCAGTGCGACACTGTGGATAATTGATGTGTTTTTTAACCAAATAGGAGGTGTATGGAACAGAGGAATACGCTTAAATAGGCTTCAGCTACACGGCAAATGATTGTTAGTGGAATCATGTGGTGGTTTATCCAGAGAAGTGATTTCAACAGACGTGAGTTATAGAACACAATCAGCTGTAAGAGCTCTTATTACACATCGGTCTTATAGATTGTGTGTATTTGACGTCTTCCAGATAATCCAACATCCAATACATTGGACTTGACACTTGTGTGCATGAGAACTACACTCGCATTTGCCAAAGTGATTATACTCCATCACAATCCGTGGCCCGATGTTACCTTATATGACCCTAATGACTTCCATATTGGCACAGACGCTGTGTTGACCCGGTGTTGCATAAGGTATAGTCATCCCCTATGCATCTCTAATTTGAATCTTTACCATCTGCACCATTCATGACCATATTACACGATGTTACGTGTCGGTATGGTGTATTTTTCCCTCCCCACTTGTTTTCCCTTCAGGTGTCATCAATTGCCACCTGTGCAGGTCAATCCGACTGCACCTGTGTTCCAGAAGGCAAGCTGGCTAATCGGCTGAGTGGGCCGTGTTTTAAAAGGAGGAAGTCTGAAGAGTTCAGGGCGTGGTTTTGGCTTGAGTAATGTTTACACTGACACTGCTAGGTGTGTAGATTTGTGGTGAGAGGAGACGCAACACGACTGCAGCATTGTTGAATTACATTTTTTTCTCTCATACTCATTCTGTTCACGTTTATACATTTTACATTACGGGTTACTTGTAAGCAGAAGTAACGGAAGATTAAAATAGGAAGGTTGTTAAACAAAATACAAGTTGATGTTTTATTGAATTAAACATTTTGAATACAGACCTTTATACAATATATAAAGCCAAGTTAGCAAGGCCATTAGGACGTATACCAGTGTTCGCCAACCTTTTTGAGTCCGAGGGCTACTTCAAGAGTACAAAATAATCCGAAGGGCTACTTTTTTTAGTTATCGAACGGGGGGGGGGAGCTCACCTGCGCGCATAACAGCTGAGCAAGGCGCGCGTTGCGCGAGGACATTACAGGGTTATAATGGTAGGGGAAACACTGCTTTAAGTTCAACTCATTGGCTGTCATCCTGGCTCTTTGAGAGACACTCCTTGCAGTGAGGAAGCCAGAGGAGCAGCCTCCCCCCAGGTCCTAGTGCCTGGGCATTATGGTCTTTTTTTTAAAAAATTTGACGGAGCTCAATGTTGACTATTTTTAGAACATGCCGTGCGGGCGACTCACCTGGTGCCCGCGGGCACCGTGTTGGCGACCCCTGACGTATACCATTGCCTTCGGCTGCCCTCTGCGGTCATGTGACCCTCGCCTAGAAAGTGGCTCCTCGAGCGGCACCCTTCATTCCATCCCTCGGCAGAGCGAGTCACCCTGTGCAACAGTGAGTGCTATAACCAGCACGGGGGCTTCGGCGAGGGGTCACCGGTGAAACACATGAGGTCAGACTGTCCATGCATTAGGCCGTGGCCGGGTTTGCGCTCGAGTGTGTGTGCCCTTTCCAAGGGGTGACTAGGTTTCTGAATAGCAATGACAGGAGGAGGAGAGAGGGTCATGTGCCAAGCAGAGCATGTGTGTGTGACAGCTCCAGAACAGGTGAGGAGAGGTGATCCGTACCAGGAGTCAGATCAGGTGTGATGGAGCAGGCATGAGAGATCGCTGAGCTCTCTCTCTCTCTCTCTCTCTCTCTCTCTCTCTCTCTCTCTCTCTCTCTCTCTCTCTCTCTCTACACACCCTGGGTAGGGCTGGGAGTATTAATACCCACAGAGCAGTGGTCGTACCAATACAGCGCTAATTCAAGACTCCTGAGTCTCACGTAATATGTGACTGAGCGTGTGTGGAGGCTTTATGATATCTGTTACGGCCAGCACGTGCACAGCAATTGCCTTTTTTTATAACTGCAGGGCATATCATATATAGATGTGGAGATGGAGTGGCTATTCATGCTTCTCATTTCTCTTTTTTTCGTCCTACCCAAATACAGATCCCTCCATTTCTTCTTCCTAAGTCAAGCTTGCTCTCTGGTGTAAATGAAAATTCAGTAAACTGATGTTTATATAGAAGTAGAGGTTGCTTAGTTTTTATTAATAGGCAGAAGATTACTGTTTAGGCCTCTACTTGCTTTAAAGAAAATATGAAACGCTTTTTAACCTCAATTTGAATGAAAAGTGAGTGCTCAAATGGCATTGTTACGAGTAGCCTCAAACACCAGTATCGTGTGCCAATAATAATGTGTTCATTTTGTGTCAGTTTCAGCACACGTGCTAAAGGAATATTTAAATAGCAAGCTTTTCAGACAGGACTTGTCTGTGTTTGCCTCCAGCCCAGGTGTGTCCGATGAGAGCGATCTGATTGGTTCTCTGCTACTGCCGCAGGTGACTGGAAAGCTGAACAGCGGCATTTTTATGAAAAAACATGAAAGACAAACGGCAGTAAGATGGATGAAGTCAAATGATCCATCTGGATGGCATGGAATTAAAGTTTCACATCAAAACATTAAACGTGAATAAAATAGTCACCGTTACATTTGTCAAAAAGTAACATTTTTAATAGTTCCCCACAGACCATTACGCTTCCTTTTTAATAATACAAAACTATTGACTATTATATTAAACTTATAGTTTTTCAAAATTTTGGATGACTTTGAGAGGTCTTTTGTGGAGATTATAAATGACAAAACTGAATACAATCCGAGGAGGTCCTAAGAAGTTTGACAGTGAGTCACAAGTGAGTGGGTGCACCACACTGAGCATGTGGTGAGGGATCTCTCCAGTGGCCCAGCCTCTAACTAATCCTGAGCTGTGCGAGAGGTAATATTCAGGGCCGTAATGAGCAAGATCAGCCACCCACTCCGTCTGCAGACCGGGGCTCAGCTGAAATTAGCCGAGCTGAAATGCTCAAACAGAGAGGAATTGAGTCCACGGAGACCCAGGAGTTAGCCCACCAACTGCTACATGACTACCGACAGTGCAAGAGATTAACCAGGACAAGAGTTTGACATTATGTTGCTACCTCTGAGCATTCTCTTAACATTCCTCTCGCTGCTCTCTTCCCCTTCTCTTTTTTCTTCTTCTTCCTTTTCTCTTTCTGTGCTTCTTTATCCGCCTGCGCCCACTGCTGCTTCAGTCAAAACAAATCCTACACTTATATTTCTCATCCCCCTGCCTGGTGCCTTTCCCCTCCACATCCTTATCCAGGCCTTTTTCTCCTCTTGCTGAGTTATGTCTGCTCGCATCGTGACCTTTTTTTGTTTTGCCAGAGTCCTCCAACAATAGCAGGACAAATGGCTGAGAGGGAAGCAGATATTCTCTCGCTCAAAGGTTCGGACCTGGTTAAAATGACTTTCATGTGGAATTACTTCAGCCATATATCCAAATTCCTCCTCTGAAAGCACAAATAGGCCTGTATATATGCAGGCTGCGTATTCATGGTCCTCATTAGGTTATGCAATAAAGTAGAAAGGAGGGAAGGGGGACAAATGGAATTGTGTGTGTGTGTGTATGTGTGTGTGTTGCTGTGTATGAGTTTTGCTGCTTTATATCCATCCCACCTTCCTCCGGCGTTTAAATATACAATGTATATTAAGCATTATGTCAGAAAATATTCATTATTTATTGACTAGATATTGGCCTTTGAGTCACACAAATTATTATTGTTGTTGTATTTTTATGAGTTATGGATGGGGGTTTGATTTTTTTCGTGTTGTCCATCCGTACATCTATATGATATGTCTCTGGAACACCCGGGGGGAATTATTTCAAATTTGCTATTAACATCCTCTTGGACTGAAGAATGCATACGCTAATCAGAACAATTTCACACTAATGTCTGAGAGGCCAAAATGATGAAGTGATAACATTTTGAATATAGATTGCCGCTCAGCAGGATCATACAAGTGTGAGGCAGTAACTCAGTCCTTTTATTGAAAGAAATATAATTATATATAATAGTTATAGTATATGCATGGATATAATTGATAAATTTGTAGGATTAAAGTTATGAGCAAGTATTTCTTCACAC
This sequence comes from Liparis tanakae, assembly GCA_036178185.1. Taxonomy (NCBI): domain Eukaryota; kingdom Metazoa; phylum Chordata; class Actinopteri; order Perciformes; family Liparidae; genus Liparis; species Liparis tanakae. The sequence goes on from CM070106.1 coordinate 9,749,271, forward strand.
CGTGGTTGGACTGTAGTTGATAGCAAGGAGAGATTAGATCCGAAGGTGCAGAGAGAAAGCTTTTCTTTACCCACGTACTCCTAATCTCTTATCAGATGGGCAGAAGGTGAGGCTCTGACATTATCAAGTGAAATGTCTGGAAGTGATACTACCTGGATAAGGGACCAGATAGAGGGGCTGGGACCGTAGCAGGTTCAGGCTCTAGGATACCGCAGTAAAGACTCATTTGATCCACAGATACCTTGATGGTATTAAAGTACCGGTGAACATAGTCACACAATTCACAGTTTGTTAATTCAAAACCTCCAATGTATAGTTGTGTTGGTAAAGTTAGGCAACAAAACAAAAAAACATTTGTTCAACACCAACTTTCTTGTGAAGCTTCTTCGTTCACATGATAGCCACTGCACTTGAGAGTGATTATTCATGTGAATTATGCTAGTTTGCCGATTAAGTCCACAAACCATTGAGGTAAACAGTAAAGCATTAGCAATTCCAGAAGCTGTTTACATGGAAGAGGACAGTGATGCGTGTGGAGCTCATGCATACTTCTGAATAAATTCAGAGATTATGTTGACAAGGGTTTCGGCAATGATAGACGTGAATTAAAAAGGAGTGGAGAGTGCTATAAGCGAGTGTGCATATGTTGTCGTACGTACACACAGAGGCGTGCATCTGTGATATTAATGAGTGATTTCAAAAGATGGATTTAAATCTGTGGGCTAGGCAGACAGCAGAAGATCCTGTCAGCTTGTCAAAAGCAGACACAAGCGGCAGAGAGAGATAGTGTCACTCAACCCCCTCCCTCCCCTCCCCGAGAAAACAACAATTAAGTGGTTGAGCCGGCGGTGGTAATGCTGTTAGGCTATTGAGAGTTTCTGTGATGGTACTTAATTAATCTCTGCAAATCAAATCGATGGTAATTTTGCTGGAATAGCAATCACATTTAGGGCTTCACACTGTGACAACATATCCAGCTTGCCAGCTGAAAGGGATTCTTTTTCACAGCAATCAAACTAGCTCGTCCATATGCTCGCTGCACATTCAGGACCGGGAGATGAAGCACACAGAGATGAATGGAAAGAGTGCAGGCAGAGGAGGGGAATGTGGATGGAGAGCCTTGTTTCCACACCTTTTTGTTTTGTGTCTGAAATTCCATATAGCACCGAAAACATTTCAAAAAAATCAATATCAGTTCTATTTTTAGAATTTAATTTACACGTTGAACTGAATTGAAAGTGAAACTTATATATACTGTTTGAAGGGAGCAACGATAAAAGTAACTTTCAGTTCAGTTATCCATTTATCTGATGGTATTATAGAGTAGTATAAGTACATATTCTGAATATAGCATACACTTGAACATATTTAGTTTAGGAGGGCATTTCTACATTTTGCTGCTGCCCCTGTGCAGTGTGGCTTTGCCATCATGTTACATGTTATGTTGCATCTGTGTTCTAACTTCTTTATATACTGCTGGGTAGATAAATATACAGCAATATGTTATAAGATTATTCGTTTTGTGCAGTAGTGGAGTGGAAAGTATATTTCCCTCTGAGTTGTAGTAGATGTATAAAGTGTGTACTCATAATGTACAAGTACCTCAGATTTAAACTGAAGTAAGTCAATGTATTCTGTTGCATCCCAGCGGCCTGCATCAAATCAACTGAGAACTAGTCTGAGGAGGAGGCTATACACAAAATATGTTTGTTCACCTATCGAGGATAAGATAATATAAAAGAGTGATTCAGTGAGAACTGAAACATTTCAAAGACTAACCTGCTTATAGTGGAAAAAATTATATTTTCTTACATTCAAAATTATAAATCTTCACCACCAGGAAATTGTAATTACTTCAGCTACCTTGCAGTGTTTGGATGTCTGTCTAGTAAAAACATAATCAAAGAAGCGGTGGAGATGTGCACAGGGGTCAATGAAAAATGATTCATGATGATGGAAAACCAGTATAAGGTAATGAGATGATGATAAAGTAATGTCCAAGACGCACACTTGATCATCCTAAATGGTTGACTTAATTTAGTATAAAGTGTCACACACTGAGGAAAACCCTCATGGTGGAGATTATGTATTGGCACAATCAGATTCATCAAGACAACGTGATGCTGGCACACAAATGTGAGACCAAATGTCATTTGTCTTGGACTGCTGCATAAAGACGTCAAGATATGAAGTAATAAGAAGTAATAACTTTAGAGCTCTTAATTGTGATTTAACGTCTTCTGTGTTTTCACAACAGATAGCCGCTGAAAATCTACTTGATACCTCATATGTTGTGTTGGATACAATGATATCTATAACAGAGGTGTTCACTGAGAGCATGAAAAGTTAATGTATGCACACGTGAAAATGACGGAAGCTGACAGAAAAATCAATTGCATTCCAGCAGTAAGGGGGCAGCGGCATCTAAAATGGATTCACTAACAAAAGAGATAATAAGCGTGATTGGGTAGATGTAACCTCTGGTTCCACAATTTCCGTTTTGCTCTTTAAAAGTCAGAAGGGGTGGCTTATGAAATCAAGATACAGCCCAGGCTGTCACTAATAGGACGACAATGTCATGGATTATCTTAATCCCTGTAAAGAAGTCTTATAAATTGACTCAATTATGATTTTTAGTTTATAAGCTCAAAAAAGACGGCATGAGTTTAACTGCAAAATAATAAGTGTCTGATGTCAACGGCTCTTTGTAATACAATGTTTTTGGGGCCAAATCCTGGAGAGACCTTTGATGCTGCCAATAAGACACACTTATTGTGTGTCGCTCAGACGTTTATTTGCATTTTCAGTTGATGCTCTTTAACTGAATTGTTAGTTTGAAGCAACAAAAAGGCTTGGTTAGGAAAATAATGTGATAGGGCTGAGGATAAGTAATGTCATGTTAAATCACTGCACTTGAACGGTTAAACCTCACTCAGTGTGTTAACATGATGGTATAATTAAAATCTTGCTTTAGTCAGACTATGCTATCTTTTGGGGGGGATCTACTATAATCCCAATATACATGGCAGTAAGTAATTTGAATCATTGGCTGAAAGCATGTCATCTCCGATACGATAGGTGGCACTGTTTTCATTACAACTCGTGGTGATACGGCCATTTCCGCTTGCGTACGCATGGGCAAAGACGCAAAGTCCAGTTCCTAATCCAATTCACCGTTACATGCCGCGATAGTCGAATTATCAACCGGATCGGATCGAGTTATCCAGGGGTGTTAATCGAATCATAGTCGGACCGCACATAGTCGAACAAAGATGTTTGCATGAAACTACTAACAACTAAGCCAGTTATTCGAATACATGTAAACACGGTCAATGTTGTCTTGTTTTGACACGGGACAAGAACAGCGGTCTCCTGGTTGAAGGTCCTGTCCTGTTTGATCCATCCAACTTTCCCGATGACCTGCCCTCTGCCCTTTGCTCACTCTTTAAACCAAGTCAGTTGCTCTGACTATCCAACAGATGGGTTCACAATGCATTAGTTGAACGTTTATAACATACCAGGGCCCAAAGGCTGGCTGACAGTTTGACTTCAGAACTCGTGAAAAGACTCTTCTTCACTTTAGATAAAATGGGTAGAGAAGCCAGAGGGATATCCAGTAAGAAAAAAAGAGGGAGGCCATGAAACACTCCGAGCAGAGCAACGACCTTATCCAAATGATGTCTAAAATGTACCAACGGACAAGTTGATTTTCTCTTCTGTCATGGTGCACTCTGCTGTTACTTTTCATTGTAGTGCTTTATGTCATATGCTCTGCTCCTTCTCCAACATCAGTCTGCTGACAGGAAAAGCTTTTATCTTAGACACACAAATAAGCACATACACACACACACACACACACACACACACACACACACACACACACAACGTACTGTAGTTACAGACACCACACCCAATGAGGGAGAGTTGTGGTCCCTCTATGAAGCTGTGTGTATGTACAAGAGTGTGTGTGTGTCTGAATCCTACTGAAATTAAAATGTCACCATATGTTTTAATCGAGAGCTTACTGTTGAAACTGTCAGAGACTTACGTCCTTTCTTCTCCATAATACGATTTAATACTTAATGTCATTACTAAATCCAAGCAGTTAACATTTTGTGTTTTTGCGGAGAACAATCTGAGGGGAACGATCCTTTCGGTAGCAGCATAACAGAACAGTTTGGGATGTTCGGTGTTAATTATACATTAAACTTGACGTGCTTGACATGCAGTTTCCGCCATCCTTCCTACAATAATGACCCTATTTCCACACAGACATATAGCACAAAGCACAGCCTCGTGATATTTTCCTGAGGTGCAGTGATGGTTGACCTAGCCTTTAGATGATATTTTGGTGTGCCAGGTGGGAGGAGAGCTGTAATAGGATGGTGTTCTCGGGCTTTCAAACCATGTCAGCCCTAGAGTGCAGAAAGTTCACTCCTTTTCAGTGCTGTTCATGTCACCTGAGACGCCAGAGGTGGAACTAAGCGTTGTCGACATCTCCAAAATCCTGAATTCCTTTTAAGTATTTTTTGCTTCCACATCGGTGTTTAATGCTGCAGGTAAGAAATTCATGGAATGCACAATATGGTCAAAATATGAAAGCTAAATAAAAAAAAGATTAGAACAACTTTTAGCATGATTACGTTTTTGCAAAATATATAGCAATATATCAGACAACAAATGTTGGCAGTTACTTATAACCTACTTTTTTTTTTTACTTTTAATAACTGTTTGGTATGTTGTAATGGCTTCATTTTTACAATGGAGGCATTTTACACATCTTGCAAAAGCAATTTTTTTACTTAGTCAAATTAATTGGATACATCCATTAGCCGTAATGGATCAGAACCCTAATGGATCACATCCCAAATAATCAAGTGCCATGAAATTAATTGAATCTTCTGAAAATAATAATGTTAAGTAACCACAAACATGTTCAGTGTGTGCTTTAAAGGAGAATAATCCAATGCAAAGTCATCTACCCTCTCGCCACTGCTGATTGCTCAGGACTGCTTGTTCTTACCAATCTTCTCTGCATCATCACCTAACATCACCAGGGAGCAACGGTTGCATGCATCACTTCCTGCTTCAGAGAAAGTCGCGATACAACAAGTCTGACACATTAGGGCCCTGGGTCAGAAAGAAGGTTAAGTGCAAATTATTTTGTTAATCCCGAGAGGAGAAAAGGTTTTCGGTTCCAGGGAGCGAGGTAACTCTGGCTCAGTGACCACGCCGTGAAACTAACCTGCAAGCTGGAAGGTTGTTTTCTTCCACATGTTTCACTCTGTTTCCTCCCTCTTACAGAGCTAGAGGCACTTTGTTATTTCCACATCGATTACCTGAATGAGCAAAGCGCATATTGAAGTGCATTAATTAGCAGAGGGCTAACACGAGGCGTTTGTGCAGGAGTAAACCTAAACTCTGAGTAGTTTCTAACGTGACTCACACAAGACGCTATTCATGTGTCTCATTAAGTAGTAAGTCGCTATTCAGTGAAGTTAGTCTCAGCCAACCTTATTTCCAACGTGGTTTTGTTGCCTAAACCTAACTTCCCGTGAAGACGGACATTGTAGGTGAAAATGTGTTAGAGCTGCGGAAAATAGAGTCCAACTATAACTGTGTTCAAATTTACTGCATTTCTCAAACAAAAAATAAAGCCATGGAATGTTGTTGAGCCAAATAGAAGTAATGAATCGTTATAAACTGTAGTTGAACCTCAATGCCTATTCAAGTGCCAATAGTCAAACACATTATTAATGTGAACGTACATGCCTTTATGTCTTTGATCAATATGGTTTTAAATCTACAACTGTTGTTCTTCTTCTGCAGCTGGCTACTTGGTTTGGTTCCGTTCTGATTAAAGCTGAACATCTTCATTTTAAATGTCATATAGGCTTTAGCCTTTTACAAAATCAGATTCAACCACTTTCCAAAAGGAAAAGTAAGTCTGGTAAACAATATTTAAATGGACAATGCTGAATATTTTTAAAGATAAGTCTCAGTTCATTATAGATGTATTAATATCTCTGCGTCTACTGGATTAAAACTGAGTCTCTGCCTTTTTTGTACCTGTTGCCATTTTGAGCTCCATTGATAATGGCTTTTTGCAATCACTGCATATTGTTAGCTCACAGTTAATTGACGTCACTCTGTACAGTCAAGAGTACAGGCTCAGCGTTTGATGAATGTACTTTCTGAAACAGTCCTCAGGCTTAGTTATTGAAGCAGTGCAGGTTTTTCATGAAAAAAAGGATTTGTATGAACAATTAGACCGAGGTAACAATATCTCGCGGTATACCATGTTATTAATATTGTGTTAGCGACTGAAGCATGTATTGGGCGCGACTATGGGTCAGTGAGTAGAAGGTCCAGCTTTCAATCGGGGTAGGGGGTTCAATCCCTGCCCTAGTCGAAGTGTCCTTGAGCAAGATACTTAATCCTGATTTTCTCCCTGTAGCTGCATATACGGTGTGTGATTAGAACAGGATTGTAAGTCGCTTTGGATAACAGCGTCAGCTAAATGACATGTACTAACATGTAATGTAATGTAATGCATACACGTATGTGTGGTAATACTCGACTGTGTAAATATATCCTGTACAGGTCAAACATTTCTAAAATGCTCTTGCTTATCTACAGTTATTAGTTTATTAAGTTCACCTGATTACCTATGAAATTATTGCTTAATCAACTATTAATTAGCCTTTACATACAACTGTGCTACTTCTGCAAAAAGCTTTTGCACCTCAATTACTTTATATTGCTTGACGTAGAACATTAACTAATATTATGCTTGTGATTATCAGGAATAGTCTGCCACATTAACACACAAAACAAACACACACACACAAATGCCATGACTCTATTGGATCAATAGCATTTCTCTCTATTAGCTGCTTAATTAAGCCTCTGACTGATGGCATTTCAGATCAATAGATAAATTAGAAGAAAAAGACCCCATACCTCAATTAACATGGAATAGATCAATAACAGTAAGCTTGTCCCTGAATTATAAATAAAGAGAATATTGGTGCAGTGGGCTGAATGCTGGATTATTTGAGCCACAGGAGGTGGTTCGGGGAGCAGATTGAGGGCAGAAATGACAAGATTGGGTATAAATGGTCTCAACAACAGTGTTAACCTCAGACAGAGTAAGGGCCGAGCTTGAAAGCGTCTAAGAGGCTTACCCACTAATTCAGCGTTAAGAAGTATCTATGCTTTTGCATGCACAAAGAAAATGCAGAAGACCAGTCATATTCACACGGAGCCACACACAGACTCCACACATTACGCAGTCATTCTACGTTTTCTCATTACGACATATGAAAGGCTTCTAAAGACTCATGGGGAAATTCCATTAGTGCTCCGTCAAGATTAACTCTGTACTTATGCTCACACAGTGCTAAGTGTTTTTGTAATGGTTGTCACAGGACATAAACATAATATAACGCTATGGGGTAAAGGCAGATTGACAGGGGGGACTGCAAAGGACAGCTTATAGCTGCAGATCAATACAATTATTTGAATGAAGTGCACGTATAACTCATCTGCATAAAATAAGTATTATTGCTGAAGTTGCTCAAATGAAAAGTGCATGTGACAAAATGCTTTTGTTAAAGAACAGGGCAGCCGCACATGATTGATCACTTAGGAGGCCTTTTTTCACACGATGGTAATTGCTACTGTAAAGTACCAAAAGTTAAATAGATGAGCAGCTACAAGCTCTTTAAGCTTCTTCACTTTTAATGTATGGATGCATTGTGTCCAATCTGAAAGTGTGAAGAAATTTAATTTAAAGTCTGTGGTGAACTGAAAGAGATGATTAATGCCATTATTTATTTTGTAAAATTAATTAAAACAGTCACATTTGTTGCTTTTCCCCATTACGGAATTTACAGTCGGATGTTAGTTCTCTCAAAAAGAGAAGGTCCCTTACATTTACATTATAATATCGAGAGAAAGCTGCATTTTATAGCTAATAATCACGGAAAATAGGGAAGACAAAATAATTTTAATATCTGTTTTTTCCCCCCGATTACTAAAGCAACATTACGTCATAAATATTTAGTTTTTGCCGTGCTGCCATTCCAGCAGACTGCTTGGGGCGGCTTTCATTTTCAATGTGTACAGATGGCAGAACAAAACAGAAAAGGATGCAAGCAAAGAAGCTCAGAAAGGGAGACAGGACCAAAAGAGTAAATCTAGGGATGGGACTCAAAGTGAGAAGATAAATGAAGCGACAATAAAAAACATGTTTCCGTGAACTAGGTCCCAGATGTAACAGTTCAAAGAGCAGCCCTTAACTAAAACACTTGTTTTATTGCTGTATAGCTGAACAGCTATGTCCGCCCTACATTGGGGAACGGTGTTAATGGCTTGCATTCTTTCACGGCGAGAGACTAGAAACTAGTTAATTCTACTCTACTGGGAAAAGGTGGGTGGAAAATGTAACCATAATGTAAGCCAATAAAGCTCAGAGTATTTCCTTAATTTGAGAAAGAAATTCATGTGGGCTTAGAAGAGCTTTCCGCAACGGAAAATGAAATGGATGTAAATTATTCACACGTGGTCTGCAACGTGCTTTGCTTGTCAACATCACATATTACCTACTAACTAAGGTCCACACGTTAATTACAGAGTGATTAAAGTTCCCAGCTTCACCTTGAACCTGACATGATATGGACACTAACACCAATAATGTGATTCATGTCGATATAAAGAAGCAGGGACATGGTCAAATAGTTGCACAATATTGGTGTTGCTTTGAGTGGACTGCAGCGATAAAACGAGTCCAATGTTGTCTTTGGATTTATTTTTCTTTCATTTACCTTTTGCATTTATTTGCCTACTGTAGACAAAGGCATGCACTACATGTGTCTTGGTGTTGGGGGAGGTGTGTGTGTGTGTGTGTGGGTGGGGGGGTGACACTGAGAGGTGAAGGCAAAGAGACTATGGTAAGTTCTCTTAGGCGACATATGTACTCTGCATCATAAAACGTCAAAATCTGCTTAGAAATCATAGGGATTAAAATGGTCCTCTTGGTAAAATGTGCTTAATAATCATAACATGTTTAAATTTTCTTCAGTATTAACGTAATTCAGTGCGAGTTGTGTGTGTATCCATCAATCCATTGCCAACAGGAGCTACTAATAGCAAAGTATGCATTCTCTTTACCAGTTTGACAACATGTATAGATATATGGGCCCAGAAGATAGTTTTACAGCTTCCAATATGTGGAATCTATTTTTCAAAAATGTACAGTGTGATTATCCTCCCAAATTAGTTTTAATGTTCATAAACGGGCACATCCCCATGACAATGCTACCCAGAGCCATGCAATCGTCTGCCATGCCTCGGGCACTGCACCAGTGACACTAAATTATGCATAAGGCAACCTAAACCTAATGAAGGACATTTAGATTATTCAATGCTCTGTAATATTTGTGTGTGCTTTGAATTCCTGCATCCTCTCTCTCTCTCTCTCTCTCTCTCTCTCTGTCAGTGTCTCTCTGCCTTCAACAGTCCTCCATTGGGTTACAGTGCAGCTAATGCACACAGGGTTTCTCTTTTTGACACCCGAGTGAAAGAAAGTAGCCGTTGACAATGGTGACCTCTCTGTGAGCTGCGAGATGTTGACTCATAAATACACAGCTTACAGCTGCATGACATAATGTGCCTCAAGAAGAAGAAAAAACGTTCTCTATCTCATCCACAGTTTCCACATCACATATTGAGCCATCCGCTCAGTCCATTTACTCTGGGTGAAGCCGCGGCTCACACCTCCGATGTGGTTTGAGTTATGTCAGAAGTCAACAATGATTTTCATTCGATTACATCTTGTAATGTGAAGAGAGAAATTATTGATCAAACATTTTGTATTTATGTTTCCTTCATTTGCACACTAATAACCAAATAACAGATGACTTAAAATGTCCAGAAATACAAGGGACTACTGTGCAGTAGTACCCTTGTATGTGTAGTCACTGGAAACATGTCTGCCGTGCAATCCCAGCATGTCCGCTGAGCCTTTAAGAAACCTCTCTTTAGGAAAGAAATCTGATATCACCTGAAAGACGTTGGATGGGGAATTTAATTTCCTTTTTAAAGCGTGAACTCCAAATGAACGGCTTTCTACAGCTTACCAGTTCTTAAAAACAGTTTGCTGTACTCATTACAACGAGCATCTATTATTTAATGCACTTCATAATAGCTTTTTTAAACTTGTTTGCATTATTACCTATGTGGCCCATTACCCTGACAGGGATTGTATAACATCAGAGCGTCGTTAATGCAAACGAGTATAAACTTTGTGCAGAACAAACAATTCCTTATGAGAGGCTTTGTGTAGGTTACAAACACTTTTCTCTATTCCTCTCCAGAGCCCGCTGTATTAACAGGACATTTAACACTTACTGTGAAACATTCATGAATTGTTAAAGATACACAATTTAATTTGAGTGATCATGATCTCAACTCTGATTCTTAGATTCACGATGCAAAAATATTTCTACAAATTGTTTCATTAAACCCTATTGTGTTTTAAAAAAATGACATGTCACTGACTCCCTCATAAAGCCAAAATAACTACAACAGTATACTCTCCCATACCTCCTGGTGTAGAACATATTGAACTCCGCTTATACCAGTTGTGTGATCTTTTTCAGTGCCTCTGACATATCTATTAATTTCCATGCCGCATTGTTATCTCTTACATGTCCGTTGTGGAGCTTCATATATGCAGAAAGACACACAAGAAAGAAAACACAATCCCCAAACAGTTACATAATGTATGCCTGGTCAAAAGATTTGGTAAACAAATCTATAACACTGGTAATTGATTTGGTTCGTCAGTTGAGACTGGCAGACGCCACACAATGAGCTGTGGGCTTTCTATTCTACAGCGCTTTTCATTATTTATCAACACTGTGCAAGCGAGCCGTCCAAAATTAGGCATCCCTAACGTCGTAATTCATCAGTTTGAACTGAGAGCATTACAAAAATGTAGCTCTGATTTCATATACGTTTGTGAGAGTATAAATATTATTATGAGGGATTTTTAGGAGCAGTATAACATCCTCCATAACTGAGTTATGTATGTGTGTGTATGCCTCTGCATGTGAGTGTAATTGCATGTATGTTTGTGGACACATGCAGATCACTGGGAATAATTATTGAGAAGATCAACCCTGGAGCCAAAATGTTGTACAACTATTTAAAATAATTTATCTCAGCAGATCTTTTTTTTAAAAGATAACCCAGGGCTCAGGGCAATATCCTGGTGTTCCGTTGTGGTGTGGCACCCTGGACAATTTAAGGGTTAATATTGTTTTCAGAAATGTTATTATTTTAGATTGTCTTAGTCTATGGCCCCCCGCCAACAATATTTTCTGGTTATTATAAATTAAAATGGTTGTTGTGACTTTTAAACTCACCTGCTTTCACCTAGTATAGCTGCAGGGTTAAACTCACGTTTGCCAATAAGATAAGAGATAAGACACAATATGACTTTATTCATCCTCAGGGGGAAATTTCGTGGAGCAAAATTTGTGAAGCAGAAGCAAACAAAAAAAAAGTAGGGCAGGACATATTACATTTAATATTGTGAATAATAAAGGAAATGAAAACGTAAAAATGAAATACAAATTAAAGTGTACACAGTGTATCAGAAGTAGAAAGTGAAAGCAGTGCAAAGTGTATTGATTTATTGTACAGTGTTATTGCAGTGGGCAGGAATGTTCTCCTGTATCTGTCCTTGTGAAGCGGAGCTGAAGCAGTCTGTTGGAGAACGTGCTCCGCGCTCCCTGCAGCAGGTCGTGGAGAGGGTGGTCCGGGTTCTCCAATATGCACAATCATGTCTTCAGTGTCCTCCTCGCACCACCTGTTCCAGATAGTCCTGTTTGCATCCAATGGTGAGGCCAGCCTTCCTCTCCAGTTTAGTGAGTCTGTTGCTGTCAGACCCCGTAGAGAGTGGAGAGCACCGGTCCAACAGACGGGGAGAACATCTCCAGACAGTCGAGATAGAAGCAGAGATTCATTTGAGGCTGTCTTGTTGGATTCACAGTGTGTATCAAGGCAGCCCTGACTGATTTTCATGGATTACCTTTTGGATCATTTTAAAGTTTGCGGTTTGAACAGTTGATGCTTCAGGACCCAAAAATGTCCCCTTCCTGTGACGTTTTTTTTTTTCATTCTTTTTTTCATTCATGAATTTTTAGAATGATTCCCTTGTGGTCTGTAATTTCAAGTTCATCTCCAAGTGTGTTCTTGATAGTTATGAGTATAATTAATTTATATCCTTTACTAAATTATTCATACATAAAAATGTTTCCAATTTCTTTCCTCTCCAGTTTTCGTTCTATTTTTGTGTTACCACCGTGTCCCAAGCCTCCCGTTGTAGTCCACTAAGCCTTTGGCAGGGGTGAACTATCAACACCTGTCTCTAGCTCACGTAGATATGCAGACCATCTGCCCATCATCTCTAATTAACCAAAGAAGAGGGAGCCGGAGAATGACAGTTCCACAACATTTCAAATCTTGTTTTGGTGCTATTCCATGTCCTATGTTTCCTATTATGTGAATATCAAAAGCAGCATGACGGTGCAATTAAAAAGAGCATTGCATGTCCGTTATTCAACAATGGGGGGGGGGGGGGGGGTTACTAATTTGAAGTGCATGCTCCATGGCTGGATACATTGAGTGCTCTAGGGTACCTTCTGCCACCCCTGTGGGCACCAGTATCTCTGGAGGCTTTATTGTTTCTCACATATATTCACCTTACAATAAAGCTTTTCCTACAAAAGCACTGGCTCTAAATTCTGGCCATGCCACATCATATTATCCATGGTGATTGAAGCCTGAGCGCCTCCTGCTTTGAATACATTCCGTATCATTGCCTTCTCTTTTACCTTGGCACTATAGAGCCTGAATTGGTAATGACTAGAGAGCGACTGCTTTTCTTTCTTTTTTAGGAAATATATATTTTCCACTTGGTTTTCGAAAACTATATGTTGCTACACGTGTTGCTACATTATGTGGGAATGCCTCGTACGCATGTGATAAGCACTCCCGAAATGAAACCTTCACGGTAGAGAACCTTAACTTATATTGAGGGGACACTACTTGTTGATGGGTGCAGCTAGCATGACCTGATGATCTGATGAATGGAAAATTTATGAAAATTCATTTTTGCTGGATCACCATGAATTATGAAGAGCAAATCTACAGTTGTTATTTTTGCAAATGTATATATTGTGTAGTGTGAACAGAACCAAAAACTAGAAGAGGCATAGCAACGCTAACACACTAAGTTGTTGCTCTGCTCGGTTGCTTGTACATCTAAGTGGAAATATTCTGGAAAAAACACATGCATCTAAATTGCTGAATTTAATTCATGCCTCAGGATCAACTATCACTACATATTTAGAACTGCCCCCCCCTTTTTCTCATAGAAAACTAGTTGATAATAAAATATGCAAAATCACTTTGGTATTCAGTGCTAACAAGAATAAAATGGAGAAACAATTTTATTTGTAATTCTTTCCACACAAGTCTGATGTATTTTTAAATGATACAGTTGAGAAGCATAGGCTCGGAAGGTAACTTTTCAGCGAGGGATTCTCCCATCCCCCTTGCTTACCACATAGAAATAGAGGTTGTGAAAGGGCTGACATCCACCGGCACTAATGCTAAGCGCACTAACATGCTATCTTCTCTGTATTTCTAACAGTGCAGATAAGTGAAAGTGCACAGCTTTGCTGCGTCTCCCACAAAAGAAATAAATGGTTGTTTACAGTTCACATATAAACCCTTCTTTACCCCTCCTTCAACTCTCCATCACAGGAAACCAATTACCACTAAAGCTGCTTTAGCAAAATACACCTCAAAGTGGAAACAAGTCTTTACTGCATGTGTTTTCTGGGGAAGTCATTACCTATTATGCCTGGTAGTCTTCCTGTTCTATTGTTTTCCAGCAAATAAATGTCTAATTCTATATTTGTGTACGTTTCTTTTTGATGTTTGCAGGCACACAATTGTGTGAAGACTCAATTGTATGTGTTTCCAGGGAGACCTCCACTGGCTCTAATTGCAAGAGTGTGCTTCTCACTACAGTAACCATCAGATATAATCTGTCAGCTCTGGGTTGTGTTGGTTTACGAAAAACCACATACACACTGTGGCAAGTTAAAATGCACCTTATCGGATTGGACAACAATTCAGGGTCACTTATACACAGTCACGAAATACATGATGGCTTTGTTGTGTTTGCTGTATTTCAAAAATAAGGATGTTAACCTGTATGTGGTAACTTCCGTATTGCATCATCCCACTGTAAATGCATCTTGATCAATATGGATTTATGGTTAACCTTGCATTAGGCTGGATTATTCTGTTAAGCGTTACATAGACACACACTGAAATGGAAGCATTAGCAGGCGCCCGGTGTACAGTATGTCCTTGACAATAGAGGATCTTGACTGAGGGATAGGTTCATTATGCAATATTTCTCTCTAAGGGGTACTTCTGGTTCCACTTCTTTAGTTACAGCAGCAGCAGCACAATATGCAACCCTGCTGTCTGCCCTGAATGATCGAAGATGGGCATGGGATTTAGATATGGTTACATGTGTCTTTTAAACCTAACCCAGAGTATGCAAAAAGATGAATAAGAGTAACTTTACGTAAGCCGAAAAGCATTGTTTATCCTCTTCTGTCTGAGTTTAAGTCTGAAGCATCCCTCACCATCAAGTAAGTTATAGTATAGTGTGCTAAACTGGGTTTAGGTTGATGAAGTTCTTTTATGAAAGCTAAAATAATTTATGTCACTGAATTTGGACCATTGGAAGGCAACCAAAATAAGATTTCTAGCAGGCATTTAGTTCTGCCTTGGTCAAGGCAGGTGCATTTGGTGCTCTCTTGTGTTGGCACGCATGGCTGATTTTTAGCCATAATGTTGGCATTGCTGGCGAAACGGTAATGTCAGTCGCTCATGTCCTGCTAAGGGTGATTTGTAATAACTTGACCTTTGTCCGCTAACCTTTCCTTTAGCACCATCATTTGGTCAAAAGTAAAAATATTTCAACAGCTAAAAAGTGTCTTTTTTCATTTTAGTATATCAATATGGAAGCTTATTTGAATCCATCCATCCATCCATAATAAACCTAAACATAAAGCCCAATTTGGACATTTACAAAAAAAAAAAATATATATATATATATATATCTTGAGTGCAAAAGAGAACAAAAGAGAGGCACTGTGACTCACATATACTTTTACATTGATATATTGTGCAGCTCCTGGCTGATTAAAGCTGCCCTTTGTCCTTTTCCACAGCCAGCAAGAAGCCCTTGGATGACAAGTCCAAGGTAGTTGAAACTCTTTGCTGCGTGCGCTTCTTTAGGCCGACCATTCGATGGTCATTAGAAAGAAAATCCCCTGTGGCATTTGCACATGGCACACTGAGGACAGATGAGACGAACCAACATGTTCTTCAAGTTGATGAATATCTTAATTGTGTTATTCAAATGATCATACCAGTGTGAGCATTCTCGTAAATGAAACAGATTTGTTAGCTAAAACAGAAATTCCACATTAGAGTTACACTAATGTCGGTAACAGTTACAAAAGGAAATTAGTCTGTGGAAACAGGGAGTTTTGTTTAATACTGTGCGTACTGTGATTTGAAGACAGATTGGTCTTCCTTAAGAATAACAGTTTGTCTTTTTTTTTTCTACAATTATTTATGTATTTATTTCTTACTGACTAATTGAATAAGAGTGAAACAGGTGGTACATCGAGTGGTGTTTTCTAAAGATCCATCGCTATAATGTCTTTTACATCCAGCTCATGCTTTTCTAGTCATCAGAGATTAAATTATGTTTTCATAAGATTCAAGTTACCCCATCACACAAAGATAAATATGTCAAGTAGATCGGAAAACATTTGCTGTTTCCCTTTTGACGGTAACTGAGAAATGCAAAGACTCCCAGTCGCTCGGGGATAGATCAACCAAGATGTCTTGCGTAGTAAAACATTCCTTTTAATTTTCTAAGGGTTTATTTTTCTCCCAAATGCATCTTCTTCATGACATCTGAGAAATGAAACAAAGCTTTGGTCGTTGAGTCAGTGTTTATGGAACCAACCAATTCAGCCCAATATACAGGATGTCCCGGCTAATACCGGATGTTTGGCAATCTCACCTACAGTCTCAAAATCCACATTTTGTACTGATTGGACTTATTAAATATCAGTAGACCTCAATCTGGCCAAGGCTTGGATATTAAAATCAATATAATTCCATCATATTGTAAAAAGTAAAGAAATCTGCTTAGGAGATTTACATTTTACTTTGTTACTTTTAACAGACTTAAATATATTCATCTCCCGAGAGTCAGAAATATAACAGCAACACACTCCTCGCTTGCAATGTACCCTTCATATCGTTTGGCTTGTATCTTGACCCATGAATGGGTTTTATAGCTTGCACAGGGAAGTGTAATCCAATCATACATCCAGCGTTCTCTTTAAAGTGGAATGTGTATTTGGAATTGGTGCTTCTAACCACAGAATAATAAGTTTTGACTGGCCTTTTTCATTGGTGCAGCTCTTTTCTTGTTTTGGGATTTCATCTTAAAGAGAGAGCTTACTAACTTCAGATCAGTCACTTGTGAAAAGTGTATTGTCTTTCTTAAAACTAACAAGCTGTGACTACATTGTGCCTTCACTAAATACATCACATGTATTTGCATCGTGTACAATACGATGTTTAGTGTACTAGTTTCCTATGGTGAAAAGCAGGTTCTATAGCAATTTCCAGAAAGTAAAAATCTGGATGTGTATACATGGAGGGATATGTGTGTGTGTGTGTGTGTGTGTTTGTCGAGTATTTCACTTGCCTGCCACCGTGCTCAAGGTCAGTGTTACAGAGATAATGGAGATGATGTTCTGCAAAGCAGACTCACTGTGGTCGGGGGATCGCAACTACTTTGCATTAAGGAGCTCATCAGAATGATGGAACGAGCTCCTTAACATCTCTTTACGTAATGAGCCTACCTACACACACTCACACCTGTACTAATACTTTTTAAAAGGTTGACTGCACTGTACCTACATGTGTTTCCACTCTATATGCTCCAACATGGGCTTTCACTCTATATGCTCCACCCCCCACATCATCCATAATGTGAACACCCTACATGTCCAATCCTATGTAGTGCAGTTAACCTCACACCCTCTGAGTTTGTGCTGCATATCAAATGCTGCCTCACCTTAACACTTACTTATCTCTCAATTTTTCCAACAAATCCACCCAAATAAATCAAACAAACACTTCCTCTGTCCAAGAGGCTGTTTGTGTCTTGTGCGAAACTAAAAGTTAGGTTGACCTTTTGTCACAGGCGTTGGTAGTCAAGTGAATCGTAAAGTGTTGTTAGTCATTATGAGACTCACGTTAGCCATGTGATTCATTTGTCACTCGCTAGTCACGCGAGTCGATAGTCAGTCCAGTTGAAGTGAACCACACTTTTCCTAAACTTTATACTTTATATTTAACTTTATTTCCTAAAGTGTTAAGTTGGCTAAACCTACATTTCTGTAAATATGGAAGTTTATTTTGAAAAGACACTACCCATGGAACAAGTGTATATCGACAAGCTGTCACAGCAATTTAAAATAGCACAGAGCTTATTGCCACTGAGGAAGCAGCTGACACATTGGTTAAAACATTATTTTTATAACCACCCTATTTTCTAGGTTTCTGCTCAAAATAACATCTACCCAAACAAAAAAGGGTTTATCTCTGCAACCACACATGCTATCTGAATAATGTTGGTGTTATAATAAAGGCAACCCATGTGAGCTTTTGTTCAGATGTGTAAATATTAGTATATGTTACTGGTTAAGAGTAAATAAAGATGAACACACAGAAAAAATAGAAGTTTCAGGTTTGCCTCGGGGGGAGGGGGGGGGGGGGACAAGCACTTTCAGGATGAATATCTTTTGGTCTAAACCCCACCCTGATGATAGAACACTATGTGAACAGTGTCTCTGCAAAGTTTGACTTAAAAAAGTGAAGCAGAAAAATAGTTAGAGAGTTTTTAGTCAAGAGAGTTATAGCAAGGTCTCTAAAATGTGCATGTGGGCACATTTGAACACCATCTGTGCAATTTGAATTTTCTCATTTATCAAACCATATATTTCGTATATTACTTATGGTGTTCAATACATCCACATACAGCAGTCTTTGGCTTTACAACAGTAAACCAAAGATAAAAGAAGGATAAAACAAAGTGGAGCTGTGCGCATGTGTCCTTGTGTGTAATGATATTTTTTCTCTTCCTCGCTCCTGAGCTTTACGCAGACAGATATCTTAGGGCGGGTTTAAAAAAAGAAAAACGTCTTTGAAATCGTTGGAGCCAATAGAAGTGATTGGTACCAAGAAAGATAAGATTAACAGCACTGTGAGCCAATAGGACACAGAAAGGCGTCGCCATTTGTGAAATGTGAAATCCGATATGCTAAAATTGAACTTCCTCACAGCTGACTTTTCACATCATCTCCTAATGTCCGACTGAATTATGTTTATGATATTTTAATGATTATTTCAGTTAATCTTTGAGTTATGTTGAAATGGCTTACTGATTCTTAATGCCCAAGTTGTGTTCTTTAATTTGATGTACGAGATCATTATATTTGCTGATGTTTATTATAATTTTTTACAGTTTAACCACAATGTTAGAAATTGACCCCCAATTGAGGGGCACAGGGCTTAAAGAGTATACAAAGTTGACACGTTTAAATGTATGTTATATATGTCTCAAAGAAGTATGAAAGTTGTTGTCTTCTTATTTTGTTTTAGCTCTTCATGATACCATTCTCTACCATGGGCACGCCTCTGGCAGTATAATAGGTATGCCAGTGGGCGTCGACGCCCCAAGCTTCCCCTGAGGTCCTGTGCCCACTCCAGGGACGGACTGTATGAAATGGGCCTGTATGAACAGATGGAGAATATATGAGAAGAGAATGGGCGAGCAGAGAACGCTTGCACTGCAAATTCACAAATGCATAGTTAGTGCGACGGAAAGAAATTGCAAAGAGAGGGAGAAACGGGGCCAGAGGAAAGAAGGGAGGAAAATGAGAACACAAGCGAGTCAGGAGAATAGAGATGGAGAGGTCCTATGCATCATCTGTTCTCATATTTTTAGGTTGTCCGCAATGTATTGAGGCGTGGGCACCGATCATGATCGGATGGGCGCTCAGATGGAGGATCATCTCCCTAGATGTAAAGGCTTCTCTCCATTCCCCCTCCCCTCCTCCCCCCTTGCTCTCCCAACCAAGATTAATCGCAATTGTCTCCCAACCAAGAGGCGTGCAACTCATTTTTCAATGCCGCTGTCCCTTTACTGCAAAGTTTCAAGGGAACCCTCTTGCGCTCGTTCCATATTAGATGACACACGTAATCCAATTTGGTTGAAGAACGTTCCTTCGCCCTTTTGCATCGCCTTCTGTTAATAGTGTGTATGATAGCCTGTGTGTGTGTATGTGCAGCACATCATTAACAAGTGCAAATGTGTGTGGGCGCGGGCAGATGTGTGGGTGTGTGTCATGTCTTTGCAGTGATTAGCTTTAGCTGCCGGCTCTCATAGGACTTGTGCAACACTGTGTGTTCGGCTTGCCAAGCACGGTTAAGACTGCGTACAAACTCCCAGCACTCTGCCACGGTAGGAAAAATTCAGTTTTTCTCTGCTGATTTGTTGTGTAACGGGAGCAAGCACACACTGGAAGTTATACAGCAGCAGTCAAGGTGGATTGCCTTAGGGTGTTTCTCACTGCAGGGTAAAAAACTAACTTTTATCCAAGGTCAGATTTGGATCATTTACATGGAAGCGATCAAATCCGAAAAATCTGCAATGAGATTAATATACATAAATTCTGTCACACAAAACATATGCTGAGTTTTACGCAATCGTACCTTTGCTGATGCATGCATACCTCTTGGCATAGCTTCGGAAAATGATGTATCGCAAAGAGAATCTACTGTACAACATTTTTTAAATGGTATTCTGGTAGTATACTCAGATACAACCACTACAGACAATTTGTTGGTATAAAGAGACAATATTCTAGAAGCATACCATAGCACAGTTTAGTAATCTGGTTCCCAGCAATAACTCAATCAAGCCTGACCTTTTTTGTGACTAAAGGCCTGACAATTTTGACAAACACTCTTCGAATACCCTTGTTTGAATAATTTATAGGGGGTCACGGAGGTTGCTTTGCTTGTTTTGATAACAGTCTTCTTTCCCTCACTGCAATCAAGTGTCCTTCAGTTTTTCAAGTAAGTTTAATCTGCCACGCTAGGGATTTTAAAACCTCACAACAAAGACTAACATAGCTCTTTCTGATTGCAATTTAATATTGTGTCTGTAACAAGTTGAGTGAACATTGAAAATTCACTGGATTACATTGTGGCACGTGGGTTGGACGTGCCCTAATCAGGCTCAGTCAGAGAGCCTTTTGAGAGTAGGCAGTCTTAAGAAGTGGCTAAAATAAGAAAGAAATGAACAACATGTTCATGTTACAGGGCTTTGCTCTATAGTTGTTTGTCTATGGGGTAAATAAGGAAGATAGTGCTTGTGAATGTTACACCCTGACTAAATTGATTTTGGTTTTGGTTGAACGTTTTATCAAAGCTTTTAATCCTCAGAGGAAAGGATGAGTCTAATCGTAATGTTTTTTTTCCTGTTGGGATTAGTAGCTGCAAGCCTCTCACTCTCATTCTCATATACTTACTGTCTTATATGATTTATCTCGCCCTTCCTCTAAATATATGTGTTCCTCTTGAATTGCCCATTCCATGTGCCTCTTCACAAAGTATATTTACAAATGGGTTTAAAAAAATCTTACATCTTTTTTTCACATTTGAACTATGTCTGCTTTTTCTCATGCTGACTGATCCCCTGTCCCTGTCCTGGTTCTTCCTAACCACCACTGTCTTGTTCTGTGTATATGGACAATTGATCAATTATCCAATGTGGTTTTCCCATTTCTCAAATACACCCACTGCTTTGTATCTGGATTTATATATTTCCTCTTGGTTGCTAACTGTCTCTAGAATGAGTCTGACCAGCCTGGATTGGAAATGATCATTTAGATGTAATGTATTTCTAACATGCTGAGAACCAGCTCTTTATGGAGCTAAATAATAAGATCATGGAGCCCCAGTCACAAAGGGGAATCTTATTTAGTCTTTTTTTAAAAGCTAGATGCTGTGGATGGTATAATGACCTGTTTGGAGTCTGCAACATATTGTCAATGCTGAGCCAAGTAAATAGTAAAATACATGAAAAATATCAACACGTAATATATAGAGTATTTATCAAAATAGCTTTACAATTAGACCATTGTGGCTTTCTTTCTCTGTCTCCATGGATATGAATTAGTGTGAAATGTGCAAGACTGACATCATATAGTTGTGTGCATCTCATAGCGCTAATGTTAATAAGCAAATTATGTAAAGCATCTTTAAACAACCATTGTATGGATATTAGGAGTATAGCCCATTACAATATAATACAATGCAGTGCAATACTGTGGTGCAACATGCTTCAACCATATTATTATTTAGCTATGCTTGCTAATCCATATATCTGTATCTGCTCACTTCAGGAGTGAAAGGCTGAAAAAAGAATTATGCTAACACAGATTATTTTGGTTGTTAAACATGAAAAAACAGTATAAACTAAATATGCTTCCAACTAGGATGCTATCCATTGCCACTAACAACTGGTCTGCAATACCAGACTAATAAACTGTCCATAATAAACAAGCTAAATTGTATGTTTATTCTATTGACTCTCTAATGGACTTATAAACCTGCTTTACAGCGTTCCGACCACTCAAAGCAATTTAATCTACGTGTCAACATTCCCACGACGATGCTACCAAACAAGGTGCCAACCTGCTCATCAGGATGTGATCTAAATACTCATACACATTAATTCATACCCATTTTGTTGTCACACATAGATAAGCAACTGCACTTTACACAATAACTGGTTAAGCAATCAAGCTGAAATTGAGCGGATAGAAAACAAATCTGATATATTCCGGTAAAAAGGATGTGCCTTTTTGTCTCTAAAGGATGAGAGATAATTGTCAGACACTCATTGCTTGCTCTAATCAAAACACCACCTGAAAACACAAACAAGCAATAATTAGTATAGGTGGGAATAATGTATAGTATAGTGCATACTTGCAATCTTTAGTTTAAATTCTGTTTTTTTTATAAAGCCTCAATGAAAACAACTTCAGCCAATGAACCGATAGTAATGGAGCAGTGACATGTCAATTTAGGTGACACACTGATCTATTAGAATTATAAACTCACAAATCATGAAACAAATCATATTTAACAGGAAAGTAAGCACTAACACTTTACATCTCTGCCTCTCACACGCGTTGGTATTCCATAATCCAGAAAATCACTTGAACAGATTATTATATAATCAAATTATGATTCAGAATCTGACCCTAGAAAGAGTTTGTTTCTCTCTGTACTGTCGGACTAAAAGATAATTCAGTTATATAAACTGAATGCCTGGTACATGTGTACAACACCTTGAGTAGTTGGTGGCCTAATCAAAATGCCTACATTTTTACTTTAAAGAAACCATAATGGTTAGGATAATTTACTATACATGATAATCAAAGGCAATTACACAACGTCGACACATAATGCGTTACTTCTTAAATGTGAGGTTATTATATATATGTAAATGTTTGGTGAATATAATATGTGCTTTTTGTCTCGCTAAAACTACGATTGTATTGACGGAAAGAATAACATTGATCCTCCTATGCAGAAGAATGGCTCCAGATTTTTGAAACACTGCCCATTATGCTCTGCTTTTTTCATTGATTCAAATAGATCTATGGTTATGCTCATTAATTGTGGTTTTCCTTAAATACAAAAACATCAACGCCAGTCAAAATATTTCTTGAATACTTATATAATATATTTTATCTTGCTGAGTATACTAATGCTTGCACCAGAAAAGTAATAGGAAATAACCCTGTGTTTTGTATCTTTTGTACACAATAAACAAAGAAGATAAAACATATTCATTAGGATATGTCGCACATTATTGATTAGTAAGTGCAGAATGAAACAATATAACCCTCCCTCAAAAACAGAATGTGGCGGACATTAACCAAAAGCCAGACTAAAATATGGCATAAAAGAAAATAATATTCAATTTGATTTTGAAGGAAATTCTTAGTGTTGGTATCTTTTAACAACAAGGCATTGCAAACTGATCTACATAAAACATAAAAATCCATGAACAAATCCATTAAAAAAAGTTTTATATCAAAGTTGGGAGATCAAAATCTAAAATAAATAAAAGTAAGAATTATAGTGCAGTGCAATATATGGATAAATAGTCACAGAATATATATGAACAGAAATATGTGGTGCATAAAACCTAAATGCTGCTTCTCTTTGTTTAGTTTTGACTTTGGGGAAAGGAAGAAGACCCATCCCAAAGGACCTGAGAGGTCTGCAAGGTTCATAAAGGAGCAACAGATCAGGAATGTCTGAAAACTACTTTACAGCGGGGGATTTCAGACGGTGGCTGGTGGTACCACAATTTCACAATGTCCTCCAGGTAACTTCAAAACTGTCTGCAGAAAAAACCTTTCGTGTTTTTATTTTGGCTCTTCTGGGCAACCGTAGAGAAAGATGGCAAACGGGGCTCATTCTAAGCAAACAAAACACACACAAAAACAGTTCGTTTCAACAGATTATAAACATGAAAGCATAGTTTTAGTCAATATATTCCATTTATGCTTATAGATTCCCAAAATGTTACAAACTGGACTTTTAAATAAGAGTAGTTGCAGTGCTTTAGTGTGGATGGAATTTTAAATGGCTAAAATAAAATAGTAAATAAAAAACATTTAGGGGCTGAAAAGAGTAAAGCTGTGAAAAACATTCTTGATTAGAGGTTTGAAATCGACCTGTAATTGTTCTTTATTAAGTTGTCTAGAATATTTTTGAGAGGCTTAAACAACTGCCCTTTTAAGGGCCTGGAGGAATAAAGGAAATATCTTGACCAACTACAGAAAATTAGACTACAATAGTTGAAATGAAAATATAACCACCGAAAGAGGTTTAACTTGTCTGGTGCAATCCCAAAAGAGCTGCAGCAATTTCAAACCTGATTTGATCTATAAAGGGGGAACAAATGAATTAAAGCCGCCCACCATGGACAATGACACACAAGTATACTCAGAACTCGACACCAATAAGCCTCGAGTTCCTCTTAAGAGCCCAGAGCAGAGTGGGATCCTTGAAGGCATCAAACTGACTTATCTCCATCAAAGGAATGACAAATCAAAGCCTGAATACCAAACCATGTATTCCTGCATATTATAGATTTGAAAGACATGATGCAGTCACACTAACAACGCAGTAATCACTTTTAAAGTGTCAGGTTGGAAAAAGTAGTAGTTTTCATAGTTTTCTCAGAGGTTTTCTCACTGAAGTCTGATTTGGTAAACTTTTATTCTGGTGTTCTATCTTAGGGCTTAATTAGTAACAGAAATGTTCTAGTTCTACAATGAGCATCATTATTGCAGCCAAGACTGAAATAAATACGGTATTGTTCGTTCTAAAGCTCGCTACATATAGAGAGCGGAAACTCCACCGAGACTTCGGAGCTACTATGATCCAACTGGCCTCTGGTGGATTCCCGGCAGTGATGACTTCACCTCATCTAGCTTCATTACTTCTTATCATCCAAACATGAGACGACAGAAACATTGTGAAACCAAGGTATTCGATTCCTGGAAAGACTCGATTGATCACCCTATTTTTTTGATTGGTTCATTTCAAAGTCTATATCAAGAGATGTAGCTTGGATTTAAAACATGATAATGAATGGAAAATGAGAAGCTATTGAGAAGAGGGTGGATCATAGCAAGAAATCCCAACCACCCACATACTTGTAGCATCCAGCACGTCCAATTAATTTGTTTTGAAGTTCAGGGCTTCTGATTTGTTTTTGTGTTGTGTGAAGTTGTGACAGCGAATGTGCTATCATTAGTGCTGTCTCTGTTAGTGACTGCGCACTCCCTTCGCCTCTATTTATCAGTCTTTGTTTCTCTTGTCTTTTCACCGCTCTTTCTCTTTTCTCTCCCCTTGCTTTCATCTCACATCAGAGGATCAAACTCATAGTTTTCAACCTCAAGTTGTTTTCTTTCCACTATTTCTCAAAAAATACTAGTGACAGTGAAGTATGCCACAAATTCCCACAGCTTTTCTCCTTTCCTTTCTCAGTACATCCATCTTTTCATTGTGCATTTCTTCTTCTCATACTCTCTGACACTTTCTAACCTACATTTTCTCTGTACATTTATTTGTTGCCCCTGTCCAGCCCACATGCATTTCTGTAAAAAGGACCAAGTCATATCCCTTGGCCAGAGAAAGCCACCAATCATGCATCATCTCTGGCATGACCAGATCAGAAACCAGATCAAAGTGCTAAGGTCACCTAGTATAACATTCAGTTTGGAGGGAATGACTATGTTGAATGCTGAACTGAAATCAATAAACAGCATTCTCAAGTAGGTGTTTTTATTTTGTCAACGTGAGGGAGGGTGGAGTGAAGGGCAGTGGAGATGGCGTCTTCTGTACACCTGTACTGGCTGTAGGCACATTGGAGGGGGTCCAGTGTTGGTTTGCTGGCCGGTCTTGAGATGAGCCAGAACCAGCCTCTTGAAGCACTTCATGATGATGGGTGTAAGTGCGACAGGGCGGAAGTCGTTAAGCCTCGCTGCCGTGGAGTGTTTTGGCACTGGCACGATAGAGGTGGTTTTAAAGCATGTTGGCACAGCTGCTTGAGCCAGTGACAGGTTGAAGATGTCAATCAGGACCTCAGTCAGCTGCTCAGCACAGGCCTTGAGCACACATCAGGGGATGCCATCAGGGCCTAAAGCCTTGCTTGCGTTGATCCTGCTCAGCGCAATCCACACATCTGCGGGGGGGAGGGGCTGGTGATGTGCAGGGGGCACAGTCTTGATGGCCTTCTCCTGGTTATCCCTGTCAAAGCGAGCATAGAAAATGGTCAGCTCATCAGGAAGGGAGGCGTCGCCGGTTGCGTGGGTAGTGACGGAGGATTCATAGTCCGTAATGGCTTTGATGCCTTGCTACATGCGTCGGGATCAGAGTTGTTGTAGAAATACTCCTCAGTCCTTAGCTTGTGGCTCTACTTGGCCCTTTAGATGCCCCTCTTCAAGTTGGCTCTGGATGAGCTGGAGGCTTGCGCATCAACTGTACTGAAAGCGATTTGGCGGGCCTTCAGTAGGAGGTGCACCTTACTGGTCATCCACGGTTTCTTATTCGGAAACATCTTGATGTGACTGATGGAGGTAAGGCTATCAATGTTGGGGAATATATGCTGAAGTCACAATACATTCATTACATTACATCACATGTCATTTAGCAGACGCTTTTATCCAAAGCGACTTACAATAAGTGCATTTCAACCTAGAGTACAAACTAAGAACAACAAGATTACAGAAAGTAACATTTCCTCAACATAGTCAAACTACAAAAGTACCATAATAAGAGCCATTCAAGTGCTACTAAAGTGCAAATCTGTGTTTTAATCCAGATATAGTCGAAAAAGGTGCGTTTTCAGTTTCCGGCAGAAGATGTAGAGACTTTCTGCTGTCCTGATGTCAGTAGGGAGCTCGTTCCACCACTGAGGAGCCAGGACAGCAAACAGTCTGGATGTAGAGTGATTAGCTCGAGGTGCAGGAGTCACAAGTCGGTTGCCTGTTGCCGAGCGGAGCGAACGTGCCGGGGTGTACGGTGTGACCATATCCCGGATGTAGACGGGGCCCGATCCGTTCAGAGCATGGTACGCCAGAACCAATGTTTTGAAGCGGATGCGGGCCGCCACCGGTAGCCAGTGAAGAGAGCGGAGGAGCGGAGTGGTGTGGGTGAATTTCGGGAGGCTGAAGACCAGTCGAGCTGCTGCATTCTGGATGAGTTACAGAGGCCGGATGGCCTTAGCAGGTAGCATTCATACAATAGCATTCAGCATTCATACAATCGCTATATCTAAAAAAAGAAGACGAACAAGGGGAATAACAAGCATCCAGTTTAATAATTTCCGAACGAATTTGGTGAGACTTGTCACACCACCCTTTACGGCAGGAGTGCTCAATACGTCGATCGCGATCGACCGGTCGATCGCGGCGACCTGCCAGTCGATCGCGGCGTAGTATTGGTAGATCGCATGACATGAAATTGACCCGCCCCCGAGTAACTTCCTCTATAGCACGATTACAGCAGAAGTGTGTCATTTCTGTCACTCCGTGTCGCGTCAGGGCATGATCACACCAGACGCGCCTTTCAAAAGCGCGTCGCCCGCAAAACCATTGATTCCTATGGTACCGCGCGACTTTCAGACGCGCCTTTTAAGTCGCGCCATACCGTAGGAATCAATGGTTTTGCGGGCGACGCGTTTTTAGAGGCGCGTCTGGTGTGATCGATCCCTCCTCCACTCGCGGTCTCGCGCGCCGCAAAGCTTCGCTGGCTTGCGCGCGCATCGTTGGGGCGGAGCCCCCCCGTCGGTCGATCGTCTTGACTTGGTCACATTATAAGTAGCTCGCATGCTGAAAAAGTGTGACCACCCCTGCTTTACGGCTATCTATTTTCAAGAGAAATAGCATAGTTTGTTAAAGTCTCAATGACACAACCTTTATCTTTCTTTAAATAACTATGGCATGGCTCTTTGAGAGCAGTTTAAAACCTGAGTTTAATACTGAAAAAGGATTTACATGTATGTTTTTGGATGCGTTAAGATGTGTGTGACAGCGACAGGATGTGTTCTATTCCTATTGGAAATGCAACGCTGCTCTGTGGAACCGTTTCATTTATATTTCATCCACAATGAGATGCAACTCTTTATTATTGATGGCCGACTGCTCAACTGTCTGCTGCTACTCTTGCCTCCCCCCTCTCTCTGGAAGAGTTTAAGTTTCAGAAGGAGACTCATAATTGAATCACGACTGCCCCAATGCAGGAGGATAATGACGGGAACCAGCCTCCTGGGTTGACATGGAGAGGCCAGGTTGAAAAACATGACAACATGGATTTTCTGTTTTCCAGAAGCAGTGCGTTATTGAACGTTATAATCCAGAGCAGTACAGCCTTGTTTACATTATTTGCTCGGCCAGGTGCGTTTGAATGCACTCATTCAATAATGGACTGATTGTTTTAGGATCTGATGGACTCATTCATTAATTGAAGTTATCACAGATACAAATACATACATTTTAATGAGTTAGGTGTTCTTCCATCCATTGTTTATCAAATGCTTATTCAATCATTCTGGTCTTTCTATAAGATATAACATGGAAATGTATGCAATTCATATTGTTACTTTACTGGTTGTTGTTTTAGACGTTTTAAAGCAGTTTGTCTTTGTGTTTGTGTGCATATGCTTTAATGTGACTAATTTAAAGATGCAATCTGATACAGAATGTAATTTATATTATAAAAAAATGTTTCGCAGAAATAAGAAAACATTGCCACTCAACTATTCAATTCAATTCAGTTTATTTGTATAGTCCAATTTCACAAATTACAAATGTGTCTCGAAACTATGGATGATGAAGAAGAACAGTTGCCAACAAATGAACAAATGCCAATGCATTAACACCTTTGGTCCTGTGATGAGAAGCATTCTGAAAGTGACCTAACCTCTGAAGAAATTAGAGAGATTTTGAACAATAAGCACACCAATTTATCTGTCTTTAGAACCAGTTCTCAATGAGTCTAAACAGTTGCTGTGCATATTAACTCTCTGACGATTTCAAAGGGAAATCTCATATATTTAATGAATAGACATTTCATACAACCGTATTGGGGTATTAGCCCAGCGGCATAGCAGACCAATTGTTCAAATTGTTCTAAAAAGCACCAAAATTGGGACACATGTAGATTAATACATTCTGAACAATTTTGGATATGGAGGCATTCAAGATTCTCCCCGTAGCACATTTGGCGGCCATTTTTTGAAAATGGCCGCTATTTACCATTAGAGTCATTGAATATGTACCATAATTTGTCTTTTTGTGGATGCTTGAGGTGATAAGTGTGCTAGAGGTGATAAGTAGTGTACAATTACACATACTTGTGTGCTTACCAAATAAAATGGCTACCATTTTACAAGAAAAATTAATTTTACTTTATTGATCTATGTGCGATCTCTGAGAGAAGCCAATTTTAGCATGTACGTGGATGCTCTGACAGAACTGGTTCCATGGTTCGTCGCACTAGACCACACAAACTATGCCCGCTGGATACCAGTGCATCTGCGGGACATGGCAGAACTGGCAAACAAACATCCAGACGTCTTCACAGAGTTTAGCAACGGACACTTCACAGTCCAGAATACCAAGATGATCTTTTCAGCAATCCCTATTGACCAAGGACATGAGCAGAACAACGCGTATGTCAAGGGTGATGGAGGAGCCATCGGCCTCACAGACAATCCAACTGCACTGAGGCGCTGGATGGTTGCCCGACCAGAGGTTGCTAGAGTGATTGTGGAATTTGAAGACTTCAATCTGCATCCACACGACCAAGAGGAGACACGTCACCACGAGGAGACACCAAGTGTGCAGAACACTTTTGCCAGAGATGTGCGCTCACTCGTGGCCATCTTTGAAGAGCTGGGCAACCCTTTCGAGGAGGACAGTCAGGACTTGCTGGTGCTCGACACAAAAGAGATCGCGGACAATGCAGTCATAGAAACAGTCCGTAACACCAGGCAGATTGGCCAAGACCAGTTTGAAGCATTTTCAAAGGAATGCATCGTGGACAGAACCAAGTCCATTGAGGTGGCAATCCACCGGAACAAGCTACCACTGTTTGCGACCAAGAGAGGACCCAAAATACCCAAAGGAAAACAACAGGTCAAATCTCTGAAGAATGATGTTGCGCTCTTCGCACGATTATATATAGGCTGCCAGACCCATGATGGGAATCTAGAAGAGTTCTTCAGGCATGAAAATCAGCAATGCCCTCCAGCTTTATCTGACGGAGGGAGACTGTACCTACTGTCACTGCTGTTGTCCTCGATGGAGCAGTAATAGTACAGATGTTGAAGCCGGGTACTGCCAACACGTTCGAGGAATATGCACAGCAAGTGTTCATCTCATACGTTGTACAACAGCTCCAACATGTATCACGTCTTGACCTTGTGTGGGACAGCTACAGAGCAGATTCCCTGAAGGCATCAACCAGAGAACAGTGTGGAATGGGAGTACGTTGGCGTGTTGTCGACTCGACAGTCATACCAGGAAATTGGCAAAGTTTCCTGCGAGTTGATATCAACAAAGTAGAGCTCTTCAGCTACCTCTCCACCATGCTTGCAGAGTCCTTTCAAGAAGAAGGCAAGGAACTGGTGGTCACTGATGGGGAGCAGGTGATCTGTGTTCAACAGCAAGAGGACGTCAACTCACTCGCACCATGCAACCAAGAAGAGGAAGACACTCGCATGATGCTACATGTATCACATGCTGCACAACTTGGTCACCACCAGATACAGGTTTGAACAGTAGACACTGACGTCGTGGTCCTAGCAGTGATGGTAGTCCAGAAACTACCAGCTGGAGACAAACTCTGGGTAGCCTTTGGGACAGGCAAGAACTACCGCTACATTGCAGCCCATGAAATAGCTTCCTCCCTTGATCCAGAGAAGACATGTGCTCTTCCAATATTTCATGCCATCACAGGGTGTGATACTGTGTCAGCCTTCGTCGGACATGGGAAGAAATCTGCCTGGGAAACATGGAACACGCTGCCAGAACTCACTGATGCCCTGCTGAGTCTGGCAAATGCACCCGCAAGCATCCAAGAGGATACAATGCATGTCATCGAGAGGTTTGTAATACTCCTGTATGACCGCACAAGCAAATGCAAGGACGTTAACAAGGCGAGAAAGAAGCTCTTTGCAAAGAAGCTCTGTTCAGAACATCCCGCCAACCTACACTGCTCTGGAGCAGCATGCGAAGAGATCTGCCCTTCAGGGTGGTCATGTCTGGGGCCAGGCATTGGTACCAGAGCCCGTGCTCCCTCCACCAACAGACTGGGGCTGGCATCGGAGTGATGATGGGCCTTACACACCACTCTGGACCACACTCCCTGAGGCATCCAAGACCTGCTATGAGCTGGTGTCTTGCGGATGCAAGAAAGGCTGCAGAAACCGCTGCAAGTGCAAGAACGTTTCACTGCAATGCACGGGTCTGTGTTTCTGTGAAGGCGAATGCCAGTAGATTAGGACAGAAAACTTGCTAGCCAACATTATGATCTGTAGACATTCATAATCCTGGTGACCAGATTTGAAAAGTTCAGAATCATAATTAACATAGTGTGGCAAAATCTACGTTATTGTATTACATGTATGTACTGCAGGATTACACAATACTGAAAGTTATTGTATTGGCAACTGTTTATTGTGTCCTCTTCTTGAAGCCACTTAGATTTGTTCATTTATATTAGATCTATCCATAAATGTATAACTGTAAGTACTGTGCCTAGAGACTGGGCTTTTGGTCGACTATATAACTACAATCTGACGATACTGTAAACTCCCCATACTCTGTGTATTATTTTGACTACCATTCCATTGCAATTTTGCCAGCAATTTGAAATAAAAAAGCAACTTGAGCAATTAAAGTGTGTTCCTGAAATAATATACTGGTTATTAGAGGTATTATGTCATTGAGTATTGGAATCTTCATCAAATGTCCACTTTTTCCACAAAATGGCGGCCAGTTTGGGGGCCAATTTTTAAAAGATTCATCTAAATATATGTTAAACACTTATTGATGTTAATTCTGATGTAAAAAAAATGAATTTTGGCCCATCTAGCACCATACTAACGACACATAATGAAGTCTATGTAATGACGCTAATGGTAAATGGCGGCCATTTTGAACAATGGCCGCCATATCTTCCACAGGGCTAATCTTGAATACCTCCATATCCAAAAATGTTTACAATATATTAATCTACATGTGTGCCAATTTTGGTGCTTTTAGAACAATTTGAACAATTGGTTTCGTATTTTGTACTATGCCGCTGGCCTATATAAATAAAACATGCTTTCATGTTGAAGGTTAGATTTCAAAATGATTGTTTTCTAGTACAATAGTGATATCTTGACACATGACATTGTTGATATAAGCCAGCGCTCCATACATTGTATTTTCTGTATTGTCACATTCTGGCTACCATCCATGTGAAAATATTCTGCTAGTTTTCTTTGCATAACTCCTTCAGGTAATAATTTAGACACAGATTACTTTTACGGTTCTGTTTAATTCTTTTTGTAATCCATGTACTCTCTCTATGATCAAAAATAAGAAAGAAACAATCAATTAAATTTGAAATACCCACATGTAGAGGTTCATTTTCCATCTGTCAGAGAGAATGAATTTAATGAATGAACAGATGATACACAGGCTGGGATGACTAAGCATTCACACAATACAGTGTCAATGAGGGTGTGTATGTGTGTGTGTGTGAAAGTGACTTTCAGAGAAAGCATAAAATGTCCAGTAGGCACACATGGATACTCATTATTTTTTCATGTTGGTAGATATAGAAACACAATGTTTGGGATGGTACTTCTCACATTAGTTATTGCCATGTTCTTAATCACTTGTACATGTCTAGTGATGCAAGAACAGCTGTTGAAGTTGAAACATGTTACATCTTACTTTGTGGTGTCTTGACACACGCCATCATCACAGCTAAAGTCGCAACAACAGCAACTAATACTTTGGAAGTACGGAGGGGAGTGTGAGAAGAAACATGAGGCTGCATTTCATTTCCTCCTGCAGACATTGAACTGTTCTAACTCAAAATGCCTTGCCAGCTTTCATAGTTTCTCTTTATATTGATGAATTCAATCTTACTGTTTGAGAGATTTGTTTAGTCAGAGCAGAGTTGAGACTGCATTGCTGGATACCTATTGGCTTTAATAAAAGTCTGCCCTATTTGCTTATTTAGCTTAAAGCTTTTATTGTCATATCAGGCTTAGCACTGACACAATTGAATGTGATTGTTCATATCCCTACCTTTTTGGAAAAGGCTGCTTCACATTCCGGGGCAGTCAGACACAGCTTTCAAGTTTAAAAATGACTCATCCCTTTGATCAGTAGATGTCCTAAAATAATTTTTCATGCATTGCATTCCATTTTAGAAGCCCAGGGACAAAACTTCGTTGTGAGTTCTAGGGAATCCTATGAATTACAATTTACTTTTGACGTTTAACTGACTCCCCGAAACTCCACATGAGGAACAGTTTGGAGTGGTGGATTGAGAGTGCAGTTAGTTGTGTGTGTGTGTGTGTGTGTGTGTGTACTACATGTTGGAGAAGATGCAATTCATTTTAAATCCTCATCCCACCAACCTCATAGACCTCAGAGGTCTCACAAGTGCTGTATTCTAACCTTCCAGCGTTTCAGGACTTGGTCTATGAATTGTAAGGTAATTCATTGGTCTATGAATTGTAAGGTAATTCATTGATAACAATTTCCGTTTTAATAAATTCATTCTAGATAATAAAAAATACCAATGAATTGGTGGACCTCAGTTGAAAGCACTCAATAACAACTCTGCAAGTTTAATTTATATAAAAGTATGAATCACATGATTGCCGTCCGTCCTACTTGAAGTAGCACACAGTGTGCTAGTAGAGTTAGTACGATGGTTGCTTCCTACAATAATTAACCAATAGATAGTCCCTTTATGTGAAATATATTGATAGGATAAGGAGATCATATGTAGCATCCTTAATACTCAAGCACTGTTGTGCCATGTGACTTTTTTAAATAACATTTTGCAATGTGGATTTTGATTGGCTCGATTTGCACTGTGAATTGCAGGAACACAACTGTATGAGTAAAAATAACACAATGCGGTGCATTTTAAATGATGTGAAGTCATTCAACACCACGATTCAAAACGGTAATTATTCATATCGTTCTAAAGTTGAAATAGCACTTTTGAGTAAACTATATATTTTATGATCTGTAATGGTGAGAATAATAAGTAAAAAATACAGTAACAATGGTGTTACCATGATAACAATGGAGAGGTTCAGCAACCAGAATGCACATCACTGGGGACAGAATTCTGTTTGGACATATGCACTCACCTCAGTGAGTGCTGACAGCCAACCATGAGGGACTGAGAAGCCAGGTTTATGAGGCACTTTGTATCAGAAAACTGACCCTCTGAGCAGCTTTAAATGATGTATGGCCACTAGGGGGGCAACGAGACTCAACAAGCTTACTGAAACACAGTTCTAATGGATCACAAGTGAACAAAATGGTGTTTTGGTCAGAACTGCTTCAATGCTCCAAGGCATAAAGATTCTTTACCTGTATTCTCGGGAATTTCATAGAGGGATGAACACCATTCTTCCAAAATATATTCTGATATACTTTGACATTAGGTGGGCAGTGCTGTCAAAAGATGTGTTCAGACAGAAAGCTGGGTTACAGTTGAATGTGGTATCGTATACAAAGTCAGTAGAAACATGTAGGAGGGCAGCAAGATTGTAGTCGCCTGCGTCAGTTTTAACTGTTCAATCATTACAATTAACCCCCTTTCACATTGTCGGGTTATCTTCCATTGTACATGGTTACAAGGTTACAAGTCAGCTGTTCAGCAGCGTATATACTTCTGTATCTCTTTCAAGACAACATGGTGAACAGGTTGTGGAAGCGATGGGTTTTGTCTTTTAATATCCCCTGAGATCTTTGCAGGACTCTCTTCTTCTCACCAATATCTCTGACGCTCGGCATATGAGTGCCAATGATGTTCTGGGCGGTTTTAATCACTCACATTGTGCCATACACATCCCATGCCAGTTTCTAATGCTTCAGGATGCTTTCTATTCCTCTTTTGTAAAAGTTGACAGGAACTTGGCTCCACCTTAGCTCCATTGCTGTAGACAGGGGTTTGTGTCTTCACCTCCTTTAAAAATATAAAATAACCAATCAGGAACATGGTTTTACTGACTTTGTGCAGTATGTTGTTCTCTGAGCACCCCTCTGCAAGGTAGTGAAGTTTCATTTTTGTCAGTGTTATCTGCCAACTTCTCAACAGAGTTCTCTTCATGTTAGGGGTTGCAATCCTGAGTGCACAGTGTGAACAGAAAGGGCCTATTTGTCCTTTAAATGTCATTTTTATTATTAGAATATTGCTTATAGGCCCTTCACAGTAAGTACAATAGATGAGTTCTTCTTCCAGCACTGCTAGAGGGAAATAACACAAACCTAATGAGGCTGAGCAGCCAAATAAAGCATGCATGGCCACAAGCCTTCAGTTACATTTGTATCCAGCATTTAATTGCCTTATACCTCTGGATTCACCGTATAGCTCCTCAGATTCTTTACATCTACAGTAGCTTGTCAGGTTAACACATATTTAGCATTCATACAGAGAGAAAGCATAGCCTCAGATAACAATGGTTTAATCCATCCACAGGATACAATGCAAGAGAATGGATGTACCAATACATCAAATACTCTGTGCTGCACAATTGATGCTTGGGTATCCAAGAGCATGTTCACTCAATTTGCTTACAATGTACAGTGACACCGCTGCGTTTCATGCCATCTCATCTCGCCTTTTTAGATATATGCCTCTCCACAGGCCTCCGGTAACAAATATATCCAAGCTGTATTCACCTCACATAACACAGCATGGAGAAGTTTGTGTGTGTGTCAAGCTGAGAAACCCACTTTTAAAACGGGCTTCTCAAAGCTGCCCAGTGGAGGCCCATGCATTATTTATGTTCATTTACACAACCTCCTATCTCTTTATCATGGGTTCATCACACTGTAACTACTGCTCACTGTAGGATGAAGAAACCAGAGCACAACTCTACTGAAAAACATTGGCATTTTCTTCCGCTCAAAATCCAGTTGACTACTGAGGTCACCAATATGTCATGTATCACACAATTCAAATCCCAAAATACATTCTCATAGTAACTGAGTGTATATTTTAGAATAAAAAACAGTTATTAAGCTCCTATTCTATGGAACCAGCTTCCACTCTTAGTCTGGAGGGCGGACATAGTCGCCTCATATAAGAGTAAACTTAAGACTTTCCTCTTTGACAGTGCTTAAAGTTAGGGCTGAATCAGGTTACCCTGGTCCAGCCCCTAGAAATGCTGCTATTGGCTTAAAGGCTTATAGGCTGCTGGAGGACATTATAGGATACACTGAGCACCTGTCTCCTCTTCTCTCTCCTTCTGTACAAATTTACATCTCTTCATCAGAACATTACTAACTCTACTTCTTTCCCGGTGTCTTTGTGCCTTCTCGCATCTTATAGAGTCAGTTGTAATTTAATTAAATCGAAAAACCCCAGGAAGATCTTCTTTCTCAAAAAGAAATTCCTGCCATGTGCAAATGATCCATTTGCGGATCAAACGCTGAATAGCCGCCGGTTCAACAGCCTCCAGCAATTCTTCGGCATAGGAAATGTTAAATTTTACTGTATATCAAAGCATCCTGTACATTAATTAAATTAGCATACCAAGGTGGTTGCAGAATGCAAATATATATCAGATGTCTTTTATTTAAAAAACAAAAAAGCCAATGGGGACAAAAAAGATGCAATTTAATTCATAAGATAATCTTTAGGATAAACACCTTTAATCCTCTTTAGAAATTACTGTGTCTAAGCACCTTGCGTGTTACGTTGCCTATGTATGCCAAAGGGATAAGAGCAAGCTATGGCTGTCAGAAAAATGTGTTTTATGTCAAAATAGCTAAGTTGAGTTAAACCACCTCAGAGACAGGCTCTTTTAATTAATGGACGTACGTGTGCAACTTTGTAAGTGTGTGTGTGTGTGTGTGTGTGTGTGTGAGCATAAAAGCTTGACTACCAGTGATGTGTGTAAGGTATTTACAGGAGAAATAAAACCTGCATTGATAATTTATTACTTCAAACAGCCATGTTCAGCTCAGAGGAAATAAACTAGTTACATGAAGCTGGAGATTTATAAAAAGGAAATGGCAGTTTTAATATCTCATTCTGACAGCATATTAACCTTTTCTTTGACGCAAACAAGTCTTCGTCCCCGTTGTACAGCATGTGACCAAAGTTACGGCAGTGAATATAATGGATGTTTCGCTCCACTCCGACTCATCTGCAGCCGCACTCACAACAAGCTAAACATATCTGCCTCCATGTTCTTTGAGAGATCATGTTGCAAAGAGCATAGGAAAACTCCCCACAAACAGGGGGCACTTGATGTGTTTTTGCGTGCGTATTTCCACACACTGCCTGCAAACCTGTCGTCACCAAGGCAACATCCACCCTGCCCCTCCTCCTCTGGATTCAGCAGGGGAAATCAGAGATCTGAATGACTGCTGGCTCCCTACGCCTCTCTCCACCTTCCCCTCAGCCAGTGACACAAATTCAACCCTGCGATCCTGTCTCCCTGGGGAAGCTGGAACCTTAAACGGAGGTTTAATGAAATCTCAGGGACTGTACAGTGGCTGGATCATTCGTAGCCCCTTTTCAGCAATGCGTCGGAGAGAGGGAGCACGGTCCCTAATTGCAGGGCCTCAAAATAAGCCACGCAACAAGTAAAGAGAGAAAATGAAGAAAACACTAACAGAGATGGCAGCACATGTATCTAAAGGTCACTTGTGTCACACAGACATGCCTACACGCACATCTACATACAGTGTATGTATATATATATATATATATATATATATATATATTGTGGCAACTCGGGGGAAGTGGAGGGGAGATTCGGAATAAAATCAGGAGACTCAGAGACGTAGTGCAAAATAAAGGGTCTTTTAATAAAACGTGTAGGAAAAAGGGGGAATGGGCATATAACAGCAACAAAGGATTCTTCTCGTTCGAGGTCTTTGGTCTTTGGTCTCACACCTGCTGTGAGACAGTTTGTAGCTCCTGTATGGGCAGAGCAGAGGAGAGAGGGTCCAGTTACCTCTGGTCTGTCGCGACTCCTCTCCTGAAGTTCCACGCTCCTTCTCCTTTCCTCTTCAGGCAGCTCTTCCCTGATGCCTTCCAGTGGAGGGAAGATATACTCTCCGTCCCTCGTTAGCTGATGGGCTGCAGGTGTGACCACTCCCATGTGCCAATTGGCTGTAGCACCTGCACTGGGAAGTACGCCCCGTGGATCACTTCCCCCAACCTGAGCTTTGGGATCCGCCTCTGATGCGCTGTTTGCTCGTTTTTTCCCCCTGGTCTGCCACAATATATATGCATTTGTTCCTGTAAAACTGTATTCAAGGCCCTGGCAAACACTAGCTCCCTGTGGCTCTGATTGTTAAGATGAATATTTAATTAACACACTGACAGTACAGTAGGCGGTGCTACTGTGAATCATTGATGCTCGGGTAATTGGAATCTTCCAGAGCAGTTGAAAGAGCACAGCTATTGGGTGCATAGACTTTATGCACGTGTGCTAGTGTGTGTTAGTGTGTGTTTCTGTGTGTGTGTGTGTGTGTGTGTGTGTGTGTCCGTTTAGTCTCCAGCTGGGAGCCATGTGCAGTACAAGTCATTGTTGATGCCCACATAAAGCAAAGGGAAAGTGAAACTGTAATGTGAAGATAAAGAAAGTTGCTACTTTAGTGCATTTTGAGTTCTGCAGCTCACCATCTTCAACGAGGGCTCCAAACGCAGACTGACTGCTATCAATCAAGTTCTATTAAACGTACTGAGTGCAAAGGTTAACACACAATAAAATAAATGCAAATTAAGTTAATTAAATTTCAACTTTAATAAAATGTGTATTGTGCTTTTGGATACCTTTTCCAAACATAGGCAATAAACACCTGAACCTTCGAGCACTCAAAGGAAAGTACAGGTGTGGAGTGTGGTCATATATCTGCATATAACCACATCCTCTGTGGGCAATGGGACACTATGTTGGTAACAGGAGCATTTTAGTGTACGTTTTACAGTCCGTTTATATTATTGACCAATTATGTCCAACCAGGCTTTGGTTGCATGCAGTTAAACAGTTATAGACAGCCAAAGAGGAAAACACATTAGCTAAAATGCAATCTTAAAACCAATAATTTAGCTTTATGTTAGTTAGAAAATGTACTGAAAATTGAGGGTTAACCAGATACTTTTGAAACTCCAACTCCATCCTCATGTTTCAAGTTGCTAACAGGAAGTCTTAGCCATGATACTGTTTCCCAGGTATTAGTTTTCTGGATATCTGCTTGTTACACCGGAATCCTTAAAATATTGTCTGTTAGCCCCAGAGGCTAAATGCAGGAGTCCCTTTTCATCACAAGACTGCCATTGATATTCACCTTATTTAATAACAAACATTATCTCTTTTTGAAATTACACAAGTGTTTTAGTTGCCTTGACATTACAATAGTTATCGTAATCATGATCTGTCCTTACCTATAACTATGCTGTTGCTGGTGTGCAAAACTACTTTGTAAGGATCATTGACATTGGACAAAAATGTGTAATAAAAAACAGAAAATTATGCATGATTATGTTGAATACTCCATTATCCACAGTTTTTTCAAACTTAGAGTTGGTATTTTCACATCCCACCATTTTCATCTTTGGAGGACTTTTATGAATTGTATGAGTTTTATTTCCAAATCCCAGAATAACAAGCGGTATAAATTATTGTTATATTATGAAATGTAGCAACCTGCCTTGATTTCACAAGAAAGCAAAAACTAACATGTTTTACGGAACAACTGCTTTACATAACTTTTTGTCATGTACTGACATTAACTAATTTCACAAAATAAACGATGATATGAAAATAAAGCAAATGCCACAATTATAATGAATAATACATTTTGGGCTATATATTCCAAATCACTTCAAATGTGTACACTTTACTTTGTGGATCCAAACAAAAGCCCTCGGTTATTCTGCATGTATTTAAATCTGACCTGCTCCTTCTCTCCTGAGGATCAGAGTCAATGTGCGATAGTTTAAACGCAACGCTCATCAAAGCACAGCATCTGTTCAAGCCCACCGCCGTATCCCCCTCTCCGTCCCATTGGTGCCGGCTTTAATTAGCAGAGCCGCGAGGAGAAGATGACTTGCCTTTCAAACTCTGCAAACATGATTATTATTATTTGGAGCTTTGCTATTATACCCTCTATGCAACACTTGACTCTAATGCATGCAGGTCTCAGGAGTATGCAAGCATGTCTCACTGTCTTTGTATAGTTGTTGTGTTAGTGCTGCAGAGTTATTGTGGCGAGTCTTAATGTGTGTGAGCGTTATTAGCACAGACCTATGTAAGCTACTTGGTAGAAAAACATACATACTCATTTAGATATTAGCATGTTTCTCACAGCACATTGTGTAACCAGTAGCAAGCCACAGAGAACAAAAACAGCAAGCAATGACAGCTAATCAAAGGTTCATTTGGCGAAGGTGATTTTCAGCCGATTACTGCTGTGAAGTCGTGAGTTAGGCGAATGATTTCTGAAGTTTCACCTGTTATTTTTTTGCAGCAGATCGAGGCTGCCAGCCTCTTGTTATGCAAGCTGTGCGAATGATGCCATCTGCTCATCATCACTTAAATGTTTTTGTCTGAGCCAATTATGCTCATTAAAAATGCTAGACAGATCTGAGGGCATGCGGCGTGCAAGCCACCATGTCTGTGTCCCGCATTACCCCTGAAGTCAGAGGACCACACAAAGACGCATATCATCAGCCAATAAGCTAAGCTTTATGTCAGTGTCCTAATGCTTATATTAATATAAACACATTTATGTCATTACTGAAAGGATTTAAGTCAAATTGTTTGAATTATTTAGGCCTATAGTGCAAGTGCCACACACACACACATACACAAGTAGTGCCAAATTAGGGTCACCTTTTCTCACCAGGAATACATAAACAATGGAAAACATTACTTTTCTGTGACACGTTGACAAAAATATCACAATCTTCAGGAGAGATGACATATATTAGGTACCAAGACGTCTCTCTCTTTTTCTCCTACACTCTTTTTTTTCTGAACACACACATACACCGAAAACAAACACAAAACATCAGTCACTCTCGGGTTTGGTGTCCCACTGCTTCATGCTTGATGTAGAGCAGTGTAATTTCAGTGAGATGGATAGCAGGGATAGATTTAATTTAGATAGAGATTCTTCACTCGCCGTGGAGGTAAATGTATTTTAGGTGATAAAAAGAGCAAATCTTGTTCTCAAAGTCTCTGCTTTCCCCACAATTTGAATGAGACTAAAGGGATCTGCGGAGTATTGAGAAATGCATGTATGCGTCTGCTTGGGTGTGTCTGGTTTGGCTGTGTGTGTGTGTTGCCGTATCTGTGTGCACTTTGCAAGGGAGAGCACTTTGATGGACGGCTGCCCATGGAGGAACGACACGCAATTTCTGTCTCACTGACTCTTGTCTTTATCTGCTCGGCACACTGAAACATGCAGCCCCAAAATTGACTCTGTCACCACAACACCTTCTCCTTTTTAACTTTTCTGTGTTGCTGTCATCTTTGTTTGTTTGTTTTCTTTTTAAGTAGTTTGATTGATTTCCAGCTAGGATGACAGGGTAAAACCATCAGGGCCAATGAAAAAGACATCCGATTGCTGATCTTATTATATGTTCCCTGTCAGCTTCTTTTAGGTTGTGACTGAGTTATTCTCCCCTGCGCAGTCCATGGCATATAGATAGTGTTCAAAAGAAGAACAAAACTGATTAAATAACAGTGACTGTATCGTGGAGATGCCTTTATCTTTTACATAGCAACATATTTGACGGCTCTTTGGGCTAGGGTTGGTTTTAGGCAGAACCCAAGAGCAGACATGGAGATGGCAACGTGGAGGAAGGAGTGGATTGTATTCAATGATAGCTGGTGGTCTGGCAGAGCCAGAAGTCAACGCAGGCAGGAAGGTGTGGTGGCTGCAGTGCAGACACAGGAGTCTCGGGCACAAGGAACACAGGTTAGTCAAGTAGTAAATCACAAAAAATTACTCTTTATCATTAACAACAAGCATGCATAGTATGTATACAATTGAGTGACATCTCAATGCACAATAATAATACAAAAGCAGTCAAATGATTAGGAAAAAAACAGAAAATAGAAGGAAATAATGAGGAGAAAATGTTCAGAAAACTGTCCTACTCATCCATTAAAATAATGTATATGTCAACAACATTTTAGATGTGGGATTTAAATTAATTAACAGCTGTCAAAATAGCATTGTTGTATTATCATTATGAGATGCAAAGAACATAATTTTTATGTATTACTATTTTACTATTTTGTATGTCTACGACTTTATTTGACATTATAGAGATAACACAAAACAAGGGAGCAAGAGAGATAAGGGGGATGTGCAAAAAGGATTCCCGACCAGATAACAGGTGTTACTCTTACTCTTATCTGTAGTCAAGCAAAATAACCCGCTTTGATATCTTGACGGATTAGAGTGAATCAATATTCACCAACACAGTATGTGGATCACAAAACCAATTTCTAATAAATTACTCACATGATGACAAACAAATTGCACTCTACATGCCATACAGGGTATTTTACTATTACTACCATAACCATGCAATGTCTGTTGCATGTGTCTATACATCTTTAAATCAAAGGCCATATTGTACATGTGTTGAGATGCTACTGGGTAATATAGTTCAGTTCTTGGACATTCTTAAGACCATTGATTCATAGGGAATTATCACTTTTTGAGAGGATTCGAATAAAAGATGATTTAAAAGATAGCTGTTAATAATTCAATTCAATTTAGTTTATCTTGTATAGCCCAATATCAGATTTTTTGTTGTTGCCTCAAAGGGCTTTACAATCTGTACACATTTGACATCCCTGTCCCAGGACCTCACATCGGATCAGGAAAGACTCCCAAGAAATAGAAAAACCCTTTCACAGGGGAAAAAGGGAAGACCACTTAAAGAGAGCAACAGAGGAGGATCCCTCTCCCCGGATGAACAGATGCAATACATGTCATGTGTGCAGAAGGTCAAGGTTAATAAGAGAAAAGCCATCCACATATTCACAAGGGCATACAGCGGTTTCCAAGGCCACTCCACTTAAGGACAGAATGGCACTTGTTGAGGGCAAGAAATTAATAATAACTAAGTAAGTCTGCAGTCCCTCGGAAGAGTGCTCTGAAGGCATTACAAAGCATGTTCTGGGTGAGCACAAGAGTGTCCAGAGAGAGTAAGGAGAAGTATAGGACACTTGGTCGGAGGCCAAGGTCAAGCAGATCGAGAGAAGGGATGGAAAGGGAGATGGAGAGGGGTATATAGAGGAGTAGGGGGCCTTTTGGGTCGGATTAAGGAAGTGTTGAGGGAGCAAAGGCAGCTCGGTTCCAAAGCCACTGAAGCTGAACTAACGAGAATGTAATGGCCCTCCATCAAGCACTCCAGCAGCTCGCCAGTTTGAGTACTCACACTCATGCACACTCACTCAGTAACACATATTCAACTTTGACTGTAAGTAGACACAATAGACCTATTTCCAATTCTAGAGAACCAGAACCTGCAGCTCATTATGGAACGTTGATATACAGTGCAATAAACTATGATGATATGAAATGTACATCAAGCAAAGTCAAGTGAATACAGGCCACAGCGCCTATATTATAAGTCATGAACATGTCCACTGTCTGAAATGTATAATCTTCGAGGTTTGACATGATGACCTGACTCTTTTTCTTTTTTTTTATATATATAGTAAAATGGACACCAAATGCACTTGGACACGCAGACTTGCATGAATACTTTCACACATGGACAGGATGACCTGTATACATTTGCACTC
This sequence comes from Liparis tanakae, assembly GCA_036178185.1. NCBI lineage: Eukaryota > Metazoa > Chordata > Actinopteri > Perciformes > Liparidae > Liparis > Liparis tanakae. The sequence goes on from CM070106.1 coordinate 9,793,162, forward strand.
TATGAATAAAAAACACCTGCAGTATTTCAAGAAAGAAAGTTCAAGGAGGAAAAGGAGGCTGTGTTATCAGTTTTAAGTCAATGACACTTAAAATCAGATAGGTATCCAGTGTACCTGGTGTTACAGCCAACGCTAACCTCTACTCGATGCAAGCTGATATTTGTCAGAGTGGCCAATTACGACGACAAGATACATGGTAAACTTCACCGCACAGTTAGCATTTAATTAGGAGATCCTCAACGGGTCCACCACACTTTAGTTCTGCCAATCTCCCTAATGGTGAGAGATGAGCGCTAATGATTTTAACACATGCTTATTCCCATGCATTCACACATTACTGTCACCAAAATCTACAGTAACAAGCACTGCAAATTCAGACTGATTCAATTAGGGAAGGATTAAGTAGAGCCACTGATATGAAGGCATGTGATATAGTATTAGACGTCAGTGTTGGAGCTACTGAGTGCATTGTGCCAAGGCCAGTGAACAGAGGGAATAGCCCAATGCTCTGACCTCGCTGGCATCGCATTAGTCCACACATATGTCCCCCGGCAATGAGATCGCTGATAGCTCATTGAGTCTTAAATTATGTGACACGAACGGGCAGGACCTGGCTGCACATGCTCTTATCTGGCTAGCCAGACACACACACACACATACACACACACACACACACACACACACACACACACACACACACACAAACACACACACACACACACACATTGTAATTGTCACATACAGGAATAAAGACACCATGCCCTATGTAGACACTATGTATTCACAAGATCTACATTCCGTTGTGCATCGGCTGCCTAAGTTGACACAACAGTCCTCATGCTGCCACGCTGTCAGCTTGATTAATTAATGACTCGGACCTTAAAAGGCTTGAGCTGCTACTTGCCTTATAATGGAGTTTGGTCCCCGGATTCTGTACTGCTCTAAAAGGCTGATAGATAAATAAATAAACTAGCAAGAAGCGCGTAAGACATGGAATTTATTACCTGTCCATCTAATTAAATGGCTAAAGATATATAGGAGAGAGTGGGATGAGGGGCGGAGTGGAAAAACACAGACGCAGATTGCTGCGTCTGATAAATTTCCCTCCCTTTCTTTGTCCTTCCTCCTTACACACACTTCCTTGTGACGAGTGACTTGTGTGGCGAGCTTGTGTTTGCGCATGTGAGTGTGTATGTGTGTATGAGTAAAGGAGTCCGTCTTTAAAAGAGGTCTCAGGCATGGCTGCCACAGAGCCAACCTACAGGACTTATCAATATTCATGGCAGCTCCACACACCTTTATAAAATGGAGAAAATAAATACATCAAATTATATAGCAATGTTCTTCCAAATGAAGTAGATATGGCTCAATGGGTATTTTGCTGTTTTGACCATTATGTACGCGCAAGCACATTCTCAGGTGACAATGTCTGGTTCATTCAGAACACTTTTGTCCAATTATGTGCCACAGAGCTGAAGGGTGCAGCCAGCTCATTTACTCCTAATTCCTCCTCGAACTCTTACTGTGATTGTGGCCAGATTGTTTTCAAGTTTACCCTCCATCCATGATTCAATTTGTCCTGGTTCTTTTTCCACCCACTGATCCCGTTGTTGTGGCCGGCACCAGGAAAGCATGTTGACATGTAAATTGATAATTTTGGAGGAAAACAAAGAGGATATGCCACGGGGCTCAGCTGGTGAAAAAGGGACAGAGAAAAACCAATCCCACTTCCATTAGGCTTCTCTCCTCTGTCCTGCAGTGAAGCGTTTGTCCTATTATTGTGTGCCTATTAGCGACTAATTTAGAAAGGGGTATTGCTCTCAACTGTTTACCAGCTTGATTGAGACCAGAAGGCTTTGAATTGCACTAATTTCTCTTAGATGTCTCTCTCTTTTCCTCAGGGGACTCGACCTTTAGCTAACCTTTCTTTCACTTCAGTCTCTCACTCTGCAGCCAAATATCAGAAGACTTTGGTCCACGCCCTCTTTCTGTGTATGTGTGCATGTTTGGTGACCACCTCGGGAAGTCCAGCGGGACCCAGAGTTGATTCATGACAGGAAAGGATTGAAGGGGGTCGGGTTGTGACTGCCAGCTTTGACGTGAATGCTGACCGACCCACTGGCAAACAGAACTGAGTGAGAAAAACATATTGAAGTGCAGCTTTTCCCCATTTGACGTGAGCCTGCTGTGATGAACACCGTCAGAACTACTCTCTGCTTGTCCGCATGTCCTCCTGTCTGCCTGTCTGCCTCTTTCATCTCAGCAGACATCTCAACTGAAGGAGGGTAGAGCGAGAGAGAGAGAGAGAGAGAGAGAGCACATTAAATGAAATGATGTTGACTTGAGGGAGCTCTGATGTTTCTTTGTGGATAGCTGAAGCCACCTGTAGGCTCCTATACAAACAGACAGCGCCGGGTTGTAGAGACATAAAACTAGACAAGCACACACCTATGCATTATCAATACATTCAATGACTACAAGAGCTAAAACTTATGACATAATATAAAAAACATTGAAACTGAAAACATGAACTCGCAGAAGGGGCTTCTTCTGATTTACCTGGGTGTGGATATAAATTCCGTCACCATGAGAGTAAATCTGTGTTCAGCCATGCTGGATGTGCTAAACTGCCTGATTTCACGGACAGTGTCCCGCAGATTGGTGAAGATGCAGTAAGTGATGTGTCTACAATTTTCTCAAGCTATGTAGTTTCCCCTGGGACTCTTTCAAATGAGAAAAATGCCACAGTAGTTTGGACCCCTCCGCCTTAAATCCTTTTTTATGCAAAATGAATGCAGACCATCCCTATTGTATTGAAGCCTGGCATACTGGAAAACCTCCCCCGGTGTTCAACCATCAGAGGTTACCTGAAATGCGTCCCATTCTGGATGAGGTGTGATGTACCAGTCTCAAATTGTGGGTCAAAAATTCCATATAAAGTCTCTTGAGCTGTCATGCTGAAGAGTTTTGCTCCTCTGACAGACATACTGTATATATCATGGTGAGGACAGACAACATGACACGACTAAATACGAGTGCTCGGGTAGAGCTGCCCTGTGCAGTGGTGCACACCATACAGGTGTTAAAAGCCCTTATCTGACAGCGAGTTACGGGAGTGCATGGTCTACTTTTCTGTGCTTGTGTATGGAGAGAGGCTCAGATCCCCATCACTTCCCTTCCATCGCGTGTTAACCCACCTTCAAATGTTGGTAAAGGATGATTAGGCCCCATCTACAGTTTAAGTGTATATGCTACTGGCGTTTAATCATGCTTTGAAATCTACGGAGCGAAATTGAGAGCACCTATACTGCCAAGTCCCTCAGTTTAGGTCACCACAAACTCCTTTTTAGTTTGATAATTATTCATATTGAGGGGTTCTTCCTTCTGACTCTATAACTTTGCCTATAGTATGCGTAGTGTAGTGCCGTGCCTCAGTATGTTATACGAAAGCATGGCAGACATAAGGTGGACACAGCAGCTGAGTCTTCATTCGTCTTACCGTCGACGTAACGCCAAATATAAGATTACAGTGCAGCGGGAGTGTCTGCAGGACGCCTGGGTTCACGCCACTAGAGACTGAACATCCTGCAATAGTGTGTGTGTGTGTGTGTGTGTGTGTGTGTGTGTGTGGGGGGGGGGGGTGACTTTGATCTGTTTGTATCTGCAAGATGTATCTCTGTCTTCCCTGACTAAATCCAACAGACTTACGGTCTGTTTTCCCAAGATATATTAAACCTCTCTGAAAATTAAAGAAATAATCAAACGACTTATTTTATTTTCACAACTGGGAGTTCCAATGCAAACATGTATGGTTTGAGTGCCTCAATCAAAAAATGAAAGAATTGCTGGATCTCATGACAGTGCATGGGAGAATCAGTGCATGGGGATTTAGACCATGCTTTGCCATTGTGCTCTAGCTTTTCACCCTCTATATGTACAGTGTAAATTGTTCATGCTGATCGTATTTGCCAGCACCGTTACTTGTTAATTACCGTTAATTGCTCTATGAATTATAAAGTGGATACGTCCCCCCTTGGGCTTGTGTGCAGTCAATACCATGTAGGGGGGAAGCTGCTGACTAGGCTACCAATTAGTAACAACGCTCATGTGTTGTATTGCAGCTTTGTTGACCTTGCCATCGTGTCCAGCCAGCTCTGTCAATGTCCGGGCTAAATTTGTCCAACATGTCAATATGTCAGCGCTCTTATTTAAACAGTTGGTGGGGCACACCCGGAGTGTTTGAACAGAAGAAAGTAGAGTGAGATAGGGAAGGAGGGCGGGGGGGGGGGGGGAGGGCTCACCAGAAATAGCCCCTAGGTGGGTCAGCTCAGGTTTGGAAACAGCTTTATTGCTTTTCTTTCATTTCCTTTCAATTATAATAATGAGTTTGCACCCTGGTTGAAGAGAGTCTCAACCTTAGTTTAGCTGTGGTGTAATAGTGAAAATTAAGTCCTGCCCGCAAATTTAAAATGAATTTTTACTCTTTTGCTTGCTGCTGCATCTTTTAATTTATCCGTGTGCTAAAATAATGACTCCACAATAACGTGTCCTCTATGATGATTTAGCCTTTCTATGGCGAGACAGACGGAAGGGAAGGGCTTTTACTGTGTACGTTTATGAAGGGGATATTTACCCATAGACCCATCATGACTATCGTACAACTTCATCATCATTAAAATTCAATTAGATGGAAGTCACAAAATACTAACGACACCAATCTGTTTGCTATACGATTTTTCTGTATTTTGAGAACTAAAGAAAGAGAGAAATTAAAAAACAGTTATATAAGTGTCATTCATTAAAAGGCTATGAGGGTTTATTTGTGCAATATGCAAGCAGAACATTGTATATATCTTTCTCACAAACGGTGAATTGTATTTCACCTCATTGAAATGGTTCAAGGTTGAAATTTGCATAAAGTTGCAAATTCTACACTCTACCACAACATTGTGTGCAAGATGTCAGTACTTTCTCATTTAGATGGATTGGTAGTCGGAACATTTGATGTATATTTTATTTTCAGATGCCAGTGGACACTAAAGAAGGGCGGATACAATGTGTCTAATATGTTTTTAAAGTGCATGCCTGTAGTTCTGGACTACTGCGATGTGTGCAGCTAAATGCTAATGAGGGCATGCTCATATGTTGATAATCAAATTTAAACATCTTCGATATTTAGCAGGGACACATCTTTGTCATGTTCACAGTCTTTTTTAGTGTGGTAACCTACTCCAATGTGCTTACTAACATTAAACCCAAAGCATAGTAATTAGTTTGATGTAATTCAATTCACTTCAGTCTATTTTGTGCAGCCCAAAATCACAAATTACAAATTTGCCTCAGAGTGCTTTATAATCTGTAAACATACGACATCCCTGTCCCAGGACCTCACATAGAATCAGGAAAGATTCCCAAGAAATGGAAAAACCCTTTCACAGGGGAAAAAGGGAAGACCCCTTCAGGAGAGCAAGAGAGGAGGATCCCTCTCCCCATATGGACTGATGCAATAAATGTCATGTGTATAGAATGAACAGTGTTACAGAGTTACAACATATTCAATGAACATGACAGCAATGTATGAATAATGAGTAATAGACATGGACCCCAATCCACATTTCCAAAATCCATGAAACCGAAGGAGGAAGAGATTAACATAGGCAGTAGACTGAGTACGTTAGTTCTAAGTGTGAAAAAGGACCAAGACATAACTACAGCCTACACGTTTGTTCATTTTAACTCAATAACGCTTGTCTGTTGTCAGTTGTGCCATTTTTCGTATATAAAATTAAGTTCTGTACTTCTAGGCTTTGATTCTAGGATCTCAAATAATGTCATATTTCATCTGCTGATCTTTTAGAGCTCTGTGAACTGCATTAGTGAGACACTGGTATCACACATTGGTACATTACAGTAACATCCATCCAGATCCACTATCATCACAATCAGAAGCATTTATTGCCAACTATGTTGGACATACAAGGAACTTGTCTTTGCGGGTTGTGCGTAGCGTTGGACTTTAAGACAATGCAAGACAAATTAGACGAATGAACACAGTGAAAGGAATATGAATTCACGCCCACATAACATCCTCTCCACAGACCCTTACTCATACTTTATAAAAAACTGAACAAATCCTAAACATTGTAGCGAATACTGTATCTATTTTTTAATACACCTTGTACATTGATAACCTCAACCATGTATTTCACAATAATACAGAATAATATTTACTAATGACTACAATGAATAGAGCTAAAGAGCTTTCAACAGCTTCTGTAGCCAAGAAACGGACTGCAGCACCACCTTAAATGTACTTCAACTAAATTAGAGTGAAGTGTATCCGGGCTGGGGATGTTGTGGAGAGCTGGAAGCTGTGATCATTACGCCCAATCATGGTGAAGTGCAGAGTGATTTGTAGCCTTCTAGGTCACTTAGTTTTCACTGGGGGTCGGGACAGTAAACATGGAGGAAGACATACTTTGACTGGATTTTGAAGTGTCAACACAACTATATGCAGGCACGTGCACAGACATTTTGGGGGGCAGGTGCTCAAACCACAAAAAAGGGCACATGCCAAAAAAAGATTCTGACAGAGTTAAAGCATAAGCAGCAATATGACCTGTGTTTCCTCTGTGCAGCATCAGACCGCTATCTTATATTTCCTTTATGAATAAAGATTAATTATTATATAGCAACAACATTACAAGCAGAACACAAGGTCCTGGGTACAAGCCCCGGCAGTGACAATTACATTTTTTTATTTTTTTTTTATTGTTTCTCTTTTCTTTTTGCGCCCCCCTCTGAATGGCGCCCTAGGCGGCTGCCTATACCGCCTGTAGGAAAAACTGCCCCTGCGTATTGCCCTCTTACGTCATTTTCAAAATGAGCGATATTGATAGACATCAACAGCCAAGAGGAGTGGTCCTCAAACTAAGGCCCACGGGCCGGATACGGCCCACCTCCACATTTGGCCCTCTGAACAATACCAGAGAGGCATTATGATTTTTTTCAGTCTGGCCACGCAAATCCAAGACTAGCCCCTGTTAAATAGAACAAAATAAGAATTCATTTTCTTTCTCCCTCTCTCTCTCTCTCTCTTTTCCCTCTATTCTCTCTCTTCTCTCTATCTTCCTCTCTCTATTCTCTAAACATAACTAGCATCAGTAAACAGCTGCAAAGCTTTGAAATCACGGATTTCGTGAGTTTTTGTTTGTTTACTTTTTTAGGAAACGTGGGACCAGTTGTGACGTCATGGTTTCAGCAGCGCTAATGTTGTGGTCGATTTATCACAAAACAACGTCAGGAGACAAACACGTCATGAACTGTTGGTCTGATGCTGCGGGTCAGAGGAGAAGGAGGTGCACCCGTTTGGTGGCGCGAGGAGACCTGCGCGAGCACGACATGGAGGAGGAGGAGGAGGGAGGGGCGCGGCGGGGGGAAGAGAGAGAGAGAGGGGGGGGGGGGGGGGGGACTCGTGAGCGTCGCGGAGCACGTCGGGGCGAAAGTCTCACAAGAACTCAAATAAAGTGATGCATTACAGATCTGTTCATCTGTCCTCTCCTCAGTCTATCACAGGAGGAAAAAAATAGAAGTAGGTGGTGTGAATTTATAGATATTATGCAAACCCTGGACGGGATTGGAGAGAGAATGTATGATAAAGCGTAAAGAGAAATGTCACCTTGAGGTCCCAGAGTGAAAGAGTTTTATTTGACCCTCTTGTTTTCGACCGGGCAGCTCATTACAGCGTTTCCTGCACTTCATACCCTTCCTTTGTCCCGCACTTCTTCTCCTTCATCCCTTTATCGTTCCACCTCCCCTCAGCACTTTCTTTCTCTTTTGGTCTCTAATGGCTTGTTCTCCCTTCTCACCTTCTCACCTCTGATTGACGGACAGCAGACCTCCCGTTGTCATGCTTGTTAAGTCCATTAAGGTCGGTAATCACCCGCTGCTCTTCAGGTGCTCGCTGTCTGCGAACGCTAGGCTAAGAGGGTCGGCCGTGTTACTGCAGACATAAGCATATGTCCCCGCCATGCATCATCCATGCCTTTCTGACTCTTGCATGGAAGTGTCTTCTGCTCACTGCAAATCTCTATATTTAAAAATAGTCCCACTGCTATTTATAATGAAGAAAACCCCCTCTTAATTAATACCTTGGTCTTATGTCCCTAGTTTATTGATCTGACACTTTAGTGTGCAGTTGGACGAAGAGAATGATGTGCGGATGACACATTTCCATAAGACGAGCTGGCAGTTACAGACTACACACTAGTTCCCTTGGAAAAAAAGGCAACAGGATGTTCAAGAACAACATTCATATGTAAGCTGAAAAGGTGTTTTGTTTTTATGTTCATTCCCTGAAGTGGAAGTTAGTCAGCTCCTTGTCGAACTGTTCTCACGGTTGATGTGTCCTTGTTTTGTTTGTCCAATAACAATATGATGGGGATTTTTTCCCAATCCTTATGCCCCACAGTTCAATAAGAACGCGCTGGGACCACTCTGGATTTTGTGCATTGTTGGTCCTTGTCTGTAATTGCCTTTGCTGGTGTTTCATCCTCCACAGAAAGGAAAGAGGGTCTGCAAGGTTGTGTTCATTATCCCAACACACGTTGCAACTGTTTATAATGGCTTGCTTGCACCTGTGCCGTTACTTAGTGATAAGTGACTAAAAAAGTAATAATGAGCTGTTTCCTTGCTGTGATCTCCTCTCTTCCTTGTCTCTTTCCATCACCTCCATGTTGTTTGCTTTCACCTAAATACTCAGGGTTGGTCAACATAGTTAGTTAGACACAGTGTGTTTTTTACAGTCTAAACCAGATTTTGAAAGCCACCATTCATCATCGGGGGAGATGACAAATGGGCTGTAAAGCCACAATTATAGCTCGTTAAAACACAACGTGTCTTTGAATGCAATGTGAAATGATGTTCACATTAAATCACCTAATTTTCAAACAGCTCTGATTGACTGTCAAGTGCAGTGCGAGAAGAACAGGCATATTATCAGTTCCAGTTCCAGACCCTTTTATGCACTGCCCCCATTATAAATCTATACAAAAAAATGGGGCATTAGTCTAAGGGAGGCTAAACGAACACCCGCTGCCCATTGTGTTTATGTGTGTTTTTGTATTCTTCAAGTGCGTGTACACTGATATTCACTCCACTGTATGTGTAGCTACATTATATTTAAAGCTGTTCTTCGTACCCCAACACATGAAACCTTCAAAATAGCCGTGTGACTGTTTCCCTTTTAAGAAAACATACGCAAACTAATATACAGTATATTAAGAAATATGTGTATAGAGTGAATTACATATTAGGACTAAACGCCTTTGATTAAATCAAAGGGAGGAGGAAAATACAAAGAGGAAAGAGAGGAAACTTGAAGAAATCAAGCCACTTAGAGAAAAACAGGAACTGATGAAGAGAGAGTAAATTGAAGATCAGATCTTTAATGAGACTTCAAACTGCTTCCACAAAAAGGTTATAGGAACTGCAATTACCTGATATACAGACAGAGTTCCGAATAGCATCCTTGAATCTTGAGTTCAGAAAACTGAACACTGATTGAGGTGAATGTCATTAGAATCGTAATGGTTCTGTGCAAGATTGTTGGTATAAGCTCTCGGTCTCTCATCAAAAGGGTTGATGATTCAAGGTCTTCACCTTTGCAAACTCCTGTAGGTTGTTCCCATGCTAGTTCTAAGCAGCTCGAGATGAGTCACCTGTCTCCCTCTCACATATCTCAGAATCCAACGTGGCGCCGCTAGTTCTATTCTTGTCCTTCACAAAGAGTAGGGGTATCAGCGACAGTCATAACTTTGGTGCTAAAAGTTCAGGCTGAACTGTACAACTTGTATCAGCTGATGTTCCACTTTTAGTTGAGTAAACTCGAATTTCGACCTTGACTCGACTGCTCTTGATTAACAATTTGTTTTCATCTTGAGACTTTAAGTCTGTCTCAACCACAAAGGGCTATCATACAGGTTCTCATCCGTTCAGAAATATAAACCGCCTAACAAATATGTTTGGTTTGGTAAATATCTATTCTTTTTTTATTAAGACTGCTGTATGGTTTCATTTTTGATAATATTTGCTTGGTTTGAACTGGGGAGACTGCACATATTATGGCCAATGGTGAGAGAGAGAACTTCCTAATATGTAGATGATTGTCTAAATATTTGAAGGTTTTGTAATATCAGTAACAACATGATTTTGTTTGGTTTCATCAAAATCCGACCCGGCACTAATGACAGAAAATTCTAAATTTCTATATTACATTGATGGTGTTTAATTTTTTTTAATGGCTTTTTGCCATAGCTACATGTTTTTTGAAATGGACAAAATGCTAAAAGAAGAATTCCAAATCCAACTTCAGCTGTCCATCTTCTGGACTGACACTCCAACAGTCCTGAGATGCATTGACAATCTGACGGCTCGCTTCAAAACGTGTTTGGCTAACATAATTATTCTTATTCAAGAGGCTACCAAACCATCACAGTGGAGGTATGTCAGAATCTCACAACGTCCTGCTGATCGAGCCACCAGAGGAATGAAAGTTAAGAGCTTGATAGAAGATATGTGGATTAAAGGACCACCGTTTCTGTTATGGCCAGAACACGAATGACCACAGAGACCAGATAATGAGAAGCAAAACATGCAGGAAAATCCAGAGATCAGGAACATCACGGTGCATACGATGCAAGCTGAGGAGATTCCTGACCCTGTGAGTAAACTGCTTCAGTATTACTCAAGTTGGGACCGACTGAAGAGAGCAGTTGGATTTTGAAAGTCCAAAAAGACTGAAATTGAACATTAAAAAGGTTAAACGAGACGAAGAAGAGAATACACTGAACTGAAGTGTATGAATATGTCTTTACTTTTGATATTTGATTTAGTTAACAGCTTTTTGAATTTAAGTCGTTATTAATGCTTCAATCTTAAATCTTAGCCATTAAAGGACAGATATGTAAGAGCCACAAGCATATGTATTTATTAATTGGAATTTCAGGAACATTAATAACTTAATTTCTGAATTATACTAAGTTATGTAAGATATACTGGAATACATTAATGTTAACTAAGGACACTCCTTCTTAGTGATTTAATGACATCATGATGGGAGCAGGTGCGAAAGAAAGAGCTGCATTAGGCATGGGAGCATATTGTTTTTCTACCGTGTGATCATGTGACAGTTCCTTACTTTGTATTTAGTTAACGTTTTGCTGCATGAAATAAAGACAAAAATAAAGAAAAAGAGTAAAACAATGTCATTTGCGTACAAAAAGGAAGTCACTGTGTCTGCACCTCTTTAGCGGCTTACCAACAAACAGCGCCGACAAAACGCCGCTACAGGGATCGTCTTCAAATTGCTGTGACTTAGATGGTTTAGCATCATTTTCAAACCTCTCGAGAACAAATTATGTCTTTGATATCATCAAAATACTGAGCTTGAAACCTTTATTGGCAAAATAACATTGAGGGCTGTGTTTGACAGCAATTTCCCAGGGATGTGACACATTTTCCAAATAAAATGAAGACGCATACATCAACCTTGTTTAGAAGATGAATCCAACTGAATCGACTCAGTGTCTAGGATTATGGTAATAGCACAGAGAATCTATTTAAAATTGCTCATCTTATAATGGTTACACTTGAATTAATGAACTTCTATCTTGACAGCAGCATATCAATGACTATGAGCGGCCACAGTGGATGGACTTAATGGTAAAAAGAGCTTTGCATACGCAAAAAATAGTCTTAGAAACAACTGGAGCGCTTATTGATTCTGAAACCAAACAACACATTTCAAGATGTTCTCAAACACTGTTCACACTCCTCAGTGCAGCTGCTCTGCTCGTATATGAAACCCTCACCTAGTGACTGGCGATCATCAAATCCGTGATGCATAATGGTCGGTTGTGTTATCTTAATCCATATACACACTCACGCAGCCCTTTAGGCTTTAAATACATGCAAGGCATGATGCTTCCTCTCATTTGAATCAATCACAGGTGACCTTATGCTGCGACTGAGGAGGGAGCAATGCCTTGATTAGGAGTGCCTCTGCTTGTTAGCCACAATGCCTGTCTGCTCTTCTGCATCCCACACATGTTAATCAGACTGTCACGCATATGCAACTTTCCACGGCTGATTGTGATTAAGCATAACAACCTCCACTCCTTCACAATCAATGTGAAATTACCCTGTTTTGATGTTTTCTGTCAATATTAGACATTAATGAGATTCTCCTGCATTTCATTTCTGTAAACAAATTGAATACCGGATCAGGGTGCTTAGTGGGACCTTCATGAAGAGGGCCATGGTAAACAATGAACCTTTAAACCTTCGCAATAATGCTGCTTAATTACATAGTGAGCAACTTTAATCGAAAACCAATTTAGTTCCTGCAGGGTAAATGCATAAAATGCATAAATGCAAAATGAACATAATATGGGTTTGGACCGATATTACATAATACGAAAGTTGAACAGTTACTATATAGGATTATGAATTACTTGATTATTAATACGTTTAAACAAATGCGCCATCTCAGTGAGAAACAGGAAATAATGGATGTTTGCAGTTATGTGGTATATTCAATATAAGATTGAATAAAAGTAAACTATTGATTTCTATTGACATTTAAAAAAAAGTTTGAAATATGCTTTCTAGAGGATGAAAGGGGAAGACAACTAGACATGTCTCACAAGTCTAATTTATCAATAGCCTAATAGCGCATTTTTCTTCTTCAAACTTTAAAGCCATTTTTCTTATTTCAGCTGCATATATTAAATCCACAACATAAAGAAGAGCGAAATCCCATATTGAATTCAGCATGTTGTCCACAAATCTTATTAGCTGGAAGATTTAGAGCTAGACAGACTGGAGCTTGCTCCTGTTACACAAAAGACATTACTAAGATTAAGTGGACTGAATAGATTTATTTTTCTTTTGACCGTTTGTGATAAAGCACAACATACTCATCAGATTTCAGGGTCGGTTACTGTGCTAGGAGTCTTACAAACTCGACATATTCCAAAGGAATATTCAAGTGGCTCGTGTTTAGCTTGATCATGAAAAAAAGTCCATCTGAACAGGCTTCATAACAAAGATTCAAAAGGTTGTAAGTGTACATCTTCTAAACTGCTGGGTACTACAACTAGTGGATGGATAGCCAATTATATTTACCACAGATGTCCATCTCCCATCGGGATTAGTTGCAATACGTTTGTAATACTTTTTAGTGACACTTTGACCTTTCCTTCACGTCACCATTCCTTTACATTATCCAAACCGCTTATCCCATTTAGGGTTGTGGGGGCGATAGAACCGATCCCAGGTGACCTTGGACAGGTCACCAATTTATGGCAGGGCACACTCACTATCACACCTACGGGCAATTTTAGAGTGTCCAATTAACCTACGTTGTATTTCTTCTGAACTGTGGAAGGAAGCCGGAGGATCTTTCATGTCACAATCCCATTCCATTCACCAAACCTTTTTATCCTATTTAGGGTCACGGATGCCGTGGAAAGGTCGCCAGTTCATCGCTCCATGTCTTCGGATTGAGGAATGAAGCCGGAGAACCTGGAGGGAACCCACACAAACTCCACAAAAAAGGACTACCGTGTCCTAGTCACTACACCATTGTGCAGCCCCCACATATTCAACATCCGGTATGAATTATATTTGGAAAAACGATTACGCATTGACAACTTTGGGGAATAAAAGTACCTCCACCACAATTACAGCAAAAACATCCCGGGTAGTCGAGGAAACGTTAATCAAGTGTAATGTACATACACCCACCTAATCCTGAGAAGAGGTCTAATAAGACAAAATGACTGGTTGTGCATAATATGAGACATACTTGTCAAATTATTTATATTGATATATATTTTTTTGTCAATACAAATGATAAGCATCAGTCATAACACAACCGATTTGTTGGGAACATTTGTCATGCAATACAAAAAAAAAAAATCTCTAAAATTACACATGAAATCCGATCCCTGTTACCGTGGCTGTCACCCATCACTTAGAAGACTTCAAAGAAAGGCAAACAGGAAGATTAACTGACTACTAAATGAAAAAAATGAGATGGAGGGAGAAAAGTGAAGGAGAATAAATACAATTTCAGTGTTCCCTTATTGCTGGCACCTTGCCTTTGCTTGGGAAAAGGAAATGTATTGAAATAATAAATGAATAGAAGCTTTGGCTTGAGCTTTCTGGTTTGTAACTCTCTGGACAAAGACAAAGCGGGGTGCAGACTGATGCATGAGGCATGAGGAACATGAAAGTCTGGCTGTGTCAGAGATTGCCCAAAGTCCTCCTATCAACTCTCAAGATCATATAAACACTATGACTATGAGAGCTGAGGGACGAGAGGGGAGGAGAAATGTCCATCAAAGAGCATCAGATTTCGGAAGAAAAGAGGAGAACCAAGGAAAAAGGGGGACAGACACATCAAAAGAGAAACAGATTTGGGAATTCAGGCGCTGTGGCAGAAACTAAAGGCAAATGAAAACAACAGATTGACAAGGATGGAGTGCCTTGGTAGGTGTATGGTTACAGTGCATGCCATATCACCACAATGTCCCGGGTTTGTTTCAGGCCTGAGGACTTTTGTTTAATGTCCCTCACTCCCTTCCTCCCTCCCTCTGTTTCCAGTCTCCATTTACACTGTCATCTGTCTAATAAAAGGTAAAAAATAAAAAAAATGAAAAATAAAGTGAGAATGTGGAAGATGGTGTAGATGGAAGGAACATTTTTCAAAAATGTAAGTGAGAGCCATAACCCTAGGTGGAAAGGTGGTTACGTGTTAAACAAGAGAGCTAGGAGGCACTCACGGAGGGGAATGTACAGATGAGCAGATAAAAGAGTGAAACAAGCTTCTGTTGTTTCTCATATACATCTTTGAAAGTGTTCCCTTTTTATAGGCGTCCTTACTGATTCTCGTCATACATACTCATGTTCTCTTTTTTACAAAAAAATTGTTTTCCTAATAGGAATGGTTGTTTAGTTTTGATTTGTTTTTTCTGAAATTGACTCAACAGACAAATACATACAGTATATTGCAAGTTTGACTCTGATTTCTTCAATAATTTTTGGGAATGTAGAGTTTATCTTTACTTGCACATGTAGAGAAAAAATGTCTAAGTTTTACATTGTAATACATAAGAAGGATACGATAATTAATAAGGGATATTCTGAAGAATATTCAAAGGAATGTTTTAGGAAAACATAGAAGAAAGTCACTGTATGTTAATTTCAACTGTAAGATGATTCAGGTATGAATGGAATGTATTGACCATTGAGCAAAAGAGTTCAGATGGAGGCTGGATCATACATAATTTATGTTGCCAGGCGGAACTAGGCCCAGTGGCTGAGGAATATTCAACCCATCGAAACCATTGTTCAGGAATAGACGGCTAACTATTACCAGGGATTTTATATATATATATATATATAAAAAACAGTATTTAATTTTTTTTTTTTTTCTATTCCACTCTCTTCCTTTGTATTTTTTCTGGATGTGCGTCATACATTATTTTACCTACATAGGATCAACGTGCACGCATGGTAAAACATTAATCTCAAAGAGATCAGAGAAAAAAAGTGAGGTGAGGGAGGTCCTTAGTACTTAATTTCAATTAGATATGTCAAGTGTTCTTTCATGTCAGCTACTATTGGCCATGCTTCATCAAGCAAAGACAGCCATTTGCACGTCATGGGAATAAATGACGCAGGCACCAGAAACCCTGAGCATTAAAACCTTTCTTCTGCAATTGATGAAACTGTATCAGAGTTTGCCTTTACCATTTAGCATTTCTAATGCGTTACTTCAAGATGCCCATGAAAATACATAAACGACAACACGGCTAATGTTCCAGTGTATGGATGATTTTTTTTTTCTGCCTCTTTGGTTAGTGTGTTTGCACATTGAGTGACAGAAAGGCAGCTCTTGCCTCAGAGACCCAAAGAACTCGGGCTAGTGTGTCGGATGCTTCACTGATCCGGGTCGAATCTTTCATTTCTGCATCCCCTCAATGGACAGCGCCTCTGTCTGTCAGGTCAGCCAGCGCCGACCCTACATGGCATCCAGGACCTGATGTGGCTTTAATTCTGAAGAGTCGTGCATTATTCTGAGTAATAATTATACAGATTTATTGGATCCCCAGGCATTTAATAGGTTAAAGCAAATCCAATGCTGTGATTTCTTGTCATCCATGAATCATAAGGTGAATATAAAAAAAATCAAGCTTCCTCTGCAATTCCCTGTGTCTATTTCACTTGGGAGGAAAGAGTCTACCATTGTTACAGCAGGCTGCGAGCTAGCCCGTAGGCTCCAGTCAGAGCTGGGGGGGGGGGGGTATTTCACTAAACAAGAACACCCAGAATAGCATCCGTTTCAAGGGGTGGCTGGTCCTAACAACTTCTGATTGGCTGACCTCTTTGCAGACATGTGCCAGATTACAACAACCAGAATGAAGTCTGTACGGCTCATCATCCAATTACATTTGAACTCTCTTGCTCCGTGATGATCAGTGTTCTTTGATTGTATTGCTGCCTTTTTTCACAAGCTCTTTGCGGGGTGAATATGAATAACATATTACTTTTTCTTCTACCCATAAGGATCTCTTTCAGCAGAAGTATTTTACAATCTCCGTTGGTGCATGTTACAAACCCTAAAGTACAAACTAAGCTTAAAGATGTAATGTCCCAGCTTTTATGTGATATATTTTGGAGACACTGCATAAGAGTGGATTCCTCCTCTAATCATTTACCCGCATTGCAAGTTTGCTCATCAATAGCCGGGTGTGACAGAGACGTTGTTTGTTTTACAACTCACAAATCTTTAATTCATGATGTCATTGATGATCTGACAGAGAGGGCTTTGTCTGAGCGTGAGCACTGAAGATGGGATAAATTTGAGGGTTCTTTTGAAACCACTTTTCAAATTACGATACAGGGTATTTGTCGGGCACCATAGTCAGTTGTATCTACTAAGAGAATGCTCACGGTCAGATACTCTGTACATAACAAATAATCTATTTTTGTAATGTTAAGTGCTTGAATACAGTCCAGCAAATCAGCTTTTAGCTGAGGTTACTCAGAGGCCTCTTTACTTACCACAGGGTTATCTCCATGTGGACTGCTGATGCCCCGCCCCCACCAACTCTCATCTCTTCCTCCGGATTGTGGAAATCTTGATCGTAGTCCATGCCTACAACTATTCATTCATATATTTCCGTTATATTCATTGAATGTGTTGTAAAACGCTGTTTATCTGCACACATGACATCTATTGCTTCTGTCCTTCCGGGGAGAGCGATCCATCTCTTTTGCTCTCCTAAAGGTTTCTTTCCTTTTTTCCCTTTGAAATGTTTTTTTTTTCAGTTTTTTGGGGAGTTTTATCTGTCTTGAATTGTGTTGTTGTCATATGTGTAAATAAATGAAGTTGAGTCGCAACAATACTACTAAATACTTCCAGGTGGATGCATTTAATTTTGTGTTGACCATAAAAAAATATCCGGATTGACTTTCAATTGACATTGTTTTCATGCTGGGCAATACCAAACATAATTAACATTTGTGTCCATGTCCACAAATCACTAGATTTGCAATTTCATGACTATTTCATGAGCTGTCAGGAGATGCTGTGGTTATTTTTAGCTCACCGATGCTTTGCAGCCTGTTTTCATGTCATAGTAAAACCCCTCATGGGACATCTTTATATCTCATGTACATGTATTTTTTTTTCCCTGCACTATAGTGGGAGAGGGGACATGCAACAAAGATCCCAAGGCATGCGATGGCGGCCATGTGATTTTCGCTGTAACCACTCATCTACAATGGAGGTCCCCACATGTACATGTTTGGAATGGCCTCCCTCTACTTCGCTTCATTACCAAGCTCTCAGCCTTTGTCCATCCACGTACTCCTGTTTGACCTTCCATCTCCATAGCCTCTCCTCCCTTTGTCCCAGGGCTTTGGCTGTGGAAAGATGTCTTTATCTCGGATGTCAATGGGCTTGTTGCCAGTCAGGCTACCACTTTGATCCCAGCTAGCACAGCTTTCAAGAGGGACAGAGGGTCAGGGATCAAGGGAGGTCTCACGGACTGACCCACTCAGGCAAAGCAACACACCACAGACACATTTGTTGGTGTGTGCTGGGACCAAGCATTTGAAGTACAGTGAATTTATGTCAGCAGTTAAGTCCTATGTTCACAATTTTTACTTTATAGTAGCCTCTGGTAACGTGGCTGAAAGACAATACAGTAAATATGGACTTTCGGTTACACAATGTTCATCATGTTCTTGTTATATGTTCCTGGGAGAAATATTGATTGGAGGGGGGAAAATGCATACCGTGTAATAATCACAGTTTTGAGGGCACACAGGGGGCTATGCAAGTTTCAATTTCACACTCTACTCTCCTCTCCCACCCGTTTGCTCAGTCTCTCCCCCATCTCTCTCTCTCTCTCTCTTTCTCTCTCTCTCTCTCTCTGTAATCCTCCGAGGCAGCGTTGACAGCAGTGGT
Organism: Liparis tanakae; assembly: GCA_036178185.1. NCBI lineage: Eukaryota > Metazoa > Chordata > Actinopteri > Perciformes > Liparidae > Liparis > Liparis tanakae. The sequence continues at coordinate 9,811,703 of CM070106.1, forward strand.
ATGATAGAGGAGGGCCTGCTGGAGCGGAGAGGGAAATGATCTGCTAATGGTACACTCTCTCCCATAGGACACCTGCTTACACTCCACAGCCCTACTGCTCACTCACTTGGAGTGTGTGTGTGTGTGTGTGTGTGTGTGTGTGTGTTAAACTGTGAGCCAAACCTCTCATTTATTTTTGCCCTTCCTCAATCAGTAACCATACTTTCATCCATAATCCTTACTGTTCAATAGTCTTTTCACCCCCTTTTTATTTTTTAATGTTAGTTATTTTCCACTTCTCTTATTCATTATTTCACTCGAGTGCTTGATCCTATAGCAAAACGATAGTTTGTAACATCAACTTTTCTGAGCTTATCAGATCATGCCAAGACTGATTAAAACAATCCACACTTGAACATTACACCCATGGCGGTAACAAAACACAGAGCAATTAATAACCGCTCATCACAGTGGCTTTGTTGGCCAATTCCAGCTGCCTCACGCTTGGATAATAAACAATCAGCAAAATGTATATCCCAGTTAAACTTTATGAACACAGAGCCACGTGTCTACCCGTCGCTTACGGTCTTGCAGCCACGTGCTCCTCCTCCGCGTTGCCCACAGCCATTTATTGTGGTCCTTCCTGTCCCTATGCACCAGGCATGTTAGATATCCATTTAAGTCAGCCTGAGAGATTGCTAGCACATTCCCATTAACTCCCACAGCAATATCCCTTCATTCGATCTTGCACACCTCTACATATACAGCGTGGAAATGTTAATATGTATCCTGTATCCCAGCTGACGGCTGTTCCATGAACACCCGAGAGATGATCTAATATTTATCTGTGTAATCATGAAATTTAATCCATTAATATATAAATATAAATAAATAAATATATATATATATATATATATATATATATATATATATATATATATATATATATATATATATACATATATGAAATGATACAAACATAATCGGAAGGCCTTAAAAAACAGTGAGGAAAAATGAGCATTGTTAATTGGCGTTCCACACAGTAGCAGCAGGCCATGGTGGACAATCTGCATGTAGCCTATAGCTCACATTAAATTAATGGGAATTTGAAGTTGTGAGTCAGCATATTTATGTATCATTCCAGTGCAGCCTTCTGGTGCCGGGTTACCTGGCTGACCAGTGAGAAGGATGCGTCCTCCAGGGATCTGTTCTGGGCCTTGGCTTTGCCCCAACCAGGAGAGAAGGGGTTCAAGAGCCTCTCTGCCCAGTGAAAGGGGCTCCATATGTGGGGAGTGGAGGGAGACGTCCCCCAGATCAGCCACCATCTGGGAAAGGGAACAATATGCCAGGAAAAGCATGCAGAGAGAAAACGAGAGAGAGAGAGAGAGAGGCAAAAGAGTGAAATACAACACTGAAATAGATGGCTTGAAAAACCGACATGAGTGAAGGATTGAGAGTCGGACGTATGTAGCAAATCAAGGAAGGACAGATGGATTGATAGTAGGGCTGGGAGAAAGAAAAGCCACTGATTTACAGGGATGTTGTTTTTATTTGCTCTTTTGGTCCAACAACCAGCATTTATGCTTTGACTCTGAGGATATGTCAATGCTGTATGTGTGTGTGTGTGAGAGAAAAGGAGTGTAAAATGGTCAAACCAGTTCTCTTCACTAGAGAGAACCTTACTATCTGCCCTCTGTCGCAACCCCAATCACAGTCCTTCCATCAACCCAACACACTTTCCCAAAAAGGGTCTGAGAATAGTCTGGCTTTTACCCAAACACACATTGAAAAGATAGAGAACTTCAACAATTATCACAAAATGATCTTTCAACAATTTACAAGCAATTATATAGGAAACGAATAATTCAATATATTTTATTTTGTACAGCCCAAATCCACAAATGTGCCTCAGAGGACTTTACAATCTGTCCTTGGACCTCACATTGGAACAGGGAAAAAAGCAATAGCATTTTTAACTTACTATCACCTAAAAACTATGTGATACACACTAATTGGTGGTGACAACTATTTTGTGCTGAAAAGCAACTTACTATTTACTTATTATTTATACTGTCGCAGGCAACCGTATGCACATCGGGCCTAACAATTGCTTGCTTAATATATATATATATATATATATATATATATATATATATATATATATATATATATACACATAACATCACCCGTAGGCTTACACAGCTCGGTGACTTTCACCGACTACGTCTGGATGAAAATCGGCTTTATTCGCATCCATTATCGTCTGTGCATCGACTTCGCATGAAATCTTCTTGCAACGCTTTTGGTGTGAACGCAAGTGTTGTGAAAATGTATCGGCTAATTTAAAGTGCCCCATCACCCTAATCTATCTGATTATATTTCTGCTGGCAGTTGGCTTAATGGAATGCATCATCTAATGAGATCTAAAATTATTATCTCAACTCTTTCAAAATAAGTAGATAAAAACACCTGCACATTAATGCTGTGACAGCCTTTTCCATTGACACATTCTGCCTTGTTTGGGCCAGAGGGAGATTTGATGGCTCGAGAAGGTCTTGTAAATAAATGATTCCTTGTGAGCAGAATGGATAGCTCTCGTATAGTAAAGTGATCATGACGTGATAATTAATCTTGGGGATCTTGATGAACTCTCTCCCTATAAAACACTAATCAAACTAATATCACTCCTTCATCAATGTGATTTCTGAGGAAGGGAGCTGCCAGCTTACCCAGCTAACTTAAGTTAGTCTGCGCTGGAGCAGGTTCAAATGTGTGGATGTGTTGCTATGGGGATTTTGCCAAACTTGTTTTGTGGAACCGAAAAGCCTGACTAATGTAATCTTATCCTGGAAACTATCCAGCTGACCATGTTAGCTATGGGTATGAGGAATAGGGCCCTGGCTTCAGGTACGAGGAATGGAGTGCACAGAGATGGAAACCTCAAAGATAGAAAATCAAAATCAAATCAAACCCAAATCATCTACACGGCTAAATACTAGATGTGAGACAGTCAATATGTTATTTTGTTTTTGTGTTAATTAACCGTTTTTTTTTTTTTAAACATGGTAATCTCTCACTTGCAGCCTTTCTGAGAAATAACTAAACAGAAATAATGACTGCATACATATTACAAAAGCAGTAGAGGTAAATTACTAGCAGCATTGTTGTTGCTATGGCTGTGCTTTCTCCTCATGTAGGATTTATAATTCTGTCTACTCTCAAAGACTCCCTCTTGTTATGGTTCACACAGAACCACGTTGGCCTCTGTTCGTAGACACAAACTAATCAAAATATTGCACCGTAATTGGAGGGTAGTGATGTGTAGCCAGTAATTACTGCAGTCAAGGTTGCCTTTATTCTTCAGCACCAGCCTTGAGCGATGTAGGAGAGGGTCAACAGTCTGCCATCACGCTTTCCATATACCTATTTTCATAGCCTGTCATCACTTTAATAAGAGTGTGACTCTTATTTTGTCATGAGGTAAAAGACCTTATGTTGGCATAGCACTGTAAGGATAAAAAGGCTGCATTTTTTTATTTCTACTTGGATCAATGTGTCTTGTATTGATGATCAGTGACAAAGAAATATATATATATATATATATATATATATATATATATATATATATCCACTATGATTCAAAACTGGTAGTATTCTTTTAGGCACCATATGATCTTTACAAAAAAAACTGTTGACAAGAAGTAGCTAGAACACATGGATGTTCTGTATGCACTCGTGTGAATTAAGATGGCATCAGCCGAGAACAAAGAGATGAAGACTTAAAAGCCGTCCGCAGGAATAACTCAAAACAATGGGGGGGAAAACACCCAAAGAGCGCATACAAAGAAAGAACACAAATAAACCAAGCTTTTCATCTTTTTAAAAAACAAATGAAGGTGTTATGCTTCGTGTAGAAGTTGTCATTAGACGCCGGGATGCAAATAGACATTTCCTTCAGAATTGAGAATTTGTTTGATCGTGTAAAAGTGGAGATCTGACTGTTTCTAAATGAAACACTTTAATATCTAGTAGCTATGTTTGAAGAATAATTACAGTTGTGTTATGAACATAACAGTGTGAGGTGGCAATGCATGATACTTTCCTCAATCCCCCACCTATGACGACATATTCTCGCTGTGACCTCTTATGTAGCTGCGCAGACTTTATCATTCTCCTCTGCAGGGAAGAGATTGATTACGTTATTAATGGATGGTAATATTTAAATTAATATTTACTGTTTTTACTTTTTTAAACAATATTTTAGATGTATGTGTGCTTGTGTGCCACCTAATTCATATTCTCGATTATTAAATATCAGCACCGCGAAAACACATTTGACATTTCTCCTTCAGGAAAATATAACGTGAGTTCTGTCTCCTGTGACGCGATCCAGAAATGAAATGCCACGCTTTCCCCAACCAGTGTGCACATTTCTTGCCTTATTTTCGCAGATTATTTCAAATCCTTACATGAAAGACTATTCCATTAGAAACTCTTAACAGTCCTGGAGCTCAAACATCCCTTCTGGATCTCACAGTGATACTTTGGGGCACTTCTCTCTTTTGTTTGTTCCACCAGGGACCCTGCTTGTTAATTTGGGGTAATTAATTTAGTGCTTGTGTGCCTCGTTTGTTGCAACACCATAGCATCGATTCATGTTTACACCTAAACGGCACAATTAACGGATCGATATGAAATAGAGAAACCGGGAGCTCTTAAGTTAGGCTTTGTTAGACATAAATGAAAGCAGATCCACATACAGAGTATGAGCGCACGCACACACACACAGACACACACAAGCCTGTGCGCGGCACGCAAAACATTGGCAGTGTCTACTCACTACTTCATATGCACATGTTCATGAGTAATTGCTGCAAGGAAGACAGAGAAAGAGAAAAGAGTTTATTCACCAAGCTTTGGGATGAAAAACAGAATAGGTCAATTGACACTTTCTATATGACCTTGGCATAATGTGTGATAGCATTTACACTCTTTTCATACATTTAGTATTCCGTTTTTTCCAGCTTTTATTTGTATCAGTCAAGCATATGTGATTCATAAAGCACAACACATTGCAGACAACTGCACTAAACAATGACATCATGCTCTTGCTGTGAAGTGTGGCTGTCCAGAGGGGAAGGGCATATGTCCCTTTAATACTCTGCTTCCATCTGGAATGAGCATCAGCCATTTTGTGTCAGGGGGTCTCCAGCTGTGAATAGCTGTGTCTGCATACGGACATAAAAAACAACAAATAGGGAACACACTGAGTGAAATAACAGAAAATGCTTTGGGTCGTTTGGGTTTAGGAACAGCACATCAAGGCATGCTGTGTTAAAATAGTGTGTGATTGTGTGTGTTGTTTAATAACTACCACCTAGTGATGGCCAGGTGTGATGGATGTGATGCAGGCAAGGGGCTGATTGCTGTGGTGCCTCCCCCCCAGAGAGAGGTGAGGTTGAAGGTCTCAGTTCCCTGATCACCAGGTGATAGATGTGTATGGGATCTTGGGCCTTTTTAATGAGAGAGCATGAAGGTTAGCGTGTGTTCAATTCTGCGCCTGCCCACAAAAATGAGCAGGTATGTAGTTGAAATGGAAAATAATGAAATCGAAAAGGTCCCCATAAGTCCCGCAACACATTTTATATTCCAGCAAAATGAGGAATAATACCTGTTTTGTAGTCCTGGCACACACCCTGTATTGTTGTGTGTGTGTGTGTGTGTTGGAACTCTTCCACAAACTACAGCAGACAGCTGCTGCTGGGTGGAATCATGTCCATACCATAGAACAGCCAGGCAGGCCACCGGCCAACAGAGAAGGATTTGGAGGATTTAAACTCTGTGAAAAGGATGTACTCCAACACACATACTCACACACACACACATACACACACACATACACACACACACACACACACGTTAAAATGCATACTCCAAAGTGATAGAAAAAAGGATGCCGAAGAAGCTATCGAGTTGGAGGAAGAGGATTTTTCTTACCTGCCTTAAAGCGCTCTATCTTGGCAAACCACATTTGTTTTATTAATTTAACGTCACATCAGGAGAAGCCTGTCAGACGGCTGAGTCGCTCACTTCCCAGAACTTTTTTTTGTTTTACCTTGTGTGCAAAGTACTAACAACAGAACAAAGCATCATCGTGTAATATCACAGCAGGGAGAGGAACAGAGAGAGCGAGAGAGAGAAAGAGAGGAGGGGAACTGGGGGATAAAAGTAGCTTCCCTCCTTCGATTAAATTGCCCTTTAGATAAAAGAAAATCTCCTAAAAGGCAGTGCAGAAACAAAGGCAAAAGATATTAATGATTCTCTCCTCTAATGTAATTTTCACCTTTATACCAGAGATGAATACTAAGGATATAAAGGAGACATGTAAGTGTCTCCTTGTGTTGGGAACGGAATCCCTTTAAAAAAGACTCTGTATCTATCGAACCATTAACAAGCCACCACAAGGAAACAGCATCTCTGTATCCATACGGGAGATGAGGTAAGACTTATGAGTCCCAGCCGTTCTTATTTCTCAGTAACATGTAGATTTCCTCTCAGCAGGGACATAGACAGGCATTTTGATGGACAGTCGCTCAATTACGAAAAGGGGTCACCTCTTCCCTGCTTCCCAATCCCCCGTTCATTTCTCACATGCGTATTCACATCCAAGCAATTGAGCTATTTCAACCCATTTACATATAGTGCGCAAAACGTTCAGTACTATTGGTTATCCCAATATAGGAGTTTTAAAAATATCTTCCCGCTCAATATTTGTAATTTACCGTGCTCATCCTCTAAAAGCCAAAAGAAAGCCAATGTATGTATTCATGTTTATTCATAGAAAGATATTGACATTGTCGCACAGCCAAATCACAATACGAAGAAAATAATGCCAACACTAAAGATAGCTTTTTCATTGCACCTCATCAGCAACAATTTTATCAAATTGCTCTCCTGCCACATAAAGTTGATTGACCAATTTTGCATATTGATCACGAAATAAAGACTATGTTAGGCCTCATCGTGCTGAACCTACAGAACACCCACCCATGTCTGCTGATAGAGGAGAGCATTATGGTCCAAGTCATTGTTTGCATCCTACTCTGACACTCATGCACATTTCAGATGATGGCTTGCATAACCTCACAACAATTCTGTTTCAATCATGCTTAATTGCCTTATTGAATCCAATTCAATTCGAGGAAATTTAGAATTGTGGTATTTTTTAAAGTATATGAAAGAAAGGAATTTGTTCTTTTGACTTTTACTCTCATAATGAAGATAAGTCAGTGTTGAATGTTTATTCTCTGAGAACACAACTGTCTCTCCTCCTGTGTGGTGTTATTTTCCCACTATTATCCTTCCACCGGTGTTGCTGAGCCCGAGGGGGCATTGTTTGATGTCAGAATTGGTATCTTGCCACAGAGGTGGGACATAGGAAATGAGATTTGTGGTCTCTCTGAAGGATTGGCCTGATTGTGGCAGCAAGTTAGACTCAACTTTGCTCTGCATTCTTGACACTGCCTGGTATTTTATACAGAAATATTCCCTCATATAATTCAAAACAACAGAATTTTAAAGACATCACACACCATTGGAAAAGAAGTCGAGAGCAAACACGATGGACTGCAATGCAACCATGTCTCCAATGAGCTTTGGAAACATTTACAGCATACAGTATTATGTTATTAGTCTTTTTAATATATGGTTTATTTCCATAACAAAGACACAGATCATTATCATTTAAAAGTCATGCTATGGTATTTCAATTGTCTGTATGCTATTAACACTTAACTTATTATCAACCGTAACTATGATCTTTGGTGATCTTTAACTGACAATATATGTTATTTTTCCCTACCCCTAATCATACCTTAATTAAAGTGTATTTGCCATAACAACAATCAATAATCTCAATCATGCTGTTGCTGCTATTCAGGTCTAATGTGGAATACATACATTGTGGTGGACATAAAATAAGCATTACCATTGAATACAATACAGTGATTTGATTAATTTTCAATCATTGTCAAGATTGTGTGTACAGGAGGAGCCTTAAAAAAGATCCCCGTTAATTATAATCATTAACTTATTTGTGTAGGTTTGACCTTCATTATTGGCAATCAAAATATTGTAGTCACCAATTCTTTGCTGGGAATAATACTGAAGAAAATGTACATGCAAACGTTAAAGTATTACCCAAATGGTCCTGTAAAACTCCATCAAAGACAAATTATTGGATCTTATATATTTGATCGATGTAATACTTGCCCTTGTATTGCTCACACAGAAGCCAAAATCTTTGTGCACAATTTGGTTTAACTGTTGACTCATTTCCAAAGTATTTCATTGTTTTCTCAACTTGTGTTTCCCTCACCATCATATACTTCTTTTCAGCCACCCCACACCCTAAGAAAGTATTAAATTGGCGCAGTGATGTCAAGCTTCTATTGTTCAATAACTGCTTGCTTTCTAAACTCCACTGTTGCTAAAGAATATCCTGCAAAGAATGACTCCTAATTAACAACCATCCACACAATAAAAAATTGAAATAAATAACTCTGTTACCATGAGAAAAAAACATGTGCACAAACAAGTCTATATTCCTCTCTCGCCAAAGCCATGAGCGTTATTTAACAAGATAAGCATTTCACGTTTTTTTTTATTTACAGTCACATCATTTGGTTTAACTCTAGGGTAACATGAAGTTTAGAATCTTTTGTGGCCATTCAGACGCTGTTTGGTTTATTCATCGTCCTCGACAGGATGCAACCTGAATTATCTTAAACAAGAAACTGATGTGCATTCCACCTCATTATGAGTTGTCTCCTCCACAAGTGAGCCAAAAAATATTCTTATTAAAATTAAAACAAGGCTTCTTCTCTCTGCGTCACATCTGTCCTGACCATTGCCTGATTGCTTTGTGAGCATTGTTTAATTGGCAATTAGGGGGAGACCAGAAAATAAATCCCAATAGGTGTGTGTGTGTGTGTGTGTGTGTGTGTGTGTGTGTGTGTGTGTGTGTGTGTGTGTGTGTGTGTGTCTATTCTACTGAGATAGCAGGCTTGACAAGGTAAACTGGTGGTCCTCAAAAAGCTGTGCAACATGCATGTTGTAAAAAAAACTTGGATTAATAGGTATCCTGAAATAAACACGAAAAAATGATGACAAGTTTGAAGCAATGATAGAATAAAAAAAATTAATGCTCATTTAATTCTGGAGAGAGAAGCTGAGTTACAGAAGTCACTCAATATGTATACTTACATCAAAGCTCACACCTCTTCTCAAGATATTTTTTTTGTAGGTGGCCTGAGATTCTTCACCAATCTATACTGTTATGAGTCGTCTTGGAAACTCACCATTGTATAACATAATTGTTTAAAGTCTCATTTGGTAAATCACGGCTCATACTTTAACCAGACTATATGTTCTATGCATACATAAACATCAATAACACTTAAAAGTCCAACACTTAAGTATAATGTAATACACCACAAGTTATAGCCTGACAGTATGCAATTACCAATGACTTAAAATACAGGCTTTACTTTTACAAAGTTCATTGCAGAAGTGTATTCTCAAGTGTTTTTTTCCTCCAGACAATACATTTACATTTCTGATGAAAGCTAAAAAGAACAATATTTTTTATTTGACTAAAGCTAATTTGGTTAGACTATCTATATGATGAAAAGTGGTGTAAAGTTATACTGAACTGAAAGTCCACAAAAATAAGAAGTCTGGCTCACAGGCCATTTACTCATGTAACTCCGGAGACCTGCCGTTCCCTACCTGTCCACCAGAGGCCCTCAGACCTCCCCAGCAGTCACCTGACTCCGATTCCCACATTTCCAAAATCAGCCCTTCAATAACACCTTTCCCTCCTGTTTTATCACCTGAACCGCTTTCCGGCTTTCCTGTCTCTACCTGTTCTCATTAGTGCTGCAATCCCCTTGACCATTTTGGCAAAGTTGTGTAGTGCTTTATACCTTTATTCTGTAGTCTCTGTACTCTGTTACCTGTAAACTGTAATCTGTAAATGATTACCTGCCTGTTTCGAAACTTAACCTGGACTCTAGATATCTAAAGGGCCTTCCCAGGTTGGACCCAAGGCTGCCTCTTGAGTCATGTCCTGTTTGTAAGCCTATAGTGTTTATACATATATACCTTTACTTTGGCAATAAATCATTGAACCTTGAAATCATCTGCATTTGGAACACATTCTGCATCTGTTTAGTCATTTGGTTAATGCCAAAATCTGAAATGTTCTAAAGAGTTCATGAAAGTTCATTGTCATTTTTGTGATTGCCTAGAACATGTCTTTCAGCATAGGGATGTAGTTACCTCCACACTCTCGTCTCACTTCTTGTTTCAATCGCCAAGATGGGGACGGTCAAATACAAAGATGGCGACATCCAAAATGCTGAACACTTGGCTTTAAAACAACAGTGCACAGGCCGTTGGTTGAGAAGAAAGAGACTACATCCAATTATTATATACAGTCCGTGGTTATAAACCACTAGCTGCTGGCCCATTGGTTCAGTAGATGAGATAGTGTGTTGCCTGAGGTTACTGGGTTCTAAAGCTGGTTCAGGATGTTTAATTGACTCTGGTGGACACCAGGAGTACTTTGACATTCAATTGCCCTTTTCCCGACTATGTCCATTCACAGAGCATAAACTAATGTCCAATTATGGGTTAGCATATTAATGAGTAAAGTAGAGAAGACCTCCCCGACCTGCATCTTTTACATCCTTTATAGTTTGTATTTAACAATAAACATATCTGGTGTTGTTTCAGGGTGTGTATCATAACTGCAGGTATTCTCTTTAGTTTGTGTTACATGAAGAGAGCAGTCTCTTTATTAATCTATTGGTCCATTGCTGATAGGTCTTAAGGTCAATAATTAGATGGAATATGAGTTGTTTTTCATATAGTACATGTCAGAAGTAAAATCGTTTATTTCAAAACCGTTTAATTTTCAATTGATATAGATTTTTTCAGGTATGTTTGTGTGAGTTTGTTTTGTTATTATGGTTGCTTACCCAGCCATGCACATCAAACCAATAAAAGGGATTAATGAGCCCTAACAAATAAGAGAGCCACACTTTATTTGTAAGCGTCATATTGATACAATGTGTGTCAGGGGAGAAAACAATGCTAGATGTTCTTGTTACAGAAGTTTATTGGGTATACAAAGAAGTGAGTGTAAAGTTTGAAATCACCAGTCTGCATTGTAACTTTGTCAGACGGTTGGTAATTTAGAAGTAGAGTTTTTTTAAGCTGTCGGTAGTTGTTTAATAAAGGTTGAGAAAACTTTAGATTGGTTCAGAGTTCTTAATGTAATGGTAATATGTGTATCTGGAGTCTGAATCTTCCAAATGGACCACATTGCATCTGTGTGTAACCAGTAGTCCTCTACCTTGTACCCATTACATTACATTATATTACATTACATTACATGTCATTTTGCTGACGCGTTTATCCAAAGCTGTTACAACCATACATGCAACTATAGGCTTAAAAGCAGGACTTGACTCAAGAGGCAACCCTGGGTCCAGGAATTCAGGGTTGTCTTGCTCAAGGACACATCGACTAGAGTGGGGATTGAACCTCCAACCCCCTGATTAAATTACTGATCAACAGTCGCACATCCTTTATCCATTATTAAGGATGAAACAGGTCTGTCTATTTTACCCTACATTGAAATACTTTCTTTGAACATTTCCTTATTTTTTTCTTTAACAAAAAGGCAAAAAATGTTACCGGCTTATATACGATGCTGATTTGCATATTAATACATATATTTGGATCATATAGGCACATTTAAATTGGCATGAGCTATACTTATCTCTCAACAACAACTTTAGGAGTTACCGTTGTAGCATTGGTGAACATTTTCCAATTTGACAGCAGTTGAGGGAGTTTCAAAAATATCCTGAGCCAAAGCATAGTTTGTTTTCTCTATGATTAACTTTATGAAAGTTGGAAGATGAAATAATGCAAATTAAATAGTTGTTTTAATCAGCTTCATTCTACACATTTCAGTTCCACTCCTGTTGGTGCCCCTACAGCTGCCGTGTCCTGGCTAAATAGTTACTTGCTGATCTATTCTATCATTGTTTTAAGGGTTCAACGTTTTTTGTTCAAAATATTTATTTTCCATATGGATCATTATGTATTTGTAAAGGTCTTTCTTGTATCCAAAGCTGTAACTTATTGTTGAAAAATGGAAATGTCTTCTGTCCACTCACATGTTCACACAGATTTTATTTTACAGGATACATATTTCAATGATGTGTGAGGTTGTCCTACACACAGACGTAAGGTCAACATGAGTGCAACAACAGTATTCCTCAGATTTGCTGGTTTGATTGGACTTGACACCGTGCTGACATTTGGCAAGGACAATTGATTATTCAATAACTCTTGTCAGGCTATGATAGATCACAACGGAATCACAAGCAAGATGCATTGTCTGCAGCTTTTCTTTTTGCAGTCGCTGTCCTTTAATTTAGTGGTACATTAGTGTAGTTTACAACTGCAGTTGTTAAAGACTGAGGGATGTGTCGGCTCACTGCAGTAACTGATGCCTGTGTTTATTCATGTGCTGCATGAGGTTGTGACTTAGGACCTGTCATTGTTCCATACTCATAATTGAAGCCCACTGTTTCTCTTAGATCATGTGACCCCTAATACCCCTGTCGCTACAGTTTATATCTTAATATATTTTCTAACTGAATCCACCGGTTAGAACCTTCTATAAAAGTAATTGTTTCACATTAATATTATAAACTAAACTGATTGATGTTTTATTATAATGCTTTTGTTAAATTACCAGATACTGGCAGCAATAGAAGAAATGGCAAATCTGTGCCAGTGTTTATGTGCAAAATGTTAATTTGCTACTGCTCAATGTTTAATTCGGTTTGTTTTAGCTGTTGAACAAATCTTCTGAGGGTGTCCTCTTTTTATGGTTGTGTCTAAATGCTTTAGTTTGAATTGTAGCACGCCCACAAATACCCCCAATGTACCATCATTAAATAATATTTAAATTTAAAACACTAGTAAACTCATTTTAAGTATTGTTGATCTGCTTGAAGAATATTATTAAATTCACTGAGATTTATATGAATGTGTTAAATGTATATATATTAGTTTCAATGCAGTTCATGAGGATAAACTCCCATACCCTCTGTTTACCATCATAAGCATCAACTCATTTTGCATAGCTCACAATGTATAGCTCCCTTCTGTATTTTTCAAAATGTTTTACTCAATTTCAGTCTGATCAGTGACCCCTTTGTCGATAGATGGCATACATTATCTTCAATGGCAAATACAGCAGTGTTTGGCTTTTTTACAAAAGGAAAGAAATATGTATATATATATATATATATATATATATATATATATATATATATATATATATATATATAAGAACATAATCATTTCTTATGTTCTTCTTGCTAGTTGCTAAGGAGTATGCACGATGAGCTCTCAGCGGGGAATGGGCTCTAACGACACCTCTTTGGAATCGTTAGAGCCGATAGGATCGATCGGTCCTAACCAAGGCAAGATTGACAGCACTGTGAGCTAATAGGATACAGAAAGGCATCGCCATTTGTGAAACAAGAAATCCAATATTCTGAAAGTAACTTTTCTACACTTGACTTTCACAGCTCCTCCTCATGTCCCGGAGGATTTGAATGTCACATGGTAGAGGTTAAAACATATATCACTGTGGGTTTACCAGGAAAATGTGTTTTTATTCTTGTAATCAACAAGAATAAAAACGCATTTGCTGACTGTAATGCATAAAGCGATTAATATTGCTGTATTCTTTGGCTCATATCTCGATGACGCTTTGGTACAGAAGTATTGTGTGAACATGTTTAGAATCTGTATTGAATCCTCTTGCTCTTTGCTAACTGGCCCTTTCTGATCGCACCGAGCTACGGGTTGCTAGTGCAGGACACGTGTTGAGTTGGCTGACTCCTGACACAATTATGATTATTATATTTTAATAATTATTTTGGTTGGTGTTTGAGTTGTTTTGAAATAGTTTTAGGCAAGGTTTACCATACATCGACAGTATCAGGCATGGCTTCATTGCTTACATAACTTCTTTGATATATTCCAAGAAATTACATCATACAATCATAAATACCAATGTAGATACTGGTAGACCATTTATTTTGAAGAGTTCAAAGAACTTAAAATCAAGTTTAGAAAATGTCTTTTCAAATATAATGAGAGGTTTTCGAAAATTGTGCAGACTTTACGTATTTCAATCTGGAGAGAACATCTGGGATTACTCATGTTTACTATCTTAAAGCAAACATTCTCATTACATACTGGATTACACTGTCAACCAGAGCATGTGACGTCTTAATTTATGTATTGATGCAAATATAGACGGGTCTTGCAGATCGCTGGCATCATTTTGATGTTTTTCCAGCTGTGATGACGTTTGCTCCATTTCTTCAATCACTTCGGTTAACTCTCTTAACCACAGCATCTCAAAGAGTCAGATAAACTCTTTGAGATGCAGCACTTAGTGAAGACGAGGTTCATTTTACATCCAGGTACAGATTTCCCCAGTAGTCATTTCCTATGCACGCATTGCTTAATGAAGAACTGCCTTCATGCATGTCAAAGGATTCACCATCATAAAAGGAAGCATCAGCCTCGGCTGAAAGCTTCTATGTTGACTGAAACACCCAGCATCATCCCTTCCCCTCTCTGTGCACTTATCCGATGATGACATATGTTCTAATCATTGGGTCATGTCACATCGGATGCGCTCACCGACATCAAAAGTCCCACGTTGAGATGCAGAAACTCTCAAAGAAACAGAGGAAGCAGAGGGGAAACTGGCTTCCTGGATTGGTTGTGTCAGGGAGGAGAAGAAAAGGTGTAAGACTTCCTTCTCCCCCATTGTTTAAGTCCTCCAGGATACAAGGAGGGTTGTGTAGATGCTCTCTACCTCTGCATTGTAGCCGTCCATTGGGAATTTAGCAAGTGCAAAAATGGATTTTACTCATATATTTATTTGCATTAGAGAGTCACGAGGGAGGCCAATTGTAAGCGTGGTTAGGGTAGTTTTCAGGATAATAATAGATTGCCGAGCACATAGAACCTGACCTATAAAGCCTGTGGAATGAGCTTTGTTACTATTTGTTGGGTGGATTGTGTTCCTCTGGCCATTTGAAAGGAATATTACTATTAAAACATTCACATATTTCTGTATTGCATTCCTATATTTTCGGTGAGATGTGTTTTCCATTGCATGACATCCATGAATTCACAATTGTTACGTAGTGACTTATTTTGTTTTATATTTTAAAAATCATGTGTCACTGCTGTGAATGTTTTTTATGTTTTTTACAACAGTGGCCATAATGCACTGGGTACACAGCATCACAAGGCAAGCCCTGGGTCCTAAGTACATACAGAGATATGTACTTAGTTGTAGTTCCTCCATGGAAATTAAGTCAAATTTATATAATCAGTTATTTGTTATGCAGGTATTGAAGCATACTAACTACTGGATGGTGTGTATACTTTGGACGTCTAATACGAAGGCCAGTTGATACATAATGTGTTTTTATCAGCAGCAAAACAACACTGAGGTCATTCATCCTAGTTATATATACATATGTGAATATAAATCAACACATATACTGTGTGTATTGAAATAGAGTTTGCTATATATTCTTTTATTTACCGTTATTCC
The DNA here is from genome assembly GCA_036178185.1 of Liparis tanakae. NCBI lineage: Eukaryota > Metazoa > Chordata > Actinopteri > Perciformes > Liparidae > Liparis > Liparis tanakae. The sequence continues at coordinate 9,827,418 of CM070106.1, forward strand.
AAAAAAGAAAACAATCCTATTAAACTGTTGGCTTAACATGGCACATGAAAATAAATATTATACTTCTATTTCTATTAAAGTGCAGCTGTGCATACATTCATTTAAATCGCCCTGATGACAGAATTACAATAGTTTTGCATATACAAAAACGTGTTGGTATCCAAATCTTTGATATTGTTTAAAGTACCGGTATGAAAGTTTCTTCTTGCTCTTGAACCTGTATCTCGAGCCTTCCAAATGGTAGTTTGTTTGTGTGATAAGCACAGAGATGTCCGTAATCAGGCAAGAGGATGTCAATCTTGATCTGCGCTTAAAAAATACAGAGCTTACAAATGTGCTGCTTACATGTTCAATAATGTTCCTATAACCTCAACAATATCAACGAATCCCAAACGTCTTATTCTGAAATGCTACATTCAGAATATCCAAATAGAATATGCTGTTTACATTACCCCTATGAAATGCGACATACTGTCATATTTGGTGTAGTATTATAAGTACTAAATATAAGTGTGTATGAAAAACATATTTGCTGTGATACAAATGATACATTACTACCAATGCACTCACAGGACTCAAGATGCACTGACCTCTTTCACCACACCCAGATGGTGAGGATACTAATTTAAATAGCAAAAGTGAATATACTTTTATGATGAATGATATTTTCCATTTATAGCTCAAAAGCTGGCTGGTATGGACAGAGCCAACTGCAAAGTTACATCCCTAGAGCAGCCGGGAGCTATAGAGCAGCTGCAAGCGTCTACATTACCATGGCAGTCACCACTTGCTCATCCTGAGCATAATGTTATGTTCCTTTGGGACAATGTTTAATGCCAATTACTGTTTTAGTTTTAATTTATTTGTTAGATATCATATTCCTCAGATGTTGGTAAGAGGACTGAATTAGGGGAATAGAAATTGCCTCAATAAATGATGGAACGGCAGATTGATACAAACACACACACACACACACACACACACACAAACACACACACACACACACACTTTAACATCCACTATTTAAGCCAGTGCCAGCTTGCACCGCAGAAAATGGTCGAATAAACACAAACACACACACACACACACACACCCCTACACTCACACACCATCTTGGCCACAGTGCACCTGATCACAGCCCACACATGGAGAAGACATACCCATAGCTCTACTTGCCAAAGGATTCACAGCATGTTGTGTGAGAGCAGTGGATGACTAAGGCAGGAGAGAAAAGGAAGTCAAAGCCTTTTAGTGAGCAGGGAGTAAAAACCCGGCTGGTTCTCAGTTGCCTGCAGAGCAAACTACACTGTGGTCACACTCGCTCCGCTGTCTTTTCTACATTGTAATAACTGCCTCCCAGAAGAGTTCTCATTCCTCTACACATTCACATCTGAATATTCCCATCCTGCAATATGTTTTTGTTCCCAGTAGGAAAATGTTGAGGTAAATAGAGAAGAGGTGCAGCTTTGAAAGACCATTTTCTATACTTTCTTTTTGACTTCACATACATACACCTACTTTGGCTGATATTAACTATCTGCTCCCCATTCAGCTTTTGAACCTTTCATGAGGTTCAAGTACTGCAGGGCTGTGTGCTCAATGCCGGGTTGCTCTCTGCCACCACCCTCTTGACCTTTTCAGCACACAAATTGCACCCATTGCTGGTACACACACTGAAACATTAATATGCATGCATGGATGTGTGCTTGCCTATGTGTTCTTATGGAAGCTGGTCCAGTCGTAGTGACATAAAACTGAAGCTCCTTAAGGGACACACACACACACACACACACATACACACACACGGGACACACCCACACAAAGACACATGTTATAAGGGACATCTCAGTGGATTTTCTTGCATCACTGCGTATTGCCCCTCAGGGAGAAAGCTCTGTCATGACGGGGGTCACAGTGACCATTTTTCTCCTTACACACATTTCAGTACATCTGTTAATACAATATGATGTGTTCACTTTAAACTTGGCATACATTCAATTAGCATCATCCAAACCTGTTTACATGAATTGCTCCCGACTCACCCGCATTACAGTGTCATTACAGTTTGTGTCGTGTGAAGGAATATGTGCAGTATGTGTAGGTTTGAAGCAACACATCCTAGGTGTAATTCATTGTTTAGACTTTTTGAAAAGCTTTAATTGTATGATTAGGAGGCGAGAAAAACAAACCTAATGCTGTTCCACTTAGGGCAGTTACACTCTGTGCCAACTCATAGTTTGACTCTCCTTGTTTATCTTCAGCTTGAATACAATGCTTGGAAAGAGCCCAACACTCTTGACACATACATCTATTTATTTTGGAACAACATGGTAATCTCTTGGAATATGAGGAAACTGTGTGTGTCTGCATGTTTGTGTGAAAAAATAACAAGTTAAGTCATTCAGCCTTTCCAAGGAAATTAAGCATCAAACAAACTCTCCCTAACTCCCCAGCCCGGTAGGTGTGTCTATATATACATACTGTGATGACTAAGAGTATTAATTCACATATGTCAGTAAGTTGTTTGTTTACCTTGGAGTAATGAAAAGAGGAAAGCTAATTATATTGCATTTTTACCATGGTGACAACAAATCAGTTGATATATCTCGCGTTGGTTTGTTGCCAGTGAGTTACGTTGTTAGAGTGCCTTGGGAGATGGAGTCTGCAGGTAGTGAATGACTCTGCTGGTAGATGCACTTCCTGGCCAATAATAACTTAAAAAAACAAACAAACATAATGAGACACTTTATTTAAGCAACTAGAAAGTCATGGTAAATATATAAGAGAAAATGTAAGTATAGAGGCCGCTCAATGAAGGGTACATTCATCACCGGTGCCTGACCCAATACTGTTCATTAGGCAGACGTGAAAAAAGGCTTAGTACTAATACATATGTGCCACTCGGCAACGATTTACAGGGACCTTTGAGCCCAGTTGTGGGAAACTATTATGTAAATGTTGCACATTATCTCGCTTTTCCTGTCTTCTCCATCACCAGCAACTGTCACTAATGTGCTCCGCCTGCTGTGTGGGCTACATACAGACAGGAAAGAGACAAACAAACAGACGGACATGAGTAACTTCATTTTCTTTTTCCCGATCTGTCTCTTTCTTTCTCTTTGTCTTACCGGGTCTTTCATCCGCACGCAAAGAGACACTTTGTCACACTGATGTATACTCACGCAAACGCACCGTGTAAACAAGAAGACAGGGTTCAAACCAAAGGAGAGCGAAGGGAACGTCTTTTCGCTTTCCTTTGGTTTGAACCCCGTCTTTTTGTTAACACAGTATGTGTGGGCAGATATGCAGATGCAAGCCCATGAGCCCAAACCCTCACCCCTCTTTAAGCCGCACTCCTGGATGCATACAGGAATAATCATATCGTATTGAGTATTCAGTCCTTATCACACCCGCATCTGGCATTAAGTCGCTCATGACTAATCAACCACACCTGGATAAACAAGCCCCTTAGTGTCACATCTCTGCAGTAACGAGGGTAACGCCAGGCCAAGGACAGAGAGGTATCGCCCCTTCCTGTCGTCTCCTTATCGGTTCCTTCCTCGTCTCCTCACGTGCCCCCCTTGCTCCTCGCTTTGCCAGCCATTTGACAGAGATGTTTTAAGACTTCAGCTCCTCCTCAGCTCATGAGGTCGTGACCCCGGAACGACTTGGGGAAGTCGATGACGTCCCGGATGCTGGGAACGCCGACCATGATGGAGAACAGCCGGTCCCATTGAGAGGGCAGACATGAAATATATCAAGAAGAAAATCAATTTTAACTGCCCCTTAGCATGAACGGATAATATATCTATATCAGGTTAAAAATGTTAACGATGCTTTCCAATGACTCTACAATTACCTTGCCACGTGCTCAAATTTCTAACCTTCAAAACTCCCTCTCCAGGCAGCCCCATGAAAAGGATTAAAAACTCCCATCCCCAACTCCTCTGCAATGGAGGGCTGTGCTTCGAGTGAACAAAGAGTGCTGCAAGATATTTCAAATAAACAGTCTAAAAAGCATTATTCTACTGCAAATGACAAAGCAGCAGTGTTATGAGTGGCGCTCACTTCTCACTCGACAGGGTTTCTGTTTGAATGAAAACTCATTGTTCTGTGATTAGCTTGCTTGTCTGTGCGACTGCATTGCTTCACACAGGTCAGTGAAGCGCAAGCAGACAGCAGCGGTGGGAGGCTGGTGCGGCGCGAGAGGCTTGTGTCAAGTCATTCTTGCTCTAAATAAGTTTACATTCTTGCTCTTTTCCTTAAATACATTGAATTTGTTTGTTCAACACTGTAGCTTGCTTGGTAATGTCAAATGGACTTCATAAAGCATATTTATAGTCTTCCTATCTCTCAAAGCACTGTGCACTAAAGTTGACTTTTACTTACTCTCACACACACATCATCCACTGATGGAGAAGGCTACTAATCAGGAATTCCTAGCCATTTTCTTTTGATCCTTAACTGTCGACAACATTTTTTTTGATGTGCGTGACAATTTTACACTGTTTGTTTTGTCTTCATAAAGAATTATATCATAATGCCGCTAGATGTAGTTTGAAAATTGTTGACTTAACATCCCATAATTGCTGTTTTATGTTGGCTATTTAGGAAAGAAATACCCAGGATCCAAATTAAATCTTATATCATCCTTATTTTGCTGTCAGGCAGGCTTTTATGGTTTAGTATAAAGGACAAATACTTCAATTAAGTACAGTTAAGATGTTTAAGGGCAGACAGTCTGAGCATATTGTTGTAGTGGTAGGGAAATGGAGGTTAGGCTCTTCTCTGAAACTGGAACTGGTAAATTTAAGTGCAGGGGAAAATGAGTTGTTTTGGTTTATTTGAACACAAGCATGAACCTTTACTGCCATAATGAAAGTTGTCAGAAAGAAGGGAGTAGGAGCAACAGTCTTGGAGGTAATTGCATTATTTTACTGGAAAATGAATACAAAATATGAATACCAGGCATTTTATACTACAAAGAAGCCTGCACAGATTCAACGGAGGTTTCCTCCTGGATTTAACCCAATTAAAGGCGTTGAACAGTGTCTTGGAGCATTGAAGCACGTTTTATCATCTTGAGTCACATCGATACCTCTAGTGGGGAGTTGATGAGATGGTTGTGCGCTGATCACAAAGGCTATGATGGGATTGGACAAAGTGAAAGGACTGTGATCAGCAGCACATGCTAAAACAAGACAAAGACTTACAATGACTATATCCACCTGAGCTTTAGGTAGGTAAAGTGTAGTGTAAAGATGTGCCAGCCACCTTGTAGGTTATAGGTGGATCTCTTACATTTCCAACTGTATTTTAGTACAGTCTACCTTACATGTGTATAATTGTCAGATCAACTCTGACCAATTAAATTGACAAATTAATATCTTACTGCACAAGGTGTAGAATCAGCTATTAGTTGCAAATATATGAGCAAAATGAACAAAAGCTACACGTTAGACTTCATCCCAATGTGTCTGTTGCTGTGGTTACCTCGCTAACACAGTGACTGCATGTTATGGCAGACAACTAGAATGACATTTTGAAGTCTCTTGGTCTGACTGCCACTTTCTTACCTCCTCCATTCTGCTGATACAAAATTTCTGTTCTGGCTTTTTCCCTGCCATGAAATTCCCTTTTGCTCTCCCCACCTCACAACCTGTTAGCATTGCCCCTGTGGGAGATGTGCACTTCTTTCTAAGCTCCAATTTTCTGCCTAATATTCTCACATGGAGTGACAAGAGCGAGAGCTTTGATAAAATGAACGGGTTTTGTCTACTTCCCAATTTTTTTTTTTTTTTAAATGAATAAGAAAACCCCTAGTGACTCTTTTTGACAATTAAGATATATTTATTATGAATCATAATTAATTAATTATTGACATATGTCCTTATCCAAAGAGCATCTCAAACAAACTATATGCAAGTCCTAGACAATCATTTTTTTTAAAGGATTTTATATGTTGATAAATCCAATTTCTGATGTTTTGATAAGCCTTCAAAATGTAAAATACCATTTAGGCGCAGCACCCTGGTGTAATGGTTAGTGCTGTTGCCTCAGTGAGATTTGGGTTAGAATCCCGGCCTGTCGCCAGTCTTTCTGTGTGTTCGAATGTTCTCCCATGTGATTCCTCACACCAACACAATGTGTATCCCCCCCAAGGCGTAGTAAAATGTTTCCAGCATAAAAATCAGATAACCATATCAGATCGAGTTACCAACGAGATGGAAATAAGATGTTTCGCTGTGGAGACCCACAACAAGAACAGCTGAAAGAAGACCATTTTAAACAGAACACTGTGTTGTAGATGTAACTGTTTAGTTATACCCATATGTTTGTGGAGCATAAGCTGTGATACACCATTTTAATACCACATGACTATTAAAAAAAACTAATTCTAAAACTTCAGAATGAGCAAAAACAAATAAAATGCCTAAAGAGCCTTCAATGCCAAATTAGTCAACTTGAGATGGCAGCCATCGCATATCTGTACCAGTGCCATATCTATCCCACCATGTTTACAACTGAGGGTGATAAGTGATGCACACAAAGAGGGGGTGGGGACCACAAACAATAACAGATAAACCCAATAGCAACATATTGAACTAGCAATAGCACCCCGGTCTCACTTTTCTCTATTTAGGACTTCAGTTGCTCCTGGTATTACAGTTTCAAATCATCAATAGAGAAAACTGTATTTTAAGCCTGTTTTTATAGACAGTAGTGCCAATTATTTTCTAATCACAGCTGGGAAACCGTTTCAAAGAAAAGAACACAGTGTGCAGAAAACTTTATCAGCATGTATCCTATTTACCACTGTGAATAGAGTGAATAGAGTAGTTGCAATAAGATGCTCATTTGTGTTTGTAGAAACATATTGAAGGCCTGTTATAGTCGGTAGTCAGAAAAGTTGTGTTATTTATTATATAGATTCTGGGATAATGTAATACAGGACAAGTATAAGTATTTACAGTGGCCGCTTAAAATATTAAAACCACAACACAAAAGTAATGACACAGCAATGCAAGCGTTAACATACATATAGAACATATTTAGCCTAAGTGCAGGGAAACAGAGGACAGAGACAAGGGCTTCAAAATAAAACAGGAAACCAGAGATAAAAAAACCCAGACAGGGACTATGTTGGATACACACTTCAAACACTGTACACTTAAAAACTATTGCATCGAAGAATCACAGTGTGGTATGGTTTGAATGTGAGTCCATATTACAAAGAGGCTTCATGTCACACCAAGCCTCAGGAACAAAACATATCTTGAAGTCCCTGTAGTATGTTGATGCTATTCATGGATAAATGCAACGTAAACATAGTTTATGGTCGTGACAAAGCCACCGAACTCAGGTCCCCTCAGCTCTAAAGGCCGTTACACCTTCAGCTCTTTGTTTTTGTGGTATGGTGCATGACTCAACACTTAAATTGACACAGTTAGCAAAGGTAAGACTGATAAACCGACTGCATATTACCTACTCAGCAATGGCAGACAAAATGATCGTCTAACTGGGAAACACGGTGCATTAAACATTTAGCAGCAAGAGCAACAGTATTTCTCTCATGAGTTGGAGAGTGAATATTGGATTTAGTGGTCACAGATACTTTCCAAATGAATGCTAATGCTGCTTGGTGTCTACTGGATGTGTAAATATACTATGACTATGTGCTAGCATACTCACCATATCAACTTAATAACATGATGATGTTGGGTTGACAAAGAATCGAATAATGCAGGATTAAACACTGATGGTTATTCTACTTGAATGCCAATATAGCCTTCAAGGTAGTCGACCTTATTAAAAAAAAGCCTTGCTCAGGTCAAGCAGTAATAATGGATAGATTGCAAGATCAATAGCTAGCACCTAATAATAAGGTCAGGCTTCTGTAAGTGGAAACATAAAATGGAGGTACGGGCAAGTGAAATGCATGTGAATATATAGCTTTGGCATGTCACGAAACGGAGAGCTCAGCTGAGGGCATTCTATAATACTGCTGTGAAATGCAGTTAGGGCAGCTCGTGGCAGCGGATAATGAAAGTAGAGCTAGTTGTCAGGCGGTGGCTGACACTGCAAGCTGCTGCTATTAAGGATGTGCTTGGAGAGATTGGGCTTTGACTTGGGGCAAAGGTGATAGACGCGGGTATGAGCGAGCACAACCACAGCACATTTTTCTCATGCTCATCGATTATGAGACTAATAATGCAACATGGGCACCCTATTATCGGCTGTGCATGTCCAACAGGTTTGGGGGAAAAAAGCTCAGATGTAAATGCTTGCCATCTGTGGATGTGGAGCGCGGACATGACCAAGCCAAGCTGAGCTGTTGCAGAGACCTGAGATGGCTTGACTAGTCCGGCCATGGAAGTGTGAGTATGGGCATCTATTATTTAAGACATAATTATGCAGTGGGCCGCTTTGTCAGCCAGTCAATCAGAACCTCGCTTTTCATTAGGCTGCCTGTCATTGCACTGCGCTGGAGGCATGTCTTTCACACACAATAAGCGCGCACGACACACAACCGCTGGCACACATGGCAGTGAACGGACAGACGCACAGTCGCACGCACTATTCTCTCTGCCGATGTATCATTACAAAAACCAGAGGAGGCATCAAGACAAAAGTGGCGGGATGACTATTGCTCCGTCCTCTCATTTCCCTACTCTTCCATCCAAAAGGCCCCGACTGAGACCCAATTTAAATGTCAAATGAGTCTGATTGGATTATGGTAGAGTGAAATCTGAGAAAGACAGAGTGAAATGGGTGAGGGAGGTATTAAGGAGGTACTGATAGAGGGCTAAGGTGAGGGGGAGGGTAGAGAGAGGGAGAAAGTGGGTGAGCGGCCTTTGGACACATGGCAGTCTGGCACCAATAGACAGTACACCATGTATCTTCCTTCATCCTGCAATATATTGACCTAATTTGACCTTGTTTAGTGTACTGTCAGCATTAATCTACCATGACGTTTTCAATAATTTACTTTAATAATAAATACTTTTTGTATGACTCATTGCTGCCTCTCACGAGTTGCATGTAAATCGATCTTACGCTACTCACAAACACGGTGAGTCGTGTCCAGGGTAAAGTCCCGCAAGTTTTCAATTAAGGGAACAAGAAGTGTTTAATTTTCCCCTTGTTGCCAACATAATCCTGATAACAGCACATACTTACCCAGTCAGGCGCATTACCAGCATGACTTGGATACCGGATAAGTTAATGAAGTTGATCACATCAGGATTCCACAGCATGTTGTTGTTTTGGCTCATGCCACTGTCTACAGGTGCTTTCACACCTCACCTGTTTGGTTTGGTTTAAACAAACTCAGGTCTGTTCGATCTGGGGTCCCAAGCAAGGGCACAAAATAAACCACAGGAGGTCTGCGAAAATATTTCCTATCAATGTTAAGTAATTTATCAAATACAAATCCCACATTTTTTGGCTCCAGTTTGTCCAGTGTTAGGATTCAGCGGTCACTTCAGCATTGTTTGATGTGAAAACCTTCATTCAAACTTGAATGTTAAATGTTAAGCCAATTTAGGACGTTATTAGAAATGCTTGTAGTGTAGTTGACGCCAAGTGGGGTTTAACTTTTAATAGATCTTTAATTAGTAACAGTAGTAAACATAACAACACATGTTTATTATTCTGAAGTTATAGCATTTAAAGCAAAAAAGTGTTGTGTGTAGTAACAGTTTGAACAGAATGTATCTATATATAGATAGATAGTGTGTGTTGTTTGTTGTTGAAACTATAATGAAGATGACACTAACAGACTAATTTATGAATTAAATTATATTTTTTATTTTTTTTTAGAATGTTTAGTTTTAAAAGCAAAAAAAAAGCAAAAGTTGGTCAAGTTTGAGAACTTTTCATCGAGCATTGTGGGCCATTGATGTTTCAGCACAAAAAAACAAAAAATACATTCACTTTCACTTCTTAACTGTTGTTGTAATTAACCTTTTTTTTTTTGTTTTTTAGCATTTCTCTCTGAACAAAAAATATATAATCTCTATAATATATAAATGACCAACAAAGCTTTTTAGTTTAGCATATACCCTAATGTAAAACAATACCAGCGACTCTCTCTATTGAAAAGGCCACCCTACATTAATATAGGAAAAATAAAGGATTTAATAATATGCACAAAGTAGAGGTCAGACATTAAAGGACGGTGTATAATAAAGTTTAAATACCCAATGTTCCGATAGCAAAAACCTCAAATGGAGACATAGCATAGCACATGAGCCCCTTCTTCTTTTGGTCTGCCAGTCAGAGAGAGCTCATGGATATGCATGTCTACATCTTGTACATGTGTGTTTCTGTCATCTCACTGTTTGCTCTCTTTGTGACCAAAATGTGTCATTTCGAAAAATCTATGAGCGGCGAGAGCCAGAGGGGTCCGTGCTGTAGACCTTGGGATCAAATACATTATCTTTCACTCCACTCCAGAGAGGAGCGGCCCATAGTAATGATGTTGACTCAAGTCTGATTCAATGTGTACACTTCCTCGTCACTTTGCGTGCCAGGAGAGGGAAGTTTGCGCTTGTGGATGTTTCAGTTTGAGGAGGAGTGTGAATAATCAGTGGAGTGACAGGGGGCAACAGTGAGATCTACAGTACACACAGGATGTTAGAATGTGTTTGAATTATGTTGTTTAACCGGTGCCCAATATGTTTGGGAACAAACAAGAGTAAAGAGACCAGTTAGCAAAGCTTAGCACCAGTTAAGATGATAACAGAGTGGCTTACAGTATGTGATAGGCCTGCTGAATCTAGTAGTACATACATAGATGTATCATAGACTATTTTAATTTCAAGGGAATTTAGATGTTTGTAAAAAGAACGACGTCTTCGTGAAATATTGGAAATGATGTATTTACGTCACAGTCAAATCACCTTTCGTTGCAGCATTGCACCAGTGAAGATGTTTCCCCGATTGCCCCATGTGACTTGGAAGCAGAGCAAATGAACAATGAGATATATTATCTTTGGCTGTTAAACAGTTATTAAAATTGTCAACAGATGTATTTATGCAGTGAAAGACGGAGCCAACAACACATGAGCTGGTTGCCTGCAGGTGTGTGTGGATGCTAATCATGAGTGTATTTAGAAAACGTGGGGAAAGCGGCTTCATTAGCCAAGATGTTTAACAAACAGAGCGGAAGAGGAAGAGGTTACACAGCGGGCCACGTGCTCCGAGAGAATCGGAGAAGATAAAGAGGCGACGGTGGGTACGGCAGGGGGGAAAGGACAACATTTGAAGTGCAGTTAAAAAAGAAAGATTTCAAGGTGAATGCATTTTGAATGGAAGCCGGGGCACACTACCTTCTTCTTGGTATTTATTGAATTAGAAATAAAAAAACAAAGATGGACAAGTAAAATAATTCAAGTAATTAATATCAGAATATAACAAAGGCATTCATTTGAACGTAATGCTCCACTAAGTTCACCAACTCGTTCCCAAAGGTTGCTTGATGCTTGTGGCTTATAGCTGCCACTCTGATTTGCTCTCACATGGCGGTTACAACTGATGACGCTTAGCCGACCGTCTTCCAGGAATTGAAGCACCTCCGTTAGCTCTGTTGCCGTTGTTTGTCATGTTCGCGCTGTCCACCGTCTTCATATGGAGGCGACATGCTCTGATCAAGGAGTGAGCTCTTTATAAGAAGTAATTGAAGCGTTGAAGTACAACATCTTCTTGATGCTGTAGTGTGAATGTAAGAGGTCTGACGCACACCCTCCAACCAGCTCCCCCGCCCCCATCTGCTCCCTCACCTCGTAATTCTACGTCAATGACCCTGCCCACCCTTCCTTCTGTGAATGAATTCACCTCCACCCACATCCCTTTGGTCCTCCCCCCCATCCCCCTCAACACCTCTCCTATCTTCTATTGATTCACCTCAGCCCTCTTGTCCCCCTCCCCCGTCCGGACTCTCCAACTTCTCTCCAGAGTCGGTCACCATCCCAGTGCAGGATGTGAGAAGAGAGTTCACGATACACGGGCAGGTTGAAGGTCCTGACGGCCTACCCCGCAGGTGAAATGAACAATAAGGCTGACTGGACTAAAAATACAGACAAGAAAGGTCAGAGCCACCTGTATTTTCTCAGAAGACTCAGATCCTTTAATGTCTGCAGAAGCATGCTTCTGCTGATGTTTTATCACTCAGTGGTGGACAGTGTAATCTTTTATGTGGCATTGTGCTGGGGCAACAGGGTGCAAATGCCAATAGACTCCAATGGGAAAGCTGTTTCTGTCTTAGGAGTCAAACTGAAGTGAAGGTGTCAGGGAGGAAAGAATAGGAAACTATTCAGTGCTGATCCACTGCATGCCAGTGTTTACATGATGGTATAATTCAGTCGGACTATGCTATCTTTTGGGGGATCTGCTATAATCCCAATATACATGGCAGTGAGTAATTCGAATCATTGGCCGAAAGCATGTCATATCCGATGCGATAAGTGACGCTATTTTCATTACAGTTTGTGGTGATATGGCCATTTCCGCTTGCGTGCGCAAAGACGCAAAGTTTGGTTCCTAGTCCAATTCACCGTTACATGCCGCGATAGTCGAATTATCAACCGGATCGGATCGAAATATCCATGGGTGTTAATCGGATCACAGTCGGACTGCACATAGTCGAACAAAGATGTTTACATGAATCAGATTAATTATATTTCAGTCCGACTAAGCCACGGTCACTGTAGTCACTTCATTGCACCTACAGCCGTAGACTGAGACCACCGAGGTGCACCAAAGATATCCAAACAAAGTATTTTCTGGCAGTACACAAATAGCCCCAAATGAAGGCATGATTAAGGAAGACACAAAAAGAAATGTGTCTTTAATATACCAGATGAAATACTGCAAATGTCTACCTGCCTTGTAGCTTATTAAAGGTATTATGTTGCCCTCATATATTTCCCATCAATTTCTCTCCCCTCGTCACTCAGGGCGACTGTGTTGTTTGTCCTTGGTTTGGATTAACAGAGGGAGCTTGGTTTGCCAAGAACCTGCAACGTGTCAGGAACAAACACATTTCAACAAACAAAAGGTTTTGTTTTAAGGATAATGCCACCTTCCATTTTATTGGAATGCTTTAAAAAAACATCCTTCTTGCCTTACATTTACATGTCGTATGTATTATGTATTGCTGGTTTGGGTTGGTGGTGTCGAGACGTGGTAGGTACTGGTATTTCTTCTTTTGTGAAGCAACGATATTCTAATTTAGGCACCAAAGTGAGGAGGGAAAAATGATCAACGTGAGTATTACATTAGATGTCATTTAGCCAACGCTTTTATTCAAAGCGACTTACAATAAGTGCATTTCAACCTAGAGTACAAACTAAGAACAACAAGAATACAGAAAATAACATTTCCTCAACATAGCTGAACTACAAAAGTACCACAATAAGAGCCATTTAAATTCCACTGAAGTGCTAATCTGTGTTTTAATCCAGATACAGTCGGAAAAGGTGCGTTTTCAGTTTCCGGCGGAAGATGTAGAGACTTTCTGCTGTCCTGATGTCCGCGGGGAATAAAGAATAGCAATGCGTTAGCAGCGAGGACTAGAGCCTTAATCGACTGCCTCGTCGCCTGATAATGCTTTTGATCTAACGTGTCACAAGATGATGCACAGTTGACAACTACCTCTCTACTGCAGCAGGAAAAAGCTCCCTCGCTGCTTCCAGCCTACGTAACGGCACACACAAGCCAGTGGTCCGCAGTTCCTTGTGCCATTTGCAGAGACCACTTGAAACGGCCTCCAACCTGTAGAACACAAAGCCGAGATAAGATAGATTCAAGAGTCCTGTCTCTCCTGGTTCTTCCCCAAGCAAAATGTCAACAATATGAGGTGTCTGGGGTAGTGGCTCCAAACTAAATACCTCTCCTCCATCAGTCCGTCTGCCCTCTGATCCCCTTTGATGCCATTTCATTCCTTTAAAGCTCTGAAAGGATATAGGCGCCATATCTTCCATCTACTCCACAGCAGTCAAGAAATGTCCGTCTTGCCTCAGAGTGTGTGCGTGCAGGTGCCATCTAGACGCACGTCTTTGTGGACAATAACCGTGAATGTGTGTGTGTGTGTATATGTGTACTGCTGCAGGTAAGTGGTTGTTGACATTCCTCCTGGCATTGTGCGGAGCGCCTAGAGTGACATGCGGTATTAAAAGCCTCAGAGTTGGATGTCATGACTGTGATAAGGAGCCAGTGAAAGTCATCCTCATTAAACATCAATCCTGCTTGGCTTACAAACTTGTTGCCCAGGGCGACACCCTGCATGAAGCAACAAAGTAATGCGACAAAAAGGAGAAGAAAAGTTTTACGGTGCTTTTCAGCCGGAGGTAATTTGATGTCCTGTATTTTATAGATCTATTTTAACACATCTATAGAAAACACAAGATTAAGCCCAGTTAGTGGTTCATGTGTGTGCTTATTGGTAGTCTGAAATGCATTGTATTGTACTTATTATCTGATCAAACATAGTTTTGTAACCAGCTGCAGATGGTGCTGAAAGGGATTTGTGTCTCGTCTCTCTCATTCCCTTGCTTCCATCAAAACACACACGCACACACTCACACACACACACACACACACACACACACACACACACACACACACACACACAATAGCAGTAGCAGGGCAAGGGTTATATCAGTGTGTGTGTGTGTGTGTGTGTGCTTTTCTGTTGTGCTTAGATTACTAAATTGAAGCACTGTGACTAGGGATTTCTGCCTGACGATGCTGACTGCATACCCTGCACTATTGTTTATTGAAAATAGCTTTATGGTCTCAGCAGCTCTCCAGATACAGGTGTATAAGACTGAGCGTGTGTCAAAAAGCATGTTCCCTCTTGTCAATGTCTGATTGCAGTTCCTTATTCCATATTGTGTATATGTTCACCAATACACACACACCTACACAGTCACATAGCCTCAGGTCAGAATGGGAAACAAATGCACAAATGCCGACAACTAATTTAGAATCCTGGGACAATGTGAGGTATAGAAGCATGCCGTATTTACATTCAACTGTATATAATGCGCATGCAGGTGTGCTGCGTTGAGCAGTGATGGAGATTGCAGCATGACTGTAGCAGCTCCTAAGCACAGCGGTAAAAGCACATTTCAATTCTTGCTTGTTCTGCTGAAATTTAAAATGATGCTCTGCATTTTACCCCTGAGATTTTTGCTTTGCTTTTCATACATAGATAGAATACATAGGGCACGCGATTTCCAGAGCTTTGCCTCATAACCCGTTAATATTGTATGATACAATATGAAATATATATTTGTTTCTTTCTTCTGCTCTCGGAGAAGCTATAACTATATGTGTTATCCCCATGGCGTCATGGACGCTCTATGCATAAAACTTACACCGATGTTCTAAATCTTTAACTCATACTAATTGCCTTAATGATGTATTTTTCCACAACCAAAACATACAACTTGTAAGCACTGTACGATTCAATCATCCTCAATGATGGAAAACAAAACAATAGTTATATTTCTGCATAATTAGGTAGTGTGATATGGACAATCTCTCCATTGTTTGCCTGGTTTGAGATATAACCTTTCATTTACCTGTGCCAGTGCGTCAGCCACCAAAAATGAAAAAGAAGTCTGGAAAGACTCTTCAAAAAACTCTTTGATCCACTGGTGAGTCACAGGCAGATGTATTTTAATGACAGAAAAAAAATCTTTCACACTGGAAGATAATTTCAGAGTTTGGTGTTGTAAACTTTGTAGTGATATTGATCTCGCATATAGAAGTACTATAGCTGAATTCCATACAAATTGAAACACCTTTTTTTCTTATGCTCATTTTGTCAGGTGAAAAATCAATTGGTTTGGAAAGTGTGTCCCCTACTTTGTCAAAGGGGAATAATAGTCTTGACTATCGACCATGGAAAATGTGAAATGGGCAAGAAAAAAAGAAGAGAAATGCTAAAAAAAAAGAAGTGCCCATCAAACTGGTTTCCCGCCTCAAGGAACTCTATATTCATGACTCACTGCCAATCTTCTCATCTCCAAAAATCCTGCAGCCCTCTTTTTCCTCCACTAACACCTATGATTCTCAAATGCTTCGGATGAACCTTTCCACTGTGTCTTTCCGCAGCCACTCACATCATTTAGCGGTTAGTGTCGCATTCATTATCATCAGGTTTCCAAACTTTAGTTCAGAGGCAATATTTGCTCCAGCCTAGATGATGAGTCACTGGCCGAGGTGGCTGGCAGCGATGCGGGTCAAGTCCCGCGGTTGGCTGATTTGCATAAAGAAACAAGCAGGGTTTGTCTTTAAACTTCCAGTAGAATAATAGTGAGATTCCCTTTTCTTTGAATCAATGTGGATTCCTGAACCCTTGTGCAAGGCCTTTCTGGTAGAGACATTGAGATTGCGTTGCTTAATGTACGCTGCTCATGCTGAACATTTTGCACACAATCAGCATTATTGGATCAGTGCTGGACACACTCAAACTCATCTTGGAGGGTATTTAAAACCGCTTATTCCCCTAATATTGCTAATTTTATCCTTTCTTCACATCTACTGCGACCCACTGTTTAACTTCTTCAGTATCACTTTTGTCAGAGGCACAACTGATGACTAATCAAATGGTTAAAGTACTCATTTTAGGGAATGCGGTATCAAACTGGAAATGATATACATAACTGATATGTGCTAAACATTCAGCTTGAGAGAGCTTACAATGCGTACTTGTGTGTGGTCCAATCAATATCAAGTAGTGCAATAACCCAAGAGTGATGTATTAAGAGGCATGACAGCCCCTCCCCCCCCCCCCCGTCCCCGTCCCCGTCCCCGTCCCCGTCCCTGGATAGAATGTGACACCCTATATATAATGCAGATTTAAAATGAAATGCCACTGACACAATTATGAGATTAGGTGTATTTTACGATTAATTCGCTAATTGTAGTGTCAGGTTTATTTCCCTACTGTTAAAAGGAGATGTTATATTCCCATGAAAACACTACCATGGAATGAAGGTATTAACAAATCAAATTGTGGGGCCAAAGATTTAGTGTCCTTCATGTGGAAATGGCATGTTGACGGTGTCACATTAATACCGTATACCTAATTTGTTGTGGAGTATCGTCATATTCACATCATTTATGTGTACCCTGGGTTTCACAGCTTGCTGCACTCAATAACATGTATTGTGGCTGTGTTGCTTTTACCATGTGCCCGTAACATGCTTTGTGTTGACACACTGTATGGCCCAAACCTGCCCAACTTCTGTCCCTTACTAGCCTTAAATTAAGTTTGACCATCAGCTTGGCAAGCTAAGATAATAGCACCTATGCATCAGAAACCATGACATGGACATATTGGAGTTATGGCCACTTGTTGAGTGGAAGTTTGATGTTTATGTGCATCTCAGCCCTGTTTAGTTCAGCATCTCCTGACAAAGAGAGGTCCGACCTTGTTTGCCGTGCACTTGCTTACTTTACTAAGTTGAGAGCAGCCGCTCGTGTTTCTATATGAATGCTTGTTTGTTTTTTGTCAGTCCGATAAACCACACAGTGGGCGTGAAACGCGGCAAAGCCTCAGCTGATGTGTACAAATTAAAAAGGATGTCTGCATTTCTCTGATGTTCTCACAAACAAACAGCAACCCATTGTAATTTGCTAATACGTTACACAAAACAAAGGCTGAATTGTTTCCTTAAATTGTTCCTCCATCAGTGAATCATAACACCTTTGAGAGGAAAGATGAACTGAAACAGTGACATGGCAGATGACATTCAGTTGTGACTGTGCGAGATAGAGGAACAATAAGAAGAAGGAAAACATTACGCTGGTGTCAAAGATAGACAATAGGGAAAGGCTCATTACATAGGCATTGTGTTTTGATGTGGCAGAAACACAAACACACACACACAAACACACACACACACACACATGCATACACCTACACGCACGCATCCCACCCCAGGCACACACACACACACACACACACACACACACACACACACACACACACACACACACACACACCTCACCTATTCTTACTTGACAGTCCGTGCAGTCCGCTAAACTGCAACACTATGGACTCTGGATTGATTTTAATCAGGGCTGTCACTGGATCAATGGGAGTTTATTACCCCCAGAAGGAGCACTGGCAATGAAGCTGTGCCCCCTGGGAAGTGTAGTTTCAACAGCGTTCATCATCCAACCTGCTAACACCCCTTAGGGAGCATCTTGTATGGGAATTGCACTTTTTTATTGTGCACAGTAAACCTCATTGTTATTCTTCTGAAATGGGATGGTTTGACCAACATTGGTGTGACAAAGGAAGATTGAAAAGAAGCTTGGCAGAGTACATGTTATAAATACTTAAGCTGGGAGCACATGTGCAGGTTGCGAACCTCAAAGCAATGTGACCAGAAGTGGATAGGCGAAAGGAAACAACAGATCAGGGTTATTTATTAGCGCTCGCAGCTAAGCGGCGGCATTTACAGCGCTGTATGTTATATTAGAGCCATTTAGAGGGACCGCTGAGGCACTCTTCCCACTGCTCCTCAATGCAAACTGGTTTTCTGTTGCCCAGGTGACTAGTGCAAAGCTGTGATTAATTGCTCTTTGTTAATAAGCAATTCCTCCAACAACCATCCACCAGAGTCATTTGAGTATATATATCTGCTTGTGTTGGCAGCATGCGCGCATATTTGTGTGCCAGGCCTTTGTGCCACCATGCCATTGTATGTGGTCATATTCATGTGGGGGTTAAACAATTACAAACAAGAAAGGTATTTTCACAATATTGCCCTCATTCCTCTCCGTCCCCACCACCAGTATTTGCCTAATGATATATGAGGTGGAGCTAATACTGTTCTCACCAACCCAATGTCCCGAAAGCAAGGAATTATTCATTGTTACTTACTGTAATAAAAGGATAATGGGGCCTCATAAATCTAGTAGCAAGTACTCTGATTCACTCCCACAGGGGCTTTGCTAGTGGGCCCACTGGGAGAGCAGGATGGTCAACGCCAATGTCAGACATTTGACCTGCTTTTTTGATTTACGGCTGCTTTACTGTGACATGAAAAGCATCACGTTATTGTTTAGTAAATGGTTCCAATAATAAATCGCTGCCGCAATTTATGTTCAAAGGAAACTCAGTGACACGTCATAAAAGTTTGTCAACCGATAGGGTAGCGTAGACGAACGCTTGCACTCGTTGGATGCTTTAGATGAATTAGATGAAAGGAGGCCTTGAATGTGTGGAATTAAATTATGGAGCATAATGAAGAAGGTAATGTTAAATTATCTGCATCAAGGTTCTGAAAGACTCCCGTAATTAATTCAAACTTGAATAATTTTTTTTTTTTTGCCGTCACATCAACCAATGTTTCATTCCCACGCCCTTCCTCCCATGTGTCAAACACACACTTATGCACTCTGGATTCCTAGACTACCCTACAACAGATCGGCAGTGTTACCATGACGGTACTCCGGTCGGTCATCAAGGACAGCTCGTTGAAATTCCGATCATCTCCTCACTTTCATCCTCACTTTGCCTCTTTTCTCCCAACCTTATCCCCTTCCTTAGCGAAGCAGCATGCTTTGCTTTGTGCACTATATCATTTCCCAAAGAGGAGCAGGACAAGATAGAGAGAGAGACACACACACAGATTTTTCAGAAAACCTTTATTTACATATTTAAATTTGTGTACAATCTTTTTTTTTTAAAGTGTTTAAAATCACATGCTTTTAAAAAAATGTTATAAATAAAAGACTGTACACACACCAACTGGTCTTTAATGGTGTAACAAACATAATCATTGAAACATGACTGATTCATTAACAAGAGAGCGGTCAAAAAGAAATAAAAAATAGAAACAGAAAAATTAATAAAAACACACGGTGGAGCTTTCACAAGTCTATCTTGCAATTTACTATTTGTATCATCTTTTTTATTCGGTACATCTCCTGCTCAGACTTGTCGGACTCCTTCCTCCGGCTCATCTGACAGAACAGATCCACCACTTTTACTTTTTTTCTATTTTTGGTGATCTTTTAAAAAGCTTTGATTTTTTTCAGCAGTGTAGCCTACGTTCTTTTTCCTTTGACTACGAGTTAAAACCAGAAGAGAGTCGGGGGGACCGCCTTCCCGTGTCGGGTGAGCTCCCTGCTGAGGAACTCGTCGGTGACAAACGGAGGGACATTAGACACGAGCGCTGGAGTTGCGGGCTGCACCAGCGGAAACACCGGTACAAACAGACCTCCCACTGTGAGGCCCGCCTCCACCACGCGGCTCACCTTCTCCACCTGATCCAAGAAACACCCAAATTACCTCCAAACTATTTAAACTAAGGTGAAACCCAACCGCTAAACCAAATGAATACACAGTCGTCTATCGCCTCTGAAGAACCACACCTCCCACCCCATGCGAGACACTCCAGCAGCTCTGCACAGCTCTGCACAGCTCTGCTCAGCTCCTCCAGCCACCGGCTGATTCCTCCCCGGTGTCTAAAGGAAGAGGAACCACAAGTCTTTCCTTCCCGCTGCTGTCAGGCTGCACAACAAACTGCAGGAGATCGCCGGAGAGCTTGGCACACTTTATTTTCCTTTAACCTGCTTGTGATTCACTTTGTTCACTGCCTTGTGTATACATGTTGTTTCCTTTGTATATTTAGTATTTTAGTATTTGAATTTAGTATTTGGTATTGTTATTGTGTTTTATTTTTATCTTTTATTAATGCTTTAATGTGCACCCGCTGCTGTGAGCCTAAAATGTCCCCACTGTGGGACTAATAAAGGAATATCTAATCTAATCTAATCTAATAACTATAGAAAGAAAGAAAAATTAACACTCATTCACGCAGCACACACACACACACACACACACACATAGAGACAGAGAGAGAGAGGGAGAGAGAGAGAGAGAACGGGGCGAGAGGAGAGTGTGAAATTGAAACTTGCATAGCCCCCTGTGTGAGAGAGAATTCTGCTAAAAAGTCTATGTATATATTACTTGGATAATATTTTGTAAATTACTTAGTATGTGCCTTTATAAAAGCGGGTTACAATTATTAGGAGGTCATCTGAACAGAACCCTGCTTGTCCTCCTTCCCACCAGGTCCACACACACAAAGTCACACACATACATTCGACCACTAAACCGATGATGATTGCCAGGAAGCACTTAGCGGTGACCTCAGTGTTTATTGTGAGGATAGAATGGAGGATTATATAAAACATATAATAGGGGTGCAGATGGGAGGGGAAAGAGGGTGTAGAGCCTCGATGGACGGAGGAAGGAGAATACTTAACTAATTTGTGACGGCAGACTCACTGAGGGAAAGACCTTTGATGGACTGCGTGTCCGGCCATTCAAGGACAGAAAGAGGGGCATGTGAAGTGTGTGCAAGGGTGGAAGTAGAGGTTATGGGAGGCGGTTGCAATCAGTATCGGGCGATGCTGGGGTAATTAAATAAGTGGGCAGTTTGATTCAATCGTATTCCACGCAAAACACGTGTTTCATTCAGCTTCATTTATCCCAGCCGTAGCCAGACACTGTGACGCATGATACATTCAAAGTCAGAGGAGCACCCGCTTACATTTGTTCACATGAATACACACCCATCGGTGCCAATGGTAGGCATGTACATAAATATCACGGAATATACCTAAAATGCACACACACACACACACACACACACACACACACACATACTTACCCACATGCACTGCACACCTGCTTTTGGATGGCCCATTAACTGTGTTGAGAGGGAGGGAAGTCGTGGGCAGTGGAGTGTCTCTTATTCCAACAATCAATCATACATTAGCCAGATAGCATATCCAACTGAGCAAACTGCCAACCAGACAGGGGGAGAGGGAGAAAGAGAGGGAGAGAGAGACGAGGAAATCTCTGCCTAATACCAGGGCCAGATGCATGCAATGCTGTCTCAGTTGAAGACAAAAAATCTCTATGTACACAGCTGAAGAAATATGCACAGACTTTATTTCATATTTATAAATCTGTCTACACATAGTTTGGTTTTGTGAATGTAAACCGCTCTACAAGTGTGTGTTTAAGTATACAGGCCTGATTTCACCCCATAGATGGATTAATGGTTTTCATATTTAGACACACATCTGTCTGATCCATGAGTCATTGGACCTGTCAGTGAGATGCATAACAAGTAAAGTTCTCCCACCCGCAACTGTGCCTATTTATAACTCCCACACTGAAATTAATTGACCACCTGCACCTGTAAGCCATTACCTTGTAGAATTCTAAAGAAATATGAACAGTATTAAGTAATCAAACAGAGTTCACACAGTGATGTACAACAGCAGTACAATTCTAAGGATATAAAGCCTTGAGAATGAAATGATTTGAAATTGAAAAGACCAAAAATAGCATAAACATGTCTTGCCCGCAAGTCGTGCAGTTCTATTTCCTCACAGTTCTTTATGGCTATATAGTCAAAGTTAGCATTAAAATGTTTGACTATATTTAAGCTTTGATATGGATTCAAGGACCTGATCGTCATCCAAAGGCAGTGTGGATTTTTATTTAGGTTCCTTTTCATTTATTCATAACATGTTCTTCCCACACAGTGAAGCTCTACCAACGCAGTGGCTTTTGTACTTTGCTTTTTGTACTTGTTCTTTACTCTTCTGTGTCATGAGAGGAGTATTGCAATATCAAAACATCAAATTCCCACTGACTGCAGTTTTTCATAAATGTCAGAGATATTCATTTAGTCAAGGAGCAGTTTGTTTGAATGAATGTGCACTGTGTGTATTATACACTATCATAAAACAGTTATGTTTACACTTGTTTATGACATAAGCACAGACAATGTATTCTCCCTTTAAGAATGGTCCATGTACCCTTTAATTTATGTTAAATACTCATCATGCAATTACAGAATATCTTATATCTTCTCCAGCTGGAGGACATCAAATAATAGTGTTGCATCTAGTGTGTATTACCATAATGACTGCAAGAAACAAAAGCAGAGTGGAGAGTTTCTTTGAGGTGAGTTGAAGTAGCTGCCTCGGCTTTTATGCTCGGGACACGGCTCTATGGATGGCAGGTGGCCAGTTATTTCTCATTCATGGTCCCCAGAGGATGGGGCTGACTGTCTTTTGTACGACTGTGTCTTTTTTCTGTAGTGACACCAGCAATTCTCATGTTTGGCTTCTAGTAAAATGTCTCGGCAACTATTGTATTTATTGCCAAGATATTTTGTTCAGATGTTTATTGTGCAATTATTATTTATAACTTGGAAGAACCCCCTACCCTCACTTTAAGATCATCATCATGTTGAAATTTTAGTTTTTTCAGTACTTTGGTTTCCGTGTGCTGAACTGTGCGCATTCATGCAATACTCCGTAATAGATTTAATTAGTTGCTGTAGACTTGACTGAACTAAGTAATAATAATAATAATAATAATAATAATAATAATAATAATAATTATTATTATTATTTCAATTCAATTCAGTTTATTTGTATAGCCCAATTTCAAAAATTACAAATTTGTCTCGGAGTGCTTTACAATCTGTACACATAGACATCCCTGCCCCCAAACCTCACATCGGACCAGGAAAAACTCCCAAATAACCCTTCAGGGGGAAAAAGGGAAGAAACCTTCAGGAGAGAACAGAGGAGGATCCCTCTCCAGGATGGACAGGTGTAATAGATGTAATGTGATGTGTAATGAAGGACAGATTTAGAGTTAAAATACATTCAATGAATATGACAGAGTTTATGAATAGTTCGTAGTAGGCATATTCCACGATGGAGACAAAGAGGAGTGGGCGGAGTCTCAACAGTGGGCGGAGTCCCAACAGGGCAGCGGCGCAGCTGGTAGCAGGAATTCACAACTCAGACCTCGATGGTCCATCAGCAGATAGGATCTATGCCGTCTCATAGGGTCCGGTGACCCCATGAGACGTGAAGTCAAAAGGACTCCGGGGAGAAAGCAGAGTTAGTCATGTGAATTTAATACATTTATGTAGTTATTTTCGAAGTACTCAAAGACACTTTACATCACATAATTACAACATCCTAGAAGCTATACAATAGAAATAACTAAAATTATAATAAATGTAAACAGTAAAAATGTGTATAAGATATTTAGGAGCTGAAAATATAGATATTGAAACTATCTCTTCCTGTATTTGTTTTATAAGAACGCTGAAGCCAACCACAAAAACGAGACATTTGATTGGACATGACATGGCCCATGAGAAAAAAAAAAAAAAGTATTATAGTTTGAAGCTAAATTATTTAAATGAGGACACTTGAAAAAGGATTTACAGTAAACATAAAGATAACATAATTCAGACTCCTAATTAGGGCATCGACAAACCACAAGCGCTGCAACAGTCAGAGTGGCCGGGTACAGAGGATTTAGCTGCAGCTCTAATGGGA
This sequence comes from Liparis tanakae, assembly GCA_036178185.1. Lineage (NCBI taxonomy): Eukaryota > Metazoa > Chordata > Actinopteri > Perciformes > Liparidae > Liparis > Liparis tanakae. The sequence continues at coordinate 9,851,835 of CM070106.1, forward strand.
GTTTATCCTTCACTGTGATAATGTTCACAACAGTGTGTATTTACTGCCATTTAGCTTTAAGAGGTTGATTGGACCTACAGGAACTGCTTTCCCATTTCTTTTTATTGCATATCTTTAGTTTACTCAGCCGTTTCTTCTATTTTACCATTCCATACATTGCAGAAGAAATACTGCAGTCAGCAACAACAACAGCAACACGCGGTTCAGTGAACAGATACATGTTTTGCTTTTCTGTTTCCTGACATTTATTTTTGACGAATAAAAAGATTGCCACTTCATCTGCGTCACAAAACGAATGCTTTTTATCACATCAACAAGAACACAACATGTTTTGAATGAGGACAACAGGTGTAACTCTGTCATTTGAGAAGCAACATCACAAGGTTTGTTTCTCTTATGGAATAACACCAGATTTAAACATGAATTCCATTTAAATATGGTAACAAGTTAAACTTTAGCAACTTTAGTGTAAAATAACAGAACCATCTGCATATCATGAATAAAGTAGTGATGTATGATGTTAGAGGTTTTGCATGTTAGTGTCGGTGTACAGTCTGTGTCTTGTTGGGATCTGTGAATGTCATTAAAGATATGCATTATTTCCATCTGTGCATTTGGTAATAACAGCAGACTAAGGGTGCTCATGCACTCTGGTGTGTGACTCAGGATTAGTGGTCGCCAGCATGTTTCAGGTCACTGACCTGTCAGGCAGTGAATCACTGTGAAGTTTTCCTGATTGTAAAAAAAGAGCTCTGGCCTTTTGTTAAATGCTTGATCCTCTCATATTGTTTTTTCTTTTAACATCCAGAGAAGAACATTAAACAAATTTAACAAGTTTAAAAAACACAACCTTGGGCTCAATATCATGATTGACTTTCAAAAGGACACTCCCCAAGGAGGTAACCTGGAGAGTACTTATTCCTAAAAATATGTTTTATCATGACATACAGTAAATGCAGTACTCAACAACTGTTGTTTCTGAATTAATTGCAGTATTGAAAGGCACAAACTAAACATAACCATGTATGCCAATAACCAAGTCCGATGAAAGAACATTTTGTTTTTGTTTTATGTTTTGAGATAAACTCATGGACATAAAAAAAAACGATAAATGCATTCATATCCACTTTTTTTATGTGGAAACTGTCGTTTAATTTTGTAGGCCCTGTTTTGTACATGCGCAACAAAATGAGACCTCAGATCTGTGTGGACGGATGATGAGACGTTTCTCAAATCTGATACATCAAACAGAAAAGCCACATTTCTATCGTGGCATTTTGTGTGAGGTTTGACAGGTGCTGTTTTAATTACGTCATCCCGTTGTGCCCTCGTCTTCTGCGATGATTTAATGGGACCCCACTGGCAAATAAGTACCACCAGCTGTTTATCACCATTGGCTTATCTCCGACAGTAGAGGATGGAAAAAGGCATTAATTAGCATTTTATTTTTCTAGATTTTCTGGACAAATTTGTTAAATTTTGCACTACATTTTTAAATAAAACCCGACTACTGCCACCAACACTGTTGGGCAAGGTCACTACAGCATATGTCACTTTCTGGTATGGTCTTAGCTTCGGGAATGTATGACTGTAGTGTCGTCAAGCCGGAGAAATGGCCAAAATACCGTTGAAGCCGTTCGTGCTAAAAAAATGCTTTGCAGTGGAAAAAGAGAAGTGGTTTGTAAATATTTCATTTTGGCTCCAGTCAACCACCGTGTGCCGTTGCTGTTTGGACATGTTGTCTTCTCCTTTTTCCTTGTGCATAGGAGCTCATCTTTGTTCCAACAGTATGTGCTATCCTCATTGAATTCATGCATCTGTCTAACAAAACCATGCCACATATAATTTTTTATTTCACGACTCAGTGAATACTGATTATGGATTGCATTCATTGTCAGCAGTAGCAGTTTTTTTTCTGTGTCACTGAGCAAATGCTGAGACATTTTGTTAGCCTGTCTATTAAAAGATAACACATGTATGAAATATGGATAGACGGTTAGATTCTAAAACTGAGCCAAAAATGAAAAATATTAATAACAGTGCATGCAGCTGGCATGTGTTTCAAGTTGGGTCAAGTTGTATTTTTTACATGATAATGCACCATAACCATCTTCGTCATTATGTAACCAAATCTAAAAGAGTAATGTCTGTGCAGTGGAATGCCTTGATAAAACACTTTAATGTAAAACACATATAACATTGTTGATAATTACTTCTCCGTTCCCATTTCTTCACTCTCACACAAACAATCACAAACAGACTTGAGACTAAGAGCCATGGTCTTTACCTTTTAGTGTTTGCGGTGCTTATTGGAGTGTGCTGTCTATGCCATGACCCAGCTCTCAACAGTGGCCTCGGCACAGATCCCATTTAGTTAAAAGCCCACAGAAGACATGTCTTGAGGCAAAACACGCGGCACAGCAAAGAGGGTAAGAACGCGAGAGGGGGAGGGAGCAAAGGAGCTGGTAGGAGACTCAGACAGATAGCAGTAGCTGATCACATTTGGGCAATGCTCATTGGGTATTTTGTTGGTGATACTTAAACCAGTCTTTATCGTCTGGAGTCTAGACAATAAAGACTGGTATCACCAACAAACGGAGAGATGTCTAGACTCTAGACATCGCTCCGTTAGCCCTGAACTTATTTCTGCTTTGAACTTTTTCTGTAAAAGATTGTTTACACTAAATTAAAGTTTCTCACTCAACTGCAGTCATCTAACACAAGCTCTCATAAATTAAGCGTTTGCCATTTAAAGTCCAACCCTCTCCATCCATGTGGACAAATCAATCTCTCTCTCTCATCTTGATTTCCTTTTGGCATTGTCAAAATGATGTAAATAGCAGCACTTCTTCAGTCAGTGTAGCTCTCTCATGGTGATCGGGGGTTTCTGCTGACATGAAATTGCCAACTCATCTCTTACAGGCTAAGATCAACCGTCATCACTACTGTCACGGCAAGTTATATTCATCGCCTCGCTCAGCCCACCTTATGGTGATGGAGCACAACAAAGCATCCTATTTCATACACGTAAACGCTCAATTAGGATCATGTTTAGCGAGGAGAGTGGGCACAGATGCCACAATCGGGATGCAGAGATATGTTGACGAGCTTTGGTGAATTTGACATCCTTATCTTCTTAGATTTTCTCTACTTAGTTTACAGGGTAAATACTTTACATTTTTGAGTTACAGAGTACACTCTCAGCTATCATACGAAGGGAGAGCCTGCCATTTTATAACATGACAACATCACATCCATTTTCTGGAGTTAGCTTTCATTTGCATGAAGTTGAAATTATATAACTTTACATTGTGCTGTTTTTTGTCCACTGACCAGTCGCCAAGAATGTCTCACTTCCTATTGAAAATGAATAGAGACAAACACAAGGGTGTACCGAAGGTTATCAAGCAGCCGTTTATTCAAGGACTTAAAATACTTTTTTCTTTTGTTTCAATTTCTAACAATTACCAAGTGTTTAAAACTGTGATTGTATTTTGAGAGAATATATGTTACCTTGGAAATGTAATTAAAAATGTAATTTGAAAATGCGGTTTAGTTGCACAGGAACATCATTTTGTCGGTGTCAGGTATAGCTACTTCGGGAGCTACTTGACAATATATGTTATATTGTCAGACATTGATCAAAACAAATCAGAGTGTATTATTCCATACCATGCTAGAGATATATGGAATCATCAACCACCTATTCATCTCACTCTGAATACTCATGCACAGCAGGTACCCTTCATTCCAGCAATAGAGTCAGCTACGGTAGTCACTGTTGTATGATTGTTTGGTTTGGCCCTCCTCTCTTCATGCATGCTGTTGTTCGACGTCAAATTGAACAAACAGAATTGCGCTCAGTTCCTGTTTCTTCTTATTATTTTTATCCCATGTAATATTTGTTTTGATTGATTGTTCTTCTTCATGGGAGAAACACATCCAGGTTCTACAATCAGCTCCGAGCCATGCTGAAAAATAGAAGTTTGCTTTAATAGCCTACAAACATTACTTATATCACAGGTGTGTACTGTATGTATAGCTGAGAACCAGCTGTGGCGACACATAGCAGGCTGAGAGCAAGGTAGACTTAAATCCTTTTTTTGGGGGGGCCTACAGTCAGCCGTGATGGATGGGGCAACAATGTGTGGTCTGGTGTGGGCTTCAGCTCCTCTTAAATGTATGGGCAGGGGGCTGGAGGGATGGGATGAACGGAGCAGACGGAGAGATGAGAAGGAGGGACCGGAGGAGATATACGGGAAGAAGTCCAGGGAGAGGTGATGGATGTCGACGAAGAGGAGCAAGAGGAAAGGGATAGAAGGACTGAGATGACCACAGAGAAGTTATACTAGGTGGGCCGAGGGGGGCTGTGGTCATCCTGTGATCTGTCTCTGTCGGATAAAGAAAAGGATCTCCCCCTCAGATAATCTCAAATTGAACACAGGAGCTGAAGGTGATGTCGGCTGTGTGTGGGTATGTGGAAATGCACATCACCGCCTGTTATCCCAGATGAGTGTGATTTATAGCATGGGGGGAAATTAACCCGGGTGTTTCCTGTCGAGCCTGACCGTGTTGCTCCACCATCATGGCTGCTGCCAACCCTGCATGTCCAAGATGAGAAGAAGGAGAAGAGACAGAGATGAATAGACCTAGTAAGAGAAAAGTTACAAATTATGCAATCAATAAAGTTACTATTTAGGCATATCAATCAGCTCAATCAGCTAGATCAAGTACATGTACTCATAAACCAGGATTTTGTGAATTTATGTATTCAAGATTAGAGACAGATTTCAGTGTGTGATGTGTTGAAATATGATTAGTCCCCATTGACTTTTCTCCAGTGTCAGCATTAGTTTAATATGTGTGGTCAATATGTTATGGAATGTTATGACATTTAGTACACACATTATCACCCCCCTCCTTATGAATTGCAATGCCTTGGCAGTTCATTGACCATCTTGTAGTGCAAATATTAAGTCAGAATTGCACTTAAAATACTTGCAAAACTAATGATCAGCCTCAACTCTTCTTTATGTTTTGCATTAACGAGCAAATATGATTATGCATACATTCAAAACTAGACGTTATAGAAAAGTGCTCATTGTTTCTTCCTTAGCATGTAGCATGTGTCTTTAAATGTGATGCATAGATGTTTTTCATTAAAAGTATTGTAAATTGTATTTAAAGATTTGGATTGAATTTAAAGATTAATGCAGGTATTATCTACATACAGTAGAGTACATAACGTGTGCCAGTGCAACATACAAAAATATTCTAAGTACAAAAATAGAGAGTTGCTTGTTAAAGAAAATGCCAGAAAACTGAAGATGGAAAGAAGAGTTGGCATTAGGAGAGAGGGAGAAGGGATGGATCAGGGAGTCGGAGGGAGGTTTCATACAAAGGAGCACTATCATAATTGTCACATTTGATCAGGGAGGAACCCTAGTTAGCTACATGGACCACCGCTTTCTCCAAGCTCCCCCTTAACAGAGGATGCAGTTTTACGCTGCCGTTCATGTAGAGGGCTGCACATGTGCTGACACATGCAACTGCACATATAACTGTGCTTATACAACCATGCATATCTGCACATCTACAAAAGTAAGGGATTCATTTTTTTAGGTCTTTTCTTGCTTGCATATAGCTCAACATAACATCCCACAGCAGCCACCTGTCATGGTTTGAAATATAGGCAGAAAATAGATGCCTTAACTCGGAAGAGAGGATCAATGTAGTAAAAAGCTGCTCTTTGAGAAATACTTCTGGTGTGTATATGTTTAGAAGAAAAAAGAAGGACATTTACACTTTTATTGATCCCTGTGGGGAAGTTGTTCTCTGCATTGGACCCATAGTTATTAGAGAGCTGTGGGCTGCAGTGAAGCACCCAGGGAGCAACGGGGGGTTCAGTGTCTTGCTCAAGGACCCTTCGACATGCAACGATGGAGAGAGCGGGATCGAACCGGCTACCTTGTGGTTAAGTGACGACCTCTCTGCCTATAAGCTACAGTTGTCAAATTGTCTGTGATTAATGTGAGACATTTTTTTCCTCTATACAAGCTAAGTGGTAAAAAGGAAAGTGAAAAACTAAAATGACAATACAAGTTCAACCCTGAAGCTCTGGCCTGTGCATACTTAGACTTATTCATGGGAAGCAAATCAAATACACCATTGTTCAGGAGCCGTTTAGCTTCCACAAAATTAATCAAAAGGGGGCAATACAGTTTTCAGACAAGGCAGGCATTTTAAAATTACAGAGAGGACTAGGAAATGATTGTTTTGGTTCGGAGCCCAGCAGTGGAGTTGTGTGCATATGCATGCCTTTTGGCTTTTTATTTAATGTCACTATTAAGGTTGCACTAAGTCTTAACAACAACAAATCAAATGCTTTTCTTCATGATATTACTTAATTTATTGAATGATAATAGCAGAATGTAAGCTAGGTTGACACATATTGCTTAGCTATAGAGCAACACATGATGTGATATGACAAGTGATTCTACAATGTTTTCATTTTGGCAAATGGATATCCAGCACACATACACGTGTAAGTATTCAGTATAACAACGAGACGAGAATCACACTCCATCTTCTTGATTTATTCTTTGATGTTGTAATGCTGCTTTGAGGATTTCTTCTTCCAGTTTTTCCTTGAGTGTCTGTACAGGAGCACTCCCTCTAGCCACAGCAGATGTCTGCTAATCAGGTCAAGGGGCCCCATTGACCTGTGCTGATGTCTACGTACATGGTACATATAAGTATGTTATGCAGTGGCAGAGGCAATACAATGCTTGACCTAGCTGCTTCCTGAAGCATGGCCAGCAGAGCTGCAGGTCTATTGTTGTGCAATTGTTTTTAGTGTTAATGAAGTGTAATGAAGATGAGGTTGTTTCCTTACAAGCATGATCACTGAAAAGAATACATATTTTTTGAAAAGTCTTTGACAAAAACAAATTAAGGTTTGTCTTTTTCTTGAAGCCATTAAATATGTATGCACATGAAAGACTGTCAGCTGCTTACTAACCTTGAGAAAAGAAATGCTATTTTAGTGCAAAAGAGCTCTAATTTCTCTAGTGCGGGGAAACGCATGGCAAAGCGTATTGATATCCAATGGAGATTGTGAAGAAGCTTTTATCTTTTCCACTTTGTTTCCAAAGGAAAAATGAAGTGCATTATTTATTAGAGAAATTCCCTTTTGATTAATAAAATGGAAACCACATATATATTTTACAAATAAGCTCTCAATCAATGTGCTGTCCTTAAACTGCAAACTGGCTACTTCAGTTATAGTGTGTGTGTGTGTGTGTGTGTGTGTGTGTGTGTGTGTGTGTATGTGTGTATATGCGTGCGTGTGCGTATGTTTTATTGTCTCGTATTTTTGCCCACTTATGTGTTAATAGGCTCCAAATCACATGTGTGTCTTTCTGAGCTACTGGTGGAGCTCTCCGTGGTGCTGAAATCTTCCAAGGGTTGTGTGTGTGTGCGTCACTCAAACCGTGATCTTTAGGCTTCGGTGAGCTCTCCATGGTGCTGAAATTGCAACAAACTTGGCATACTCTGCATTCCTTCCCATCATCCAACTTTTATTACGTCAGTCTGTTAGCTTCCGTTTCACTGTTTATTTTGAATAACAATGTCATAGAAGGTAGCTGGTACAACCAGGCAGGATTATGATAATAGTCATGTATTTCTATAGCCCGATATTACAGATAACCCAGTGTCTCGGTGGGCTTTGCTGGCCAACAACACTACAGGTTCTCAATCGACCCCAAGTTCTTAATTTAATAAGATGGTAATATTAGGATTAATACTAAATAAGTAGAATCAACGGTATGAGTCCAATGAAATAAATCCTTGTGGAGCACTCTTAATATGTCAGTTTTCCATGTGAACAAATGTATCAAATAATAAAATGTTGAAGCATTGTGCACGGCCTATTAGACATCCCACATGTCGCTGTGGATTGACTCCATACAATGCAGAGCCACATGCTTGGAGCACCTGCCAACCATCCCCATTGTAACAGCACGGGGTAACATTTACAGGCCTGACAATGTGATTGCTTTGTCTCTGCCAAAAATGTAGCAAAAATAGGCTGTTGTAGTCGATGAAAAATCTCCCTAGCGATGCCGTTATTCCGAAGGGTTGTCTCGTCGACTAGTTGATGTATAAAGATGGGAAGTGTCTTTTCTGAGTGATGTCTGCATACCATCCTAGACATTTCGGATGGATAAACATTTGACAAATTATCTGTTATGTGCCTTCTACTAGAATAGTTAAGCTTATCAGAATACTTTTGTTCTCCTATTATGCATTGGAAATTATACATTTTGAAGTGGGATTTCAGATGGTCAACAAGAGAATTAAGGGTGGTGAGTGGAGAATTGTTCATCAATATATGTAGCCACAATATTAGTTATGATGGCATATTCTAATGCTAATAAATGAGCATGATTATTACAGTCATGGACGTTCTCCCTTTTGATCTGCTATGTGCTTTCAATTGGTCCAATTTAGGAAGCAACAAATTGGATTTTCTGCAGAATTCTCTCAGGCAAAATTTTATAAAATGTAGAATCTTAAATTTAGGTTGGACACCAAAACACACACATAATGTCCAGAAACTTCTGGTATACTGGTCCCTATAGTTTGAATAACTGATACATTAAAATGGAAGTCTGTAATCTTGTATCGGATGAAAAGATCTAACCCCAAACATAAGATAATAAGAAAAGAGAATTTAGAAATTTCTAGAAAATATATGAAACTAATAAGTCACATCAAGTCAAGGAATGTAGAAAAAATGGCCATGAATTAATTTTTTGGGGTCTTTTCTGGACTTACAGCACTGAGAGTTTTTTGAGTTCACAGGGCTCTGACATGGTGTAATCTAGTAGACACACAGTCCCATGGCTTATATTTGCTCTGGGACATCTGCCGCTGCATGTGTTTACCGACACAAGCTATTTTAAAATCTCTATCCAAATAATTGATTTTGTCCTCAGAGATTCAAGGCAGCCTACACTTTCACACACTGTTTGTCTGTCTTCCTCTGTGTTTGACATCCAATAGAGTACACAGTTATTTACTGTCCATTAAACAAAGACATGTAATGTTATGCAAAAGCTTTCAATCAGCAGTGTATCAAGTTATCAGGGTAAAGTCCTAAATTCAAGAATTGCAATATTTTAATTATACCCTCCAACATGGATGATTAGTTACAGGACTGTGAGAAGACTGTAAAATAGATGATAGATGAATATATGGTCGCTTGATAATCTATCTACACTCGACGAGCTGCACCCCGACAGCTCCTCCTCCACCTTCAAGCCTTCCCAAGAAGCACTTCAGCTGACTAATGTCCCACCACTTTTACTCATCCATATGCAAATATATGCTGCAAGGATTCCTCAAAGTCTAATCACATCGTCCACTGTATGGAGGATGCCTGTGATATCAGCACCACCACCTGAAGACACAAGAACATGACGGTGGGATGTATGTATGTGTGTTTATTGAAATCTCTTTTAAATGTTGGAATATTTCTGACAAAGGGCCAAAGGCTCCTCTGGCCCTCTATCAGAAATATTCCAAAATGTAAAAGAGATTTCAACAAACATATCATGAGACATATGATATCTAACAAAAACCTGTTTTGTTATGTTTCCTTGTGTTTCCTATATGTCCAACAACTCAAGCGTTCAGTACTACTGAGCGAGCCGCTGCGTACATTGTGTTTTGGGTGAAATAACTTTGAAAGTGTCGTTACTCAAGACAGGTTTTTTTACACAACAAATAAGTTGACGCTTACAATAAGTTACTGTGAGTAACGTTTAACCGGTTATGAAATGTACTCATTGATCTGCTCTCCGGCCAGCGGCCTTGACTTCCCACTGACCAGGAGCAGAACATCCCCACTGGACTGAAGGGAGGCACAGTGCAACCCCACCAGGACTGTTCAGCACAAAAATGAGAGGTTTTCAAAATTATCCAAGGTCATTTTGATTAACACTAGTCCGAGTGTCAAATGTAAATAAAAAAAAATTAACACTCAAATTTGACATTCATACCCCATAGACAGATGAGTCTTGTTCAAGGACATAATGACAGGTACTGAACCCCCTATCCCCTAATTAAAGTCAGAGCTGCTAACCACTGACCCACAGTGGCTCTTAAACACTCAGAAGATAGGGACCATATCTTTACTGGATAAGTGTTAATGCACTCTTTGATTCTACTGAGCAGTTTTTGACATTTCAAGACACAACAACAGCTTGAGTGTAAGTTGAACACAGTATAGAGTTATTCTAAAATGTTGCTTCTGCTGAAATATCAACATTTGATATACAAAAATGATTTAGTGAATCTTACTGCATGCAGTCTTTCCAGAATTAAAACGTGGGTGATGAAACTCAATTTGAAAACAGAAGGAGGGGGCGGAGCTTTCCAGAATAACAGTGAAGTTGTCATCACTGGGGTGTTTACTCTTTCTATATAGTTATAATGTGTCTGACGGAGTAAATTCACTTTAACACTGAATTTGTAACACTGGAGAATTGAATATGTATATGTCCACCAACACTGGGACTATTTACTCTTGCTGTTGTTGTAATAACACTGAAAGAGTTAGTATACTTTAACATTTATTTTTTTAAACTGGGGAATGTACTGTGTAGTGATTGTGAATTATACATATGTGGAATAAGTAGAGATTTGTAGCTATATTTGGAAAATGCGCGTGCTTGACGTCACGATATGAGCGATGGTAGTGGGGGTGTGAGCCAGAGCGCGGGAGGGAGGAAGGTTGTTGTCGTGAACGCGCTTAACGGATCCCCGGCGTAGGGCGGCGAGTTCGCGCATCTCCGTTCTCCTCTCTTGAAGCGACTGCAGGGGAGCCAGATGCCCGACTGTGAGCTGCTGCCTGTGGATACATATCCCACATGCCAGAGCAGGCGAGATCTACAGACACATGTCACCCTCTGACATGATAGTGAGGAGAAAAAGGGGTGTAAACGGAGTAAGAATTGTTGGCTTTTTTTAATTGATTGTACCTTTCCCTCAAGCTCTACTTCAAATGAAGAGCTTCCTTGGACTTGGAGTACCGGGCATCAGTAGGAAAAAAAGCCGTTATCCGACTCAGCCCCTGCTGCTGCGGCGCCGCTGCCTGTGAGCGAGCTCTCCTCTCATTACATTGGAATATACAGCGTGCCTATATGCGCAAAACCTTGGAGATTATATGACGTGGATTTATTTTTTTGAACAAAACTGGACATGTACAAAAGCGTTCCCTCCTCTTCGTTTTTGAATTGCCTTTTTTTGCGTTATTTCGTTTGATCAATGGATACTTTATGATCTCATGTCCTTAGCGATCCTTCCTTATTTCCATTTATCTCTATATTTTGTACACTTATTTTAATTTTCGGTCTGTTTCGGAGGGCGGAGAAGTGGGATGCCTCGGAGAGAACATTCGTGGGGAGAAGAATCCGCGCAGCAGCGAGGGTGAATGAATGATAGTCCGCCTCTCCATCTGAGACGTGCCATGGATGGGAAACTTAATTTGTATCCACGGAACCGATCGGGGAATAACCGTCGCATCAAATAACTACTGCTGACAGCGATCAGGTAACGCATCTTATCTCTGAAACTCAACATCTTTTCGCCCCGTACTTCAGAATGCGTTGCAGTCTGCCGGCGTATGTATTTCATTTTATTCTTGACATCCTTGTTGTTAAGATCAGTGCGTGTTAAGTGTAGTCCGGTTTTAATGACGCATATATATAGTGTCCAGTAGAAAGGGGAACTGGACCCTCATTCTCGCCTTCTTCACAAGACTGAAAGTACATCGGCAGTTGCCCGCGGGGATGTCGGATCAGTGAACCTGAACGGAAGTGCCGGTCACAGAAAACCCCTCAAACACATCTCAGCAGTTGAATTAGGGCCCATTAGTTGAGCACAGGTGGACAGCAGCAGCCTTCTGAATGCTGAACCGTGGGAGACACAGGGAGCTGTATGATTGCCTCCAAAGCCGCTGGCAGACCTGTAACTTTGCGCAGTGGCCAAAAGAAACACGCACACACCCACGCACGCACGCACACACAGCACACTGTGCGCACATCGCATGCACAAACACTTTAATTTCCCATCTTCCGTAGGCTACTGACTTGCTTCAATCAACGAATTCACAACGCTCACGTCCTCCGCCCTCGCACCACACGCTCGCGCGCGCACACACACACACACACACAATGATGTGGTGTTATTCCCTCTCATGGGGGTTTTCCACGATGCCATTTTGAGTTTAGAAGATCATTTCTAATGCACAGCTGCTCCTCCACCCGCACATAGCCTACACTTAATTTACAGTGCCTCTGATGGCCGGAGATGCGGGCAGGAGGTGGTCTCCTTCAGGTCCTGGTTCATGACTAGCGTTCTAGGTTAGAGCGCTAATGCCGATGCCTCTTCCCGGTCTGTGCGTAAGTGTCCGCCTGGGTGAGTGTGCGCCTTCTCCCGTTGAATGCTAAAGAGCCAGGACGTACCAAGGACGCCAGCGAGCGTGCACTCTGGGTTAAAAGGGAGGAGGGGAGGGGAGGGGGGGGTATTCATCCGTACTGGCGTCTCCCCACACAACAGAAAGCTCTTTGAAAACTACCTGATGACTGAGTGAAGGTCCGACGTATGTGTGAGGCGCCCCATGACGTGCGTCTGCCGCAGTGCCACTTCTTCTCGCCATGCGTCCCCCCATATCCATCCCGAGTTAATTTTAGGAGAATGTTGTGTTTTACTATCGAGTCAGAGGGAACACGGTTTCCTCAGACGCTGCAGCGAGCAGGTGGCTGCGGTGACGCTGAACGGGAATGGCATCCAGGACGCGACAACGGGAGTGCAAACGAGCCTCCAGCATCCTCTCTGACTCTTGTGTCTATCCATCTGTTGAGCATGCAGTGTGTGTGTGCGTGCGCGCGCGCTCACTGTCTCTGCATGCATTTCAAAATAAACTCCCACCGCTCTATCAAACCCCCTTAAATAATGGAGTGGCAGCAGCGACCTCGATTATTGTATTCCCCAAGTAGCCATCTGTAGCATGTTGAACTATTTCTTACAATGTTTTACTCGTTCCACCACTGAGTCAAGCCTTTACTCCAGCAGCCTGGGGTGAACTGGTTTAGCCTATTGCACAGGGACACTGATTCATGAGCAGTGACTGTCTCTTTGGTTCTTGGCACCATCCAGGATTTGTATTAACAGGTCACCAGAGTTATTCATATTCTGAATACAAAGTTGATTGATAATGAAATGGACTTTTAAGAAACCAAATTAGTAGAAAACTACTCATTATGACAACACAACAACATTAAAGGCACACTGACTTCCCCTGGAGACCTGTACAACTGCCTCCACACTGAATGTGGGTAGGTCATAATGAATAGCTTCACCTCTTCTTTTATTAAACGCGGTGAATAACCTTGTTTGTTTTATTTCTCCGGGCTGCTGTCAGAACTAATGGAGCCGGCGGGGCCGTGTCCCCTTTTAGCAGAGATGAGCAACCCGTGGATGATGGCTGATGAGTTGGATGTAAGAGAAAGCTCCTTTGTTTAACCCTGCTGCGTAGAGGACAATGAGTGGTCAGGGCAATTGGTTAAAACTGATGGAAAAGTCTCTGAGTCTAATACAGCATCATTTGCAGCCAAAGCATCCAACCCTGCTCATATCTATTTAGGGCATCTGTATTTTGGCCATTTTGAGACCATTTGAATCAGTGATCTAATAATAGTTTTTAATGCTGCACTTTTTTAGTTAACGTGGCTTCCAGATGAAGGAACTTGTCTAATGTTGTTGTAATTTACTGTGTGTGCCACAACTTCCCACAAAATAATTGCCCATGAAAAACATACACATTATCCTCCATGTGTTTTTTGTGTTCCTGTAGAAAACACAAGACTCACAAGAAAGACTAACAACAAAGATTATTTATATTAGTTTGAATCCATTACAGCATCTCTAATTTATTTGTCCTGCTTTCATTTAGTCCATCACGTGCACCCAACCTATTTCAACAACATGGCCAATGTATACACTACCTCCATTTGCATCTACTTTTTTTTTTTTAAGCTTTCTGATAACCATCATTTTAAGAGGCAGATTACTTGACCCAAATGCAGAAAAAACACTTTTTGCCAGAGTCAAAATTTAGAACATTTGTCTGCACCAGTGGGAATCTTGACCAACGGTTTGAATGTCAGGGGAGAATTCAGCACCCTGGAGAGCAACATGACATCTAAAGAATCAGTTGCAACATGCTTCTGGTCAAAAGTGAAAATGAAAATCACAAATGGACATTCAGTTAACACATGTCTCATTTAGCTTGTTTAATATGTATTTCAGATGTGTGTGTGTGTGTGTGTGTGTGTGTGTGTGTGTGTATTGCCTGCTTTTCCACACTTGCCCATCACACATCAGACTTAGTTGAGTGTGATGTGAAATTGAGGTAGGTAGGTGAGAGAGGTGTATGTATGACAGACAGAGAGAGAGAGAGAAAGAGAGAGAGAGAGAGATTTAGCATTGACAGCAATAGTAAATGCCTGTGTGTGTGTGTGTGTGTGTGTGTGTGTGTGTATGTGTGTGTGTTTGTGAGAGAGTGTGTGTGAGAGAGTTAATGGACACGGTTTGCCTGGTGTAATAGTGATAGTGCGTAGCTTGACAAAGAACATCCTGCCTGTGTGGCCCAAGTTGCAGTTTTATTTCACTTCTCTAGGGATCTCTGAATCTGTTTATCTCTTCTTTTTTGGCTGGAGTTGTTCCAGAAGCCAAACCTTCCGCTCTGGGATTGAGTTTCCCTCGCCAACCTGGCCGAGGACATCTCCAGAGATCTCTCTAGCTCCTTGAGCAAGACCTTGCTTACGAGCAGCTATCTGTGGTTCCAGGAACGATTTCCCCGATGAGATCAAGTGCTTCATTCACAGTTCCAGTGGAGTTTCAAAATGGAGAAGCGTAGTATTCTGCTGCAGTAGCTGATCAGTGCAGCAAGGTGTCACGTCGTAGGCAATGTTTTCTTTACTCAGACGGAAAGGGAGGTAATTCATCAGTCCCATGACAGCAGGATTTATGAATGTTACAGGAATTGATGCTTGGCTTGTAGCCGGTTGTAACGAATTCTCTCTCCTCTCTTAAAAAAAACATGCACTGCTTTGAATATTGAGTGCGAAGTAAACCACGTAGCAATGGAATGAGGAAAAAAACAACATTTATTACCAAATAAATGAATGAATTGTGTACATTTTGACCGCGGCACAGCGGGAAGGTTAATGAGACAGATATATGAGACACGTAACGATTGCTCCATCATTGAATGATCATCCGAGCAGCTGCTGGAAATGTGAGACAAGTGACAGTGTGACACATATCAGCTGGAGATGAAAACCACCCAGTTATGTGGCAGGTTTATAAGGCCTGTAAATGTGATACTAATAACATCTCCAACATCCACCTACGCACTAATGCTGGCAACGCTAAATCTCTCTCTCTCTCTCTCTCTCTCTCTCTCTCTCTCTCTCTCTCTCTCTTTCTCTCTCTATCTCTCTCTCTCAGACATACACAAACATCTCTCTCACCTAGCTATCTCAATTTCACATCACACTCAATCAAGTCTGATGGCTGATGGGCAAGTGTGCAAAAGCAGGCATTAAAAGACACACACACACACACACACACACACAGCGGGATGGAGAAACCCCAGTATGAAAAGTGATCGTGTGTTTGATGCATGCTGTATACATGTGTATGAAATATGGGCAATGTGACATCTTGGTCTTGGCTGGATCACTGCAACCTGGATGGGCCATTATCCCACTTTTCTTTTTTAAATGTCATCATAGAGTGGAGATGAATCCAGCGGCATGCTGAAGTTGCAAAGTAGATAGGCAAAGAAAATCTGAAGAAGCCGAAAAGATCAGATGTGAAATATTTTCCACTGGCACGTTACTATATTTCTCTTCTACTCTCCACGGCGTCATATATTACGCCCTCCTACTTCTTATGCTCTGCCATGCTCCATTTGGAGTCACAGATGCCCCTGTCACTGGGGCGACATTCATTTGGCGCAGCCTCGGGTGACTGTGTCAATATTTGCAGTGAGTGCCATTTTGTTTTGGGGCGCTCTATAAGCATGACTGGGCTTTGGTGAGGCTAAGGCTAAAGGAAAGACAACGGGAAAGAAAAACCCCGGCCCTATAGACTCGCTCTCTACAATTAATTAAGCCTTTTGGCAGGAAAAGTGAAAGGATGGACTTCCTCGGGAATAGATAGTTTGGGGTTGCAGGAGGATGGGGGGAGGAGAGAACAAAACAAATTAAGTGCCTGGAATTGCCGGGATGATTCACATCTTTGATTAATATTGATCGCACGAGGGATAAGAAACTGCCACAATAACACTATAGAGAACAGTTAATTCAATTTGTTTGTGTGTTAATAAGTCTTTGTGCAGAGATGCACTTGGAGTTTGTACTGGGTAACCAGCACTTTGAGGTTGTTACTTGGTGTGCTGTGTGTGTGTGTGTGTGTGTGTGTGTGTGTGTGTGTGTGTGTGTTCACTCATATTCCTGTCCAGTAACCGACTGCGTCGCTGAAGTAATATTTGCCGTTTATGTTTCTCATAATGTTTGGCCCTTGGTGAAGGAGAACGAGCAAGAGCTTGCAGATTGTATTGATTTAGAGCATCTACATCTGCTTTTTGTGCAGTACAGGAGGGCCCACGAGGTTCACATCAGCAAACTTGTTTATTTGATGCTTTGTGCTTCTTTCCAACTTATTGGACGAGTCCCAGCTTTTAATGTTCTATCCCATCTCTCTTCTCTCTGCTTTTATTGCTCCTAGTTGTCTCTGTATTCTTGCAGACTACCATAGTATGAGTATGCACACACTCCAAAACACTTTCTTGTCTGTTTTTGTTTACTCCCATCATGTAATGGACGTTTTCCATATCCTCAGGAATACACATACATATGCTATCCTTTGCAGCTCATGCACAAGCAGGAGGCTCGTTGCACTGCGTAACTCCTCGCTCAGAGAGCACAGACTCATGTGCCTGCGCCCATTGGCCTCCTTATCCACGGAGTTCCCCCCCAGAGGATGCTTCGTGTTCGCAGGTCAACAAGTGGAACGCTGTGCTCTGTGGAAGCAGATGGAAAGAGCCTGGCCTCCTTTGTGCTGGGATCTAACAGGATCTAACAGGATCTGATTGTTCTGTGTGTGTGTGTGTGTGTGTGTGTGTGTGTGTGTGAGTGTGTGTGTCTATATGTGTGTGCGTGTGCAGGCTTTTGTATAAAATGTCTTCTGCATCCAATAAATTCAGTGGGATCTTATACCGAAGAGCTTTGTTAAAAAAAAAAATGATTACAAGTATTATAGCAGCTTTATTAAGAGAAGATTATATGCAGAAAGTCATTAGGATGCCGTTTACTTTCATTCCTATTCAAAGCAAGAGCAATTAGGTTCAATAAGGCCCTTATACAACTCTATAGGCTATCGCTGTGCATAAAAAGTGTTCATTCTGTTCGCCTGCATTCATGCATTCAGGGGGACATACTGTGATTTGTATGTGCTGCCAGTTTTCATGTTTCATTAGTTCTGTGTGAGTCCGTGTGCCATATGTGTGAACGTTGATGCATGTGCGATCATCCATGCCTGTGTGCGGGCTAAGAGAATCTCCCCGGGTCCAGTGTCCTGTCAAAGCTGCCCCATGTATATTTTAGATGAAACAAAGTGGACAGGTGGAATTCCAGTCCAGAGGCATGCAGTGTGGAGGTGTGTGCATATGACAGTGCAGAGTTGCCATGGCAATACTGTAGTCTATAATCATGTTTTCTGTACATCTTAAACATGTAGGCCTTGAGAGTAATATAGATTAATTGTGTGTCTTTGTGAGTCCATGTGTTTGTTTGCACTCTGAGGCCAATATGCATTCTTCAATGTCTAGTTATTTATTTGACAATTACAGAGGAAGAGTGAATGGAAGAGATTTGTTCACAGGTTCTACTGAAATAGTTTTAGACTGCACTGAGAAAGTTCACAGTGGATATAACTCTGCATACATTATTGAACTGATTCCTAAAACTGTGAAACAGACACATTTCCAGAAAGAAGCAGGTTGGAGTTAGGAGGTCACGGTTGGATCCTGTTAAACGACTATTCCACCAATTTAGAATCGCAGTCCTACAACATTACAACATTGAAACACAATGGAACGTTAAAACAAATATTTCATCGTTTGGGAGGGGGGATTAAAGTATTTAATCCCAAAACACAGTTGGCTACGTTTATCTTTAGTAGAGAAAATACAAACTGATTTGACTTCTGACACGGCTTACAAACAGTTTTCTCACATTGCTTGATTGGTTTTAACTGTTAAAATAACAGATTAGATAGGACATCATTTGTTTTTGGTTTTCTCATGAATGTTATGATTAATTGAGTGGCATGAACGTGTACTGGACTATCTAGCAACATTTAACGTTAAATTGAGAAAACGCTGCATTCTTGGTTTTCTAAATTCCGCCAAGGCTTTAACTCTGAGGCTATGTACAGAACTCCATTGAGGAGAGGAGAACATTATTGCAAAAAGTATACTTCATAACAACGTTTATACCCTGCAGCGTACGTCAGTGTCACCGAGTAGCAGCGAGTGGAGAGATGTGATTTTATGTGGAGTAGCTTTTTAAAAAGTGCATGTTGTTGTTTTTCTATCTTAAGTGCATTCACTTCCACGTGTGCATTTGCAGTCTTTGGCTCTCGGCCATTAATATCAGGTGTGTGTTCACATAGAAGCACAAATGGTTGCTAAAACAGCACAAAAATGTTTGAGTTTGTGACGGTTCCGATTGACTGATTTCAAAAGTCACAAAGAGCTCCAGTAGTTTCACTTATTTCCCTTTGGACCGACATCTCTTGTCGTTTTCTCTGTTCATTCATCATCAGCCTGTGAAAATGTTCTCGAGTTAAAACGTTTTCACGCTCAGTTGACATGTCTTTGTCTCGGTGTTTGCCACATGCTGCAAATCTGGAGCTGTGCAATTGTGTTCCATCTTTCCATACTTTTTATGCTTTTCCACCAACTTTAACATCTGCTTTTCAATGTTTAAAAACACTGAGGGGCAGCATTCATCACATTTGGTATGGGTATGACTGGAAAGCAAGTGGGGAGCAGCACATATAAAACCAGAAGCTGGGAAGGGAGTGAATATAGAATGTTGTTGAGCTGCACAAACCATTAGTCTGACTCATTTAATGAAATTCGTGGAGAATGTTTTTATGGTGGTATGGCTTCCTTATCAATCAAATTTGATTTGCTTAACAACATAATGACTTCATAGTAAAAGGCCCAGTGTCCAAAACCTTTGTTGGTGCATGCCAGAGGATGTGTTTGACAAGTTATCTGTACATGTTTGTGGAAGGTATGGTATGATAAAACCTTACACTTTATTAAAGTCCCATAGTGGCTAAAGGATCATCAATTAGGTCCTTTGTGGTTCAAGGGTTTTATATGGTCCATCTCAAAGGTAACTGAGCAAATGTATGGACATGAAAAACAATAGGTACATTTTTTTAAATTTTAAACTGCAAAGAAAATCAGACCTTGCAAATTGAAACGTCTAAAAGTGAGTTACTGCAGTTAATAAGATGCCTCTGATTTCCATGGAATACAACAGAGACGTTTTGGAGCCGGACGGGGGTCCCTTCACAGACGCCCTGGGTAATTTATGTCTCACATGTCTAAACATTGCAACCAGAGGCTGTGTCATCACCTGGCCCTCCTACCACCAGCACAGCAATTAGAAAGGTAGATGAAATGAGACCGCTGCAGAAGCAAGCAGTGTAATTAAACTTGGAGTGAGAGGCCACTGGACCCCTATGAAGTAAGACACCTCTAGCCCACGCCATGTGTCACGGCACCGCCACCAGGGCCCACGTGTGTGCTCTTCAACAATAAGGTTGATCTCTCCTGCTCACATGTTGCGTGGGTGTCACGGTTGAAGAAAGAAGCGCATGAGATCACGTGTTGACGTACAGGACAACTTTGAAGTGGACTGACAGACGCCACCTAACAGTATTATTATATTAGAGAAAGCTTAAAAAAAAATCCACAATTTTGTCATAATCTGCATTATGCTGCCCCAGTAAGCACACTAATAGTTTAAAGCAAGCTAACACTCCATATGCATGCCCCGAATGCTTTATGGACATGCACCAACTGAGATTCTACCGCGGAAGGTTAAGTAAGAAGCTTTCTCTCTGAAAGGGAGAAGAATATATCAATATGATATCGCTGTCGAGTGATGCAGAGCTGGCATCGGGCTAAACTTAGCCTCATTTAGCTTTGATCAGAGTTGGGGCAACAGGTAGCCTCGGTCTGATAAAGGTGCATATATTTAGATGATGGATGCAAGTGGATATGTTTAATATATAAATTATATGGTTATCAACAAAATTGCCCTGATTTACAGTTATTTTAGTTGTCAAAACTTTCCTATAACCAAAACCATGAAAGACAAATCTTTTTTTGGTTTCATGGTTACAAATTATGCCACTGAATATGTAAAAAAATAATCTAAAATTGTGCAGATGTAGTATATATCATAATCAGAATTTATTCGAAAATGCAGGAAGTACAAATACAAATGGATTCTAATAATCAAATGTGTAGAAATCATATTTTTTCTTCTTCTTCATTGCATCTCATGACCCGTTGTGTGGCAGGTATGATTTATGTGACCACAAAGTGCTCTTAAAGTAAAATATAGGCCATAATAACATCCCCATTTGTGGGTCATGTGGTTTATAGAAAGTGAGATATATGATAGTTGGAGCTCTGATTTCTTTCATCATATATGGTCTGTGCTGAAAACTCCCACGAGTGTGCTCTGCTGAAATGGAAGTTGTTTAGTTTGTCGTAAATAGAGGCTGTAAAAGACCAAATTGAATTGTTTGTTTGCCAAGTTTAATACTAAAGCTTTATGACATACTGTTTGGCTATATTTTGTCAGCGCTCACTTCAAACTAACGCAGCTATACAGTGCAATTTGAGTTGTTAATCAGCTGCCGTTCCTCTGCTCAAAGTATAATGAGTTGCCTCGGGGTCTTGCAGAAACCTCATACATCCAAAGAGTTAGCTATTCTGGGAATCAGAAAAGCACAGGCTGATTGTCCCAGCTCTGATCTTTTTTAATGCATTATCTCAAGTGAATCCCCGATGCAGGATCATAAGTCAACTTCTGAAACAGCACAACTAGAGGTAAAAGGTCTTCATGTGTGTGAGGGATTAGAATACCATCAGTTAAAGAACCTCGCCCTGAAGAATAATGATGTTATTGGTTCCCTTAAATGTCAAATCGTAACTTTGCTTTTCCTCGGTTTCTTGTGTGTTAACATCCACACACTCACACATACACACACACACACACACACACACAAACACATCTTTCACCAGAGTGAGTATCACAGCAGTCGTTGCCACTCATCGGATGTATTGTTGCGTCTTCACACTGATTTCCGCTGAATTTATTCAAAAGGGAAAAGCTCAGGCTCGACATCGCAAGCAGATAACACACATCCCCACAGTGGGACCCTGACTCCGCAGGAACATAACTGCATGCATCTTGATTTCTCTGTTGAACTACAACTTTTCTCCTGAGCCCCAGCGCAATGTGCCGAGTCACACACACACGCCACGCCATGCTTCCCACTCAGCTGCGACACATAAACACAGCGTGAAACATTGACACATGAGATCTTGTCCTATTACAATTACAGTTTATCCAAGAGAATTTCCTGAGCTCTGCTTTTGTCTGGAGTGGTTATGTCATTTTTTCTTGCTGGTTGGGATTCGCAGAGGCAGAGTTTAACCCTCTACGTATGATGAAGAAGTGAATATGATAACTGTGATCTGAATAGGGCAGGGTTGACACTTAAACACACACAAAATATATACAAAACAAAATGGATCCGACACCTTTTTTGTGTTCACGGTTAAAGCTGATTTTCCAGCATATTCTCAAACATGATCTCTTCTTAGATACACATGGAGCCTTTTTGTGGGCTCACAGTCGGTCACAACACGTAAACATTAAAATCAGCCATTAGTACCATATGACTCTCTCTACATATGTGCTCAAGTGAAGCAGAACATCCCTGGTGTTGCTTTCATGGGTTTTATTGCTTGCAGCCTCACAGCGTTTTAATTCCCCTTGCGGTTCCGGTATCATAGCAGCCCAATCTCCTCTCACCACACCATCAGCACCTTTCTCCCTGACCCAATTTAGCCGGTGATCCCAAACCTAGCACGCTAGAGACTCGAGAGATTCACAACAGTGCTTTTGGTGGAATAGCACCTTTAAGGAATAGACCGCCTCGGAATATAATTAGATGCTGCCAATCTCTCGCTATCACTTGGGAACGGGCCAGTGGGTTTCTTAATGGAGATGGTAGCCGCATGCACGTATCCTTTGGAATTAGAGCAGAACTCACTCTCAAACCAGTGCATTAAACATCAGTCTCTTGTTAAAATGCCCGTTTGTTATGATCCCTCGTTGGATCGGATCTCATTTACTAAAAGATGCTTTGTTAAACTCTCACATCTTGTAAAACAAATTCATAAAATTCACAAAGCAGCAAGGCTCTCTATAATTAGAAAAGCAGGGTTATTTGCTTGCATGGGAAAAGTGTTCATCTGTTGGGGATAGAGCAGATGGAGGGTCATTAAATATCTCAATTTTACAATGAAAATAATATCACAGAGTCCAGTATATATTCCCTGAAGTGATAATATCATGAAGTATCTCCAATTGAGTCATGTTGTACTTTCTCAACAGGGCTGGTGTGATTACCAATACAATAAAGTATTTGATGGTGTGTTAAACCGTCTTACAAATGTGGTTTAAATCCTATGGAGCTTAAACAATAATGAGAATGTAGTTTATGTGATTCTTTCCTTCACTAAATCTGTTTCCAAAGTCTTCCCAAATGAGTAGTGCTGCCATTGAGGCTTTTCAGTGTATTCATGATTTGGCAAATATAGAAAATATGAATCGCTATAAAAGGGCCTGCTACTGGAAGATTAACCTCTGAAGCACAACGCCTTTAGGATGTTCTCATGCTGTAAAGATATGCGATATATGTCGCCTATAGTGTACGGACGCACCCTGCTAATGCTGTGGGCATCTATTGTACTCTACTGAGGACTGACTACACTATATGTAGTCTTACGGCAATATTAGATGGCCCTTAGAGAATGAGAATGAGTGCAGGTTATTTCACATCAATCATTGCGTGAGTTGTGAATGTTTTTTAGTGTGCGCTTGGATCAGCCTACGTGAGCCTGCTTGCAAGAGACTGTCAATGAAGCTTGAGCAGAAGTTCAGGAAGGAAGACACTTTTTTTAAGCAGCCTCTTAGTCTTGAAGCGATTACTCCATCAGCTGATTGGGGGCGTGTACGATGCATGAACCAATAGTAGGCAGTGATGTTCTGTAAGCCAATCACAGCGTTGTTGGCAAACTTTTAAAATATGTTCTCCTTTCTGCTGCTGTCAGTTGTCATTTCATCTCAAACCGATGTGACTCTCCTCCACCCCAGGCTCCTCCAATCATCATTCAGTCCTGCTCATCATTCATCATCAGGGTCAGCAACTCTCTTCTTCCACCATCACCCGTGTCTGGACTCCAGGGGGATTCTGCCTTCGCAGATATCAGCATCACTAGCTCTTGTTTATCCTAATTCAGGATGCAGGCCAATCGCCAAAGACTTTGCACTATTCAAATACATGCAATAGTAATAAATTATTGTTAAACTCGAAAAACAAGAAATGCAGTTATAGGACTCCGATCTACGCTGCTTCAAACAGGTATATTACATTTACCAATGTTAGTGTGAGTGTGTGTGTGTGTGTGTGGGGGGGGTGTACTGTACATGCTGAAAGCTGTCTGGAGTCAGAGACCATTAGAGATGGATAGCAGATGGTGGTGGCAGGAATAAGAGGTGACAACATTAACCCCTTCACTGAGTAGAATGGAGCAGGCAATTAGAACCAGTCATATGGCTGTCACAGAAGGAGACAATATACAGAGATACAGTACACACACACACACACACACACACACACACACACACACACACACACAAGGAGTATCGAATGGTTTACTTTTTAAATGAAAAGATAATAATAAATACCTTTGTGCCATTATACTTAACTGTAATACAATTGCATTCACCGACTTGATTGCTGATAGCTAAGAAGTCAGTGACATTTCTGAAAAGAAGACAGACGAGGTAATGAAGACGAGCAGTTAGACAGATTGTAAACACATTTATCTGGAGAGGAAAAGACATAGTAACAGTGACCATTAATTTAACTTCACCCATTTTTATTACTTCCAAAAGAAATACTCAATGGCTAAAAATAATACTATATCTCTGTCTGAAATGTTGTGATTTGGAAGTGTTGCGCAAAACACTGTAAATGTCCTTTACATGCATACTTCAAAAAGATGTTT
Source organism: Liparis tanakae (assembly GCA_036178185.1). NCBI lineage: Eukaryota > Metazoa > Chordata > Actinopteri > Perciformes > Liparidae > Liparis > Liparis tanakae. Next base: position 9,876,370 of record CM070106.1, read on the forward strand.
TGCAGCAGAATCTTTTTTTCTGTTTGCAGTAGCCAAGGATACTGCTTCTCCTCGTCATTCCTGTTTCTGTGCTAGAAACACTCCGGCCACACCAACTGTCGATGTTAGGGTGTTAAACGTGTTACGGCGTATCTGATCAAATCGATAGCTATTTCTCTCTCACACGCTTTTCCTTTGCTTTCCCCTCATTTCTTAGTGTTAGCTATGATGGGATGATTGGAAGGTGATGCATCCACCGGGTCGGTCTTGTCTGTGTGAGATAGATAGATTAGCAGTGGTGGGGGCGGTGGTGATGGTGGTGGTGGCAGAGGGGAGGGCGGTGGGGGGTAAGATCAGTCGAGAGCTTTGCTGCGCTGCACTGCAATAAGGTGTTAGCAGATCCAGCGGTGTCGCACGCTTACTGGAAGCCAACCCGAGCTACTGGTGAATGATGCGATGTAATCCCTTCATCTCACCTTCCCTTCACGTCCCCCATTAACAGCAGAGGGGCCCAATAAGACAAACAGATTGAGACGGTTTGTACTAACCACAAAAAATGTGCTGGACGTCAGACATTTTCTAATATTTGACTCCACCAGTTTTTATGTGTGCCCGTGTCTCTACCCACTCCTCTATTCTTTCCTATGTGTGATGTCTCTTTGGTTTACATCATTTTCTTTGCCACACTTGAAGCTTGAGTGTGCACCATTTATTTGCATCTCCTTTGAGCTTCATCTTTTTCTCTGTTCTTTGAGTCCTTCCTCACTCCCCTCAATGATTAGATCTTCCTTTCACGGTGGGAAGGAAGCATTGTTATTAACGGAGAGCAGAGCTTCCTGTATGCAGAATGATTTTGTTGGTTGTATGCAGTCTGCTGCATTTCTATTCAGATATCTATGTTTTACTCTCTTTCTACCGTGTTGTTGCCTGCTTTCTTCGTCTGTGTTCTGATCCCTTTGTGCTCGCTCAGGTCCTGTTAGTTTTGGGAAAATGTGAGGAACCACAGTATTTCATCAGTACATTGAGTCCCATCACAGTAGACTGAGCAAACACATATACAAACACACACACACACACACACACACACACACACACACACACACACACACACACACACAGACACAGTTCACTCAGCCATGTATTTATGACTAAGCCAGCAGGCCAACTCGGTGTGAGCATATGTGGAGATGTGTGCTGCCTTAGTCCTTGCTCTTTTCTTAACATCTAAAGTCTCTCCCCGCTCTCGGTCTTCACACACCTCAGTGTGTCGCTGTCCATTCCCATCACCCGTACCCATGTCAGTCCTCTTCTAGATCTTATCCTACGCTCCACACTCACTTAAAAGGTTGTGTTCCCTCTCTGAAGCTTGTTTACATCCAAGTTGTTTACCCTTTCTCTTTTTGGGGTTTTTATCTTTACAGACCTCTTGCTATGGCTACATTAAGCCAAAATCCTGTTTCTGTGTGTTTTTGAAAATGTTTTGAGGTACTGCGAACACACACATGAACACACAAATTGTCTTCTCTCTGTCTCTCACTGGTTTTAAAATCCGTCACTTCAATGTGAGAACTGGTAGAACAAAAACACAGCGACAACATACCCAGCTGAAATTATTAACTTGCTAAATGTAACGCAGTTGGAATAGTTAACTATCTAAACCAGGGGTGTCAGACGTACGGCCCACGGGCCGAATCAGGCCCGCGAACGGGTTTAATCCGGCCCGCGAGATGATTTTGATTTTGCAAAGCAGGAAAAAAAAAGCTTAAATTTTTCAATGGAAAAAAACTGCTGTTCTAAATGTGTCCACTGGATGTCGCAATAGCAATTATGTTAAGCAAGCAAACTGTATATACCGGGCCTGAGCAAGAAGGCTACCGCTAGTCCGGAGCTAGCTTGTCATTCTGGCTGTGGGCGCGACCCAACATACCGCAGACATGAAGCGGTTCAAAGATAAAATAACGGGACTATTGCGGGAGTTTGAGCAACGCTTTCAGATTGGCTGTTGTGTAGCGCATTTCTTCTTTTTGATTGGCTGATAAGTGACATCTCACGGCAGAACTCCAGGCGGTTGATTCCTCCACGGTGAGCGGCTCATGTCTGCGCGCAGCGGCACATTAAAACATTAAAAAGCCAAGAGTTTTTTTAAGAGTGAGAAATACGATGTGTGGCGGGAGAGCGTGAGTTAAGACCGAAATGCGTGAGTCTCACGCTCAATGCGCATCAATGGAACAAAGCTGCGCTCAAGGCTCACGCACAAGCACTTGAATGACATCCTGAAAATGGCTGCCACTCAGGATGTGACGCCTGATATTGATGCACTTGTGAAAGCTAAAAGATGCCAGGTTTCAGGAGTGAACTAAACAATGGGTAACCCCACGTAAGATGCTTCATGAGCACCCTTCACTGCACCCTGATATAGTTCTGTGAAAATGAAAGTGTGTGATTTACAGTGTGTGAATTAACTGTAATAATGTCAGTCACTTTAGTTCATAAGTTTGATTTGTTGAAATTGTTCATGCATTGCACAGCTTTTATTGTTCTATCAATAAATAGCTCAGCCTACAAGGTAGGGAGTAACTCAACCCTCTTGAATAGTTTCTACCTCAGTTTGTATGGTTTGTTGAATTACCACAGGATTAATATGTGGAAATAACAAATGAGGTATTTGATACCTAGAAGAGTTGTTTTATTTATTTTGTATTGTGTTCAATCTCAGATAGGCTGTGACTTTAATGGCTTTGTAGATACACTGAGACAAAGTCTAAGTTCCAAATTGCACACATTTTTTCCAAGTGTTTTGTCAAGAGGATTATTTGTGGTGTGTACATTTTCAGAATGTGCTTATACTATTTTGACCAAAGTAAAACAAAGAAAACAATCAAACAATCTGAAGTTGTCATTATTTTTAAGTTTTTATGCCATCATTTCACCGGTCCGGCCCACTTGAGAATAGATTTTCCTCCATGTGGCCCCTGAGCAAAAATGAGTTTGACACCCCTGATCTAAACCTAACAGTTAGGATAGTAGCTGAAAGTCAAATTAGAAAGTTAGCATATGCAGTTGAAATAGTTTAACTATCTTAAAGTAATGAACGAATAATCTGAACAGTTAACACAAACAGTATTTTGCAGAATGACTCAGTGCTTGCTTTGTTGATTCAGTCATCATGTATTCATGAGAAGTCTTGAAATGCACACCAAATCTGAACTTGGAGCTGAAGAGAATTAATTTTTTTCTGTTCCACTCATCTATTCTACATGAAAAAAAAACTTTTTAAATCTTTGTTTGCATTCATCCTCCCTGTCTCATTTCAGACTCATCCATCTGAAGGTCTTTTGCGGGGACTAATGACATGACTGAAGCATGAACCCAATCATGGCTGAGCACTGAGAGGCTGACGAACACATCCCCTTTGCTTGATCGGAACTTTGATTGACATCCTCTCATAAGCCGAGTTTAAAACGAGCACACTTTAAACAGATTCGTAGCCTCCATTCACGAGAACAGATTCCTGTTCTCATTCCCAGTACATAATGATTTATAAACGGCAGCTATGGTTATGATAAAAATTGTTGTGACGGATCTTTTTTTCTTCTGTTTTCAGTAAATGAATGGCACCCATTTTTGGGGGTTTCCCTTGGCATTCTTGAGTGGTGGAGATCAGATTCATCAGGCTGATGGCCCCTCTGAAAGCAGAACATTTAGTTAGATACATATCTTATATACATATGGCCACTAACTCTTAAGGACCTGTGTCTGTCAAGAATTACATATTTATAATTTGTAGTTTCTAGTGTGCATGTGGTGTATGAGCCTTGGTTATTGGAAACAGGAGAACAGTATGTATGGATTACAGTTAGAGGAATTGGCTCTTGGCATTAGCTGTTATCCGAAGCCCATCTGTTGGAATTAGCTCTGACATTGTAATCATTAAAAACAAAACCATAAACCTTTGGACTTAAACAGTGCTCGGTGAGAGCATAATCCTTTTTATTAAAGGCTGATGCGTAAAAAAAGAACAGGCTCTAGCATATCACTGCAATCCGTTAACCGTTAGCCTAACCATTTTGTATGTGTGTGAATGATGCCAAAGGTGATTTCTTTGTTTACTGTTATCAGTTTCCTTTAAAAAAAATCATCTTTAGAACTTAAAGTTTCAAAAATGTATCTTTTTCAATATCCTGTCCATTGGGTTCAAGTGTGTATTTCCATATATGTCTGGAGACTATCCAATCAATTTCTCATTATTTCTGTGCTCTCTTTTTTACTGTAATTTCTCCATCATTTAACTTTTTTTCCAATATACATCTACCATTTTTTTTTACTGGAGCCTCTTTGCTGTATGAAAGTTGCAAATATGTTTTTATTGTATTATTCATTCCTGCCTGTAAAATCAGAGTTCATCCTGGGCCAGCAAGTAATGAATTATGGCTGTAATATCTTCCACTGGCTGACAGTCAAATATCATCTCGATACACTCTTTAAAAGTGTGTCTGTCTGAGTGTCTGTCTGTCTATGTGTTTGTCTGTCTCTTTTTTTTATCTGAGTGTGTATATCTCTCTTTCTTCTTTTGCTAGTAAAGTGAAATGATCTCTCATCATCATCCCCGTTTGCCTCCTGGCAGGATGTTCCATCATATGCATGCACATTTCAAAAGGAAATGCACCATCATATTCCTGTCATTTGCACAGCCAAGATTATAACCTTTCCCAAATGGTAGCCTCCTCCATCTCAGAAGGTTAAGGCGGACATCTTTAATCCGTTCCCATGTTTAAGTTAAAGGGAAAGATGACAATGTGATAATTCTGGTTTTCACACATGGCGAGGTTAATCTTGTGATCACAGGGAATATAATCGCTGTGGATTAGATTCTGAGACCAAAATCATAATTGAGTATCAACCAATTTTGGTGTCCACTTTGTGACGAGGCCCTGACTGTTAGCTGACTTCAATTATTTTTAACCATCATAAACCCAGACACTCCACAAGCAAATCATCTTGGCAACCAGGCTCTAATAGAGGGTGAAATATGTGGTCGACTGCTGCGTTTTCTTTTGGCAGATGTCTAAAATAACTATGCCTAATTGGAGGGAAAAGGCCAATCCCAAAATTGGTACTTGAGTCATTCGGCCCTAGACCTGAAGACATGCAGAGTGTTTGGCCAGAGAGGGCGATAATTGGCACGGCTTTCATCCGTCATATCCGCATCATTTCGCTTGTACACTGAAAAAGGAGGTGTGAGATGCGTTATGCATTCATGTATCTTTACACATGGGAATGCATGCATGAGAGCATCTGTGTTTGTGCGTGCGTGTGTGTGTGTGTGTGTGTGTGTGTGTGTGTGTGTGTGTGTGTGTGTGTGTGTGTGTGTGTGTGTGTGTGTGTGTACGTATGAGACGCAACCAACTGGATCTTTCTCGTGTGAGCTAATGGAGGAACAAGGCAGATTCATTATGTATTCCTCATAGATATTCTACGTGGGGCTTTAAACATGAATAAACACTGACAACACTGTCATTTACCCTGTCAATTACGTGCCTGAAACATGTCTCTACAGGGTTAATGATTGGGAATGATTGCATGTCATTGATGTGTATAAACAACACGTAGACACAACCCACTGGGTTCAGTTCCTATGATTCAGGCTTTATTTAAGGAATATTATACCTTTCACTTTGACATTGTCTCCACATGAATTGTGTCCCTGAGTGTGTGCGCTCAGTAAAACTGCCCGACTTCAATGTCTTTTTTATTTTGTTTTCTCAATTGTATGAGGGTTTCTGCTCAATAATTAAAGCACACATTTGTTCTGTTTAAGTTGAGAGTCTGGCACTCTAACCAAGGGCATGCGCAGCAGTTATTGTACTGCAACAATGATAGGGAGTAACAGAGTGTGGGAAGAACACAGCGTCTGATTTGGCTGCAGCGCTGCCTTCTGTCTGATCTTCAGCTAAAAAGGCCTTAACTCCTACAACAGGCTTATAACCCCTCGCTAATCCCCCCTTCTGACTCATTTCACTGCAGTTTGAAGCTTTCTCTTTAAATCTCTTGTTCGCTCTGTGCCATGCGTACACGCACACACGCATGCCAGAGTCTCTGAATAACAAAACCCTTCAGTTGAAAATGTAAATGTCTCACTGGACCAGTAAATTGCACTGTGAGAAATATCTTTAGCCAAATGTTCACACACAGTCACAAGTAGACACTGCAAATCCATTTTTTTTTTTGGGGGGGGGGGGTAATTATAAGCGTGGGTGCTAGCCACCAATGACCTCCATCACTGAAAGAATTTCTTTTTTCTTTTGTTTTCTTTCAGCTCGTGTTGAATGTTTCCTAGTTTCTGAGCCTAATGCCATTCATAAAGAGAGTAAGAAAGACCCCCTGAATGGACAATCCCAATACCCACGGGCACGTACAGAGGTGCACAACATCAACAATACTGATGGAGGTCTTTACGTGTGTTACATTCCCTGTTCCAAATCTTTTTTTGACATTTTCACATTAACATTTGATTTTTCTTTCACTATGCAGATACAATTGACTTCCGTGAGTGAGTGGGGCTGTCAAGGGTTTCGAGGGGACAGGAAGTAACCCCGCTGCCTGACAGAGGGCCTTTGTGTCATTATTACAGATTAATGTTATTCACCAGCAGCGCAGGAATTAGCATTAGTGACAGTTTTAGAGCTATCACTCATGGCCTCCTCCCTAAATTGGGATGACTTAATATCACGGTAGTAATAATACCACCTCAAAACAGTGCCAACATAGCAGATCAAGGTCATGGGTTTAGTAGGGGCAGAAAAATAGAAAAATAAGCAATTCTGTAACACTGCATGTTCAGAGTATTTATAGGATGCAAAAGCTACTTATCATATATATATATATATATATATATATATATATATATATATATATATATATATATATATATGTCTTTCATATTTGATTAGTACCATAGTCCCTTGATTACCGTGTCGTTGGCACGGATATAAATGGGTACTCACTTTTTCAGACCTGTTCTGGGAATAGGGGGAAAACCAGAGGATTAATCTGCTTTATGATTCGGAGTAAAATAAAAGAATAAGCCTCAATGGCTGCTCAGCTTTCATTTTAGCCCATTGGTGCTTAATCTATGCATTGTATATGTATATATGTATATGTATATATATATATATATATATATATATATATATATATATATTAGCCATTCCTTCAACATATTCAAATTACACAAAATAACTCTCCAGCAGCTCCCACTGATATATGTACCTACCTTCAGTGCGGTGCTGCAGCTACACTCTCCATCTTCATTGCCCTATAGAATTACATGACCAGTCACATGTGAATGGGTAGAGAATATAGTTTTGGAGAGATGGATATTAACCATGCTGAAGATATCATCGTACCCCCATTCAGAGCCATTAGGTTCCTAACTCAAACAATATTTCAGTTCCTGGTAAAGGCCAGACTATTATGTTTTATGTGTATATATATATATATATATATATATATATATATATATATATATATATATATATATATATATATACATGATCCAATAACCCTTGTTCATAAAACAGAAGTTGAATGCCAGTGATTATCACTGTAATTTGTGTGCTGCTCTCAGCCTCGTGACACACTTGAACCCGGATAAATACATGTCTCCTGGGTGATGTGTAAGATAAGCGTAACATATCTCAGTAATAAGGGTCAGCTTATCACCAGGATGTATATACCATTTAGACGCTCATTAGATGCATTACTATACCGTAGTATCACTAAAAGCAGCTATTGTAATATCTAGACTTTAATGCTGGGTTTTAGAAATTCTGTTTCCAAAGGATGACTCGTTAGTGGAGGGACCCTTCAGCCATACCCTAAACCTGCATTTATGATAATATTAAATCAAATGATTCTGTGTAATGGGAAATGGGTTCCTTGTAGTGCCTCCGGTAAAGCAATAGCAGTAGCAGAATAGCAGAGTAGCATCCAACTTGGTAGTTCTACGATCTAGCTAACTGTTGTGGTTCATTTGTACTTTATAGTTGAGACTTAAAAGCTTAATCAACTGCCATGTTCTCCAGAAAAAAGTCCAATAGAAGTTGTGCTAAATGCTGGACAGAGTTATTTATTTTGTGAACATCATTTAGCATCGGGTAGGTCAAATAATTAGAATATGTAGTTAATGTGGACCAAAATGGGACTAACAGGAGAGACTTCACAACTTTATAATCATAATTAATAGTTGTTAATTCTTTGTTTTGATGTTTTATCTACCCGTTTTTTATTTTGTTTCGATTAATTATTCTTGGTTCCTCTTTAAACATACATAACCAATAATAGTAAGACAGCTCCTGCTTAGCAAGGAAAGCCATCACACAAACAGCATATAATTGAATTTAGCTTAGAGATGTGGAGGCTTCTGTATTATATTGTGTTCACATCCTTTGTAATGCTTTTGAACGTCCTTGTTTTCTTTCTTTCAACATTCATGTGTTTGAAGTATTGGTTTGCAAAGAAATTGTCTTTGAGAAGTGCTGTACAGTTTTAGCAGACACATTATGAAAAAGCAGATTCCTATAATGTTAATTGAATTATAGTGCATTGTCTTAATACTCCATTGTTTTTGCTTCTGTCTACTACAGGGCTATAGTTGTTCATCTTTAAAGGTGGTACAGACGGCTGTATATTAATGAGAAATTAGGTGGTATTGTGCATGTTAGTATGCAAGTGACCAAAAGTTTGAGACATGTTCAACCAATGTGAGTCAATGTCAGTTAACAGCTTTTCTTGATTGAATAAAGGGAGTAAAAAAGAGGATGGAGGCATTAGAAAGATAAGAGGGTACATGTTTGATTAGCCTCTGAAGGGAGGGAAGTGCTTTTAATCCTCTCATTACTAATCCCTCTCCTCTTGGATGGTCCTGAAGGCCTGAGGGAGAAAATAGTTGCAAGTCCTCAGTATAAAGCCAGCGGCCACCCTGTAGCGCTTTCTACATCACCATCTTTCATACACAAACTCAGTATACATTATTGGCACTACATTCCAGTGCATAAACCCAAGACATAGTAATGACCATAATTATGTTATCACAAGGCCAATCCTTGTGGCATGGCTCAAGGGGTGGTGTTTCCGTCTGTTGGCGCATCACTCCTTAAAGCCAACTGACCTTGGTAATTGCCTGACATTTCCTTGAATGCCACTATGAGGTTGACATTTTAGTTTTCGTTGTGTCATTTTTTAGTTGTCAATGTAATAGGTCTATGCTGCATGAAAAAAAACATGATCTTTTCTTCTGAAATTTCAGTTTGTGCATAACTTTATGCTTGCAAACAAAAAAGACCTCCCCATCAGTCTCAGCTTCACATTGTGTTTAGGACCACATAAAAATTAAGGAAAAGAGGGTGATTGCCGTTAATTTGACTGACTAATAACTCCAGTCACCACAGAGTGAGTTACAACTCAAGCGACTGGCTAGTTAAAAATAAAGTGAAGAGCTACTCACGTGACTCGGCACAGAAGCAACTCACACGACTACTATCGACTGATGTGATGAAATGTCAACGGGGCTTAGCGAAGGGTCAACTATGAGACGCTTGCACGCTGACATTAGCAGTTAGCTCAAAGCACCGTTGTAAAGTAAAGCCTCACAGAGCCACCGGACATTTATTCTTTGACAGTACTTTTGAAAAGGAACAGTAATAATTCCCACCATGAATGTCTTAGGCATTACAAATAGGTAATCATTCATATAACAATTGACATGTCACTTTAGACATTTGCTCTCCAGTTAGTCTCTTATTCTCACTGCTCATAATAATATTTTTTTTTTTGTCAAAAAACCTTTTAAACTGAAACCATAGAACAATTTAGGTCACACAAATAGGGGATGATGAACAAGACGGCACCATGGAGCAAATGGGAAAGGACTGAAAAGACAGGCAGCGAAAGCTAATTGTGATTCCCTAGGTACCTAAGTAATCACGGTTTGTTGCTTTATTCTGAATACTGATTAGCTGCCGCACCTTTTACAGGCGAACATGCCAAAGACTAGTTATCCTGGCTACAGATAGCATGGTCTCGTACTTTAGTTATACCAAACCTCCGCACAGAAAGCATCTGTCGTGAAGGACCAGTGCATAATGTACACTAAATGTGTCTGCAGCGATATGAATATGCAATAAAAACTCATTAAGGCATTCCATGCTAAGTCATGGAAATTAATTCTGGAAGACAAATCTACAACGTGTCACCTTGGATAAGATTTCAGTCCATCCATGCAGAAATAAGTTATTTAATGCCATATATTGGATATGGAATGTGGGGGAAAGGGAGCGTGATGAGAGAAAGATCCCAAAACAAAGATGGAGCAAAAAAATGGGAGGATAAAACCAATTCATCTGGAAGAGCGGTGACAGAGTGTATGACAGCCCAGCATAATGAGATGCGGTAGTGTGTGTAGCTTTCTATTCACCTGAAAAAGAATTAACATTCGAAAAACACACACTATTCTCCACTCACATCTTTTACAACCATCATTTCTCCATATATATCCCTCCCGCTCTCAGTGATGTCAACATCTGGTGGATTTATCATCTCGCTGTTTATTAATAATTGATTTTTTTTGTTACCTGCATGGTTTAAAGGCAGAGAGACACAAATGTGACAGGCATGTGTAATATAACCATATGTTCTATTCCAACCATGCAAGCTACATATGCCCGACGCCCGCAGGAGGACCTTTGGTTGTTATTCCCACGTGTGCATTTTGGGTTTTAATCTTTCTTATTTTGTGTTGAGACACTGCTGAGAGCAATGGAAGGAAACAGATGCAGCTGGAGTTTTAGCACTGGATAATCAATGTTTGCGTTCCTTTTTGGTGGTTAAAGACACAAACATACTGACATTACAATAACAGCTCAATCTATATGAGAGAATGTATCAGCTGGAAAACGCAGGGCTCCTTCCCCTCCACAAGGGCTGGTATTTTGATGACTTACCTTGTGTTCCTTTTTTTGACAAGCAACACTCTCAGTTTTAGGAGAATAGGAATACACAACAAAATGTATGCATTTTGCACAGACAGACATACACTGGCCTACATTTCTGCCTTTTCTCCCACTCACTTTTATTATGCAGCCCTGTTATGCATCAATATGGAAACCCTGTTTATCAATTTGCTTGCTTCTCTCTGCACATATACCTTTCTGATTCCAAGTAACACAAAGCTTTATGAGACATCCAACTTCCAGAATGAAATAATATCTGCAGGGATCTGGCCTACCTCTGTCTTTGTTCTAAACAAAGCCCTCCACACAGGACTAGTTTTTGAAGGTTAATGTGGACGTTTGCTAATATGTGTTTCACTGAAACACAGATTAATTGAATGGTCGTAGAGGAGTTGATGGATATTGTGTTTTAAATCATGATTACATGCAGGTTTGTCCCTTGTACCTATTATCTGCTGTGCTGGTTTATTAATTCAAATAGCATACCCGTCATCTAGTAAACAGCCTCTGAGAGCAATAGCCCATGCTGGCCTTATTGACTAGTAATATGTATTACTCACATGACTTACCGACTCAAAACCAAGGTAATTGACTTGTAATCACGACTCTAGCCTGGCAAATCTCCATTAAGTTTAGCTTTTACCCGAAGGTGTTGCACAGCCTTCTATGAGTGCTGTCCATGAGCAAACTAATGATGATATTTAGTCTCTGTGGTCAAGTCTTTTTTGTCTGTTGTTAGAATGCAGGAGGGCTGGTAAAGGCCTCCGTTGTGGGACTGTGTACACACTTTTTGTGTGCAAGCCTTGACTACAATATTTTGCCTGAGTCAGATCCTGTGAATAGCTCGGCTAATTTTTCTATTTATCCCTGACTCTGCGTTAACAAATCGGCCCAGTCACATCCTATTCATCGGTTCCTGGACATTCATTTATTCCACATTCTCCTTTTCCTTTATCACATTCTCTCCATTTTTCATATTCTCCTTGAACCAATTGGGCCATTTGCACATAGACCTAAAGCATTATTGAAAATATTGTCAAGGGTGTTCTTCTGTGAAATCCCAGCCTCCTGTAAACCTTTTTTGTCTTCTCGCTGTCCTCATGTTACCCCTTTTTCCCTTAAATTGTAGTCCATTTTCCAATTGCATACCACATTGGAATATTTAGTTTATATTTGCTTACATTAGGCCAGTGAGTCCACAGGAATAACCAGACTTGGGATCATTTGTTTTCACAAATGTGTGACAACACACACCAGGTCCTCTCGATGTAAAATCATAGATGAATATTTATAAATCCCGCGATCTGTTCGATGAATAATCACCATCAGGCTAATTTGCTCTGACAGTAGACTTAGTAGACTTAGTAGAGCAGCCACTCACGGCCCACTTCGACTTGAAAGCTAACATTTTCAAGAAGATGACTGCACCAAAGCTTAGCTACTCATTGGACCAAGGCACAGATTTAGCTCTTGTCCCTACCTGCCGTCCAAATATTCATATATTCTGCCATCCCTGTGGCCGTGCATCTATGATCCTCAATATAATTCAATTTACAAATCTTACAGTGTTCTGGGTGTTCATTGGAACTGTATGAATCAAAGCATGTCCGTCTTCTCTGTCCCATCCGCCCTCCGTTAGTTTGCGTCAGGACCGGGCTCGGTGGATTGATGAATGGAGGAAGTGGCAGACGGGGCATTTCCTTTACTACTCTTTTCAGCTATAGCAGGAAGCCTTGCCAAACTGCCTTTCAACCGGTCCAGTGCTTTATTGCCGCTTAACACTGAATGTGTGCGTCTGTGGCTCCACGTTTTCATGTGAAACGCAATAAATCTGCTGTGGTGTTTTGAGTGTATTTTTTTGTAGTGAAACCTCATTTCCTTTATGCGCTGGCAGATTGTTGCTGTCTCTGCTGCCTAGTGGGGAGTCTGAGTGGAAAGGTGGCGTTCTGCCATAGAAAACCCTGTGACATTGCAATGTATATGACTAGGCTTCCTCTGCCCTGGACTCCATATAAATTGACTCACAGGGGGGTCGTTTACTCACATTTAACTATAGCAGATAGCAGAATTAGGCTGGGCTATGTGGTATAACATATTTACTTCTCATTACCAAGCTTATTCTCAATAATTAATAAAGTCCATTATATTCACCTTTGAAAGTTATGTATACGACCCTTCGTATTTCTGTTTTTATAGTCAGACCATAGACAAGTTATTTGACTCCTCAGGATCTAAAGCTATCATCTGTTTACGTATTTAAACTTCAAAGTCTCCAACCATTCATTTGGGTCCAGTTTGGCAGTTTCACAATCTTACCTGAACCAAAATAAAAATAAAAAAAGGTAACTTTCTTTTACAGCGAGACAATGTGACTTTTATTGAACACCAGCCATTGTTGTCAGGAGTCGTTAATCCCAGCTGAGCGTAAAGCAAAGAGTTGCAGAGATTCAGTTCAGATTTCTGACTGCAAAGTGTTTGAGTGGCAGGTTGTGAAAACATTGGCTCGTATCCTCTGTAGCTTGGGTATCTGAGTTGTTGGGAGATTTGACACGCTCCGAACAAATGGTCATTAAGAATATTATACAGCCAAATACAAATATGAAACAAACAAAATAAGGTATCCACTTTAGTTCATACAAGTAAGACTAATCCATCAAATTAGTGCCACATATGGCTCCACATGTTTGTGTATGCATGTGTTTTAGTGGGTCCATGTCAGTGTTACTTAGTTATTCACAACTTCTCCTGGGGTTAGACCACAGCTGTGATATATTTTAATTGACTTCAGGTGGACTAGGAGGGTAGATTTTTATTCTGTGTGTGTTTGTGTGTGTGTGTGTGTGCAGTGTGGGGGTCCATATCGGCGAACAGGCACATTATTGTAGCGTTAACAGAGCCATCACAGCTGGGGAGGAGCATTCATGTTGTAAATGGAATTTGTATGCTTGTGTGTGTGTGTGTGTGTCTGTGTGTGTGTGTGTGTGTGTGTGTGTGTGTGTGTGTGTGTGTGTGTGTGTGGGTGGGTGGGTAGGGGTGTGTACAAGTTGTGGCTATGTTCAATGTCACACCTCATGGGATCCAGAAGGTTTTGATTTGGCACATGCACCTTTTTCCATGCCACACAGTATCTCCTGGGCATCCAATCAGCCATGAGGGGGTGGAAGCGTGGGAGTGAAGGCTGGTGGGAAATATAGCCGTCCTTCATGGCAGGAGTCTGAGGCAGCTGTTTTTTCCACCTGGAAACGTTGAGGTCTCATTACTGATACATCACCACTGACCACCCTACACAAACAGTACGCAATACACACTGGCAAAATGTGACAGATCAGACAGCTGAATCTAAACCACAGCTTCCATCCCATTACTGATAGTGTGATGCATGCCACAGTGTATAAGAAAAAGAAAAGTGAAATTAATTGAAAATAGGTCAGACAGTCTGTGAAGGCTTAAGGACATGCATCAGCAAAATGGGGATTGCGAACATGTAAACAAGCTAACGCATTGGCATACAAACACACAGTCCTGCTGTTACGTTTCCTCCGTAGACTAACTCTGCTCTACCTCTCATCTGACCTAAAATGAAAGAACCTAATGTGTCCGCCATCTATTAAATGTGGTCGTTAATTGGACTGTAACTGTGCGATGCAATCTTGTGGGTTGGCTTCTGCCCACGTTTGTAGGAATATTCAATGTTATGAACCTGCGCTATGCACCGGTCTCTGGGGCTATTATTAACAGTTCAGCTCAAGTTCAAGACAGTAAATAAGACAGTTTGAGATGTATTAGAATATGAGAAGATGAGGATAACAAAATGTGTTGTGTTATTTGTATATCTCAAAGTAACCATAATCTGTTATTTTTAAGCCAAAGTGCATAGGGTTAGGGTTAGGGTCAACCAATATTGTACATACAATCTTATATAATGCTTGACTGTACAGAAGCTAATGCGGAGCCTTGTCTCTAAAGACAGTTCTTATCCACATGGTCTAGCACTCTAAATATTCCATACTACTTCATTGATTTTTTTTTTGTCCAAGATACTGTTTAATATGTATGTGTTGTATCATTTTAATTTGGGTCCGTAATCTGGTAAATCACTGAAGTTGTTTTTTGAAAAATGTAAAAGCACAGTGGAAGTGGAGAAGTGGGAAAATTACACCAAATTAGACAAGCAGAGGTTTTTTTTCCCAGCATTACGTCTGACTGTCGAAATCTTATTAACAAAGCCAAGCTGACATGAAGGTGAAGTACAAAAACCTTCTGCTGCCTCTCAGAGGTGAACCGACACAAGAGTGAGAGGGGGGGGGGGGGGAGAAGGGAGGAAGGAAGGGAGGAGGGAAGGGAGGGAAGAGTGAACTTGACAGTTGGTGTTCAGAGAGCATTTTCTGCTGACAGGTCCCACCTAGCATGGGTCAAAGGAAGGAATTGAGATGAAAAGGAGGAGAGAAAAAGGAGTGGATGTCGGGGAATGGACCGTGATTAAGATGCGGACAAAGGGTGAGAGGACATAACAAGCTTTGGTGGGATGTTGTGTTTTAGACCTTTATCTTTCATCTTGAAATAAAGTCAGCATTTTACTCAAGAACTAGCACCCCAGAAAATAAATAAATAAAAAAGAAATAATAATAACTCAGCTTGATCGTATCACTCTAAGCTGTTGGTTTTTCATTTTGTACTGATATCATGTGGCTCCGTCACAATGCGTTTTCCATTCGGCGGCGGGGACGGCGGTGCTGCCGCACTGAATTGTAATCCTCTCGCACAATAATACATTTATTCAATCCACAGCCAGAGGATCAGTTGACATCTTTGCTCTCATAAGCTCCTGCTTTCTCCCCCATGTCTCATTCTCCCCATCACCTTCCTTCAACCTCAGTTTTCCCAAACATACTGCCTCTTTGTCTGAGGAGTGAGTCACCTGTTGCTAGTTATCTCACCTGTAAAGTTGTAAGGCCTTATATGTCCACTAAACAAAAAGAATATAATCCAGGTGGATTATGCAGACGGAAAGATGGGGCCTTCTATGGCATTTAAAGAAGGGAGACAAGGAGAGGGGCTTAAAAGGGATTGAGTCATGGAGAGGAGAGGAGGATGAAAGGGGGGAAGAGGGGAGAGTTGCCAAAAGAAGAAGAGAGCCAGGCCTTATCAGCATTCACTCCTACAGTGGATGAAATTCCCCTTCTCTGTCCTGCTATGTTTGCATCGGCCTGGGGTGGGGATTTGCAATGGTCGTGTGTGTATATGAGTACGTGTACGTGTTTGTGTGTGTGTGTGTGTGTGTGTGCATGCGAGACATGAGTAATCAGGGGTGTGTGAGTGCAGGTGGGGTGTTTGTGTTTAGATTCCTTGTTGCTAAGATGAAAGGATGTTTTTTGGACAGGATAAAATTCAGGGGGAAATGAGTCCGCGGCATGAAGAATGAGCTCCCATAAATCATACGTGTGTGGGATGGATATGTCGAGCCGGAGCAAGGCCTCGGGTGCCTTGCCTTCTCCAGCTTAACAATACTATCACACCATTAGTAACAATTAAGTGTGTGTCTTTGCTTTCCTGCATCTTTTACAGGAGCATTCATGTGTGTGTGTGTGTGTGTGTGTGTGTGTGTGTGTGTGTGTGTGTGTGTGTGTGTGTGTGTGTGGATTAGCCACTAGTTAAAAGAGCCTTCTGGTTGATGGATTCTCTTTAGAGAAAAAGCTGATTTAATTGGGTTGCTCCCCAATCTATTCACCGATAAGGACTCCTTGATAAAAGATAATTCCCCTCTTTTTCTCATTGCTTCCTACATTTCTTCCTCCACTTTCCCCCTTCTTCTCCGTACATACAGTGTATTCTCTCTCTCTTTTATAGTTCTCTCTGCCCCTCTAATTTATTTTCTCTGTGTGCTGTGTGTGAAATGCTAAATGAGAAGTCGGGTAAAAGGAGGACCTGGGAGCAAGAGACATCAATAGCTTCCTTTTAATTCTGAGAACTCCTTTGCTCTCCCCCTTCCTACTCTCTCTCTCTCTTTATCTGTCCCTCTTCCTCTTTCTCCTTTCCCCTGCTAATCAAGCCAAATTGGCAAGAAAGCTAGTGACCTCTACATTCCCCTTTTCTCTTTTCTCTACTTAAAGAACCATGTTGGCGGACCAAATGACACTGACAAAAAAAAAAAAATTCATCCTAAAAGATCTCACCCGGCCATGACGTTCCTTTTATTGTTACCATTTTTGTATTTCCCTTTTATGCCGCATTACATCTAATCTGTTTGCTTCAGGTGCCATTCCTGCGTGCCATGCCTTCGCTCACAAAAGACCTATTTTCATTCCTCCTTTCATTCTGTCTTCTTTTTGGCATTCTCTTTTTGGTATTTCTAATGTCCGACCCACTTTATATGTATTTAATAACTCTGCCTGCCAGCCATACCTGCATGTTTCTCTCCCTGTCCCCCTCTTGAAGGAGTTGCTGCACAGCGACCCGGAGGTTGGAGAGACTTTCGCAAAGTTTAGATTTAACAATCACACTTTTTCATGCACATGTCCTCCCTGAACTTGAGGAACACTTTTCTGGTTTGTTAAAAGAAAGAATAGACAAAATAACTTCTTCAATCTCTTAACTTGGACAGGGACGCCTTTGAATTCCCGAAGGGCAGGCGAGAGTCAAGCTCACCTGTCACTGCTTTTCCTTTCTTTTCACAACTTTATATGAATTATAAATACAGTGTTTCACTCTCTTTATCCTTCCCTGGGCTTGGAGGGAGCTGAGTATTTTCTTCTTGTACTCACACCCAAATTCTTCATGGGTTCTAAATATATTGTACCTTGCAGGATGTCATCTTATTTCCATTTCCTTTGTTCTCCCCCTCTTTTATCGTCCTCCTATGGTCCTCTATCTCGGCATACTCTCTATGCTTTTGCCTCTTTCTTTGTCTTCACACCAAACAGTGATATGGAGGTGAAACATTTTAGACTGACAATACTTTCTTCCATTTCTCCTTCTCCTCCAGGTGGTTCATTTAGCGACAGCCGCGATCCCACTTTAGTTCCAGTGTTGTTTCTGCGCACACGAGTACGTTAGGATTCAGTCTCTGTGTCTATGCAAGTATGCTCTGTCCCTCCGAGAGTATTTACACATTAAGTTTGAGCCTGTGATTATTTTCGACTTGGTTGCTGTGTTGTACTCAGAAGAGCCAAGGCTCTAATATAATTGGCAATTAAATTAAGGAAGCAAGCTTTCCACACACACCCCCCGGTGAGTTTGCACAGTGGTCTCCTGAAGTGCTCTGCACACATGCACTCGATACTCCGACGAACAGACCCCCCCAAAGTAATAAGGTTCCACAATTGTGTTAAGATAAACAAAATGTGGAATAAGCAGATTGTTCTCCGTGCGTCTCCTTTATTGTTTGGAAACACACTTTTCACAATCAAATATTGATTATGAGCCAATGCATGGGTCTCAGCTGTTGAGTATAATGTTAACAAAGTTTCATTGATTGATGACTAAATACACAATCTTACTCAGTTCATTTTTGTTTATCACTTTAAGGTGATGTGTGTGATAATGCTTTCTGAAAATGTTCAGTGCACTATTAAAACACAATGTCAAGTCTTGCATTAGAAGCGTACACTTTGTGTTGAATTTGGAGGTCCGTGTGGACAACAGCAACAGTGTTTCCAAGCAACAGATTCCTCTGATGAAATGTCATATTTTACTTTGGGTATGACATTCTCGGTAGGTGGTGCTATTATTGGATGCAGAGAAGCTATTGTTTTCAGACATCTCAAAGATGACGAGAAGGCAGCTTTAAATCTCGTTAATTTATCAATTACTTGAAATTAATTCTATAAAAAACGTAATAAGTCCCTCTTTAATTTATTGTGGTAGAACAAAAAGAAGAACACACGTGTATTGAGTCAATGTACTTTTTAATGTTGAATGTTTTTAATGAAAGAATAAACAAAAGTTCCCATACAGAAGGAATACACATCCACCAGTAATGAACCTCAAGACCAACAGTGAAGCAGGGAGTCTGCATTAGTATGGGAAACATTCTTCTTCTCAACTTTCTAAATTATGCTCTGCTCTGCCCATTACTGGGAGCCCAATGGGAGGGAGGTTTGTTTAGCTCTGCTCCAATGGGAGTGGATGTTGTTTGAAGACCTGCCATTTCAATCAGGCTTGTTGTTAAGCTGCTGTTGTTTTTTTGGGGAACCTGGCCAGGCTCATTGCCAGGGGGACACATGTGGTTCATCACGCCTGTAATTGGATTTGATTTTGCGTCCTCCGCTTTTTCCTGATGTTCAATTAGGGGACTCTGCCTCTGAAGACTAGTCCTACAGCCCAAAGGGAAGCAAGATAGACCAAAAGAGGGAAAGACTGACATGGAGCCCAAAGTGAGCTTGCATGGTGATTAGTGATCTGGGAAAAGTGGGCAAAGTTAATTAGCATGTATGGGTATTTGGCAGTTTATAATTAGTTTGACTCCTACTGAAAGGTACGGAAGGAGTTGTTTACAGGCTGTGATGTTATTCGAGACCAGTTTTCCCACCCTCTGTGCATTGGAGCGTATCAATTCAACAGCGACACTAAGGCAAAGGGAGAGGAGGAAGTGATATATGCGAGAAGCAGCATCGATTATGACATGGCCTTCCTCTCAAGGGAAACCCTGGTCAGGCAATCTGTTTGACAGGAAAAGAGTGGGGGAAGTCTATTAGCGTGCTGCCCTCGTGGACTGATGACGGGCAGCTGTAGCGGCAGGGGCCGAGCCCGCTGGGACCGGCCCAGGCACGGAGAGACGGGGAGGAAGATAGTGGGGGAGACGGGACTAACGACTCTCCCCAACCCCAAGAGTACTCTGAAGGTCAAGATCTCTGTAAGGCCTCACATTTCATCTGAAAGTGGAATGTGGATGGTATGTGTGTGTGAGGGAGAGAAAGAAAAGTATGGTAAGGTAAAGGGGTTCCAATCTTGCCTCCCACCTTCTCATTTTAATATGTTGAAAAATTAACACATGGTTATATAACGAAATACTTGACAATGTTTTTTTCCTCATTTACAACACCAAATACAAATCCTTGTTAAATAAGTGCACTATAGTCAACAGTTTAATTAATTAATTCTCCACATAACATCTTTTAACTCTTAAATATTCAATTGGCTGCTCAAAAAGATAGGTATTCAGCAGGCTATGCTGTCCATTATATTATTGAAAGCTTTTCTCCCCTTGATTCACCATGATAGCTCACTGCTATTGTTGGGTTGTCCTTTTTGCATGCTGAATAACGTTATGTTCCCTGAAACATAAAATAAAATATATTAAAGGGGATATAAAAAACAATCCGTACATTTCTATCAGGGGTAATACATGTATCTCTTTTTTTATTTAGCTGGATTTCTACCCAGGCTAAATATGTGGAAGAGCTGCACATTTGATTTCCATAAAGTCTCACCGAATGATACTTGATTGACATTTGACAAAATACTGCAAAAGAAGACATTCCGCTGAACTTGGAAAAGTGTTAGTGGAGAAGAAACAGCATACATCTGCAAATGAGTTAAGTTAAATGAATGTGTTCGATTTTTGCTAAAACGTACACCAAACAACGGCTAGCAAAAAATATTTCGCTAAATTACTTAAATACTTAGATATTCAATTATGATCAACTGGGTCCACGCCAGATTTGATCTACTAGGTGCCATTAAAGTCAGGGAAACACAATTAAAGTGACACTGTGTAAAAAAAAGAATACTTGAACTTGAAAATGAATTCCCAAAGATTTCATACATAGGCTACTGTAAAAAAAAAAAGAAGCATCATATTAAAGTATATCAACTGGCAAGAGGTTGAATTGCGTGGCATCAACTGAGAGAAACAAGCAACTATTTACGGGTCAATTGTGCAGATTGCCGCTTGAAGCATTTCGAGCTACCACAATCAGTCAAGCTACTTGGCTCACAACCATTGCTAAGTGGCCCTTTTCCTGACTGTGCACCCATGGCCTCAAGCTAAGGCAACATTCGCTCTCTGCTTTCACTGTCAGAGATCAAATCCGAGCAGCGATTCTGACTTCCAAAGATTGTCCAGGTCTATGCATACAGCCCTGAGCTGAGTTTGAGTTAGCAGTGCCACTCCTATTTTTCTCAGCCTTCAAACCTGAATTGTTATTCTCCCCTGCTATCCTCCTGACAGCCTTCCCTCACTACTACCCACACAGCTTGACTGGCAGTGGTTCGCCCTCAGCATTATATTGTAAATCTAAGTCTGGCACTGAATGACCATCAGACGAGGTGCTTATGTAAGTGAGGAATCCATCAATGCTGATGTCATACACACAGTTTTATATTAGACTTTTTGGAGATTTCTGAGGGTTGTGGAGCATTGATGTATATTTCAGTAGAATTAAGCGTGCTGTACAGTAGCTTGAGGAAGGAGCTTTTCACAAGAGTAAACCAATCTCACTGTGTATGGGGTTTACACATGCATGCACGCCAACATAAATGAGCATGTTTGCAAAAAGAGCCTCAGAGAGTGGAGAGAAATAAGTTTCTTATCAGGTTTCAGGTCCCTCCAACCACTGCCATGTCCTTGCCTCTCCCATCTCTTCTGCTGTACTGCTCCTTGTGGGCTGCAGGCACAAGGCCAAAGAGATGAATCCATCCCAAGTCCTTGACTCTCCGAACAATTGTCTGTGACGGAAGTGAGATTGATTTTTGTCCCTAGGGTGCAATTTGAGATTCAGGCATAAACATGGTCATTTTCATTGCAATTCTGAAAGGTTATGTTGTCTGAAAAGGAATGAAATAATGAAAAGAAATGAGTGCCTCTCTCGTAGCCACGGGACTAAATTGCCAGAGAGTCAAGTAAAGGGCTGTTAAAGAAATAGAGTGATGATGGTTCAATTTTAGTGTCAGAGAAAAACACAGGGCATTTAGAGATTATTGAGAGAAGTTTGCTCCCAAAAGAATGACAGTAGCAGATGATATGCCGGGAATGATGCAGCAAATATTTGTTTACACATGCGCACAAATGTTGTCAAGGTTATACCAACAAATATGCATTTTCTCTAATATGGTCTCAGATATTTCAACATTAATTTCAGGGTTGCTAGAATCACTTATCCGCTTTTGTCATTTAAATTCTATTCACGTAGGCTGTCGGGTTGATTATCAGTTCTCAGATCAGCAAGGCTGATATGAAAGAGTAATGGAAGTATTTTTTTCTCAGAGCTATCCATTTTGCAGATTGAAAAAATGGAGATTCACATCTATTCAAGATGTTTTTTGGGGAAAGGAATGAGTGTTTCTCCCGTGAGACAAAGCAAGCCACCATGACGTGCCAATACACACACACACACACACACACACACTCACATACACACACACGCATGCACACACAAAGAAGGATAGAAGGAAAACCATGCAGAACTTGTTACCTGATGATAATCTTCCTATTTCCTGAGATGTTCTACACCTAGAGGGATTTAAAGGTATTGGGAGAAAAAATCAAGATGATTACAAAAGAGATTGTTTGAAAATGTCTGTGTATTTTTTGAGTGAGTGTGTGTTGGGCGTATTTTACCGGTCCTGTGGGGACGTTAATCTGTTTTCACAGTTACATTGTGGGGATTCTCCTTCCTTATTGTCACAAAAACGCATGTCTGCATAGTGTAAATCTGTATGGATTAGTCTGGTAGTGGTTGCGGTTTTGTTAAATCTCCAGGAAATGAATGTCAAAGTAATGTCTCCAAAAGTCCTGAACACACCACCGTGTGTGTGCGTGTGTGCGTGTGTGTGTGCGTGTGTGTGTGTGTGTGTGTGTCTGAACTTGGCCCCAGACTTGTCTCTAGTCGACCCGTCATTGACTGCTCTGCTCAGCATTGCTGTAATATCCACTCATTCTCTTTATTCTTACACACACACACACACACACTCACACACACAGACACACTCTTCTGCACTCTGGCCAATGCTGACTCAGGATATATGGCCAACAAAGGAACAGACAAAGAGCTGACAACACCGGGTCACTTGGCTTGCGGCTAAAGGGTTGCATTGGTTGACAAAATGTGCGGTTCGGCATCCGCAGCGCTTATGAACACTTCATGAAGGGAAGTGTTTTCACTCTAACATTTCCTCCCTTCTTTATTCATCAACAACAAAGAAAAAGCACCTCCATGCACTCCCGTGGCCACGTTGTTCACATGCAGCATGTCATCCATCTTAGCTGTGTTCTCGAATGATTAAATGAAATGGAAGAAAAAGCCATTTGCTTTATGCAGACCAGCCCACCAGTCAGCGCCTCCTTATCTCATCATTGATTGGCTGCTGGATTAGCCCCCCGCTTTGACCAGTGTGTGGTATCAACGGGCTGCCTTCCACAGTGAAGAGAGCCCTCCATGCCTGTGAATAGAACTCAATGGACTGAGGGTGGGGGGTATTGATGCCAACATGACAACTGGTGAACCTAAGATGCGTCTTTTGGAGGTTACCACAGGGGGTCATTCTCAGGGCTGTTATCAGATGTCATCACAAGCATGTTTCGGCCGCACAGTTGGGCTGCGACACATGGCTTGTTACTTATTTCAAAATGAATACCGTTTAAAGTATTGCTTCCCGTGAGGAGTGTATTCATCACACTGCTATTTATATTAACTGTGTTACACCCTCAAAATTGGCAACTGCTTCCTGTGACCTTCAGAACTGCGGATAATTCAATTGCTTCACCTGTGGGTAAATGATCAGGGAATCCAAACAGCATTAATGTCCAATTGACATATCTTCTAGCTAACTTATGGGTGATTGTGCTCTCTAGGGAACTATACCAGCACGGTACCAGCACGGATGGTTGGATGGATGGATCGCACTTGGCAGTTAATAGATAGGTAGTTTGTGTGAAAGTGGTAGTTATTTAGCCTAAAAAAAAACATTTGAAAATAAATTTGTGAAAGTAAAGAGAAAGGCAAAATCACCTGAATCATGAAGTACTTAAATCAACAGATGAAGGTGGGATGTATTTAATATTTGATTCATTTTTTTAATTGTTATATTGTTGACTTTGGTGCTTCTTTTTTCAGAACTGCACCTACGCCAGAGATGCAGTGTCATGATGAAACAACTCTCAGGATGTGTGTGTGTCTGTGTGTAGGCGTGTGAGTGTGTTTTTACGTACACATCTCTTTGTTTTCCTGCTTGTATAACTTAAATCTATTCAAACTTGGATTGTGCCTTTGACTCTGGTGTGTATAATACATTAGTATGGAATGTGTGTGGATGTGTGTCTGTGGGTGCTCATGCTATCAGCACCTAGCGATCCGCGATGTGTTGGTGTTTATACACTCGGCCCGGCTCCTGAATCACGCTGGGTCGTCGGGCCTCTATTGCGCGGGGCTGCCAGTCTGCAGCTGGAGATAAAGTTCTGGCCTAAAGGAGAGGAGGCAGACCACATCCACCCTCCCTCTACTTAATCCGCTCTCTCTCCCTCTCATCCCCCCCCCATACTCCTTCTCTCCATCTCACTATCTCTCCCCGTGCTTACCACCTCTCAAACCTGTGCCCTTCAATACACCACACTCTCTCTCATTGTATCTCCCCTTGCTCTTCCCCCCCCCCACCTTCCTTCTGCTACTCCATTCTTCCGCCCTGTCTGCAGACGTTTTTTTTCTGTCCATCTTCCCGACCGCCCCAATTCTATATCAACCTCACTTTCTACACTCACTCCGACTGCATTGGTCCCTCAGCTCAGATAGTGGGTCGCCATTTCCTTCAACAGTTGCTGTCTTTGATTTATTTTTGACGTAATAGATGATAAACCAATGTGGCGTCTCTTCTTCCTCTCTGTGTTTTGTTTTCTACATTAGCGATTCTGTTTGCATGCGGTAGTAATTGACGTTTGTTTACTGGTGATTTGTGTGCTCTTGACAACCTTACTAATGACACCCTTAGTTTTAGTGGCAGACGCAACAACATACAGAGTTGGAACATCTGGACACTTGAGAAGGAAGTAAGCAGATGATATTTGCTTTGTTGTGTACTACTTTCTACACTCTCGTTGTAACCCTGTATGGTTAAGAGGGTGTTCTATTTCTAAAAGTAGTGGAAGGCCTTGAAAGTTACAGAAGAACTTTCCAGCTATCAAAGACATATAGAAATGCATTCATTGCCTTGATAAATATAAAACGGGCATTGCTCTTGCCACTTAAGAAAAGGAAAGCGTTTTCTAAAGCAGGCTATAATTGTTGAGATTGCATTTCTTCCTTTCAGACTCATTACTTCTTATTCACTTGCCAATATGAAAATCAACTTGTAGAGACCTGAGGTTATCCATGACATTAACTTTGCTTTATTGTAGGTAGACCTTTGTAATTCTATCCTCGGTGGTATGGTAAAGAAAGCAATTTCAGATTTGATAGGCTGAACCATCTTATTAATGCAAAAAATAATTGAATTATTATTATATAATAATCATTATAGTTTCTATTTTTCAACTTATTGATAACTTACCTTTTGAGTGCAATGTTTGTAGACAGCCATTATTCAGATGTCAATGCTCATTTATTGGCATGATGAGGAATTTGTGCACAACTTCTTTACGGCTCGAGAATAACTTAATGTTCAATGAGATGTTTTCTTCTCACGTCTCAAGTCTCTGGAATAGTATTGTTCTGTATTGCTAGACTCAATCTCATAGTTACTTGCTGTATTTCACATAGTTGAAAACAATGTTTAGAATATGTGGTTTGTATATTTGTTGTGAGGTAGCAATTTAACTTGAAGTAGTCTATAGATTTTCAGTTATTTAGTTATCAACACTTCTGTCTGACTTCTTGGTGAGCTCAGGTCTCTGGCTATTGGCCGTCTCTACAGTTAGAATGAACCTCAGAGGACCGCTCTCGCCTGGCTTATAATGTGTATGTTTTCCTACAGTTATATCTTCAAGGATGGTCTACCCCAGTCTTGCGTCCGGTTCTCTTTTACCGAAGCGAATCATGCACTATCTGGGCAGTTTTTTGCTGATCGAGTACATGTCAGCGATGATTGCATCCTTACTGGCATACAATGTCAAAATGTATCGGGATTATTTATTTTCTTTGTGCTTGAATATCCAGACACAGATTCAGTATGTGTGAGAATGATTGTCCTCTGCCACTGCCATTAGCATTTGCATTTCAATAGACCTCGGTTGATTGAACACCAACAGAAGCATAAGTGGTTTGGAAGGGCAATTTCCTTTTTTCTTCAAAACAAATATTCATACTTATTGATGTCTCTCTTCACCAGAAGCAATACTCAAACATTGTCTGTTGTTCTGAAAAAAAAAATATTTTGGAAAATATTCCATCTATATTGTGGTTTCAATATCTTATCCTTCCTTTATGTCTACTATTTGATTAATTTCTATATCATTGATGCCAAATCGTTTCATAATCTAGTCGACTTCTTTCACGACGACAGTATCTGATATAATACTTGTGATATGGCTCTGGAGCTTAGCAATGTGTGTCTCATCTTAAAAACTGATATCCATGATATTATGTAGACATGCATGGTCCCCAGAGGTTGAAAACCATACACTTTGGTGATCAACTAACTTTACCTGTAGCGCCAACAACCAGTCAATGGTATTAGTCAACCTGTGGAATATTTCATCTATCTAATAGATTAGCACTAAATGTGCTTTAATGACTTTCTAAAGAGCTCTGTGAGGTTGATATTTGAAATCCAACTATTAGATGGATCGTCATGACATACAGCATACATTGCTATAACCACTGTGACTCATTCAGGTATAATTGTATTTGATGGTCATTATCAAGATTGAGCATTTCTTTTTCTGTCCCATGTCAGTGCACCTGGTTTAGTGTACACCTTTTAAGCAAGGGAACATCATTTTCCCCTTCCATTTCTCCTTCCTCTTCCTTTCACATTCTGTTCACCATCACTCTCTCTATATATCTGACTGTGCACGAGGTGAGAATAGATACAATGTGTCTCTGTGAAAGACAGGTCTGGATAAATAAAAAAAAAGTATAGTCAGTCCTACCCCAGCAGGAAAGCCCCCCCTCCCTCCCCTCCTGTCAAAGGACAATGAACAGGAGAAAAATAAGGTAAAAAGGAGGAAAAGTTGAGGGGAGATGTGTTTAGGAAGGGGGGATGTGGGCTGGATGGGTGATAATGAAGGAGATAGGAACCAAGTCAGTCGCGATCAATGAGTCCAGGGTGGATGCAACATGTACCGACATAAGTAGAGATGCTCAGTGAGGTCTTTGTGAAAGGTTGGTACACTGAGGCGTGTGCTGCTATTGTGTTAAATATGGTCTCATCATCAAAGTTCTAAGGGGAGATTTTGTGTTGTAGTCTACAGGACAATTCAACCAAAATTTCATATTTATGTTTTTAGACATACCAGATTTTACATCGATTAGGGAGGTGTTGCATTAAATTCTAGTAAGGTAAACACCACATGACCCCAAACTGTCCGCATTTTAGAAGTTGTTTTTGTTTTATTAATTGTTTGTTTTTTAAAAGGTATGTTAAACCCTACGGCTATTTCCTCAATCCACATCACAGAATCATTCACTGAATGTGAAAACATGAAACCCAAAATTGCAGTAACAACATTTTCACCGGACCTATAAATGTTCATGTCATTAAATATCTTAATGGGCCCTCATCACACTGTCAGGGCTCTTTAGTTGAACAAAACACACATTTAAATCGTAAAGATAGGAATTCAATATGGGAGTACTGGTGCACCAGTATGTATGAGTCTTGATCTAACTGCATTTGAATAACTTATTTACTGTAGCTTAAGTAAAAAAAAATTAAGCTCCCACACGACTTGATGTTTTCCACAAATGCATGGTGTCTGCAATCCAGTCATTCTGTCATTAAAGTCATGTTTCTATATTCCAAAAACACTGTGGCTGTTAGTAATGGTGTCGACAAGTTAATGCAATATTTAGTAACAGAATTCAGCGAGGAATGCAGGCGATGTGTTATCAGACAGGACACGTCACAACCGGTGATGTCCACAACCAATGGACTGTAAAGTGTCATAAAAAAAACACTTAATTCAAACAAAAAAAATGTGTGCAACAAGCTGCTCAAAATACACTACATACCATTTTGTAAAAAAACTAAATTGAACTCACCAAGCTGTCTCCCCGCTTAGCAGCGGGTCACCCATAATGCTATGCAGTTTGCTGCAGCAGAATGCCAGATTATCTGTGGACGGAGACAAAGGTGCTCACTCTCACGCACACACACACACACACACACACACACACAAACAGACAGACCGGGAATGGGACTATTTCTTTATGACAAATGCAATGCGTCTCAGGTTTATTCCACATTTCTTCTTCTGTGGTATTCAGCAGAAAGCAGATGATGTACACTGGCAACACTATTGTATGCTGGACATACATTTTCTTTTTAGTAAGGTACGTAGATTTTTACGGATGCCACTTCCTTGCACCTGCTACCTTTTGCAGTACTGGAGATTGTATTATTGTGGCCATACCTCTGTGATTCTGCAGTGGTACACAGCAGTTATTATTATTATTATTATTATTATTATTATTATTATTAGTATTAGTATTATTAGTATTATTATTATTACGTGTATCTGTTCATGTTTTTACTTTTTGGGGGGTTGAAGCCTCTTTGTTCTAGTTAAATATATTAAAGATGTATTCTCAGGATTCCACATTATGACTCCTTCCTTTAACATTAGTATAGCCATGTTGATGGCTTATGTTTCTCTGTGCTGTGTCTAAATTACCAAACGGAGGAGTATTTTGACTCTTGCTGATGTCCTGCTGAGTATGTGTTTATTGTGTAAAATGGCACTTAGTAAGGCACCGAAAAACTGTGGAGCTTTTCCATTTTCCTGGCAAAACTGCCAAACTTTCCCATTACACACTCGATGTTAAAAGTGTGATTCATTGGTTTTACTCAAAATGCACCTTTCCACAACAAAATCACTTAAACACCAGATAAACACAGCTGTGATTGAACAATTACTCTGACATTTTGCTTATAATAGCCAATCATGTACTAAATCTCCCGGCTGAGTGTGCTGGACACTCTGTTCTGCTTCACATCTTAAACAACATGGAAGAAAAAGTCAGCCTGAATTGTTTGTCAATAGAATATCCAAACGCATTAGTACTTGTGTATTCTTTAACTAATTATATTGAAGTGCACAAGCTGTTTATCACGTTCCATGATGCCATCCAGACTGAGCCTTTCAAGCACAATTGATCACCTTTAAACTTCATTGTCAGATCTGTATATTCCACATTGGAATGCAAATCCTGTACTTTTGTTATACTAACTAGTATCTACAGTTTTATCTTACCTTTAAATTATATTGTATTACATTTGCTACACTTGCAAATCAATGTAATTACATATATCTGCATGTGTGGAAATGTAATATCATTTTATAGTAAGATCTCACTAAATACTATCTACATTCACATTCGTAAACATAAACTAAAATGCATTGAACTGAAATTGATGTTGATTTGTGAATACACATAGTATTCGGCCCAAGGTGCTGGGTATTACCATGAAGTAAAACCGCATTACTGCAACATCCAGACGCGTGTTGCAGCTGCTCAATAGCTGTGTGTGAAAGGTCGGCTGTCCTCTGTCACCCTGTGGCTGACACAGCTTCACTGTGGACACAGACAACGTTAACCCCCGAATCCCCTGCTGAGGTGTGTCACGTGTCAAACAGGAGAAGGAAAAAGCTCTCACACACAGATGCAGGTGACGGGTAGATTCACGTCCCAGTGTATTTCTTGCTGAAGAGATGAATACTTGCATCTTGTGTTCAATATCTTCCCCGCCTACCCTGACATTTGACTGTTTTTAAGCCCTTCAGGTATGTGTACGACACAGTTTGAATATGACATTTATCCTTTGACTATAGGACCCAAATAAACAATAAGACCTAAATCCACAGAATAAAACAAGCCTATGGTAGAGGAAAAGACATGAAGATGTCCCACCTGTCTAGCATTGTGAGGACACATCTTCCACATATAGATGTGAACAACACACTAACACAAGCACACAGTCCACAGTTGTTGGCGTGTACCTGCAGCGTCAGCTTTTCCTTGCCTTGACTCCTGTCTTCCCCTTGAAAGTGAGCCCTAAAAACAAGGAGAGGAAATAGAGTGGGAGAGGAGATAATGAAATAAATACCCTGCATGGCAACACTTCAAAGACAGCAGGAGAGCTTGATCTGCTCTGCTGCATCTAGAGAGGGAAGATGTATGTTACGTAAAGAGAAAAGATTGGGAGATAACAGCAACCACCTCCTCCACCAACACCATCACACACAAACACAAATAAATTCAAAGAAACACGCTAATAAAGTAAGTTGGACTGCATTTAGCCAGATAGTTAACGATAATATCCCTTGTTATGAATTGTTTTGAGTCAAAGATCGGTCCTAGTTAGTTATAGTAGGTTTCCTATTAGTCCTAATGTACTATCAAGTTATTCCACCACTTTAGCCATGCATTGTAAATGAAAAACCTTTCAAAGTGTGATCCACATTATTTCTGGTGGTGATTAAGCATCAGACTTTATTTTTAGCAAAAAGCTTGCATTTATTATTCATATTTTTATGTATTACATGCATGCAGGCGGACGGAGAATGTGCACGTTATAATATTATCAGATATCCACAGGACCGTAAGGGCGTGGGTGTGTTCTTGCATATCAGTATTGGCTGTAACGCTGGCCTCACTATGTGATCTGATTAGCATCTACAGCGGCTTCACACACAGACACACAATGCCACATACGCAAACAATCAAGATATGCTGCATATAATCAGGTGTCCTTTATTCAGACACATTTTGAGGAAAATGTCTGCTTGATGACTGGTTCCGCCATCAGTACGCACACCTTCATACGTGCACACACATAGGAGTGGACTCTGCTAAACGTACGCGGCCTTGCGCGATTTACATGAACTGTCAAACATGCGCACAGGCTCACACACCATCTTGACCCTTTTCATTCCATTTTCTGTTTTAACTTATGCATTTCTGTTGACACAGACAATAAATTTAGCGTTGGCTGTTTTTTTATCCCTCATCTCGCTGCCACAATTACATTAAGTACACTATTGCCTTGTGTAACATGTTACATTTGCACCCTCTGTTTCTATTTGAAGCCCTCTACTTTTCATTCAGATGACGTGGCTTTCATATAAATTGGTGTTCGATAATTTGTCCATATTTAGTCCCAAATCAAATTCAGGATTAGGGTTACAGCAGAAGAATGTGAGTACTAATGCACACCTGTCCCATTTTACATTGGCAGGAATCAATATTTTTCCTTGAAAAGGAATCATTAGCTTGCAAGATTTCCTTCTAATCCTTTCATCGTTTTAATCGTATCCGTGGTTAAAATACATCGTTGGCCATTAATTAGATTGTGTCTCTACTGTGAGAATCTTGGCAAATAAACTATTTACTAGGCCAGTAATTTCATGCAATTTTTTATTTGACAACTGGAATTCAGCAATTCAACTAAACTGGAATTTTAAGGACCATAAGTGTCCCCCCCCCCACCCTTAAGATTAGAGTTTTCAAACTTCATGTGACACATTTCACAGAAGAATACTTTGAGGTAAACTTGGTTTCCCCTGAGGTATTCTATCTCTGCCTTCCTCCTCCAATGTATTCTCCATTTCTACCTCCTCTCCATCTATGTTGTCTCGAGTGAAAAAAAGAAAAAGCTTGTGTAAGCTGATCTGTTGGCAGGAATACGCTGCGGTGGGAAGCCAATCACCCTCTTCCTCACGATGTGATTCTCCGTTTCACAATGAAAAATAAAATTCCGGCCAGGTCCAACACAATACTACAAGGCCTTTATCCAACTTCTTATTGGACCCCCATCACAGACACACAAACATGCTCACACACACACACACACACACACAAACATGCCCCCACACACAAAGGGATTTTGACTGTTTGCATTTGTCGCATCAGATTCTGTCCAGACACTCACTCAACAGATGGTGACATTTAGTTCCCCCACTCCCCACGACTACACGGTTGAGGGTGTGAAGAGTAGGTGTTTGGAGTTTGTAGGGTCAAGCCTGACACATGCTTCTGCATCTGTTTATCTATGGTCTGCTAAACGTCTCTCACAGTTAATTATCGCAAATAAAGACTGATGTAGAGCCAGCATGAAGCATGTGAGATGTCCTGTTACATCCCTTGGTATCCAAGTTTCACTTTAGTTTATTTAAATTCTTAAGTTATTATACTAATGTTTTGTCATGAAAGTGGCCGGTACAGTATGTTGTGGTTGTTTGACACGTCAGTGATATGTTTTAAACTGTGGAGTGTGTGATTGCTGATGACCAGTGATTGAACGTGACCAGTGGACGTGACAAACCGTTCCTGTGCTGTAGAAGACCTCACAGCTGAACTATGGCTCGGTCCATTATTCTGTTTGAATTAAGCGGAGGTAAACTCGAGTGCCAAATCATATCAGGATATCATTCAAATAAGAGAAGGCTGACCATGAGTGGATTTTTCATTCTGGTTTTTAATTATTAGGTTTTTTTTGTACATTTTATTTAATTTTTATTAAACCTTATCCTCGCGGTAAAGATCGATAACACAAGTCCTTGACCAAGTTTTTAGCAATGCGGTTACATTTTACATCTTCTTTATTACAAGATCCTTTTAATAAGCCTTCGGTGGGCATTCATACAACTAATTATGTACTTAGATATAGTCATGAGGGACACACTGCAAATAGTCATAGATGTGTTCTACTTTGTAAAAGAAAAAGACGAAAGAAAAATAATCTGCTAAACTGCTGCCAGTCATGCCGACAACCCCTTTATAGAGGTTGCTTATCCTCATCTTCAACAATCATTTAGCCACTCATCTTATTAACCGCCATCATCATCAATCTCTTCCAGTTAATGCAACAAAGCTTAATATTGAAACTCAGGTTGGGAGGATATTAAATAATGTGAATTGTATTTAAAGACCATGAGGCCATCTAATAATAAACTTGAATGTTTCCGCATTGGTTGTATTGAAAGAAATGTTTGCTCCAAGTGTATATATATTGGTCTTTGGTAAATTTATTTTTCTTGGAGCAATGCGAGATGACATGGCAATGCATTTTTTTTCCAGTGTTGCATTACTAATAGAATTTCATTAAGTTTGTTCATTTATGACACAGTATGCACAGTATATAATACAGAGCTGATATGGCAACATGCTACGGGGTAGTATAATCTCCCTGAAAATAGCTTGCTTATAGTGTTGGCAGCAAGTGGTGGTCATTTCTGTGGCGGTTAATCAGTGCTCATATTCATTGCGTGTAATGTTTGTTTCTGTTTTGCAGCTGATTGCAGGTTGTATTGATCACATATGAGTGGAAATTGCAGTTATGAAGAAACTAATCATGATAAGTCATTATTTTTCATCAACCCTTTACAAAACAGATATGTTCTCTCTCTGAGTCCACCATGTTACACTTTATTGAAGGCCACATTCTCGAGGCCTTTAGTATTGTATTCTTCAACCTCTCCCCGCTTTCTCTTTAGTCCCTCTAATCTATTGCTTCTGCTTAAAATCACTTATTCCCTCTTCACCTACATTATAACTTATCTTTCAATTAATTGTATTCAATGGTACAAGCAGGTTATGACCAAAAAAAAGGACCTTGGGCGCAGAAAGTGAGACATTGAAAAGAAAAATCATATTTTATGCATTCTAAGAGTAATTTCAATGTGAAAAGTGATAATTCATTCCTCTTAGGTTGGGCTACCTTCAAATTCATCTTCTCCTTCCATTTGTATTCCAGCTACATTAACTGTTTCCAGCCTTGGGCTACAGTCTCGGCTCCAACGCAAGTATTGATGAAACTCATTGTGATTCTCAACTCTGGGAACCGGACGATGAGAGGTAAAAGGATACCGGTTCCTAATGAGGAGCAGTGTGTGTTGGTTGGCTGCCTTCTTCCGGAGTTTGGTGCCCCACTCCACTACGTCTCCGGGTGATGACATATGACATGTTACAATAAAATAAATACACATTTTTATTTTTATTTTAACCTTGCAGAGGTGACAATTAGGTTGTTAAAACATGTGCCCAAATACTTGTTTAATGAGCATAAGAGTGAGCGGCATCATGCAAGTGTTTGAATTATCAAACATATCAAAGAGGGTTGCATCATTTACAGGACAAATACAAACTTAGATGTAAACTGTGTTGGCATTGTATTCTGGTCTACTGTGGCATTTATTGTTGCTGAAGCAGCAATTTCTTTGTATTCAAATACTCATTGGTAGTTTTCTATATTCAAACTGTCATGTTCTATTCTTTTTTCCCCTTTTAAACACGTTTGCCATCTGTTAATGCACTCCTCGACCAATTGTTATGCATAGTTAATTCATCACTCTTCCCACACATGTTACATGTTATGTTGACCTGAAAGTAAGAATATGTGTGTGTGTGTGTGTGTGTGTGTGTGTGTGTGTGTGTGTGTGTGTGTGTGTGTGTGTGTGTGTGTGTGTGTGTGTGTGTGTGTGTGTGTGTAGGGGAGTACATGGGATTTGATTGTAGTTCATTACCATTGCTAGAACCCAAAATGGCCTTTGCTGTGAAAGAGGACTCAGTACCACTGTTTCTTTTCACAGCATGATATCCTCTCAGCTTGTTTTCCATTTGAGAATAACTGACTGATATGCAAAGTTAAAAGTAATTGCTTAATGGTGCGCTGGGTTGAGCTGGATTAATGGACATGGATAAACATAATGCTTCTAAAATGTCAAGTGGGCTAAATTAGCTGAACCACATTTGTCCTTGATACTGTTTTCAAGGACAACATATTTTATTGAGATGAAACAGAGCAAAAAAGAATGGTTTTAAATCATTTTTTTATCTGAGGAAAGCTTAGATTTCTAAAGGAGGTAAAACCAAAGATGAGATGGGGCAGAGAGGAGGATATTTTGCTGGAAGGCCGAGAGAGGAACATGTCATGACTTGTTAATCAGAAGTGTCTGGCTACTGTTGTGAATCTTTGATGAAATGGATTTAGCATCCATTCGGGTGTGGCAAGTGTTAGTGTGCTTTGTTTTGTGTGTGTTTGTGTGCGCATGCTCATACTAGGACCACACACTGATCCCCGCTCAAGGCTGTGAATAAGAGAGAAATACTTAACATCAATACACTAGACACTACTATTCTCTACCACAGTGCACTAGGATGTGCACAATAATAATGATAGATTACGGTGAAGGCGGAGAGGATGAGGGAAAAGGAGATAAGAGGATGTATTATGATGCTCCCTCACAACCATCCCGGATTCGCATTTCCAAACAGAAGCACCCTACCCAAGGATTTTGTTAAGTCCGGAGGCCACAAGCTATTCCACTCTATATCATTACACCCGAACAAGAAGGTTTATTGGAATATAGTTGTGCTTCAGTTCATGAATTCATAGATATAGTATTATCCCATAGAGTGATGTCCATTTTTAAACGATGACTCTTCTTGGTAAAAGAGCAACATATACATTTGTATTTAATGTGAATGAAATAAACAGTACGTATGTTGTCTTTGCCACTGGGCATTGTTTACAGCTAAAATGACCACTGGATCTGTATTAGTCTACAAGAAAGCGAGTGTACAAGTTACAACCACGGCATAAAATAGCGCCTATTGGTTCAGGTAGCATTGAGTTAATGAAATGTAATTAGGAAGAAAGGATCGTTTTTCCTTTGGTGACACAGGAATTAAAAAGGCATTAACATGAGCTGGTGACAAAGTAATAAGCAGTGAGAGGATCACCTCTCCAACAAAAACAAAAACAATACCGATGTCCAAGACCTTTTCCTGAACCTTAGCTGCGTGACTTTGTTGGCTAAACCATGTAATGGTCGTTAGAACACTTTAGTTTAGGAACACAAGTTAAGTAGATAGGTTTTCTATTTGATTAAATTGTTATTGTATTTAGTTTCTCTGGGAAGGCATTGTATGCATTTATTTAATGAACTGTGCTAGTGCAGTTTAAATCAAATGGGGGCTTCAGATGTTGGTCTGGACAAGGCCTAAGACAAGATGAACTTTTACAATTAAAAAACGTTTACTGTTTTTGTTGTTATTTGTTCAAGAAATGCCTTCTGTATATTAGATAATGTGAAAAGCAGCTTTGTTATGTCAACCCAAATGAAATGCATGACGCTCAGCAGAGATGCGTTTCTATTCTGGGCAGTGCATGTGTGTTTGAAAGAAGAAGAACCTCATGGGAACTGCTGCCATAAACTTGGTTATGTTATACTCTGAGGCATGAAAGAAGTGTGCCCATGAATATATCCAGCCAGACGTGCTTCTTTGCTCTGGACTTGAACATGTCATGTTGGTTTTGTCAGCATCATTCGGCCAATGCTCAGCACTGCATTTATTTTCTCCAAAACGATGAGGTCCTTTTAATAATCTGTCACTCCACGTGTGTCTCTAGTATTACAATTTAGCTAGAACCAGAGCTGTTGAAGCTTATCAATGTGTACCAAGACTGTGGGGCAGATATATAAAAGTATAATGTGCAATAGTTGAATTATTCTTCAGCGAGAATATATAGTGTGAGAATGAGTGTGAGAAACAAATACATTAATGCATGCAACAAATATAGAACAATGTGTTTGTTTGCATAAAACATCCTATGTTTGTTTCTAGCGTTGCACTAAATAGTTCATAACATTGACATTAAAATCAACTGTTGACTGCTAAAGGATTGTCTTTTGCATTCAACATTGTACAATGAATCTCTTTTTGTTGGACTGTGATATTTTCAGTGCCGTAACATTAGTTTAAAACTGACGGTCTTTGAGGTTTAGGGTGAAGAAAAATATGAGATGAGTCATATTGTCACTACAGTGTATTATAGAAAGAAGACAAAGCCCTGAGCAAAGACAGACAGGGGGTGAGGAATATACATATTTTGCTATCCATGGTGATAACATTAATGTCAAGGTGGAAGGAAGACATCAAAGCTAATGAATATGTATGCTTGCCCACAGTAAAGTGCTGTTTCAGAGTGAAGTGGGACAGAATGGCCTCATGGAGACAGCACTTTAGGGCCTACTCTTGCACAGACTGTGGGTCTATGAATATTCATTGTTCATTGTCCCAAAAACAATTTGCTTAACGCTTCTGAGTTCTTCTCATCCGTAAAATATGCGTACTGTTTTACCTATGCATGGTTTGCCCTATACTTCTATTTATCTTCTTTTTGATAGGTCTATAATGATATAAATTTCTACTCTGTCAAATAAAAATAAACCAGAAATGCGGTTTGTTTTGTGCTCTACATATTGCGTTAGATTCACACAGACTCCCTGGATTTAACAGTTCAGTTGACACATTGTTAGCGGGAAATGTGTCACCGCGCTGAAGCCTGTAGGCTATGGATGTTATATCATTGGATATTTGTTTCAAATAATCTGAGCGTGTTCAAGTGGCATAGTCTATAACCCAATGATATGCCAGACAGCATGATGTCCTTGAACATTTTTCACAACATGCTACATTAGCCTTCCCAACAGTTCATTAGCCATTCATTAGTCAAAGTGTCACAGCAGCCATAGCCAATGCCGTTTAAAAACCCTTTATGTCACATTTTAAATGTGAAAAATCTGCAGGTGGGAATCACGTGTCGGAAAAAAACTGTCCGAACAGCGCTGGAGAAGAAACGGGAGAAATTATCAAATTATAAATAATACTTTTCCAGAAAACGGCGGTGTTGCTATGGTTATTGTCTCACACCACTATCATCAGCCTCTTTAAAAGTAAATATTGCCTGAGGAGTGAAAGGAACTACAAACACTTCATGTAGTGTGTTCTATTGTTTATTAGTACCGGGTATAGGGTATGATCAGTGTGCCCGTGCAAATGTGTTATTTCTCACAGCTTTAAATTACAGTAATATATTACTTCCTCACCAACGCTTTGGGATGCTTGCATTCATGGGCCTGGAACTGGACTCTGTCTAACAGAGCTCTTGGACCAGGTGATGATATTCACCATAATGTTGTCTCAGAGAGATTCTGTCATGCCCCCACATTCTCCTGCTTGCTCTACCGCTGTCGGATTGAGTAGTGACAAGCTCCTCCATTAAAAAGTATGGGGGTAAGCATCCTCCGCCTGGTGCTCACAGGGAAAACCAACGGATGGAAACCCAATTAGATGATTAAAAATAAATGATGCTAGCCCATCATACAATGACAGTTAGCAGAGTGACAGCGGTGATGCATTATCGAGGTGTTTTTGCCATATAAAAACAAACATGTGCAGCACTGCGATGAAGCACTCCTTAGTCCACTCACTGCCAGCGCGTGTCTGCCTGTGAAATGCGACTGCTACATACGATATCGCCGATCAGTGGATCTGTTCTCAACTGCAATAAACTTGAGCTTATGCACCATAAAACATTACCCTCTTCTAATTATTACTACTCAAACCTAGTTATTTGTTTAGTTTTTTGGTAAAAGTAACTCTGAATTTATAAAAATTGTTAATGAATTAAATCAAATTTAATTAATTAAAAAGTCAAAAGCTAAAAGTCACTTGTACTTTGTGAATCCTACATATCACCCTTTGAGCAACTTTTTTTCACTGCATTCAGACCAAAAAAAAAAGAACAGAAGACCTTCCCGTGACCTCAAAGTATGATGTGGAATGCCTGTTAAAAAAGATTTATGTGTCCATCATAAAAAAAATATACAGTGTAGGTCCTTGAGAACGGCAGTAAACATGCATCAAAATCTGCTTTGTCCATCACTCTGAGTTAGCATCAATAGAATGCCTAAGACCTTAACTAGTTTGTTTTTCATGGTGAATAATATTACACATATTTTCACAGTTACAGTATAATTGTAATAATGCCCTCACATCTACCATCTCTGGCCTTTAATATGCTTATAGCTCTCATTAACACCACCCTCATATGAGCCCAAGCGCCTCTTACTGTCCAATCCCTTGGTCACCTCTCAACATGGTGAGGTACCAGCACAGTTCCTGGCCTTTTACCTAATCTCTGTGGAATACATGTCCAACACTGGATAGCCTTATGACTTCAATAAATTCTGTGAAGTACAGGCTGCTTCTGGCTTTCATTAACCAAGG
Source organism: Liparis tanakae (assembly GCA_036178185.1). Classification (NCBI taxonomy): domain Eukaryota; kingdom Metazoa; phylum Chordata; class Actinopteri; order Perciformes; family Liparidae; genus Liparis; species Liparis tanakae. Next base: position 9,915,521 of record CM070106.1, read on the forward strand.
CCTCAGTGAAGTCGAGCGCTTGCTCTAAAGGCTATGAAGGTAGATAAATATGTGCAAACTGAACTCGTAGATTTTCGTTTCGCAAGCACAGTTTTGTTTTTTAGGAACGCATTTTTTTTTCAAGATCAAATGTGTTTTTATTTTGAAAGCAAAGAAATTTGCTCTCAAAACTTTTTTTTACACGTAATCAAGATTAATTTAACTTCTTAAAACGCTGGAAACAGCAGGCAGAGTAAAGGTAACCCAGAAGGCTGATAGGTTCATTGTGAGTCGGACTAGCAGGTTAAACGGGAACAGGCAGGGTCGGCAACAAGTGATCAGTCCGGGAACAAGTGCTGGAGAGTCTGTCATGGAAAACTGAGAAAGAGAGAACAATTTGGCAAGGTTTGTCTGGAAGGCAGGGACTTGATTAGTGATCAGATGCAGGTGAGTGAACAGGTGAAGTGAGTTAGACTAACGAGGTGGGAGTGAGGAGAGTGTGAAGCTGAAGTGTGACAGTACATGAGTTTTTGGTACTCTCCATCTCGGTAGAGGTAGGTTCAGCATTAATATTTTAATACATAAACAAATTAAATAGACAAATGGATCATGTACAATATGCTAAATTAACTGTATAGGCGTATCTCTTTGATTTGACCCATTTCCACACATGTACACACTTTTAATCTGTATGATACAAATACATTTTGATGGATTCTAAGATTGTGGAATGTTAGCTTGAAATTAGTTGTTCCAGTACTTTGCTAGTTAAGGAGCTGCTATAAATAATGTCCAGAGTAATGAATACATCCAGAAAACTGCAAGGAAAAAACTATCACTTTTATACAAACCTGCCAACTTGTCACCTTTGGGCGAAATTCGCCGTTTTGAAATCAAAATAGGTCATCCACGTGAATAGTGTAGATCCGAAGAGTTGGCGGCTGGTGTTTATGAGATTGGAGTGAGACACGGAGAATATGCGATGTGCTGATCTTCGCAATAAAACATCGAAGGTCGAACGTCGAAGGAGCAGGCGCCTGGAACAGACTCATGAAACAGGAACAGATTCATGGAACAGAATCAAAGCTTAGCAGAGCACACAAGTTAAAAAAAAGGAAGTTGGTGCATGAATGACACCTGTTTCACCCCTAATGAGTTTGCAGGTATGTTTTATAAAGGTTATCCACCTTGTAGAAAAAAGTAGCGTCCATTTCAAAATAGAAGGTTTTTCAATTAACGCACATTTTGAGCGTTCCTTAATGTCTTTTAATATCACGGAACTTGCAAGAATAGGGGGCAAAGAAAGAAACATGGCGACCTACAACCAGGCTACTGTGATACCCACTATACACACCATGTGCACTGTTGAGTCAGTTTTTATCAACAGAGAAATATACTAGTGATGCAAAAATCATCAAAGGAGGGAGCCGAACCTCTGACATATTCTGCCTGTAAATCTTTATGTAATCTAAATTTCATAGCAAATCATCTAATTTGTGACTGAAAGCTCCTTGTTTTGTGAATCACAGTTTCAAGTTGTTTCTTTTTGTCGAAAATATGTATTGCAAAGAAGAATTTGTTGAATTTAATTTTTTCTTTTTATGTTGGCTGGATATCATGCCACAAGGTTTTTTAATAGAATGATGTGAACATTTCCCATCTCCCACACATTCTCCTCAAACTACATTTTTAAGCAGAACCACTTGCAACGCTCAAGTGATGGAGCAGACACAAACGGAAATGTAGTGGATATTGAAGTTGTTTCAAGTTAAATACTAAGACACTGTATATGCTTTATATGGGTTCTTTGTCAGTAATGTGTGTGTGTGTATTGTGTGAGACGAAATCAGGCTGGTGGAGGACCCTTACTGTGTCGGTGATGGTAATAGTTTGCCGGAGCCATGGGGGAGCTCCTCAGCGGGCATTTGTGAGCATATGTGTGTGTGTGTTTGTGTGCACGTATCAGCAGGAAAGGGTAGATCAAGCCCCACAGTGCATGTCCCAAAAGCCAAGTCATCAACCCTTTTAATCCAGCCCAGCAGGGGTGAGTTTCTGTTTTTGGCTGTGTGTGTGTTTGAAAAAGAACATCACCAGAACTGCTGCCATAAACTTGGTTATGTTAAACTCTGAGGCGAGGCAGAAATCTGCCCATAAATATGTCCAACCCGTCTACACATGAACAGGAATGTCGATAAATTCAGCTTCTCTACATGTCATGTTGGTTTTGTCAGTTTTTGTTTGAAGATATGTTCTGATGTGTCTTATCTACCACTCCCTCTCTCCCCATCCTTCTCTCTTCCCCTACAGGACGAATGTCATAGGATGAACACTGCTGGTGGGGTGTGTCTGTCTGTGCTGTCCTCTCTCCTGGCCCTGTTTGGGGTCCTGGCTGCCTTGTCTACCCTCGCTCTAGCTCCTCTCTCTGCCCTGGCGGAGGCTGCCTATGGGGCTGCCCACGGCGTCCCCAGCACCGGGGTGGAGGGGTCCCCCTCGCCCCTCTCTTCACCATGCTCCAGCCTTGTAGCTGGGGTGCTCTATGGCTCTTTCTCCCTAAGGGAGCTCTTTCCCTCCAGGGCACCGGGTTGTTCCTGGTCCCTGGAAAACCCTGATCCCACCAAGTACTCCCTCTACCTCCGCTTCACCCGTCAGCCTGCCATCTGCCGGACGCACTCCCCTATGCTTCTCTCTCTTGACCACCACCTAGCTAATCAAAGCTGTCCCCTCCCCTTACAGACAGCTGCTGCAAGGGATCAGGAAGTCATTGATCTCTGTGGCAGCCAATCCAACCCAGAGGGACAGTACTCCTTCCTACAGTTTGATAAGAACTTTGTTCAGATCTGTTTGACGAGACATCCAGCGGAGGACGAGCCTCAGGTATCCAAGGAATTGCTGGAGCTGAGACTGGTAGAGGTGTTACTCATCAACAACGAGAACTCCAGTCAGTTTACCTGTGGCGTGCTCTGTCGATGGTTCGAGGAGTGTTTACGCACTGGTCACAATGGAGGCCAGGAGGCTTCTGATGGAGATGGTTGTGGGATGACACAGACGGGATGTATCTGCCCAAACCACAACATCATGGCACCGCCTATTCCGTCGATCCCGGAGACGCCCCACAGTTTCAGTAATGGCTCTTTCGTTCCTGATGACTGCTGCGTCACTGAGCTGCATTCCAATGAAGCGATTGCCATAGCGCCCAGAGATGTTCGTCAAGGTAGGAACATTTCTAACAAGGACATGAACACTGTAAAAACTAGGGAAAGTAAAACATTTATTTAACAATTTTCAAACTATTTTGTAGATTTATTGATGTTTTTTTAATGATGAATATAGAATCAATTCATATTCAAATGCTTATTACACGTTACCTGTTTCTGTAAATACAGATACAAGTTTTCATTCATTGATTTTTGGGTTGCTGGGAAAATGATGAATAAAGATTCTTACAATGATGGATCTACTTGGTTTCAGGACATATAACAACTATATTAATATTTGTTCAGGGTGCTATGAAAACACATTGCTCCATAATTCCTATCAATGACTAATGGCCATTTCACTTTAACACTACGTGACATCATTCACCCATTCATACACTGATGGGAAAAGCCACCTGCCCATCAAGACTTACTAACATTCACACGCCATAGGCACAGCTACGGGAGCAGTTTTGGGGTTAAGTGTCGTGCCCAAGGATACATCGGCATGGTGTAGCAGAGCCAGGGATCGAACCGCCGATCCTCTGATTGAAGGACGACCCCGCTCAACAATGAGCCACAGTCGCCCACACAGTAGCAAAGGGCAAACAAGTTTTCCTTGTTAAATTGGATTTTGATACAAGCTCAGGGAGGTCCCATACCTCTGCTTGAGAGAGAATTTATTATTTGAATTTTGTTTGTTGGCCTGTAATTAAAAAATGAAGAGGTTCAAAGGAGCCCTTTAAACCTTCCATCAAAAGATTTGTAAATGGCTGTCATAAATTCATGCTTCTGATCTATATTTTAGCGATTCCCCCATGTGGCTAACAGGTGTGGCTCCTATGACTGCAGTTACCATGCTACACGTGTGAGTGAAACCATCTGTTGACAATGTTAGGACACGATCTGATTTGACACCCAGGCACACACACACGTGCATGGCCATTCATACTTCAATGAATTGAACATAAAGCCGACAATCCCTCCACACACATAACACATGGGAATATGAATGCATGGGTGCATCTGTGCTCATGCCTGAAAGCCAGATAAGCGTTTTATCCACACAGAAATGGACAAGTGCTTGTATAAACCTCTAACGTTCATTTTACTTCACTTATGCCACCAAAATAAATAGTTATATGTAATTAATATAATTGATGTGTTAGTGATTGTAAATATAGAGAAATATGTAGTTTATCTACACAAAATGACATGATCATTTTCCTGTGGGTGCATTATAGGCATGTTAGCAAAGTGAAAAGCACCAATTAGTATCCAGTTATTCTTATTGCAAGCCTTTTACAACACACTTTGCACACATACTGAGAGCTCTAGGGAGTCTTACGTTGCTGAAGGGAAGGTTATCATTCTGTGGATTCCATCAGTGGGGATGATTTTATCATCTAAACGACTCAGAGAGGGAGAATGGGAAGGACAGAGGAAGCGACTCAGTGCATGAGGACTGATGCACTTTTGCTTGAGACAAAAGCAAAGTGGATAACGGTGCTCGTTACATGTATGCCAAGTGTCGGGGTATTACTTAACTTAAGCCAGTGGCCGGTTGCATTGGAGGTGTGTTGGTTTCCCCGCGTCTCACCTCAAAGACACGGATATTGCGTACATATTGGTTAACGACTGGTCACTCTGTAATCACTCACCACTCATCAAGCCTACTGTGATGTGCAGACGGGCCTTGATAAGGAGATAGCCTGAAAAAGTGTGGGCAAGCCTTTGAGGGCAACATTTTCTTCCAAACAATTCCCAGATGTCCTAATTACCCTGAAATAGCAGGAAAGCTGTCAACCCGACATTGCGCTGTCACAGTGAGAGCCATGCTGTTGTCTCTATCCTTCTCCGGTCCCGTTTGTCTATCCACTCAAAGACGAACATTAACGCTCTCTCTGATTCAGACTCTTTAAAATCCAAACTTAAATTCTTACTTAGACTCTCCCGTTCTCCATTTCTGAATGTTTTTCTCACGTTTGGAGTCTTGCTGCTTTTTATTATCAATGCAGAAAGAAGAACATTTTACTTTTCCACTTCCAGAACAAAGCGCACTTGTGATTGAGATGTATATGCCACAGTTTTTTAATTATGAATCTTCTCAGATTCAGATTAGCAAATAGATCATATTTTATCAAAGGGGGTCCCTGTTGTTGACGGTCGTAGCCCACAACCGATGAATCATTAAGTACATGGAGAATGTGACCAAATATCAGAGTCCTGTGGGTTGATTCCTGTAAAATCTCTGTAAGTGCGTGTGCATGTGCGTGTGTGGGTGTGTGTGTGTGTGTGGGTGTGTGTGGGGGGGTGTAAATGGGTGAATGAGAGGCAAATTGTAAAGAGCTTTGGATGAAAGCGCTATATCTTCCTATTGTTATTCTGGCTGTGATGAATAAGAGTCTGTTATACTGACTGACCTTCACTAAGCTCATTGTATGATGTCTGTATCGACAAAAACCTCAGCAATGCCTGAAGCTGAGTTTTTGGTTATTGTTGAGAATACATTATGTTTATTATGGGTATGACAGGTACACAGACTGAATTACACTTTGCGTTAGGTTACATATCTTCATTAAAAAATGTGCCCCGTAGAGTTTGGGCTGTGGATTTTAGAGGTCCTGGATCTTTGTCCGTCAAATCTGTAAATGCATTACTACATGACACTTGGCATATTTGAACCACAAATATGTAAAACAGAGTCAAACAAATATTGCCTCATTACCATATAAATTGGGTATTAAAGGGACAATGCAAACAGAATTATGCCATACAATAAGTTTGCTATTTATATAGTGCACCAATATTTGTATTTACTTGGTGAATGTATCTTTTCCTGCTTTGATTGAGAAAAGGCACCACACACACACACACACACACACACACACACACACACACACACACACACACACACACACACACACATATGTGTCCATGTGTGTGTCTTTACAGCACAATTAAATAACCTCTAAAGCAAAACTCTGAGGACAAGGTGCCGATTTGCCTCCATTTCGCAATATGATGCATGCATAGACCAGTATGTAGGCCAACACGCACCACATTCATACACTAGAGTCTTATGGACAACTTCTTCAAATGTTTTTTTAACTTTCTAACTGCTCATGATGCAAGTCATAGAAACCATCGATATTATTCTGCACACACACACATACACACAAACACACATACACAGACATATTCAGTGGTTGACCTATTGAGACATTGTCTGACTAAATGTCAGGCCTGCTAGCAAGAAAAAAAATAAAAACTCCAGATCTGGTTCTGTCAACCAACAACCCCAACACAGACACATTTCATAACTGACATGCCACTGTGTATCACCTTATAATTGTATTCTCCTCACCATGGTAACATATTTGTTGTATCGATCTCTGCGCTACCCTTCCCTGCCTCTACCTTTTCTTTTTTTTCCAGCCCAAATGATCCATTAACATCAAATTCAGCTGCTGGTGGTTCTGAACCATATTAATTTGTTTCGGAGAATAAAGACTGTTTGTGGACATGCCGGAAGTATTTTTAACTGAACAAAATGTTCCTAGGCAGCTGCCAAGTGGCCGGGCCGGCACGGCGAACTGTGGTTGTATAAGGGAAGCTACAAGGTGTTAATGTTGTCATGGCGTCAGACTTGAAAGGCAGTCTCAAAGCATTCACAAACCCCTTTCAGAGGCTGGATGATTAGGAAGCTGTAAATATGTCAGTCGAGCCTGCTTTCTACATTCACCAGTGCACACACAGGTTTAATCTGAGGTACAAACAATACAGAACTTATGTTGTCCTTATTCCTCTCGTTCTTTATCACTGTCTATGCTGACTACTGAACCACGACAAGCAGCTCTGTGCTGCCAGGGATGGAGCCGGTATGCTTTTCAAAAGCAAATTAATCTGATTATAAACAAAAGCACGGGTTAATCTCACTTTAATGGTTTGCATCAGATAATATGCACAATAGTGAAAGATTTATAGGGCACCTGAAAAATGTATTTGTACAGGTGTTTATAGAACAGCCAAGAGAGGAGCTATCGAAACGAGACTGTCAATTGATACGCATGTCGATAGCTCGTTCCAACACTTTGGTCAAGGCTAAAATGTCAGGACTATGGGACTGATGTCACATTTAATGATCGCCTGATATTAACGAGGGCCATTATGAAGTTTAAAAAAATATGTTTACAATACTTACTACAGATACCAGCATAACCAATGGCATTCCAATCAGCCTCATCTGTTGTTTATATTGTGTGGTAATTAGCAAATGTAATCATGCTAACTTGATACGCACCTTTTTATTTGCTTACGTTAACCCCAGCCAGACAGAGGTGACATCCCTACATAGCAGAGACCCAGGACTGAATATAACCAAACTAGCGTATTCATGGTTCACCAAAGCTGGGTCCAAAATCGGTCCCTTGAGCTTTCTATATATTCTATATTCCACAAAAGCTCCAGAGGGACAAATTTTCATCGCCTGTGACACATTTCAGAAGGTCAGAACGACATGTGACTTTTATAGAGCTAATTGGAAGATTTCCAATGTAGTTATACAGAATGACTGGATGAAGGTCTGTATGTGTGTGATCCTTCGACGTGTTGAAAATAAATGTGCTGCCGCCTGCATGTCCGCCATCCAGAACACTGCTAGCGCAGCGGTGGATATGTCACCGTGATGGATGCTTCCCGGCCCTCTTTTCCCTGGTGATTGTGATCCACAGGGCAGAAGGGTTTAGAGCTATGGGAAGAACGTCCCTATTGCGTCACCTCATCACTTCCACTTCCTTCATCAGTAGCTCACCCCGTGATAAAATTGCACTGAGATACCGGATTTATCTTTTATTACATCACATGTCATTTAGCAGACGCTTTTATCAAAAGTGACTTACCTTAAGTGCATTTCAACCTAGAGTACAAACTAAGAACAACAAAAATACAGAAAGTAACATTTCCTCAACATAACCAAACTACAAATGTACCATAACAAGAGCCATTCAAGTGCCACTGAAGTGCTAATTTGTGTTTAATCCAGATATAGTCTGAAAAGGTGCGTTTTCAGTTTCCGGGGGAAGCTGTAGGTATCTTATGGTGTTATTATAGGTTTCCTCATGGTATCAGCTGTAAATGGTTACAATTTGTACGTGTTGCATTAGTCCAAGGAATATCTTTACATAAGACAGTGACACCATGTTATTAATCATTCATCAATCATTCATAATTAAATTATACCATACTCTGTGAGTTGTCTCATCCATCATGCTGTACTAGCCACCGAGCTGTCCTTAAAAATAATTATTTGGCTTGGATATGTTATATTGCGGCTGGAAGTAGAAGCTTCACTCTAAAGATGGCTCTTCGTTGGTATATTTTCAGTCTTCAGTTTTCATCTTATCCCGGTTTATGGTGTTATGATTTGCTATATTCCACTGTAAGAGTACCAGCATTGTTAGTACGTAACTAGCGCATTCTAAAAATGGTTTTAATTATCTCAATAATAACTAACCAGGTTAAGCTACCTCTTGCTCGCTTGAGATGGTGACAATGGCTTTTTTAAGTGGACAGATGAGGGAACCCACACTGCACGGGAAGAACATGTAAACAAGCAAACTGGGGAATCAAACCCCGGTGTTCCTGTAAGGTGACAGTGCTCTCCACCACACCACCCAGCAGACCCACTATGCATTTCTAGGATGATTACCCTGGTGTCGCTTGGGATTATCTTTAGCTAGATATGATTAGATAGATGGTGTGGATTTTTTTTGTTTAAGGTTAAATTAAAAAAGAATGGAGAGATACAATGATGGAAAGGAGGAGAAGGGGTGGGGGGGGGATCTAGAGAGGACTGGGATTTGGCTGATACTCTTGGGACCATATCACCATTGCATTGAGCAGGAGCCAGATGTCCATCACTTCACACACACACACACGCACACACACACACACACACACACACACACACACACACACACACACACACACACACATAGACACAGACACACAGAAGCTCATCCTTTCCGCATGGAATACTATCTGCTTCCCTGGTAATTAGAGCAGAGAGGTGTGTGTGTGTGTGTGTGTGTGTGTGTGTGTGTGTGTGTGTGTGTGTGTGTGTGTGTCTTTAGCAGCATGGGCGAGAGATGTGTTTATTTTCACACTGTGCTGGCGTGAAGCACATACAGGTTTTTTAATACCCTACAACTTCACCAAACACACAACATAGGCACGCACGGGTGGAAATGCACAAATGCCCCTGTTGTTGATAATGGGTGCAGTAGCATGCAGTGCAATACAGTAGCTGTGGTTTTCCCTAAATGGATGAAGTCAAACAGCGAGTGTGGATGAGTGAACTATCTGCTCAGGGTTGCAACAGGATTAGTATTCTGTGCTCATGAGCTATGGCTCTCTCTCTTTTCCTACGAGCACTGAGCCCCTTTATGCTCCTGCAAAAGCCCTTACACACACACACACACATACACACTTCATGGACATACACTTCTTGCCATTTATATCCATTCCTGTTTTCTCAGCAGATCTCTGCAGATCAGATTGCTATACATTACACTGCCTGACCTTGGCAATATTTCAGAAAAAACTCTACATAAGCCAACTTCCTATTGATGCTATTAAACATGTCATGTAAATCAAAGTAAGGAAAAGTTACAGTGTGAACCTACCAGGAAATAGACGTATCTGTCCTGCTGCATCATGAACTGGCATCACCTCACTAGAAATGTTTTATAATTTTATGTGTAGATTTGCAGTTTTGGCATTCAACAAGTTTGGATCAACATATATATATATATATATATATATATATATATATATATATATATATATATATATATATATATATATATATATATATAAACAAGAGATATCAAGCTGCTCTATACCTTCACATTCTAAATTGTATTGCCTTCATATTCTATTGAAAGACAAAGTAGGACATTATGTAGTATGGCACAATGTCTTTATCCATAGCACATTACAGCAATAATGAAATTCAAAGTAGTTAACATAAGAAAACGAGACAAAGTTCAGAAGAATACAACAGAAAAGGATTTCAAAACATTAAAGAGCCAAAAGAACCGAAAATGAAAGTGTGCAATACTCCAGTACAAAATATCTAACAGTCCAAACATAATTGGAATATTAAAACATGCTCCACTTTAATAAAACACATAATATAATTGAACAATATTTCATAATATTATTACAAAACGTCTAAATAAAGTCACTTGAATGATTCATAGACTGTGAATAAAGACTCCAGAAACAACCTCTGAGTTACACCGAGTGCATGTCAAATATATTTTCTCCAAGTTAAGCTAACATCAATATGATTGACAGCAGGAGAGAAATATTGGAGAATTATAGTTACGAGCATGCAACTACTCCAGAACAGAGCACAGGATACGCCTTTTTCCGATCCTAGAAGATTTAACTGGTAGGACCAGGGCTAAAGGTTAGCTCTGAATTAGGTCCATCACTCTGTCTCCACCTCATAAAAGTTGTATGATGTTAAGAGGCGAGCAGCAGCGAAGACTGAATAGATTCGTGAGCAGGATATTTTAGATTGAGAGCGGAAGTTTGAACCGACATGTGAGCAAGTAAAATGAAGTGAAGAGAAGAAGACGTGGTAGAGGCACCAGCGGCCCAAATTAGCTAACCTCTAGAGATCACCCCAACCTCATGTGGATACCTGTCGTGGGAGACTGTGTGTGTGTGTGTGTGTGTGTGTGTGTGTGTGTGTGTGTGTGTGTGTGTGTGTGTGTGTGTTGGAGAGTGTATAAGGGTGTATTACGTGTGTGTGAAAGAATGGATGACAAAAAGCCTCAGAGCTAGAGACGGTCTCAGTAGGCTCATGCAGCACTAGAGTGGTCGTAGAGCAATTCGATGATAATGGAGTACAGAGTTGTATTACCACTCGCTACACTGCACACACATGCACATGCATGCACAAACACACACACACACACACACGCGCACACTCTCTGGCCCAGTGACTCCTAGTCAAGCTCCAGTGGCTTCATGTCATCGATTAACTGCAGAAAATAGACAGGCATCCTATAGTGCACCTGTGCCCACGGCAATACTCATATGATGTAAATCCCTGTAGGCTCCGGTTTCCGTGTGTGTGTGTGTGTGTGTGTGTGTGTGTGTGTGTGTGTATGGGTGTAGCTGTGTGTGTAGGTGTGTGTGTGCATGCGTTTGCTGAAGTTCCGATTATGTGATAATTTTAGAAATATTGCAATGTCAAACTCCAAGCATGCAAATCTCTATGACAGGTTTGACAATGTGAGTGAATATCGGTCATTGTGGTTTTATCAAAGAATGAAATATGTCTATGCGACGCTGCACGCTGATTTTAAAACACAAACCCCTGTATTGTTGCTTTGGCAGTGACATATGTTAACAAAGCAATGGCATGCAGTGTGAAGCAAGGCTTTTGATTTAGAAAACCATTTCTGAGAAGTGAGTGACGGTCCAACTGTCTGAAAATATATTTTTGTTTCACGGCTTGGCGGAAGCAAACTGCTGTGCTCTGCAGTGTAATTATTGCGTTGGTCTGTGACTGGAAAACAAGCCACAAACTAGGAGCCAACAGCTGAATTGAAACGGAGAGAAATCCATTGAGGTTCTCATCAAAAGTATTATAGTAAGGATCTGATTAAGTCTCTGCAAACATATTTATTTGGTTTGATGAATTGGAGAAATATTATATATTTGTTCTTCTTTCTGCTATTTTGGGTGCTTGAAGCCGTTATCGTGACAGCACGAAAAGACGCATCAAAATCGAAGGGGCCGTAAAACGCTTATAGTAACTGCACGCTTATGAAGGATTAGTTAAGTATGAGTATACATTTAATTTATCATTTATAAAGCATTGTTCCACACTTTATAAATGATGGATTGACCCTTTGTAAATGAATTGTTATTTCATGCTTCATAGCTTGCAGTTATAATAAAGTGTTACCGAGCCACAGGACCAGAGAGAGACTTCTCTCGGCCACTGCTTCCTCCAACATGACCAAATATCACAGAGACAAACACAAATACACGGTAACACATTATAATAACTGTACGCTGTGAAGCATTAAATAACACTTAGTTTACAAAAGGTGAATCCATCATTAATGAAATGTGTGCTCATACTTAACTAATGCCTCATAGGGTGCAGTTATTATAAAGTGTTACCAAACTCTTTTCCCATAGCCATTGCAATAGAGGAGAATGCCTTTCACTGTCTTTGGAAAATGATTAGGAAACATGGAGGCCATGTTATGGTGGTAACTTTTTTATATCTGTTATTTATTCATTCTCTATTCAAACTCTGTGCACACCGATTTGGAACGATGTTTGCATGGTTTTTCGACGGAGGCAGACATGATTTGTGGCTGAGAAGACAGAGACAGCTCCAGAAAAAGAAGCCGAAAAAATGAGCTTGTCCCCCCCGGGGCTCGTGTTTTCCTCACTGTAATAGTTACAGGTAGTTATCGGCTCCACCTCCGATCAGCAGATCAGCTGTGTTTCGCCCTGGTTTAAAGAGCTGTTTGTTTAAAAGACATGAAAGAATAACCGCACTGTGATGCTCCGTGTGATGCAGACTTTCTTTGTTGCGAGCTCATCCATTTATGAAGATAGAGAAAACAATAGAGGGAATCGAGATATAAAGATAGTAATATTGAACGTTTTCCAAAGAAATGCAAGCTACTATTTAAATGCATCTATGCATGGAGTCAACAACTAGCTACCTGAGCCCACAGTGGTTCGCTCGGCGATGCGTCTGTGTGAGCATGCACATCATAAAGCGTGCGTGTGCATCTCTGGCAATATGTGCGCTTTCAGGCGTGGGAGCAAGATGATCTAACTTACCGAGCCATTGGGAAGATTTGCGGCGGTAGTATAATTACCTCTTGGTACAGTGATCTAGTATGCATGGACCTGTCGCCTCTGAGGTGGAATGCTCCTGAAAGTGCCTGTAGCCGTTGACAACCAGTGGTTATCTAATGCTTCTCTGAAGATGCTGTAGGTGCTGTAGGTGCTGAAGATGCGGCTTCCATCTATTTGCAGGAGAGCGCTGATGGTATTGTCGCCAGGAGAGACATTCTATGATAGACAATACAGGTGTATATATACCTACAACTGAGGGATATGACATTATGGAAATGCTTCTTTTTTTTTCACATCACATTATCAAGACGAGATGAATTTCTATGATTTTGCTTCAATGCATTTGAGTTCAATGCGTATGCCTTTATGTTAATGACATTCTGAGCTCTCTTTGTGGGAACATACAAGGTTGATGCATCATACAGCCACGCTCACTTTGTGGCTGTTACGCGGACCTCCTCTTTACCTGTAAAATGTCCTTCAAGATAAGTGTCACAGTGACACTCTTCGCCCTGCAATGACTCCTCTGGGGAACTCATTTGTGTTCATGTGGCTTGACGCGAGGAAAATCTGTAAGCCAGACTCCACCTTACACAATAGACAACGTTGTTTATCCTAATACAGAAAGGGAAGGTTTCTACAAACACACACACACACACACACACGTTCCAACATACACAAAAATACACATTCAGAGATTTGGTGACTCGTGGAAGACACCCAGATACGATTTTTATTTTGTTTTTCACATATTGTAGAGACATGCTTATTAGTATTTCACCCCCTGCCATGAAGTATGAACATATTTGGTTCTTTGATGTCGTCTGGGTCAGTCACATATTCATCGTACAAGCAGCTGTACTCAATACAAACATCCAAACACACGCCACAGCAGAGCATGACGAGTGTGCCTGTGCATGCATTACGCCTCCTGTGTGTGTGCTCACAGTACGTACTTGTGTGTTTGGGAATGTTTTGTGAAGAGTGTATCATACATTGTGTAGAGTTCCTTCCAATAAAATGGAATAAAATTCCTCCTGAGGCTGGGTCTGACCTGATCATGTATACACCAGTTTAAACAACATTACAAATTTGCTCAGAGTGCTTACAATCTGTACAAACCAGGATGGACAGATGCAATAGATGTCATGTGTACAGAAGGACATATTTATCAATAGTTCATATTTAGGCATATTCAGCAGGGCAGTGGCAGGTCCATCAGCAGGAAGTCAGAAGGACAAAGCCTCCTGAGGCTGGGTCTGACCTGATCATGTATACACACATAAACAAACACATACACACTAACATTGGCTTGCACAGAAATGCTTGCACAGACTATTAAGCAAAAAAATAAATGCAAAAATATATCCGCCCCCAACACAACATCTAAGACTAAATATGTAACAATGACATTTTAGTGACAGTTGCTCATGCCCTTGCTCAGTCAAAGTTACTTTAAAAAAGTGGCACTGGCTTCTTTCTCACTCGCTCTGCCTCCCACTCTCTTTTTGTCAGTGTGCATTAGCATCACCAGCCGGTGTGTGGCAATTAAATATATCCCTGGGCAATGAGGCCCTATTTAGAAATCATTACAAGACAAGGAAATCTTGCCCCGCAAGTTAAGCAAAAACACAATGGAAACTGAGTGTGTAAGAAACAAGAGGGTGAAGCTAGTTTCACTGCAGTAAATGGAAGTCCCTACTTGGCAATTTCACAATAATAAAAAAGCACATTGGCAGTAATAGCATGAGAAAAGTATATGTTAAATTCTCTCTTTTATTTTGTATTTTTCTAAATGATCAAAAACAGAGGTCCTCATGTTGTTGGTGATCGTCCACTGTTGCGAATATAGAACTGTATGTGTGTCTTTTGGAGACGCGTCTCCTCAGACCGTCTCCAACAGGGCTTTGTACCTCCCCTCTCTCCTTTCATCCCCCCCTCCTTCCATGCATGCTGCCTATAGATGATCTTATCTGCATAGGAGTCTAATGGACAGCAGGGAAACACCATAGTCACCCACACATTTTTGTGAGAGAGAGGGAGGAAGAGATGGAGATTGATTAGCTTAAGAAGAGCTCAAACGAGTTTTACTAACTTATGTCCTTGACCGTAAGCATGTGTGTGCCATTGTTTCCATTTAGAATATGTGGTATTAGTGACCTCTCACAGGCAGACATATTTGTTGTCAAATTATTGTATTAGTGACAAAAGAAGACAATGAAAAGGTCTTCACAGTGTCTCAGAGAAACTCTTTTAAAATTACAGATAAACATGCTATGCATAATTGTGAGATCAACTTTGAATAATAAGCCTATTACTATTTTTTATTTCATTAGTGCGACCCTTAGTGTTTCATGGTCTATTCACAAATTATACAGTAATCTGCATATCTATTGTGTTGATTGGAGGATTGAATTTAATCTCCAACAATTCTGCTCCCTCATGTTTCAGTGAGCAGAAGTGCACGCTATCATGCAAACAGAGAGAACTTTCACCTCATAAATACAGCAAAGATTGAGATGGAATGAAGGGTACCAACAAACCGTAAATCTTGCTACTACACTGACTAGGAATATTATTAAAGTTTATGATGCATGTGAAGCCTTAAACTCATAAATAAGGGGGTCAAATATCAGCTTTCTTTTTTTGTTCTGTAGGGACATGAAGCGAGGTTTGCTTCCTTGGTCTTGCAGAAAATAAATGTGCTTTGGATTCATCGACACATTGGCTGCTATAAGCCTACTGTCACACTACAGCAGTTACCCATGGCGGATTTAAGACCCCGGGAAGAATAAATACTCTTAGCCCCTATCTCAGTCTCATTCCCTTTTTCTGTCGCGCCATGCTGAAAGTACTTTTATGCCATGTGGCCAAGTCTCCCTCAAATGTCAAGTGGAAGTGGAGCTGGATACATATTTTTGGAATGCAAATGTTGTTAAAGTTCTTAAACGGGAGCATCTACATGGCCGCCAGTCCCTCTAATGTGCACCTCTAATTTCTTGTTGATGGCAACACGCTTGGCACCGAGCCAAAGCCCCTCGCTGCCATCTCTGTCTCTTGTACACAGCTGCCTTGAAATTGCATTTCGTTCATATGATGGTAAAATATGCAGAGGAAAATAGCTGGCAAAACTGTCCATATAGTCCCCATAAACTGATATTGAAATCCATAACACACACACACACACACGCACACACACATACCCGTGGAATGAGAGCTGACACCCTCAAGGGCACAATGGAATGAATGACAGCAGCATCCGCATGTGTCCATCCTTAGAGCCAAAACAATCTGCTCAAACACTGGCCGATATGCACGCACCGTGCGCACAATGCCCCGTGTACACACAAACACACACACAGCTCCCAGACGGATGCTGTGGTTTGGGCGTCGGTATCGATCGGCTCTCGTCAGCATGTCCTCAATAACAAGCGCTGTCCCCGAAAGCGCTGCAGCCAGCCTGTCAGGAGATTGACACAGAAAAATAGGAAAGAGAGAGAGTCTGTGTGTGTGTGTGGGGGGGGGGGTTATAATGAACTGGTAGGCGAAATCTACTGCTAGTGATCAACCACCTATCGAGCAACAAGCGGTGCTGCATGGAGAATGTCTTCGCCCACACTGCATTGCCACGAGGCAGAGCATCCTAATTTGTTCCAGACTTTTTACTGTTTTATTTCTCCTCTGCAAAGCCCGGCTGAAGATTAGAAGCAAGGGCACAGTGGCTGGAACCAAAGCACATGCCTGATGATAATGATGAAGTATCTAGCCACCCGGTTAACGAGAGCCCAGATCTGCCCAGGGTCTGCCTGCTATGCAAATTTCCCTCAGACCAGCAATGAATCAAAGGCGTAGCAAACCAATGTTTCTCTTCGCAGCACTTTAGCAAAGCCATCATTCACAAAGCGCACGGCAAAGGCACACTCTAGGTGGAACGCTGAAAAACAATAGCTTATGCTTATTTGAGCTGATTGAATCCATGCATAGGCGTTTCTCTGCGCATGTGTGACACTTCAGAGCGCGATGGCCTCTAACATTGAGTTGACGATAACAAGGCTCCAGAGACAAATTCCTCTTAGTTGAAGTTTTTGGCAGAGAAACACAGCGACATAAGATTCATCTTTTCTCTCTCTCGCTGTCTGACCTCACAGCACGCCTTTCTTCCCGCGGCAGAGAGTTTGAATGCTCAAGAAATATGTTGCATCTTCGTTACCGAGATAAATAGATGGAGGCAGGGGTGCATGCGCAGATGAACCCAAATACACAGGCCTTCTCAAGTAATTGTGTATCCTTCTTCCCTCTTTTTCTGCCTCTGCCTCTCTCTTTCCGTCCTCTCATTATCGTGTTGCTCTGCCAGGCCCGTAGGTTTACCTCTGGGGTGTTGAACGGGCAGAAGTAACAGTATGACAGTAATTTGCTGAAATGGAAGGTTAGACGGACTCACTTTGTCTTCTAAAAGGTGTCATGAAGGCCAACCAGAAGACCTTTTACACCACAATTAATCATGTAACACATGTAGAGAAGTTGTAACTTTTTTTTAACCTGGATTGATGCCATAATTGGACGTTTGAACATGGATATGGCTTATGAAGCAAATGCACACTTTACATCCGTACATTTATAATTGTGTAGACAACAAGCAGCTATTCACATGTACTCGCATGACATACAAGCGCACACACAAACAGACAGTGTCAGGCTTTTAAGTCTTTGTCAGATTAATAGCCACTTTCTCTTTCGTCGATAATTGCTTCGAGGAGCTCCCTTAAGGCTGTAGGATGTGTGTATGTGTGGGTGTGGATGTGTGTGAGTGGGTGTCTTTCTACATAACCTTATTTTATTATTTTATGAAATAATAAACTAGAGGAACAGCTTTGTTTTTTATTATATATTTATTCTTGTGCACCTTTCACCAAGTTGAATTCCTTGTATGTGTAACGTACTTGACGATGGAAAGTTCCGATTCTGATGCCGACATTTTTTGTTTAAATGGGCAATGAGTAAAAAAGAAAATGTCAATACTCTACGCTTATCCACACACTTGCAACCTCTTACAGTTTATAATATAGATGCCCGTTAGTAAAGAAAACTTTGATCCCGATGCTAAAATGCAGTAGTGGGAAGAACGTTTGCAGTAAAGGAGTTTCTGCCATTCACAACCACAGCATGCTTGTCCATTCCTTGGGCCGCTGCGGGTCGTGACACCACAGAGCTGAGGGGTCAGGGTGTAGGTTTCGAAGCTCGTGGCTTAGTCCTGATGCTATGTGGGTTAGAGAATATAAGACTGGGAAACACTGGAGCTGCTCTGAACCAACCCCCCCCCCCACCACCACCACCACTTCTGCCCCAGGGAGAGTTAGAGCTCTAGCTTGCTTCTCTGCTCGTGAACCCTGGCTGTTTAAACAAGCCCCAGTGGTACTCATTACCCTTTCCCTGGGCACACTCATGCACACACACACATGCAGGCGCACACACTCGGCAACGTGCAGCAGCACTCGCAGAGGAAAAGAATCTCTTACACGCACACAGCTGTTGTCTTTGATGAAGTATAGCAGAGCGGGACGCCGTGGTATTTTGCTCGGACAGCTGTCCCGTCCCCTATCAACCACTTGGTTTAAGGGGTCGTTACCATGGTAATGATGCTTGGACTGCCGATGGGGTTGACACACCAACACTCCAGAAAGAAATTCCTTTTGAAGAACCCGTCACATTCCCATTGATAAAAGAAAAATATCTTAATTGCCCTTATTCAGCCATGTTAATTGCACATGATGATTTCAGGCAGCAGCCCTTGAGTGTGTTTACTCCATGCCAGCATTATTGCAGTACGTACGCTCACTATGTTGTGTCCATCAGTACAGCTGTTTGAGCTCTGTCCATCCTCCACCGCCCTCCGTGTCCAAAGTGTCCAGTCACTTCGGTGAGCTTTTTTCTTTCTGTCAATAGTCTTCCTCATGTTCTAATATGTGGAATATATTGATCCCCATATCAGCAACATACACACACTGCCACACATGTATAGACAACTCTCCTGGGGGGGAGAGGGAAGGCATCGGATGTGAGTGGTCTCCTCTTCGATCTCATTTTTTTTGTTCCACTTTTAGCAACGTTTTTTGGGGATTAGATACTATGTTACCAGTGTTATATTTCCTGTAACGATGTGTGTTTGTATGAGGGTTTGTGTCTCTGCCTATTGGTGTGTGTGATTGTGCATTGTGTGACGCATTCAAGTGAATTTGCGTTCGCTGGTTTGAGTGAGACAATGAAATAAGGCAACAGTGGTCTGTACATGTTTGTAGATTTGGCAACCTAAGAAGCTCTCTAAAGAAACACGTGATTGAAATGTTTCTCTCTGTGCCCCCAAACACAAGCTTGATAATACTTTTCATCACATTCTCTATTTGCCTTTAGCAATAACTTGAAGCGGCTTCGGTTCAACTTGGGCATAAAAAAAAAGATCATTGTCAGTTTCAGGATGTCTTTGGCTCTAAGATGTGTTGTTTCTCTCTGGCTTCAACATTCCTGAAGGAATTCTGCAGCTGTCAGAACAGAAAGCTTCTGTCTTCCTTGTGGCAAGGGAAGCTCAGTGTTCTACGTCGCTTAATGATGTGTGATGTTTCCAAGATGTCACGGACATGAATGACCTTCCGTGGCAGAGCCTTGCACAGACCTCCCCTGGTCATGGCTTGCTCCCCATCAGAAGTGAGTCCTTGCCCTCTGGGGTGTCAACCAGAAACCTATCATGTGGCAAAGTTAATCAATAGGCGTATCGGCTGGAAGTAATCAAGTAATTAATCAGCGGGACTTTCAGCTGACGCAGGAACTTTCAACAAACGACTTATGAATACTGAAAGAGAGGGAACGCACAGGGAAAGCATATAGAAGAACACATTGGAAGAGTTCAATTGAAAGCCAGTGAAAAACAAATATTCTCAGCACAAACGTAATTGTGAATATAAGGTTATGAGTAAAAGAAACAGTATCAGGGCAACACTATACACAAAATATTAAGTATAAACAAAGGGGAAAACTAGGACTTCCTATCAATATGACAAACCCACAGAAGCAGATAACTTGTTTCTTCATCCAAGATGAGAAGCATACTGTAACAGCTCACGTGTCATGCTCACGCTTACATCAGGGCGCACACACTCATCTGTCAATCATAGGTTCAAGATGGATGTCAGAGTGGGCGAAAGGAAAAGCACCAGAATGCAGCGTAATGAGAGAGGCAGAATCATATCTCCATGAGCTTGTAGTGAGAATTTCCATGGATGATGCAATGTGTTGATGGCGTGCATTAGCCAAATTGTTTGTGTCGCACACTCATCAGAATTCACAAATGAGTGTCACAACGTATATATTCTCCTATTCGCCGATATATATCTCCAATTACCAGTTTGCCATAGAAGGGAATTATGTTCAAGCATTTGTTTTTGTTGGAAATCGAGTGATAGCAGAGTAGTTTCACTTCATCTTCTCACCTCATTTTATTTACATTAAACATTAAATCCATCATTATAATCTCTTTAACACAGGCTGTGTCGGTGTACTTTGAAGCTGAGTATTCTGTAGGGTTTTATCTCCATTTATTTATTTAGTTTACTATTCTATCCTTCCAAAAGCAATACTATCTTCACACACATCGCACTAAAACCACAGTCAGTACAGACTTGACAGGGTATCAAACTGCTTGGTATGTGCTTACATTTGTCAACTAAATTAAATACTTGTTTAGTTTTGCAGTTAAATGTGATATTATTCAGAGCAGTCTCCATTTTGATTAGGAAATTTAGAAAAATATATTTAAGGCAATTGTATCCGTGCCATCTGTTAAACGTGGATAAGACAGACGTATGGCAGTCCTATTGCAAAGATCCTTGTTGAAGGTTTTGAAAGTAGGACACAGCAAAGTAAGTAGAGGTAGATATACAGGAAGAGGTGAGGACAGGGCAGAGGAACTGATAATCCCACTCTGCGGTATTTTCATTTTTATTCCAAGGAATGACTGCTAAGTAGTCGGCAAGAGAAGAAGAAAGGTGATAGACGGGTGATAGGGTAAAGACGACAAGAAGTGGGTCAAAGGGCTGCTGAGTCATGAAAGTGAGAAGGAAAAGTACTGGATGTGTAGCAAGCAGGCGCAAGAGTGACTGAGAGTGAGAGAGGGACGCTGTGATTACGCTGGCACATTTATGCCTAGAAGGGACAGTGGTTTGATGGCTGAAGGTTTTTTTTTTTTTTTTTAAAGAAGAAGCAGGGAAGAGAAAAGGAAAGTGGAAATAGCAGACATATAAGCTTGAAACGGTAAATTCCATGAGAACTATTGTATTATTGCAATTTAGCACATTGTTTTTAATACCAGATGGATAAGGCCCTTTTGATTATTTTATTTCATTAGTGTAGTGCCTATAACCTGTCTTCTGACATGTGACGTTGCTGCTTGACACCTTCTCGCCAGAGAGTGTGCTTCCTGGGTGCTGAGCAATGCACCCGCCATGACATCATTGCATCACAAACCCAAATCACAGCTACTCCGAGTTAGTAAATGAAATAGGCGTACAGGCTGGTCCACAAGATTGGACTCTCAAAATATGACTATTAAAATGTGATGCATTTGTATTCCTTAAACTATCCAGCATGACATGTAAGGCTCCACCTTCATTAGGCATTCAATATAAGTAGATTGTGCTAATGATGTCTCTCTTTCACTCTTCACTTTAAGTAAACATTTAAATGCAGAACTTTCTGCGGTATCAAGAGTTTTAATAAGAATAGTTCTGATTCAAAGTTTAGAGTAATTCTTCTACCGCTGCCAATACCAACATTCCTATTTAGTGAAAAGTAAAGAAAGACAGAGTTTGACCCAAAACATGAAACCCGGCCAGGAAAACCACAGCCAGCTCAGGGTTGTGGTCTGAAACATCAGTTTGAAACACATAGCTGGGGAGTTGTTTGCTTTCACATGACATTATGAAGTGATTGAGTTGCGCCGGTCCTGTAGGTTATCTGCCTGTTTTTGTTGAATCCAGGGAAGTGAAGAAAAGTTTATATGTAACGTTTCCCAGCATTCATAAGCAAGCTGGGTCCAGCATCCAATGTGAATGGCGGTCAGTGAGCCAGTTGCCGTCTGCCTGCTGAGGATGACATGCTGGGCTGAGGAGGCCAGAAGCTCCGCCCCTGCTGCTGTGTGCTTGTTTATTCAAAGTTCATCAATATTGAACGGGCTGCGTGTCCAAGTTGCACCAAATGTTTTTAAAAGCACTCGGCGGGGTCCCCATCAATACCCCCGCCTTGTTCCGGTGTGTAAGCTCCTGGGTCTCGTTGTCTTGCGACACTGTACAATTCCGTCAGCAAGCACTCATGTGCCCATTTCACTTGGCAGATAGCACAAATCTGAGAGGATGCAGCACACTGTGTGCTTGTGAACAGTTGCCCAAAAGTCAAAGCTGCTGGAGAGGAAATGTATTATTGGTGGTGGAGGCAGTAACATTTCCCCAATACAGAGAACTGTAATTGTATGGTATCGTGATCACTTTTGGACAAAATAATGGGAGAAAAAAACAATTATTCCGTAAAAAGAACCTTCTCAAACAAACCAAGGCACATTTCACAATGTCAGATGGTAAAACAAATCGGATTTTAAAAAAAGTTTGGAGGAGCACATTTTTTTTAACGAATATATTATATAATCCATTTTAATTCAATCAAATCTTGCTAACATTTCTCCAGAGAATACAGTAGATGCCTTGTGCTATCTCTAGCAGTGGTTTATTTCTTCCCACATTCACACTGACACCAATACACACTCAATACATATGCACATGTGTGCTCACCCACACAGACTTTGCTTCCAGGACAGAGTCTTATGTTGATGATTCACGACAGGATCATTTAACTCAGCGTGGTGGTCTCACAATTAGAGGCATTAACATTCCCACAGCAACCTGGTAGCTGGTAGTTATTACATAGCATTTCTCCCTGGGAAAAACGCTCAACCCCTGCTGACCTCCATAGCTGAAATGAACTCTTTAGCATGGAGCTCGCTTCACGCTGCATGACTGCACTGCTCCCTCGATTAGCCTTGTGACCTGATTACTCTCACCTATTTATCCTGGCGGTCGTTCCGCACAACACCTTTTCTCTCCTTAGATTAAATTGGCTGGAACGTTGTGTAGCGGAGCAGGAGAAAGTAAGAATCAGCCGAGAGGCCCCATCTCCTGAAGGGATGAGGCCCTGGCAGTCCTCGAGCCCAGTAAAGGGGAAGATTGGTGTGTGTGTGTGTGTGTGTGTGTGTGTGTGTGTGTGTGTGTGTGTGTGTGTGTGTGTGTGTGTGTGTGTGTGTGTGTGTGTGTGTGTGTGTGTGTGTGTGTGTGTGTGTGTGTGTGTGTGTGTGTGTGTGTGTGTGTGTGTGTGTGTGTGTGTGTGTGTGTGTGTATGTGTGTTTTATACGTGTAGATTGCTGCACACATAAAGAGTGAAGAGTAAATACTTCTTTCACATGGAGTAAAAGGTTCATTCATAGGTATACTGGGTTAAAGGACACAAGGAGGAGGAAAGATAAATCATGGTGAGGATGGAGGAGTACGATTCTCATTACTAGTGCCAATAGTGGCAGGTATTATATTAAATTATAATACGGGTAGATGAAATCAAGCATTCTGATTGGTTGAGAGTGAGTCACGGGGTGTGGTTTAATGAGCCATAAAGCACTGTACGGCCTGTTTACATTTACCTTAAAGGGGAGCATTCCATATCAATGCGCACTAAAAATAACGTTAGCTTCTGCGCGACCATTTCAAATCTGAAAGCTCCCTTCAAAGCTACTCACCGAGCCACCCGCAAAGAGAGCAAGAGTGGTCGGAGGCGATGTCATCAGAGACATGAGAAACGTTTTCCACGGATGCACGATTAATGGAGATATCCAAATCAACATAAGTTAAACCTTAACAACAGCCGAATGTTAGTCTATCGAGTCCCAAGTCGCTCGTAACTATAGTTTAGTAAACAGCATGTATATCTAACATATACCCAGTGCCTACAAAACATTTAATAAATATTATTTTATTGAAAGTGTCCCATTGTCATTGTTGTTATTTTAAAGGTAACCTTTATAAAATGAGCAATTTGAATTGAGATGTTGTGAGAACTAGCTAACTATCTACCCTCCTTTAGCTAGGCTAACAAATGTGATGTTCACAATGCTGTTTGTCCGTTAGCCACACGGAGGGGACTATTTTCTCTTGGCTACTGAAAAGTGATGCATAACTTTGGTTGGCAACAATTATTTTGTGCTGAAAGGCAGCTTACTATTTACTTACTATTTATAATGTCGCTGGTGACCATATTATAAAAGCAATAAGGGACTTGAGGCAGTACTGTATCGACAATAAAGTACTGTTCAACGGTTGCCTAACAACACCCTTGAACACATACTTTATTGACGATACAGTACTGCCTCTCGAACCTTATTGCTTAAACATACATCTTCATCGTTTGCACTCTTATTTTACTGAACTTTTTTATTGTGCATCCCTTTTTTTGCAATCAGGCAAGATCTTTGCTTGAATATGATAAGCAAATGTTTAAGTGTTGCGTTAGAGTTCATAAAAGAGTGTGGCTGGTGTTGAAATGAGTAAGTTATTTAAATGACTACGCCTGATACATAACTGACGTTGTGAAACTGTCCCTTGGGAGACTCACACCAGAGAAGGTTGTTCAGTGTGCACAGGGTTCTTTAGTGTGTGGTTGATTGAAATCATTTGCACCAGCGCAAAGAAACTGGACCAGTCAGTCAATTACAAATATAATATTGTTTTGACTGAACATCTTTCAGGTGCTTGACAGTTTCCACTATCCAATAATGCAAAGACATGTTGGCCGTATCAAACGTATCCTTTGATCCCATCTTACAAATATGTTTGTGTCCACATCTCTTTGTGTTTCTGTGTCACTTCCCTCTAGTCGTGTCAAGGTTATCTCTACAATCCTTTTTTAACACCAGTAAAGCTTGTATGGGCCGAAAAGTTCTGACTGCAGCTTTACATAATGCCATCCTCTGCAGCCATGTTGTGAAAGTCCTCCTGCTGTCCCACCCAGGGAAGAAAAGTTGTCAGAGTTACATTTGTTAACTCCAGACATTAATCTTCTCTGCCAAAGGAATGAGAGTTATTCAGAATGAGGACCTCTGTGATTAATGCTTCACATCACAGTATAACTTAGACCTTCCCCAGCAGGCATATCAAAGATTAGAATGCGCAAGAGGCCAAAAGTGCACTTCATGCAAGAAAACTATTTTCAGAGTATAGAATTACAGTAAAAAAGAATTTTCAGATATTAAAAAGATTAAGTGTAGATTCTTTATGAAAGGCATGAATACGTGCCTGATCACTCTTCTAAAGCAACTGAACTAAAGAAGGTTTTCTGAAGAACAATGTCTTCATTCTGGAGTCCTGCCAAGTGGATCCAACTTTTCCAGAAATATTCAAGTGCTTTCAACATCAGTTTTAGATAATCCTTCTGATCGATTTAGGTCACTTGGATAATTAGTTCCAAATACTTGATGCCTTGAACAAAGAGAGCTGTCTTTCCAAAAGAAGGTGCAGTCAGAGACACGTATGTCAAGCAATTGACCGTTTGTAGCAGATGGCACTTGGAGACTTGACAGTATTGGCTCTGCTCTTTGAGGGAGTAGAAATAATCTGATGATTATTAGCACCAATTGCGAATAATGAATCGCCTCTTCATATACACTGACATGAACATTAAGTCTGAATCATCAATATCGGAAGCGTAGCACATGAGGAAGAGGATAGGGTGGTGGATGACATTGCAGTAGTGGCGAGAAATATCAGGTTATAATGACCGCACTGTATACATCAGCATGAATATGAATATTGCATTTGTATTGTATAGTCCTTTTGCCAAAGGACGGCAACAATTTAAAAACGGATGCGGAACAGAACCAGTGAGAGCTTTCAACATGTTGCTAAGCAGTTTGTTGTAAAAGCAGACAGGGTTCAACCTACTCTGCATGGCACTAATATAATGGAAGACAATTGTTCTCATGTAGGGGGTACTGTATACAAAATAGGCAAAACAATCATCTGGTAAAAATCAGAACTTACTAAATCATCCAAAGTAAACATGAGTATATATTAAGACAAATCGTAGCGCATAGTGTATTAGGATCTGGATCAGACAACCAAATCATAAACATCCAAACAATACTGTAAAACATCGACATGTTTGTAGTTTTCGAATCACAGCTCAATTTCCCATTTCCTGACTGAAAAGAGGATAACGGTGTAGAAATCTGGACACATTGTTATGGTATCTTATCATTTCAGTTCACATGGATTCAGCCATTCATCTAGCATAAGAACAAAGAAAACATTAGAAAGTTGGTTTAATTCAGCCCCCCAGCTGGCTCTAGACAGGAGCAATAGCTCGCTGGTACTGCTAAGACAAACTAAAGCAAATCTTAACCTGTGTGTGTGTGTGTGTGTGTGTGTGTGTGTGTGTGTGTGTGTGTGTGTGTGTGTGTGTGTGTGTGTGTGTGTGTGTGTGTGTGTGTGTGTGTGTGTGCGTGTGTGTGTGTCTGTGTGTGTGTGTGCGTGTGTGTGTCTGTGGGGGTTTGTGTGTGAGTACAAGGGTTTGGGGCATGTCCGTGTGCAATGCACAGCCCTAAAGATTGCCCCTCTGTCTTGCTGCACCGACCCTTTCCTCTGATGAAATGTAGTTGCAAGAGTAGAGGTAAGTGGTATGTGTGAGTGTTTGTATATACTCAGGAGAGAGGTTGAGGGCGAGAGTCGGCGCCTGAGTATAATTTCTTCTGTCACTTCTAGCAAGTGGAAAACCAAGGTCGGACTCTTCTCATGCCACTCTCTTGTGATCCATGAATAACACCTGCCCCAGTGTGCTCTGTGTTGCTTTGGCTTGCGAGCAAAACAAAAGACTCATCGTGGACACTGATTTATAATACACCTCCCTTCATCTCTCAGCAAGACCACCCACCCATATCCCTTGCGATCCTTTACAGCGTCAGCGTGACGATGTTTCTATGGCAACAGCATTTCACTGCAGAGGCAAATGTGAGCAGTCATCGATCTGTACGTGTGACTATGTCATGTACATACGTATCACTGCTGTGTGTGAAAAATCGCGCTGTAAAATGCCAAACTGGGTGATAGATATTTATTATATCAATATTTTTGGAAGATCTGTAGCAGAGGGGGGCAGGCACAAAGGAAACAATGGCTAGGAAAGGATAACCATGTTAGGCTGCACTGTCAGAGTTCAGCTTAGATCTTATGTCTTACATTTGTGTTTTATAAGGATTATAAGCTTCTCCTTGGGTAATACAATTCTTCCAACCAGAAACTAATGAACAACCACGAACAAGCATGTTTAAGAACACTAATGTTGTTTTTACACCCTTGAAATACAGTATCTATCCAAACCGTAGCACATTTATATGTTGGTCAGTGTATCAGACTGAAACAGCTCAGTAACTATTAGATAATAAACGATGGCTTATTGCAAACCTGTGATCAGGCTAATGTTTCGCAGTAATCTTGCATGCCCATGCTTTGAATTAATTGTTTTGGCCATCGTTGCATTGATTGCCCTTTCATTAGCTTTCCTGGACTGTAAATCCATCAAAATGCTCATCTCGTTATGGAACCGAGAGTAAGACAGGCTGAAAGAGAAGACAGAGGGTGAGGGGGTGGAGGGCAGAACGATAGACTGAATAACTGTGACGTGTGGGAGTTGGAAGGTTTGAAAATATCTAATAAGAGAAAGAAAAACGGGGGGAAAAGGGCAATTTGAGATTGAGGAAGAAAGTGAAACAAAAACAAAGCCAATTTGGCAGTTTGGATGCATACAAGGGCTGTGTGTGTGTGTGTGGGGGGGGGGGTTGTGACTGTGTGAGTGTGTGTGTGAGCACAAGGGTTTGGGGGCACGTCTGTGTGTGTGTGCAGGTATGAAACAAAGTGAGCCTGTGGGGCTGAGAAAACTAGATTCTGAATCCATTTTGAAGGCACACAAATGACCTTGAGGCCCCACAGCCAGAAATACACTGTCCTGCAATCTGATTCAACTACTCTTCATATCTGCTGAGAGGGAGGGAGAGAGAGAGAGAGAGAGAGAGACTTTCCAGTAGCTTATAAAAAGTCCATTATGGTATGCTTGTATCAGTTTGGGCTCTCCCAGATGGACCCTGGAGTAAATGGACAGCACCAGAGAGCTATAAGCTCAGATTTGATATATGGCTGGGAAACAGCTCTGTGTGTGTTTGTGAGTGTGCATTTTTTAAGTGGGTGCATTCAATCATACACGCTGCACTGAAAGAGCTGACAGTAGTCGACGGAAGACATTTTCACGCCACTGTTTTGTCCACGCTATATACTTAACACAGTTGTTTTACCATATTACCATATGCAATGCTCTGTCAAACACACGCACGCATACACACACATATACATACTGTCATCCCAGCAGGCTTAAATCCCGGCTCAGTCTGACAAAGGAGCCTGTGGCTCTAACTGGCTCTGCTCCAATCCTATTCCCCAGCCTGCTGCTTTGTATGGGCTTAAAACCGCTTTACTGCATGACTTTTATTCATCAGCCACATATTTACCTCTTATTGTATACGTGTGTGTGTCGGTGTGTCTGTGCCACGTTGAGGCACACTTGAGCTTTGGTGTGACTGCTAATGTGTGTATTTAGATGCTCAATATGCTGTGTTCGTGTTTTCACACTAGTGTGTGTGTTCATCGCGTGTAATCCGGCGCTCGTTGCATCGAGTTGAGGAAGCCGACAAAAGCCTCTGACTGCTGAGTGATGGCGCTCAGCAGGGTACGAGTGTCACTTTTCCCTTCAACAAAAGCTACTTTTTCAACGGTTTGTTAAGAACAAAAAAAGAAAATCATGTCATTTTCACGCGAATGGGTAATAAAAAAGGACCCTTCATGGACTAAAGAAAATGTAAAAGACTTAACGACACAAGGACAACTGCCCTGTTGCACTTCACAGAATGAACATCTTTTACCCAACAAACATTTCTAAACACAGTAATACCCATAACCAATAACTCCTTACATGTCAATAAGTCTGTTACATTGTTTGTGATTAAATAGTTGTGACAAGTTCTGATACATGTTGACTTTTTTCCCCTAAGACATTTGCAGAGAGCTTAAAGGGGTTGACATATCAAAGTGTAGCCCTGTTATTTAGTTCAATTCAATTCAATTCAGTTTATTTGTATAGCCCAATTTCACAAATTACAAATTTGTCTCAGAGTGCTTTACAATCTGTACACATAGACATCCCTGCCCCAAAACCTCACATCGGATCAGGAAAAACTCCCAAATAACCCTTCAGGGGGAAAAAAGGGACGAAACCTTCAGGAGAGAACAGAGGAGGATCCCTCTCCAAGATGGACAGATGCAATATATGTAATGTGTACAGATGGACAGATTTAGAGTTAAAATACATTCAAGGAAGCTGACAGAGTTTATCAATAGTTCATAATAGGCATATTCAGGAGGAGTTGGCGGAGTCCCAGCAGGGCAGCGGCGCAGCTGGTGGCAGGAATTCACGACCCAGACCTCGATGATCCATCAGCAGATAGGATCTATGCCGTCTCATTGGGTCCGATGACCACAGCTTTACTTTTGTTCTAACATCAAGTGTTCTCATTAAGTAGGTTCACTAGGTGCAGAGAAAATGCTTTTAGCAGACCCTTGACTGTGTAGACTCAAATGCTCTTACATCCTACATTATATATTGATGACAACCTATAATTGTATATTGTGCATGCACTGAAATGCAACTATAGCAAAGGTGGTCTCTACACTTTTCGGAGCAATATTCTAAAAGGCATTTTGATTTCACTTACTCTTCTGTCAGACGACATCAAAGCATCAGCACTTCTACAAGGAACATATCAAACTTCTGCCCCCAACCAGTCATAGGAATACAGATGGGAAATAGATTCCACTGGAGTTGAAGAAAAAGCTAAAATGGGTGAAAAAAAGAGATGAGAAAGTGCAAGAAGTTTTGATGAAGTGTGCGATGATGATTCCATTAAAGTGCGCTGCACAACATTAAACAATATCAGGGGGTTTGCAAAGGTTAGTACTCTCAGGGGATTTCTCCATATTGATCTTTAACTTCGATTGTGCAGGACTCTGCACCGGTGTCCATCTTAATCCTCTTTTGTGCCGTAGACCTAAAGGTGAGAGAGAGACAAATAGACAAACACAGTTAGAGAGAGATAAAAAGAGAGAAAGCGAGAGAGAGAAAGATATGGAGAGAAATGTAATCCTCACCGGTCATTTTATGTGAGGCATTACTCTGTCCTGCTTCACTGACCTCTGTGTCACAGAAGCACAGAAGCAAAGAGTATAGACCCTCACACAGGGCTTAGTTTAGGCCCAATTCTGCCAGAAATGATTCAGAATCTCCCAGATCCGGACCGGCACTTTCTCTGTTGGTCTAACATCTTGCTGAAGTCCGGAGTACCTCTTCTACCATTGATTTCCCACTGACGTTAATCACATATCTTTTCAGTAGGCAGTCAGACCTTAGACCTGTACCCATCGCACTTCAGTGGATCAGTGGGGTTAGCAGCTCATGTTTTCTAAGAACATGGGCTGCTGGCTTTGTGGCACCAAAAAAGAACAGTGCGATGCTTTTGAAAAGGATGAAGAGAACCTCTGTGCCCAGCTACATTTTCGGGGGAGGATTTAACGATCAATTAATACTTCTTTACCTCAAACTGACCCACCGCTCAAACGCAGAAGCCAATAATAGCATAAATAGAGAGGCTCAGACCATGCTCTGAAAACTAGGACGCCAGGGGGCGGGCACACTGTTTACCACAATACTGTCTCACAAATATTAAGCAAAACAGTGTTGAAGAACAATTCAAAAAAGTAATGTTGCTGGTATGATGTCAATATTTTTTTTTTCTTCTCTTTTCCAAAATGTAGACAATATTTACTCAAGGATTGCAATTAGTGACAGTGTGGCCTCGATGGTAGCCTGACAGCTTGACATAGTTTCTGCTGGTTTAGCACATTGCAAAGTGTCAACTATGTCAATTTCAGTGAAGAAGCTGGAGAGGACAAGGAGTGGGTGAAGGGTGTGTGTGAGTTAAACTCAATTTCTTGTTTGACCATTTTCTGCTGTCTTAGGATGAATACTGTTGTTGTGAAGATGATAGTAACAATGAGTGAAGTATAAAGCCAGAGACTCTGGAAATGTAACCCACAAATATCTAGGATCACTTTATCTGGGCACGGCGTCTTTGATCCAAGATGTGAAGGTAACACTGGTAGCTAAGTATTTGTATTATGCACTGACCTGAGTATGGCTAATAACACATTTAAATATCAGAGCTGTTAGTATGTACATCTCTACTCTCATATTGATTGCTACATTAATTTGAACAACATTCTGACTTTTCTTAATGAGGCGATGCAGCAAAGTAAAAGTATCCTAATTGTCTACTGAAATACTTTTGCACTATTTGCTAATTTTAGCTTGTTTCAAAACAAATTGAAGCTAGTAACCGACACATATACACAATGGTAATGTGTTGGCTACAATCAAGGACTCAGCCGGCTGCAGATCGTATCTAGACTGCACACAAACAAAATACTGACATTGTTCCTGTGGTCCAATATCTACCTTTGGCCTTGAAGCAAAAGTGCTCTTCTTCAGACTGGGAGAGAGAGTAGTACAGCAAAAAATCTAAGAGAAAGAGCTTGAGGATATAAAAAGAGTTGTTTCCGTAAAGGGCCAACTCAGAGGGCTGTTAGCAATGGCTGTTGAGCAATCATGTCAGACCTTTCGCACAGTTCCAACAAATTCATGTTTGTGTGTATTTTGAGGCCTGGGAGGATGTGCTGTGCATGCATGGGTTTTTGTTCTTCCTCAGGTCAATCCTTTGATGGGAGCTAATCCAAGGAAATTTCATTATCAATCACTATTGCACTCTAACACACACACACACACACACACACACACACACACACACACACTAACACACACACACACACACACTAGCACATTACATGTAGATAATGTACTTTAGATCTACTTTGCATGAATAAAACCACTGCAAAGGATCCCATGGGCAACAAGTACCCAAGTAAAAAGGATCTGCTGCATGTATCAAAGAATGTTTTCATGCCGAGGGAGTTGATTAAGTCTTGTGTCGCTGAAACTAAGCCTACAAATCCATTTGCACAGATTCAGAACAGACTGTGCTCATGCCTCCATATGTTTGTACCAATTGAGATAAAACCAACTTCGATATGTTGCAAGATTTTGCTTTCTCCGTACTTTCTCTCTACTTTGTCTCTCTCGGCAAACGTTCAGTTTCAACTCATGCTCACTATTTATTCAAGGTGTTCTAGTTCAGATCCGCCCTCTGGTTTATCAGATTCAGGCTTTTATCTGTGTAGCTCCATGTTATTTATATTTGTACCATGAAAACAAATTATATACAAATAGCTTACTTACTTTGCTACCAATTCACATTGTATTTTAGCATCTATATTCTTATTGACAATTCATTGACATACAGAATACACTTCCTCCTGATTTTCTGAGATTATACTGCAGACTTCACGTTCTAGTCTCTATTTCTGCACATTGTGTTCTGAAATGTATCAGCGTGCTCTTTAAATATTATGCTACAAGTAGCAAGCCAAGGAATTGTAGGCGTTTGTATTTTTTTTTTCCAGCGACGTGTTTTGGATGTACTAAAAACGTGATTTTTTGACTCCCCGGAATGTACAAAGCGGATGTGTCATCAGGACTTACTACAACTCTAAAACCAAGTTTCTGGATGCCATGGAGAAAGTGCATGGAATAAACAAACTAGATGTCTTACACATTTGGCTCCATACTGTAATTCATATATATAACTGTACAATTCAAAATGCATGGGGAGAAAAGAGAAATATCGGTCTTTTGTTGATTGCAGACCCATATGATGATGATGATCTGAAGGTGAAGACGCAGAGACCTCGATCAGCTGACCAGCCAGGTGTGTTTCAGGCACAAACTGGTGAGTAATGTGGTGTGTGCATGAGTTCACAGCCTGGAGCAGAAGTCCCCAACTTGACGTTTGACGTTTACGTATGTGTAACTAAAAATAAAGAGTTCCTTCACATCATCATTATTCATTTACCTTCTGAAGCACGGCTGGACTCCAGGACAGCTGTAGTTGGCATTCTCATGTGTGGATATGTAAAAGTATGTACCTATGAGTGCGTGTTAGACTTTAAAAGCTTGCATAATTAATACCATTGGAAAAGGGAAAATAAATTATTCATGACATGAAATATGTGATGGAAGTCACATGCATGGCCTTATACATACATGACATCATGTTAGCTGCTTCAAGCACAGTAGGCTAGACTCACACAGTAATATGTGCACACAAACACACACACATGGTTCCATACTAAAGTGCTTAGAGGAGGGACTCCCTACCGCGAGGGAAACCCCTGGCTCCGTCTCGTCCTTCTCCTCTGCCGCATCCCCCCCTCAAACCTCACTCACCCCTCCTCCCTTCTCCCCATTCTTCCATTCCTCCAGGCATGTGTGATGAGCTTAAGCCCTGACTCACGGCATGTTAATGAAGATGTAATGCGATTAACGGACATGCAATTAATTCAATTTCCTTCTTTGCCATGTGATGACGCCTTTACCAAAGGACACAGCGCTCATAAACAATTTAGAATAAGCGAAGCGAGATGACTTCACACATGGTTTCCGATTTTAAGGGCGTATCTCAGAGGTTACAATGGGACTCCTCAGTGGCCTGAAGAACTTAAAACACACAAAGATGTCTGAACACCCAATCTTTTACACTACATTAACATTATTTTTTGGCATGAGTATTAATGTTGTTGATTCTTTAACAGTATCATCATTCTTATGAATATTCAGTCACGGTTTAATCACACTAAGTGAAGAGCTTGAATCAAAAAGCATATCATCCAGTATAGTATGCAGGAATAACACATGTTGGGTATTGATATCACATCACAAGCTAGGCCATGTAAACATGATAGACTGTGAAATTCTACCACAGAACAATATAAGTAAAGCTCTCATATATCCTACAAATGATAATCACGTGCACTTTTAACTATAACCTAGAGTGGAAAAAGAAGAGGGAAAAAAAAGAGTCCATAAAGCTAAAGACTAGTTGACTAATGTAACCACACTCTTATCAGTCAAAACGTCCTAGTCTTTTCTCTTGAAAATTGCATGGTGTACAATTTAGTTTTACTTATTTTATTGTAGTACTATTGCAGCGGTGTCACAATCATCCATAGTCTTAAGGTTGTCTATAATGTAGGCTACACACAGCTGAATAGCTACGGTTTTATTAGACACCACAGGGTCCATCTCTCAACAAGCCCACAAGAGCTGGAGGACCACCGAATACTTCACAGGCTTCAACGTTTTAAAATAATTATTTATATTATTAACTTATATATTATATTCAATAGCCTAGTCCGCCGTCCATCTTCTCTAGCGCTCTCTGTCACTCTCAAACAAAGGCACAGCAAGCTGCTCGTCTCCGTAGTTGTCTCAGTCCTCGGTCCAAAAGTCAAAACGTATTGACAAAAGACACACGTAGTCATTCACAAAATTCACAATGTTTTTTTCATGGTACAAAATAATCTTCAATCCATATTTCTTCGTGTTAAGCCTCTCCAAAGCAGAATTCCCATTACGGCCCAAAGCTCTTCACACAAAGAGAGGCAAACACGTGTATAGACGGTCTAGCAGCTTTCTATACAACCACAATAACACAAAATATTATATATTTAAAAAATTTAGACGGTCTAGCAGCTTTCTATACAACCACAATAACACAAAATATTATATATTTAAAAAATTTAGGCTGAAAATATATGTTGAGGTTTGTGAGAGTCCAGTTTATACAGTAGTCCTAATTCTCACAATTTATAATTATTGGACATATTAGTCTGGATTAATGAATGTACCTGCTGGTACCCGGATTATTATTTTTGGGGGGATTGTGTTGGTAAACAACCAACCTTAAAGTTCCATCTGCGTTTACAACTAAAAACTCCTTTCTCTTGACCTTATTTTGCGCTACCTGTCTCGTGGAAACATCGGCATCATGAAACTGGAATCATTGTGAATCCCCCTGTTTCTGTCCACCTCCGTCTCGCTCCTCAGGTGACCCTGCGGCGGAGGAGTGGTCACAGTGGAGTGTGTGTTCTCTCACATGTGGGCAAGGCTGGCAAGTGAGGACGCGGTCATGTGTTTCCTATCCATACGGGACACTTTGCAGCGGTGCCCTGCGGGAGACTCGCATGTGCAACAACACCGCTACCTGTCCGGGGGAGCCGGGGAGCACAGGTTCAGGTACGTTTACCACAATCTGACAAGGCAGCCTCTCAGCATTCGCTAAAGTCAGTGTCGCTTAATGGTTAGTTCTGTTTTCTGAATGATGAGGGTTCAATATTCTGCGTTAAGTGTACGTTTTGCGATTTACATATAAACGTGCAATGGGGGCACAACATGCCACGACTTTATTTATTTCCAAATCTGTGATGGACTGGTGACTACATTGCCATCCAACTAGCCACATGGCATACTGTGATTTGTATACATATTTTGTGATACCAGGAAGAGATTCAAAGTTGACAAAATAAAATAAAAATGTTGAGCAGTGTTGCAAAAATGATGACCAAGTACATTTCTGAATATTATGGTGAGCTCAATTTTGTATTGTTGTAAGTAGGAAATTTGACTAAATGCAGCTAAATGCTCTGCTTAGCACATTGCTCACCAATGAAGCATCCACTTATGTATTTACACGTGATAAGAAAGCTGAAGAAAATGTTGACCAACAGCATAATGAAAATAATGACACTTCTGAGGAAGGTACAGAAACATCCCATGAGATGTGTTCAGCTAAAACATAATCCAACCATGTAAGACAGAGTCATACTTTCAAAAGGAGAGCTAAAGAGACCTAATCTAGGAAGTATGAATTTCTGTATATATATATATATATATATATATATATATATATATATATATATATATATATATATATATAAAATGAAAAACTAAATCCTCGAACTCAAAATATGTTATAGCTAAACACACACACACACACACACACACACACACACACACACACACACATGTATTAATGTAAATAATGCTATAACAGTTTTTGCTTTTAAGGATTACATTTTACATTTTAGATGCAAGGGCAGCCCCAAAATATATTCAACCAATCAAATACAATTGTCATCTGCTCTGCCATTCAGGGTGAGTGTATTCATCTATATATGCTCGCTACACAAAGGCAAGAGCAGGATGAAGAGCACGATGAAGAGCACCTCGTCCTTCCTCCCTCTGCCACATACAACACAATCAAGCCAGATCACTTCACTGAGGGAACTTTTCAATTTCTCATCCTGAATAATGTTGAGTTCTGCTCTGGTCTGATTGCCAGGGTAAGTCTTTACGAGATGAAATTGTGAAGTACTGCCTGTCTTGCTCTGGTTTGATTGGTCGTACTGATTGCATTTGAACTGGCGTCCTGCATGGCACTGGCTCTCTCCTGTCCGTAACTTTTTCTCTCTTCTAATCCACTGCTTATGCTCAGTCCCCAACCAGAGCAAACGTTGTGCTGCTTGGTCAAACCGCAGTAGGTGAATCATCGAGAAGAAGCAAACCTCCTAGCCCCTCATGCCAAATTGACTTTTTTATATGTTTTTCAGTTACTATATGAGATGAGTAATACAAGTTTCAAGTTAAAAAAAAGATCTCTGTAGCTTGCTCCACATGTGTGTTTCCATTTGTAATCCATGCGAGAACCTGTCAAGGTTTGCAAAAGGCAAGGACTCTGTCATCTGAGGAACTGCATCGAGAGTGGCGTTTTGGAAAGTAGATGAACAACATCATCACTGGTGTTGTTACCAAAGTGGGCCAAGTCAAAACTAATTCTTTTGACATGTTTCGCTTGATAAATAAAGAAAAAGAAAGCCCACAATGGATCTTTTTGAAATATGAATCCTCCTGAATCAAAAGGACTCAATTCTGAGCCAGATATGATATCCGTCTACTCCACCAGCTTTCTGCCCAATACGATGACAACACGAGCGATGGCTGACTGGGGCAATGATTGGGACCTGACCACGAGCCTGGCTCAGGGACATTAAAAAAGACATCAGTGTTCCTTAACTGCCAGTGGGGATAATGAACGCCATCTCTTCTGGTTGGTAGACAGTGGGTTAGTCTCTAGGCTAATCTCCCTAATCCTAGTAATACCTATGGGAATACATCACATAAAGATGGAATGGCTGTCCTCCATACACAGCCATTCTAATAATGACAGTATTACCTTTAAGAACAGACTATAACATTACAATAATGTCCAAAAAAGCAAAAGTGGAGCTACTGCTGTCTAAATGTGAGTGTCCCAACATGGGGTGTAGTCTCTGGGCTTCAGCTACTACGTGTATAGAGCCCCAGTATTGGACAAGCCCTTTATGTCCATCAGTTAATTAAGAGTTAGTAATTGAGCAACTCATTTGTATAGGGAGCAGCACTCATGTGGTTGAATAGGCATGTCCTGATTTACTGTGCATATATGCACAACTAAAAACTGGTAAATATATTCAAATTAGACTAAATCTTCCCGTGCGTTGTCTCATTACGAGTGCTTTTCTGTACTCACCCCTTAGAAAATATGTTCATGAATTTCTCTGTGTACCACATATTGTGTGAGTTTGTATGTGTGCATTTGGCATAGTATGTGTGTTTGTTATGTTAATATGTAGTTGTCATTGCGTTGTGGGTGTTACTAGGTCCATTGCTATTTAAGTAATCCCTTCTTATATATATATATCCATGAAATGGAATTCAGTGTCTTCTATTTGCATATTCTCTAAGATGAGACGTGCTTTCACATGCGAGTTAGGAGTCAGTCTGTGTTTATTTATGTTTATCAACTGCCCCGTAAAAGAAGAAGAAGAAAAAAGATACAAGAAGCGAAAGAAACATTTTCTTTCCTGGTTGATGCGTATGCTAATCTTGTTTTTATGCAAATGTTCCAACACGATTTGTATGTCTAAGTGCCTCATTTTCCATTCAGTGTCGATATAAATATCCTCAGCCGCTTCTTTGATGGAATATTGGTTGCTGTGTTATGTTCCGTTTATTATTTCATTTTCCCCACTTGTCTGATGTTTCTGACGTGGTTCTGGAGGGCTGGAGGGGCACTCCTGGGATTGCCTCAATGGGATCACACCAAATTAAAATGGACTGAACATGTGGGGGTGGTAGCAAGCATACATAACGTTGTTAATGAACTTAATGTGGTTGACTTTTTTAAATATTGTTCTTTTTTTCTTTCTACTTTGATTCATAATCTATATGTCATTGCTTGATCTTTGCTGCTGGATTCAAGCTTTGTATTCTCCTTAGTTTGTTCAACAAACATATAGTACAGTACACAGAGGCAGACACACATACCCACACAACTACACACTCACACACAGACACACACAGTGTGGGTTGATACATCTCTTTTACACGTGAGTTATGATTATGTTGGTCTGCAAGAGTTAGGGAACATCAAAGAAAGTAGCTTGGACAGAAAGCTAATGAAGTGAAAATGCTATTTTTTTCTCTATTTTTTTTCATTGGTAAAACTCCTAATTCAAGGCGATACAGATAATCAATTTTAAGTAATAGTCTGGCACTCGACAAAGCAAACTAGGCAGTAATTGGTCCGGCAAATTAACTTTTTTTTTCCCTTCAGAACATATACTGTAGAAGAAGGCGTTTATGCCCCAAAGCGTGCAAAGTGGAGTACTGCCCACTTTTGTTCTATGTTGCTATTGCTCATTTGTCATAGATTCAGTGACATTTAAAACATGGAGTGAAACAACGGCGCATTATGAATACAGTGTGTCTGGGTCAGTGCATAGCCAAACGTTGAAACATCACACTTCTAATAATCAGTCAAGCAAGAGACTGAGGCTGCATTCAAGGATGTAGTCATAGACTCATGGAGGTACCACACAGATGACAAACACACAAGTGTGCACATGCACACTGCCTATTACATATCATTTTGAATAATGCAGCCTATGACCCCAGATGAAATTTCTGCTAATGATGGTAATGCTTAGGATCAATATATTTCATGTTCTTCTCTATGCATTCGCAAAAGCTCGAAATATAATACTGAATATCTTTATACATAATGCATCATTATGTAAGTATATAAGTTAATTGCATTGATTTGAAGACGTGTTTGGAAGTCATACATCCTTATTATGCGTATGCTTATTCTCTGAGGCGATGTGAATGTGCGCTCTGCTAAGGGTGTAGGAGGTTTTATCTCTCCACATCAGAGCTTAATTGCATTTTTCAGTTACATCATTTGAATCTATCACAGATTTTAATTTCTGGAGGTCATACACTTTTTGAGACTGCATCTGAGACTTTGTGGTTTGATCGTCACTGATCAGTTTATTATTAGTAATAATAATTCAACCCTGTATAGTGCTTTTCTAAATACAACAAATATGCTTACATGGGGACAAGAGGAACAAAAGAAAAATTGAAAGACAAAGCAACAAAAAAAAACAGAACAAAGGGGGGGGGGGGTGAAGCAGCTGAGAAGGCCCTGTCAACCCAGGTCTGGCGCTTGGTCCTGATGATCTTCAGGGAATGACCCAACAGTCCAACTGATTACAATCAAATAATATAAGCATTGAACACAAAATGAAATAAAATAAAAATAACTAAAGAGAAACAAAACAACACTGCCATTCATATCAGACCCAGGTGTACAGCTTTGTTGAGCAGTTACTACGAGTAGCGCGGTTCTGTCACCTCTGCCCCTCTCAGTTGAAGCATAGATTTAATGTTGACTCTATAGGTAAACTGTAACGCAAGTCCATTTTGAGAAGATATCTAATG
This sequence comes from Liparis tanakae, assembly GCA_036178185.1. Lineage (NCBI taxonomy): Eukaryota > Metazoa > Chordata > Actinopteri > Perciformes > Liparidae > Liparis > Liparis tanakae. The sequence continues at coordinate 9,955,612 of CM070106.1, forward strand.
TCATTTGTAATTTTGCAGTATTTCTTTTCCATTCTATGGACCTGATTTAATCTCTGTCTCCACTGAGTTATGGTCGTTGGTTTTGCATCTTTCCAGTTGAAAGTAATCATTTCAAAAGTATGTACCAAATATACCTTGGATCGGTTTCCCCTAAATCTTTGGGTATAGAACCCAGCACAAATATTAATGGATCTGAGGCTACCTCCACTTCGATGCTTTTATTGATTTCTTTTTTTATATTGTTTCAAAAACCTTTGACTACTGTCCCAAAAGTTAGTGAATTCCTAATTTTCCACATTTTCTCCAACATGATGGTGCTGAAGGATCCATTCACATATGAAGAGATTATAAGAGATGTATTGAAATATCAGATTTTGAATTCCCAATCAAATTATTTACATAATTAGCTATTTATTCCTTGATGACATTTGTTGCACAGATCTTCCCATGTTGTATCTTCAATTATAACATTTAATTCCAATTCCCACTGTTCCTTGATGTTCAATGTATTTATCGTTTTGTCAGCTGTAAGCCTATATGTGTGACGTGGTTTTTAGTTGGAAAGTAGTTTTTTTCTATGATAAAATAGTCTTCCATTACATTTCTCACTAACTGTCTGTCTTTATGTTTTGTAATATAGTGTTTACTTAAAACAGGTCCTTTGATCGTAGTGTATATTGCTCTTGCAGCTGGTTATTTAGTTTTAGTCATTACCTTAATCCTTGTAACTTTGGGTGTTTATTATATTTTTTTGAGAAGGGTCATTTAAAACTATTGTTAAACAGCACAATAGTGAAGTATCTTTTAAGATATAGTGACCATATTGGGTATTAGCAGGCCCACATTATCTTTGGCGGTTGGTTCAGTTTAACTTTAACACTTTGACATCTGCTAGTTAGCAGGTGTGCATATTCATTAGTGTGTATATCTCTACTTGATACTTACACACACGGCAACTGTGAGTTTTAGTTCAAGAACAACCGGTGCAACCGACTCCAGTTAAGCAAAGCTAGAAAGTGAGCTTACTTGACAGTCGAGCAACAAAATGCGACAAAAAAATGTTTTCACTTTTTCTCTCTGCCACATATTGCAGCTTTGTACAGAAGCTGAAGACGCACACCGATACCATGTTTTCTGAATTTAAGGATATATCACTTTTTATGTGCTCCCCATATCTCCTCTCTGAGCCTTCTACTGCTGCTCCTCTGAGCCTTCCTTCACAGAGTAGACTTAATTATTTATCGTCATGATTTATTTAGCTTTGCTCAACACAGGAGCAGCAATCTCCATCCTGCTGTGTCTAACTTTCTCTCTCTCCTTCTCTGCGTACTTCCCCGTCTCTACTTCTTGCTTTCTATCTTTCTTTCAGCATCTCTCCAAATCCTCTCCTCTCTCTTTCTTCCGTCTCTTTCAACATAGTTTAATCTTCTCTGGTGTCTGGCTGAACATTTAAGTTTTTTTTTCCAAATAACCTCCATTTTTTGGCCTCAGCGTTTTTTGGTTTCAAAGTCTTGAAAACTTTATAAGCACAAATATTTGTTATGTTTCCTCAATCCTGTTTATAATCTCACACGTGCATCACGACATTCATTAAACAATCCTGTCAGTAATCTTTTCCTTCTTTGGAGTCTCCTGTTGAACATGCCTTTAGTATTCCTTCTGTCATTATTCCCTCTTATCTTTCAGACATTATTCAAGCAATTATTTTGGGCACAATCTGCCAGGGTCACATGGCTGAAAAATCCTCCTCTGGTCGTTTATTCGATTTTGATGCATTTCATTGTCGTATGTTACAAAATCGGGTGAGATGTGCAATAAAAAAAGAAACATTAGGAAGGGTGAAAGAAAGATGAGGAAAAATGTATTGTTCTTTATTTTGTGTTTTTTAAGTCCTTGGAGTCCTTGGATACTTTCACTCTATATAATAACTGAAAGCTCTAATAATTTCGAAAGCAAATTAACCACATTCATTTCCTTGTCATGACCTGCAGGGCTGCATGACTTTAAATGCCAAATTTCCATTCCTTTTCTCATTTTATTTCACGGAGTAACATATAAGTGTAGAATCATTGTCAGTGTTTATTTTCCATTGGAACTGGAATGATTTTGGGGAGGACAGAAAGTAATCTCATTCATGTTTTGTTTTTTAAGGAATGTGCTCAGACTCATTTAATATCTCCAGTTTCTCTCATTCTCTAACCCTCTTGTCTGCGATTGGATGCGCAACCCCTCCCTCCCTCATTCCTCATCCCCATGTTGTGCGTTTGTGGGTGTTTGCAGTGCATGGGCTGTGGGAGGAGTGGTCGTTATGGAGTCTGTGCTCTGTGACCTGTGGGCGGGGCTCCAGGACACGAACCAGGAAGTGTGTGAGCGAAGGCAGTGCCGTGGCTTGCGGACGGCCCGAGATTCAGACCAAACTCTGCAACATAGCAGTGTGTCCTGGTTAGTACCATCCTCACCTACATGACACACGCAGTCACTCACTCTTTGCTTCTACGCCTACTCATGCATGGCTATTTCTTTGTTTTCTTCCAAATCATAAGAATCAAAACTCATGACAACTGGGTTACTGGTAAAGCTCTTACATGTACATGCATATGCGATTATATGTTGTGTTGTTCCATTGCAACTCTTTCAGGCTGCTAACATTGGGACTACTGCTGCATCCATGCCACAGCATGCGCGCTGTAATAAAGTGGAGCTGCTGGGTGGGGAAAACCATTCATCTCAGACTCCCACAATTCTGAGCATAGGATACTGGTAATTTCTGACAGCGGACCACAAAGCAGTGACTACAATCGTGTATATAGTGGTGGCAAAAGAATTGCTGCAATTACATCATAATAAAATGCCATATCAACACCAATACAAAAATGTAGCCACATTGAATCACTTCATCTGCTGTAATGTATGGGCAAACTCTTTATCACTAGTCATTTTGGATGTGTTTTTGATTTAGCAATGTTAGGTGCTCAGGCTGAAATATATCAACAATTATTAGGTTCATTGTCATAAAATGTTGGACCTACAGGCTGAATCCCATCTATGTTACTGATTCCCCTGGATTCTTCTATCGCGCCACCGTGAGGTGAATTTTATTTTTATTTTGAGTAAATTATTTCAACAAATACTGAATAGCTTGACAGACACTTTGCCAAGACATTCATGTCACCCTTCAGGATGAGTTGTAAAATCTGTGGTTATCCGTTTCCTGTCATTGGATTAAAATGTGTATTTGTCCAGTACTTTTGATTATGACATGAATGATTAATGACCTTCCCATCAACTGTAGATGCACATTGTTGTCATCCTAAACTAAGATGGTAAATATGTCAAACAGTTAACTGTTGAAGCATACTAGCATTGCCATTGTGAGCATGTTAGCCTGCTGACATTAGCATGCAACTCAAGGTAAGACTCTCCCAGCCTCACCAAGCCGATAATGAGGCTGTTTCCTGTCAGTCTTTGTCATACAGTTTGCTATATTCCTCTCTTTCTTTTTCTATTTTGACTGATATTTTAGGAAGGAGTTATCCACAATTGTTTTCCTTTGTTAATAAACTGACTAATTCCCCACAAACAAAACAAATACAAATAGCTCATGTTTACGTGTGACAAGGTTTGTAATAGGAGTAACCCTGAATAATGCATGAACACTTATAATCTTAAATATTGTCAACGTATTAAGTTTTTTTTCGATTTATTTCTTACAACCCAGGGAATTCTCAGCCATTGTTTCACTCGGCCATCCTGAGGGGTCGTAGCCAGGCCAAGCCTATTGGCTGGAGTTCTGTGCTTCCTCCATGGTTGGTTTGGTTTAGATTGCTGAGCAGTCCTGCAGTGAATCTCTTCAGCTATTGTCTCTGAGATTACCTGTTGGGCCTATACCTGAACCTATACCTCGACAAGAACAGCAATAAGTCACTGGAGCAGCCTCATCTAATTCTGGTGTCAAGTGTACCTGAGGACTTTATCCCAATCTGGCGCAGACTGTCCAGCTGAAACATTTGTATCAGGGTGCATTGGAGGGGAAAGGGCCGACCAGCGATTGTAATAACATCTCAATAGAGCAAACTCTCCAGAGTCAGCTGGGCAGGTTGTGACCAACGACTACCACAGCCTATCACAGAGCAGCTTTCTAGTGGAAGATGTCAACTCATCTACTAAAATGTAAATGCTAAACAACCTTATTCTCAGCGACTCATTTGATAGGGCTGAGTTTAAATGTAGCCCAAAGGAAAAGCCTTTGGCATTTTAAGACTTAAAGTATACTTGAGTCATATTGCATAATTTTTATTCAAAGGGTCCCTTTAGAAAACCACTTACTTTGAAAGCATTGACATTAGAAGGGAGTATTTATTCCAGTGATTTAATTTAAAGCATGCTTTCTGTGTTGGCAGAATGTAAATGGTTTCTGCATAGCATTGAGTCAATGACATTAATGGATGCACAGACACTAAAATACAAGACAGTTTATAACAAAAGTGTGTGGCTGTGTTCTGAAAAATAACCTTTTTGTTTCCTGAATTGATTTCAGTTTAAGTGAGAGTGTGTGCTTGTATAGTAGAGTAGAATATGTAATTCCTCACAGGCTGAACAATTATCACAGGGTAAGTGCTTTTTATTTATTGCTGCTAAGGTATCCTGTGTGTATTCATTATATGCAGCATTGCACCCCAGTCCGTTCACTCCGCTCGGCATCTACCAATCAGCTTGTAGCTCCGTCACTGCGAGCTAAACACTCAACACACTCACACACACGTATGCATTCTAAATAAATGAAAGCTGCTGGAGCCTATCTGGGCGAACGCCTTTTTGTGTTCCCACGCTTCCTACTGACTAATATTTATTTATTGAGCTTTTTATTTAGTTTTTATGTTTTTTTCAAAGCAATAGTTTTATAAGGTTAATATTTATATAAAACAAAAAAAATGTCCCCATTGCCAGAAAAAGAGGCTGCAAAGTTCTCTCTCAAAGAGTGAGGAATACGGAGACGTCGTAATCCAAAGTATGTCCTCCGGGAGGTTTTGCCATGCTGTTTCGGGAACATGGATGGAAAGAGAGGGTTTGGGAGAAAAGAGAGGCTCTGCCTTCAAGGGCCTAAAGGAAATCTCTGTATGTGTGTCCTCATGTGGTTTATGTGTTTATGTGTGAGTGTATGAATCTATCACAACAGATCCAGCGTGCTTTTGCAAGTTCAAAGGCACTGGGACTTTGAAAAGATGAATACCAGCATATAGGCCTTTTGGCAGAAACGTCCATGTATAGAAGATAGAGCTTTGATGGTGTGTGTGTGTGTGTGTGTGTGTGTGTGTCGGGGTGTGTGTGTGTCGGGGTGTGTGTCTCTGTGTGTGTGTGTCTGTGTCTGTGTGTGCGCATGTCAGTGATTGGATCTTACTGCAACCATATACTCAGACCTTTAACCGTAATACTCTCTATAGTACAGTGTTAAACACATGTACAAATTTCACTCTTACTCTTAATATATATATAAATATTATTTATTTGACAATGTCTTTTCTCTTATCTAGACTTTTTTTAACACGTCAAACGAATACTCAAATGTTAAATGCATGTGTTTTCACAACGATGGAAAGCGGTGGAAAGTTTGTTCTTCTTTTGGAAAATGTTCAAGTCTCGCCACTTCAGTTACTCAGAATTAGGCTTGGGGAAATGTCGGGTTCACGCTAACATTCAAGCTCACTCATGCTCACTCAGCTCATTCTGTGAATGTCATCCCCAACACAAGGCTGTTACCAGCACAGTAACAGCAGCACGCAGCGTGATTGACCACATTAGCAAGCAGAGTTGGCAATGCGTTCCCACCTGGGAGAACCAGACAAATACACTTACTCCACTGTATTTCACTTTATCTGCTACTTCAAGCCACTGTCTGTAGGTTAGAATATGTGCCTGAATATATCATTCACAGAAAGAAAGTATATTATATACATTATTTTTCATGCTATTAGATTACTAAATGGTTACATAGCCTTAACTTAACTGCATTCCACAGTTTTTCAAAAAGTATTTCCTTTATTATGAGCTAGATTCATTTATAATATATTTCCATCCAGCATAGATGAGTCACAACAGGAATATGACCTACATCAGGTCGGCATGACGGTAGGTTAGATTAAAGAGATTTAATACAAATCTAACTTGAAATTATATAAGCTGGAATCAGAGTTCAAAGCAACACTATGAAGGATTTCATTTTATCAACTTTATTACATTCTTAAAGTGCTGCTTGGACAGTTCAATACATTTTGTCGATAAGATTTTGTTCATGGATATAACATTTATCGTCACCAAAATCCTTTAACTTTGGCCAGCATGTGTCCATTCTGTGAGCAAAACTCAACTGGAGGCGTGTGGCATGTTTAACATGAGTGACAGTGTTGCTAACAGAAGGAGGCAGGAGGTTCCTCGAGTCAACATGGTCTTCCTCTAGGAATGTGTGTTTGAGTCACAGGAGGAAAGGAAGGACACACAATGTCAGTGCAATTAAAGTTGCGTAAACTTAAGCGTGATTGGTCTGACAATATAACAATTAAAAGAACATTTACCAAATGGTTCTTTCATGATATATGAACAGGTACCACCCCATCAAGAAAAGCAACTAAAGTAACAATGCAGTTAGACAACAGTAACGCTGCGGCATCATCAAGCTGCAATTCAGGATACAGCGGTGCTTTTGTTAGCATGTGGCAAGATGTGGGTATTTACTCACCACTAGCACACATTATTAATTGCAACCATATATTTAGTCCCTTTGTTCATCAGTATTCTGAAATACAAGTAGCCAGGGTCACAGGTCAGTAATTGGTTTCTCTTTCAACTTTCAATGCAATTAATTAAAATAAAAAGTATGTGAACAATTTAAATATAAGAACTCACTGACGTGTCACGTATTTTCATCTGATGTCAACAACAGAATATTGTATTATTTCTGTGATGCAGATCCTTTAAGATTATCAGCTTTGAAGTTGGCGACATTCCAACAATCTTTTTCCTGCAGTCATTATTAATGATTAATCTCCCTGTTCTTGATTTGTCGCATTTTTGAGAGATTTTGCATATTTCATTCAACAACTCGATTACACAAGCAATGCTCCCTTATGAAAGGGGAAAGTGGGGGCTGTGATTCCACCTGCGCGTGTCGTCGGGCTTCTCTTCAGCTATTTGGTATTCATGTATCGTCTGACAGGCCGTACTGGATTGTGTTGATATTGCATTTCTTTATTTGTCTATTTCTGCACAAACACCAGTCAAGAGTTGAAATCTGGTGCCATTCAAATAACTCTTTGAAAATCCAGCATCTGTACTCTGTTTGAACTCTTTAAAACACGGAATGAAAACAATCGTAATCAGCTGTTTTATAACAGATGGAAATATTGAAAATGTCCATATGAACAGAAGGTGTGTTTGTTTGTTGTTATTCATGGGAAACCAAATAGCCTCTGTAATGTATTTATATTCTGTTCATTTCTAGCCTACTTACTTTCTCTGTCCTGTCTTTTCCCCCTTTACACCCTTTCTTTTCCCTCACACTCTCTTCATAAACCTCTATCAATTCATCCTGATTCCCCTGTGCACCGCCAACATCTTCTTCCCTCCAACTTCCTCCATTTCCCCGTCTCTCCATATCCACTCGCATCTCCCACTCCCTCTGTCCAGTGGAAGGCCTGTGGCTGGAGTGGGGGCTGTGGTCGAGATGCAGTGTGACGTGTAACACAGGAGCCCAGCAGAGGCAGAGACGCTGCAGTGCATCGGTGCACGGCTGGGCAGAATGTAAGGGCCCCCATCAGGAGAGCAGAGAATGCACCAACCCTTCCTGCAGTGGTAAGGCGGACAAATTAATGCTTCGGATTCACACTCGCAATGCTCTGAAACGGCAATATGCAAACATGTAACGTGCATTAACAAAGAGCATCTGCATGTGGGTTTTTTTCTGATTTGTGTTCCACTCACCAGAAATGTCTAGGTTATTTGGGCTTGTGTGTCAAGAAATACTGACGTAAATACTGACGAGTCAATTTACGTCTCTCGCTGCCTTGTATTCTAAATTTGGTATTCATCAACAACTCCCGTTTTTTTTACCTCACATGCTGATCTAGTTCAGTCCCACCCTTCCTCCCCTCTCCCCAAACGTTACCGGCGGTGCTTTGGTCCTGTTAGGTGGAAGTAACTGGGGCAGCTGGAACCACTGGAGTCTCTGCAGCAAGACATGCGACTCCGGTTGGCAGCGTCGCTTCCGGATGTGTGAAGGCAGCGGACTGCAGGGCTACCCCTGCGACGGCTCGGGAGAGGAGGTCCGGGCCTGTAATGAGAAGAAGTGCCCTGGTCAGTGACTCAGTGAATGTGCGTTTGTTTTGTTGTGTGAGTGTGGGAGACAGCTGATAAAATGAGGAAGAAGGCAAATATACCCACGCTTATGTACATATTATTTCTGCTTGAAAACTACATCAACACTTCTTTTTTTTGCCTCAGTTTTCTGTGGGTGGATTTCTCTGCATGCCTTTCCTAGTTGGTCTCTGTTGGAGAGAAAGGGCATGTGTGTATCTGTGTGAGCCCAATCTGTACATGCACAGTATTTGTCAGGCAGAATGGAAGTGACTCCCAGTGGCTGGCACCACAGCCAAAGGCTTCTGTCGCAATTCTAGAACGGTGGCTCCAGTCTGCCTTCCTGTCAACTCACCCGCCCATCCATCTTCACCTCGTTATTGATTTTGCATGTCCGCGCCTTGTCGCGCATTCCTTATATCCTCAGTTCACCTGAGAGATTCTCCGTTTGTCCTTCTATCTCTCCTCTCTAACATTGTCTTGAACACACTCGCTGTCTTGCGCTTGCTTTCACTCTTTCTGCTTTTCCTCCGCCTGTTAGCGGGAGAGACGTTTCATGTCAGAGTGTCAGCAGCTGCAGGAAACAGTGGGGTTTAATAAGCATACCCCTTGACTGAAGTTGTGGGCGTGTGTGAATATGCAAGTATGTGTTCTGTACAAGCCTGAATACCACATGTGTACGTGCTCGCTTTGAGCTCTGACAGGCTACAAATGATAAGCGTCTGAGTGCAGCCTCCACCGTGACCCCTTTGTTTTGAGTAGCTTCCAAGCCTCTTTTACACAAGATGAGGAGCTCGCCTGTTGGCTTTTCAGGGCAACATCGTATCATATTTTCACTATTCCAGTGTGTGTCTCTCTCTCTCCCTCTTCCCTCTGCGTCCCTCTTCATCTCTCTGCATCGCCGCTGCCAACCCTCGTCTGCCCCCCCGGAATATCTTTCCAGCGCTCTCCCCCTTTTCCTTTTCATCAGGGTTATGAAAGAGAGGGAGGGGGGAAAATAGATGAATAAAGAGGGGGGTAAGATGAAGAGGGAATGAGATACTGTACTGAGGCAGTGACACTGACAGAGAGCACTGAGCAATGTACAAGGGAATAAGATTGGGAGCTGCTGCAGGAGAACATTGATTTGAATCTTGTTTTTTTGTGCTTCTCTGTCTCCCTTTTTTCCCTCGCTGCTATATATGTCTGTAGGAGTGTGTGCGTGGTGATTTTTTCCTATCTGTGTGCCTGCTAGACTGCACTTCATTTAAACTTTGTCAATTTATTTCTCGCCTACCTCTGCAGCTCCTCATGAGATATGTAAAGAAGAGCACCTTCTCTCAATGTCATGGAAGAGAGCCTCCGCTGGAGAAACTGTCTACAACAAGTGTCCAACTAACGCCACTGGTCAGTGTTCAAGTCTTTAGTCAAAATCCGAAGTGACATTATGCAATGCAGTTGATAAAATATACAAACAAGTCATAAGGTAGCATTAGAACATGTCTAACAGGCATAAAGAAATGTCCTGCATGAGCAACATCGACTCTTATGTTGGCAGGTAGTAGCAACAGCTACGGACAAAGAGACCACAGAAAGAACAAATAGAAGATGTCCAACACGTTAAGCATGTTTAACAGGAGAGAAAGACATGTATTAGTACCGTGAATAAAGGAGCGACTGGTAGAAAATAAGAGGGAGACAGGAAGAAACAACAGAAACACAAAGTTAATCAAAAGAAATCCACACGAAGGCACGACACACTATATGTAAATTAATGTTACCTCTCTGTAGTTAGCTTTAGAAAGGAAAGAAAATAAAGAGCCAGAAGAAACTCATACTCTCCTCCAAGGAATTAAAAGCCTTGATGTAATGCTTCTAATGTTTCACTGTCGGTTGGGAAATGCAGTCATATTATTACATTGGAAAATAGATATAATTGTTAAATTATAATTTAATTTAATTACTCAACTTTCTGTGTTTAGAAAATGAGATGTGATTCTGCGCCTGGATTAAATATGTAATCAGATAGATTTGAATACTTGAATTAATGTATAAGGCTCATCTAGGTTGTGGCTAAACAGTATCACTATCTTGAGCTTTGGCATACAGAGGCGGTCAAAATAACATTTCCAACTCATGTATCATTTTGCACAATTGGTATACTTCTTTCTTGAATGTAGTCAAACCTTATTTGTGTGTTACTTATCACAGCATTGTTAATTTAAACTGAGGACTTCCTCAAGCAGCTGGCTGCCAGACTTTTCCTTTCAACTTCCAAAAGCATGAAACAAGAACATCCTTTGATTTACTTTAGACAATGCCTCAGAATGTGAGCCGAGAGCAGGTGTGGTTCAGATACCTGTAATTTACACATGTATTCCACATCTTTTAAACTATGGTGTGGGCTCCAACATCAAAACACGCCTGCATTAATTTAGTAGCTTGCAAGAAAAACATTTAAGCTTCAAGAACATTACATTTAAGGTAAATCAATTTACGAACTAAATTTAATTAACCATGAAACAGCAGTTTAATTATGTCACTGTTACTCAAAGGCAGAGCCACAGTTCACTAAGTGCATATTTATTAGGGTAGGGAAAAGGTTTTGTTTGAAGCCTTTTCCAGTTTGCACCTTAATGCTGCATGGGATATGGGAATAATAAACCAGATGTTTGTATGTTATGGGGAATTATATATTTTTAAATAAATACAACAATCTTTCTCCATTTCCCCATAAATGTACATTGTACCTAGGCAGCACAGCAAGTTCATTGATCATACATTAAAGGTTTTCCTAATCACAGTCAATGGATATTGGAGCCCATATTAACAGTAATAGATTGTGTTCTCAGGCCGCTCTCCTTTCTAAGTGTGTTTAATTCCATGTAAAGTATTTGTCTCTGCTTCTCTCTTTGTCTAGGATCTGCTAGTCGTCGTTGCATGCTGGACAATAATGGAGTTGCTTTCTGGGGTCCTCCGAGCTTCGCGAGATGCGTCTCACTTGATTATAGATATTTACATGTATCTGTAAGTTCCCTTTTTTCTCAAATACGTACAAGAAAACAAAAAAGTTGTGTATATTCTTCCATCACTTGAGCCAGTTAATTGCAGTATCACCTTCTATCATAACTCACCTTCATCGACCCTGTCTCATTAGTGAATATTTGAGAAAGTGAAGGTGAAGGTTCTTTTTTTTTCCTATCTCAATTGTTCTTTTTTCATTCATTATTTACCTCTGTTCACTACTCAACTTTCTTTTGTAAAAAGTTTACTCAAAATAGTGGCGTGTTTTTACTCGAGGCTTGTCGGTATCTCTAATTAGCTTTTCTAGAGCTTTGCACTCACACTTTATCAATTAATGAACATAGCTAATGAATATGTTCATCAGCAAGACTGTTTTCCTGCTCTGTGAACTTCAACCCCTCTCATCTCCTCGATGATGGCAGAGGGAGATGGGGGTCAGGGATTGTACGTGACCAAGCTGATTGCACTGTTAGCTTCTGTTGCAACCTTTCATTAACACTACGAGTCAATAATTAATTTTCTGTGATTGCTGTTATCTTCTCTTCTTCCAGGCGCTCTCCCTCTCCAATCTCTCTCACTCTCTCTCTCTGTCTGCCATGCGCTCTGAAGTTCACATACACACATGCTTGCTTTCTGTATCTCTGAAGTGATGAGATCCAATTTCTGCCTGAGGTTGCTGCTAGGCCTCTTTTTGTTCACCTATTTTAAGCACACAAATGTATCTTCTGTATATACTCCTGTCTTGAAACACTCCTCTCAGATCAAGTCCAACACCTTCCTTTGATTTCTTGTAAAATAAAACATGATCTTTGGTTAGTGGGGTTTCTCTGTTCATGACATTTTCACCGGCGACATATTTTGAATAAGAAAAAGTGTACCACACACAGTAAGTGCCAATGGGCATGCCTTAAATCATGTTGACTGTTACAAGCAGAGGTGAAAACCATCAAGTGTTCTCAACGTCTGTCTCTTTCTGCACATTGTAGTTACGAGAGCATCTCGCGAAGGGTCAGAGGACCCTGGCTGGGGAGGGCATGTCTCAGATCGTAAGGAATCTCCTGGAGCTCTTGCAGAGGAGGAGCTACTACAGTGGTGACCTTCTCTTTTCCACGGAGATCCTGCGAAATGTGACTGACACCTTCAAAAGAGCAACCTACATCCCAGCTACCGACGACGTGCAGGTAGGCGTAGCCTCTGAGCCGCCCTTCAAGTCACGAATCACACTCATTTCGGGGTTCAAGACGAACTCTCACACAGGCCCACTTGAAACACCTCCAAATTAGTTTTCAATGGAGAAGCTCCACTTTCTACTGCACAGGGTTTGGATAACAATGAGCCACTGCAGCTACCCAGTTACTATGGCCTCAAACTGGATTGTTAGCAGTGTTCTTCACTGCTCAGTGCTTCTGTCTCATTCAAGCATCTGACAGATATTATTTTATGTTTTATTATGTTTAACCATTCTGTATTCTGCTCCGCATTTGTTGACCTAAAGGTGTTTCAAAGTGTTCTTTTATTGATTACTACATGTCTATGTACAGCGCACTGCTGCAGTACTAATGGTTAGTGGGTGAAGGTTAGCTAAACAATAGGGAACAATGGCAAACGTTTCAGTGCATATAGAAACAAAATGAGACAACACAATCTAATGGCTCTGCTTCATTAACTCCCTCTTTATCTTGTGTCTAGAAATTATTCCAGGTAGTCAGCCTTATGTTGGACATGGAAAATCTAGAGAAATGGGAGGACGCCCACCAGGTGAGGCCTTCTATGTGTGTGCATGTGTGTTCCTGTATGTGTTCCTCTATATACCTGTTAAACACAATCAGTGGCCCCCTACTACTGTACAAAGTTTATAAATGTGTGTGAGGGTGTGTGTGTGTGGTTATTAAGCTAGTTGTATATGTTAATTTGTGTATAAAGGTGGTGTGACTCTATTCCAAATTAACGTTTAATTAGAGTCATAAAAACACACCTGTTAATGAATATAATGGCTGCCCATTAATGACACTGAGTGAGCATGTTTGCACATTTGTGTGTGACCCAGCCTGATGCCCTTCAGTCAAGGTGTGTTTACTTGCCATCTGGACACGATAAAAAAACAACCAAATATGATATTATGTCAAACTTGGTTAACATTTATACCGCCCTGGAACACATGCTAAATGATACAGTGGATGAAAATGTCTCATAGAAAGTTTGTGATGGATATTAATTCTGACAAAGTCGGGATCCACACTAACCTCGCCGCCCTCCCCACACATCACTCCACAGGTCGCTCCCGGTGCTGCTTTGCTGATGAGGATATTAGAAGATTTCATTCACCTCATCGGAGAAGCCCAGAAGCCTTTTCAGAGTTTTCTGGTGGTGACCAACAACCTCAGTAAGCGTCACACACTGCTGTCACACGGCGAGGCGTGACGATGTCAGATAACATATTAGTTGACACCAATATCAATGTAAACATTCAATTATTCAGTTAATTTCTAGGATGATGATCAGGGTGTGGGTTAATGTTTTTATTTGTATTTATCATCAGATTATTATTTGTCATTAAAATAATTTCAATATTATCCATTTTAACATATAATATAGTGCTGTCTCACTCCAAACTTTTAAAATATAAACATTAATTTAAGGACCTTGAAAGATGCTTTCACCTCATCTGTATTGTTCTCTGTACTGCACTGAGTCTATGGTATCTCTTTATTTGCAGTGATAACTGTCCAGCGAGAGCCGGTGTCGGCAGTCTCCAGCGATATCAACTTCCCCATGAAGGGCCGGAGAGGAATGAAGGACTGGGCCAGGACAGCAGAGGACAAGCTCTACATCCCTAAAGAGGTCTTCACCATGCCGGCTGAAGGTCAGAGGAATACGACTGCCTTGGTCTCCTGCAAACTTTAAGTTGCTTGGTACCAATCTGTACCCCTCCGTACTGCACATAAAACACATGATCAGAAGAATAACAAGGCACAACAAACACATCTTACCATTTGTAACTAAATAAAGCTGGTAAAGATCTTCCGAGCAAACAACAGTTCAGGAATTTAGTCAGGTAGCAGCACTCGGCCTGTTACGGGATCTTTTAAAGTTGTCATCCTCACTCTCAGCCTTGACTCTTAAACATATGAGAACCGGTTGTCACCCGACTCGACCCTCTCACCAGCCAAGGTCAGACCAAAAAGTTATCCAGTGCGTATTCCAACACTTAAGAGACGTGTCCTCATGGAAGCAGACGCTTTTCAAGGATGTCAAAGGGTACTGCCGAGAAGAATTTGGACTCCAAAGAGCCCTAGAGGGCTCCTCAATAAGATGCAGGTCTTTCATCTGGGAGGAAGTGTGTCACATCCCCTTGAAAGCATCAAGTCCTCATACAGTTTTTAAGGGTGTCTTTTCACTTTCAGCAACACAACAAAGCTAACTGCTGTCAATGTTTTCCATGTGGTTTAAAATATAACCAAGAAACCAGCAACGTGTTTGTCCAAACACGAGCATGAAGTGAAAGAAGACACCCGGAAGCAGATGAGTGGGGCTGTGTAGGGGAGACAAGAGGACTTAAAAGAGTGGAAAGCAAGTGGTTTGTGTTAGATACGAGAATTGCTGTGGCAGATGCGATCCACTACCGACAAAACAAAGGTCAATACCCACTGGAAATGACACTGGCAGACATCCTGTCTGGCACCCCGCCCCTTGCCTAAATTAAAGTTCAGACAGGCTGCAGGCCAAGAGAGCAGAGCTGTCTTTGACCTCTGACTTGCTTTGATGACACAGACTCTCTATGATTGCCATTTAAGACATCCTGTGAGCTAAACTCCTCACCTCACCTTAGCTCACTTATTAATCTCTCTTATGCACTGCGTAATATACTCACATTGTACTCTTCTTCCATCGACCCATTCATCCCTCTTTTATGAAACATAACAGGTTTATGCCGTGGGTTGCCGATTTTATGGAAGGCCAAATACAGATATCTCAAAGGATGAATGTTAGACTGCAAGTGGAGACAAAGGGGTGAACAAACGCTCAACCTTGTTTAATTCTACTGCATTGCAATTTTGTCTTTTTTCTTCTTCTCCATTTATCTTATTTTTCGGTTTTACTTTGCTGCTTGTTATGCTTTTTCATCTAAGTCATTTTTCTTTCGGGGGGGGGGGGGGTCATTATCCTGTTAACTTTTGCTGGTGAATGAATCATCTGCTGTTTTGCTTGTAACAAAATGAATGTGACCGGCTGCATCACATTTCCTCTGCTTGTCATATGCTGTTCAGCACATGCCTTTGCCCTTTTAACTGCATGTTGTTGTTCTTGTGGCATTGTGAGTTCTCTTTGTGGGAACTATGCTTCTTCCTGTGGCAGTCTATCGGGGTCTTCAGTTGATTGCTATCAGGTTGATTGGTTCATTTACCCCATAATGAACGCCTATCTCCAACAGACAGCTTAACTATGTTCATAGAGGCCCTTTGGCCCTTGTGTGTGTCTACGTGCGCACACAGTTGCACATGCACGGAGCCAATTGATGGGTTCATGAATCGCTTCACTGGACAGAGGCTGGGACTCTTCTTCACTGATTTTCGAAGTGACAAACTCCCTCCGCTGTGTCTCTTTCTAACACTCTCACTGTCTTTCAGACATGCACTCACATGCATCCAGACACACAGGCCGGCAATGACCTCATATTTCTAATACACCATTGCCTGTGCATGCGTGTGGTTATGCTCGGTTAACATTGAAGTATCAACAGAGCAAGAACACAAACCACATGAGCTCTGCCCTCTAGACTGTGTTAGCGACTGACTTCCTCGTTTGCAGTTCAAACAGTAACTGTGTTGAATTTCCAAATATTATCAGTGAGCAGGGGATGTATGGATTGCTGCTGAAGTCAAAGTTCTGTATCAGATTGGAATATGTTGACATTTTAGGGTGAAGGACAATTTGTTCTGGTGGGAGAAGAAGATTGAAGCCACTTTCAGTTATTTCCATTAAGCACAGAGTTACAACCAAAGGGGGAAATAGCCTTGCTCAGCTTAAACACTGGTGTCTGGGGCAGCTAGCCAAACAACTAGCCTGGCTCTCTGTAATTTCAAAGCAATAACCTCCAGGACATCTAACTAATTACTACTTAACACGTAGCTCATTTGATTAATCCATACACAAACAGAACTCTTGGAATGACAATGTGCCAGCCTCTCAGCGACTAGTATTTGTTATCCAAGAAATACTTAGAACATGTGAATACCCAACTGCTGTTCATACAGAAGACACCGTGTTACACTTCAGTCACTATGCAGGTGTTGGAAAGCATGAGTCCCCCATTAAAGCTTTCTGACTATCAAACTCCAACTCCACACTGACATGAAAGTGCTAATAATCTTCTCATGTACATTTTGGAAAAACAATAGGTGTATTTTCAATCTCTTTATGATATGGTATGGATCAATAAGTTCTGTGGGATATTGTATCGCAAATAATGACATCACTGACCCCTATAAAGTAGCATTGTGGTCAATAAATTATTCTGAGCTTGTGCAAATTACCTGCCTTGTCTGTTCAAGTATGAAAGTAATGGTATTCCACAGTACCGTCAATTCTTAAAAGTGTCTGTGATGTGTACACAAGTTTAAAAAGCCAACAGGGAGGAGAAGAAGGGAGGCGAGAATAAAAAGAGCAACTCAGATAGAACTCTTTGGATGTAGCTTTTGATCTTTGATTAAAACCGTAGATCATGGCTTTGCATCAACTCCAGACGTATCTTTTCCCGACAAACGGCATATTAAAGTTCACGGCTGGTGACTGGTGGTTTACCATTTTGCTGGATTAAAGCTGACCACCAATCATTTAGATGTTCGCCAAGTGCACAGTGACAACAAGTCAGTTCAGGGGAAATTAGGGTTTGGTGATTGAGTGCTTTTGTGGTATTAATCATCCTCTCGCGTGGGAGTGCCACCCCATCATGCAGTGATTTACCATTTACCCACAATACACTGACTTTCTCATTTGCATGCCTTTGCAGTCGCTGTCCAATTAGGATCCATCACACTCACATGCTTTCTCATGCTGACTTTGATCCGTTTTTGCCTCCTCACACTCAGAATTGCTTTTTTCCCTCCCACTGTTGAGATCTTTTTGTCTCTATCTCTCTTCCTGAGTAGTACCTCTTCGGAAGGCAGACAGATTTGGGATGAGTCACCCTGTATGTCTGATACCGTCAGAGCCCTCTGTCTCTTCCTCTCTCGCTCTCTGTGCCGATGCTCCTCCCTCGCTTCTCTCAGCCCGAAAGGGCAAAGGAGGGAGTGGCATCTCTCAACATGAACTCTTCCCTTTTTACTTTTCCTCCCTGCTTCCTTTTGCTTCCCTCACTTGAGACAAAGTGACATTTACAGAGGAACACCATGTCTCCTTGGGAGACCCTACTCTTTTTAGTGAAAGAATGCCAAAGGGAGTGGTGGAAGGCGAGGGGTTGTGAAGTAGCGCTGTGGAAAAGTTGAAGAGTGGGTTGGAGAATGGCCATAACAACAGATGAGGATGAGAGGGGCGAGCTCTGAGGAGGAGGAAAGGAAGGAAGTGGAGTTGAAACAAGGAAAGAAGAGATTTAGACGTCTAAAAAGGGTGTGGACACAGACTAATGGAGATAGTTGTTTAAATGATGCTTCTGCTGAGCAATAGTTGAGCTGCTTGAAGTCAAAAAAAATTACACAAATTGTGTACATGTGAAACAAAGACTCTGCACTTGTTGAAGTGGAACATTTTCTTATTGTGATGTCTTCAGAGCAATTGTGAGTGTCAGCTCAATGTAAATGTAGTTGAAATTGTGAGTTGATGAGGTTAAATCTGTGCTTGTTTCCTTCACCAAAAAAAGAGTCTGTATCTAGTTTTTTGACATCAAATGACCCTTTAATCATTGAAGGTTCAAATCAATCACAAATACCAACAATCTCCAACCTGTCAGATGCACATGTTTGATATTGAATATACTCTCCATATCTTCCCAGTCAACATACGACCAAATGTGTTATGTTCTTTTTAATATTTTTAATATTGATTTTGTGCAATGAGCCATTGATCTACCAAAATCATTTGGAAAGTATTCCCATAGAACTTTACCTGTACTGTGAAAAAAGATGTCTTCAGCAATCAGCACCCTGTGTCCTTGCACGAGGACTGAGAAGAAGAATGCATTAACTGATGGATTAATACTTGATCTTTAAGATGTTTTTTTCTAAATCATGCCATCTATTTAGGCTGATTGGTTGCACGTTGTCCTGTGTTTTTAGAGGCGGAGACGGCGGCAGAGGCGGAGACGGAGACAGCGATGGAGACAGAGTCAGAGTCTCCAATGTACTATGTCATCGGAGCCATCTTGTACAGGACGCTGAGTGCCATCCTACCGGCACCAAAGTGAGTATTTCTCATGTCTGCTGACTAATTATTCTTACTTTTTCAATCATGTCTCTCCTGCTCCTTTCCTTGTCCTTTATTTTACCTTTTTGTCAGTACTTCCTCCAACAACTTTCAATCTCCCTTGTCTTTGTTTTAGTTTTTTCTTAGTTCCCCTTCTCACTGCCTTTCTATTTCTGTGTCCTTTCATCCGTCACTTCTTCTCTCTATCTATTTCCAACATCCAAAACATCATTTGTTTTAAGACAAATGTCTTGGATCTCCAGAAAATACATTTCCTAGTTTTTGTTTCCCTTTCTTTTGCATTGTCTCTGTATTTTTGGAAGTGTACAGTGGGCTTCGACGAGGTGCAGGCCTAACGGGTTCTGAAACTTCTATAGAACTTAATAAAATAGAAGTATAGGAGAAATTAGGAGGTTGTCAAAAGGCCACTGTGATATGGTGTTTGTGTTGGCCCCAGGCCGTTGTTGTCAGGTCAGTGCTCTTGGTTGTGGATGAGCTGGATCTGTTCAAACCCTTTTCTCCCTGTAGCTCTGCTGAATTTCAATAGGTCCTTTCTTCCGTTTTTACTCAAGCGCTAGCTCTGGCTTTCTCCCTCTTCTCACACGGTTTTTAATTCTCTCTTTTTTGATTTACTTATATTTATTTTATTTATTTATTTATTTGTTTTGTATATATGTTTGGCAAACACTCAGAAACCACCAAAAGAATGACAGGTTACTGGGTATATCTGTTTCTGAGTATCTTTGGATGTATGCATGCGTTTGTGTGTATGACAAACAGCATTTTTTTATGTTTTTTTTTCCAGACAGTTTTTGAACCAAACCTAAATGCAGAACAGTTCTTAAAACAATAACTCTCTTTTGTATGTGACTGTGTGTTTTTTCAGCCTCCCTGCAGTGATCAACTCCAAGATCCTTACAGTGACGATACGACCGGAACCGCAACCCAGCAAGCCCATGGTGGTGGTGGAGCTGTCCCCACTTTTTAATGTAAGTTGTTTTCTTTATCTCTCATTAACCCTAGCCCTAATAGCTACATGATTTTAAACATTTTCTTGCAATGTGACGCACTGACTTGTCATGATTCTTCAAGATCTAGATCATTTCAACATAGTCCATGTGAGAATGAAGATTATTCACTTTCATTATCTAAAGTTCCTTGACCAGATGAGTGTGTCTTATATTCTCATTAAGACTTATATTGTCATTAACATTAAAGTATTGCAGGCAACACAAAAGTTACGTATTTCATATAAGGTACTTTCTAAAGCATTGGTTTGTATTCTTTTAAATGGTATACTTGTACAATAAGCAAGTTTGGCCCAAACATGTCATTTGTCGCAGGCTGTAGAGGATTCCGTTCTTCCCAGCTGACCCATGTTTCCTAGGTTCTGAAGATAAAAAGAGAAAGTGCTGCATGCTATAAAGTGCCATAGTGCTGGTTGAATTGCCTAAATAAATGCAGACCTTTTTGACTTCCTTAAATCCTAGTGTCTCCTGGTGCCTATTCAGTTTATATTACAGTGGAGTGTGTTATTATAAACGACGCGTGAGGTGCCTTCAGTGAAAAGGACTAAGTGCAAGTTTAATGAGAGGCACTCTTCATGACCCCAATAATATATAGGTTTCATTAGCCATTCTTCTGTGCAAAGGTGGGCACAGTTTTGAAAATAATGTTGAATATTTAATGGTTCTATCCAGACAACAAACACACACACACACACACACACACACACACACACACACACACACACACACGCGCACACCATGAAATCTGAAATCATTTTCTTGCTGTGTCAAACCAGGACCTCAGGGGCAAAATGATTGCAGTGTTTCATTATAAAGACTTTGTATTCATTCTTCATCCCCCACCACTCCATCTCTTTGCTTTAAACTGCTGATTCATTTCTTAATTATGGCATTTCCTTTAAATGTCTCTATCTTTTATCTCCCTATTATTCAGCTTTTTAACACTTTTGGCAAAGCAGTGGTACAGCAGGTTTCACACCCGCTGTCTAGAGGGTGATGTCTTAATGCTGATCCCAGCATGCTGCTCTGGACTGATAACCCGAGGCACCTGCTGAGGATAGACACACACAGTACAGGACTGAGCTGGCATGTACATATGCATACCTTAGACCACTGTTTGACATTATTATACTGCTTAAAGAGAAACTCCAACCATTTAGCATTATACTTCCCAAAATGTTGGATATGGACAAGATATTTTAAAAAGATGCACAAGCTGACATATCCTGACTTTTAGTGCCTTTCTATTGGTCAACTACCGAACATGCTCAGTACTACTACTTCCTAGAAAGCACCCTGAAAAGTGGTATTCATTAGAGCCTTCCTGCCTAAAAAATGATAACATATTTTAAACATGTAATGTACTGAATTGTGATTGAAGTTAGGATGACCAGACGTCCTCTTTTCCCCCGGACATGTCCTCTTTTTGAGAACAAATAAATGCGTCCGGCAGGGATTCCAAAAATTTCCGGGATTTTGCTTCATCGGATATTTGTGTTTCTCTGGGTCTTTCACAAACTAGTTATTACGCCCTTACAAGTTTTGGAAATGGTATCTCCCTTACGTTCCACCTTCTTGCGCAAGCTCTGACTGTAGAGAGAACAGTCATTGGTCGACCGATCTCAGTGTTGCCAGATACACAAAAATGATCTTCCTTTTAGGCATGTATATCACAAGACAGGCAGCACAAGTGAGAAGTTTAATCACTCACTTTCTGCTAGGCTAGGACAGGCTCCTGGCTGTTATTGCTTATTTAAAGGAAGGATATTAGAGGTATCAGTAATTTCTGAAAAATAGATCCCTTTCATACATTAAAGACGTCGCTATGCAAGATATAACCATCTAAACCGCAAATGAAATGTGTTCCATTACATTTGGTGGAAGTACTTTGAGTGCACACAGAAATATTTCAATTCAAAGAAAGAAATGTACACTTTTATTTATCCCTGTGGGGAAATTATTCCTTGCATTTGACTCATCCAGTGGGCTGCAGTGAAGCAACTGGGGGTTCAGTGTCTTGCTCAAAGACACTTCAACAAGCAACTGTGGGGAGAGCGAGGATCAAACTGGGCACCTTGTAGTTGTTGGACGAACACACATCCCCATCAGCTACAGCCGACCCGAAAGGCGGAGTTGACACATGTCGATCATTTCTCAACTCGGCTGAAGGAGGCAGACCGTGCTGATGGAAACAAGTGGAGGCGAGGGAAGCAAAGGGGGGGCAGAGTCTCCTGTTCTGGTCTTCAGCTGCAGTGCTGACGATGTCGACCTTGGCAGTTGTAGAAACACCTCGCTGCTGCAGCAGTGCCTGGGGGGTGTTCTTTAGCGGTCTGTGCACGGCCATGTCTTCACTGAGAGGACATCTGCTCCAGACTCCTCACATATATGCCTGTTGCCAAAGTGTATGTGTGTGTGTGGCTATGAAAGCTCCATGTCCTTAGAGTAGACCAGTAGACCCACTCACCCTCCTCTAGCTATCCTTCCATTAGCCTTTTCATGTATGCGAGGCAGCTCTGGTTAGCTTTAGTGACATCAGCCATACATCTTTTACAGTTTACAGTACCTATAAAGGTTGTCCTCACATTATCCTAACGGTCTTCATGTAATCTGCACGTCTTCATGCTAGGCTAAGACAGGCTGCTGGCTGTAGTTTCTCATTTCACGGAAGGATATTATAGGTTTCAGTCATGCCAAGGTCGACATCGACAGCACTGTAGCTGAAGATCATGACAGGAGACTCTGCCCTCCCTCTAATCCCCTCAGCATGTTCTGCCTAATGAAGTTGAGGCTGAGCTGAGAAATGATCGACACATGATCACACTGCCTTTGAATTAACATATTCCTGGGTGCACTTACAGTCGTGTCATCCAATGTAATGAAAGTACTTTAACTTTCTTCTTGCAATTTAGATGGTTAAATCCTGATGTCTTTAATGTTTTAAATGGATCTTTCTTCTTATTTTCTTTCTCTCAAATAATTAGAGGAAATCTAATTTACTTATCTGTCGAGAAGCGTCATCAACTTCGCTCCATGTCCTTTTCTGAATCTTTAATATCCGATATAAAGTAGAAGGCTTTTAAGACCAGCGTGGTCTGCTGCAGTATCTAATTGAATCTGATTATCTGACCATATTCACAGCCATTATGCATCGGTCAATTTTCCCCACGTGGCATAGCACATATGGTTATGAATATCTTCAAGAAAACGGTGAGTCCCTTTGAAAGGTTGCCGCTATAATTATCGTCCATGAATGCATCTGTTAGAATCAGACACATGTCAATCCCTTTGAGGAGCATCACTCAAGCAGACGCTGTCATTATACAGGGAACAAGGAGGCAGACACCGGGAGTGCACGGGTGTCAGTCCCGCTGCAGCATACCGTCGGACGTGATGCATGCTGATTGATAGTTGAATGCTAACCGAGCCCGCCACGCTAATGCACGCCCAGGGACATCTAATGTCAGTGGCGGCGGCGGTCTGCGCGTGAGGCAGAACAAAGCTCTGCCATCCATCAATCTGTGTCGCACAGCCTCTGATGCTGTGTACATAAACCTTGCATCATCCTGTCCTCTTAGTTTTAGCCGTGCAGAGTCCTCAGGATTCACGGATTCATGGGAGATCAGTCATTATCTATTCAGAGAAGGAGGGGTGACCTTGCCTTTAGAGAAACACATCCCCGTCGTGCAGACTTCAATGTGCATAATCTTCTTCTCTCCCTTTTTTTATTTATTTAAAATGCTTTTGAAATTGGGGAAAAAACCTTTAACCTTCACTCAAGAAGGGGTGATGTCTTAAAAAATAGCTCTGAACTTAAAGGGGACTGTTTTCTTTCTCAATAGATCAGTGTGGCTGTGGAATTACTGCTATAATCTCCTTTACCATAAGGGGGAGCTCAAAGGCAAAGGGCTTAATGCAGGACTCAGGGAGGACCAACAGACTAGTTTCAGAGAGGGAACCATTTTCCTCTGAATCAGTGGTCTCTCAATTGTGGGTACCTGATTTAGTTAGAGCTCAATCAGATCAGTCTTACTGTAAAAGCCAAATAAAGGCTATAGGTTAGCTATAATTGTTACGCTGCTGATTCAGGAATCGATGTAAGAACAGAATCCTGGATACAGACCAGAAGACAACGAAGTTCAACTAAAACCAATTATACTCTCACCAAATGAGGCGTGCAGGTAAAAAAAAAGGTACAGCCGAGTCTTTAAAAGCAATTGATGCAGAGATCACTAAGGATCATCATTGGAACCCATTTTGATGAGTCAGTTAAAGATATCGATCCTGTGATTGATTCACTGATTGAGTCATAAGGAGTCTTCCTTCTCCACCACGTGTGACTGAGCTTTGATTACCAGATGATTCACCTGCCTCTCGGCACCATTGGCTGTTGGCTCCAGTGAGTCGATGGTTAACGGGTGAGCTGGATAGCAATTCACCAGTTTTGGGACCGCTGTGAGGTGTTCTGGGACTTCATTCAATGTGGTTTTCAAAAGGTTTTTTTTTTATCTTAGAATACATATAAAGATGTTCAGAGACATAGATTGTATTCAGTACTTTATTTAAGTTGTGTGAGTCCAAACACATCCTGAAAGGTCCAGTTCTTCTAAGTATGTGTGATACTAAAATACATTTTACTGCTTCATAGTTGTTTACTTTTCCTTTACTACTTCTTTGTACTTAAGTAAATCATTGTAATTATTTTCCACTATTGGTTGTTATGTTATATATATGACCCCAAATTATTGTCCATGAAATGGCCTCTTCTTTGTCTCTCTATTCCTTCAATTTATTGCTCAATAACCTTCTTTTTGTTGCAGCTGTAGCTGCTATTTGCTGCTCTGTCCCCTCACAATGACTCTTTCTCCATCCCCCCCCTCCCCCTTTCCCCACCACCTCTGTCTCAATCGGTCTCTTTCATTGTCTGTTTACCTCTCCATCGTCCATGCAGCATTACTCTTTTTCCTATGGCAACGAGCTATTCAGTCTTCGCTCTACCTCCATCTCTCACTCATCCTCTCGACCGGCAATAACAGCTTTTCCCCTTTCCCCCCCTCCCTTTTTGTATCTTACAGGGTACATCAGATGCACAGTGCGCTGTCTGGGACTATGGCAACCCGTAAGTTATCCTAAATGATTCTGATGAGTTCATGTGAGAGTGTACAGCGGAGTTAAAGCATGTCTGTCAGCGTGTGGCTTGATGTTTATCTTGTGTGCCCTCATGCCCATTCAAATGAATGTCATTAATGAACTGAAAACAGTCTAATGAAGTTCCCTTTGTTTGTGTTAATTAAATCAGTCAATGAGAACAAACACTATTCTCTATGCGTCGCTAAGAAATCGCTGGAAATCCTTTGGTCCTCTAATCCAACGTTTACTTTTACTCACACTATGGTAAAGCCTTAATTCTGAACTTTAAACATTTGTTTCAATTGGAGCAAGACAGTTTTATCACACTAGTGACCTGAAGCTTATTTTAACCTAATAGTTTGTCTCTTATCTGTCTATTTAGGCCACTTCAACTTTGACACTGATGCATGTGGATTATGTAGTGAACTACATCATGTAAACCAGCACAATTGATCGTGCTGTTTTAACCATTAACCCACATTGTGATTACTCTTCTTGTCAATAACAAAGTCGAACATGTTGAGAACCATTAAGCCAGGGTTTGGTACTCTACCAGGTCATGGTCTCACTGCACTTGTTCATCATGTTTGAATAGCCCATATATTCTCTCCATGGCAGTACAACCGAACATATGCAACTCTGTATCCTAAAATATATATGATGTATCACTCATTTTAGGCTAAATGAATGGCTTTCATTGGCGAGTTATTTTTTAGAGGAAGCCATGGTGGGAAAGGTCATCACTCGATATAGGGCAAACTGAATGAAGCACCTCACATGTTTTAGGTTCAGGACTCTGTCATTTGGTTATGGTTAAGAACAAATTACGGTTTAGGTTCAATATTAAGTCAGCATTTGCTTTTTTCATATGTTATTATGAGCAATTGCTTTGAGTTGCTTAAATATTACTGGATTAATTTAGCTCAGTATTGTCTATATTATTATTCGGAGCACTCGTAAGACTTCTTCATAACAAGTGAGCAAACATTGCATGCTGGGGAAGACTGTGAAATGTCTCCAGATAAGTGAGTAAAATGACCTTAAGTGGGGATTCATTTGTCAAGTGTTTCATTGTTTTGTTGGATCGGAGGCATTCATTTCCTTGGAATTGTATTTGCAAATGCAGATTAATCAACATCATTTTTAAGAGCCAGATTTGACAGATGAATCTTCGACAGAGAAATAGCTTTCTTGTGAGTATTGAATTTGTCACCACAGTGAGCCTCCCTGTCCACTGAGACAACAAGATGGATGACAGGGAATTCTGGTCAACTCAGATTCTCCCACACGATCATGTCATAGTGTATCCAGTTGTAGAGAATTACTCTCCAGTAACTGAAGAACTCAATGAGACTGAGACTGCAGATCCACAGGAAAGTGTTGGCCATTTTGTAACTTATCAAACTACCCCTCTCCATCAAGGTGCGGGAGGAACAAAGCTCGGCAAAGCCAATTAACTAGCCGGCAGATTACAGCTGCAATCAAATTAAATTCACAGACGTTACAAAGGCAGAGCGCCAAACAGAATATAAAGTAGCACAGTGTCGGCGATGTCTATCAATCAAACATACACTTAAACTGGGAGCAATGTGGAAAACATCCAAATGTGTTTGCTGGGGATAAGGTCATATGTTTGGAGACACACACAGTGAGGAGCACACACAGATGCGGAGAGGCTTTGACACACAAACCCACAAGCTCACCAAGACCTAGTTAATGTGACATACACTGAAACGCAAGCAACACAACAAGAATGTTCCGGTTATAGTAACGGATTCTGTTTTAACCAGCAATCAGCATGGTTGAGCAGAGAGTCCTTGTTGGCTATTCCTGCTCTGCCAAACTGGCAAGGATATTCACTATGTCCTTTGGTTGTTTACGTTTGAGATCAAGCAGAAACTTGACCGTTTCTGGATAAACCGCCTGAGGTCACGGCAACATGCTGTTGTGGTGCACAGATGCTGCTCAGAGAGGCTGTGAAGCGAAGCCAACTGCTGCGCGTCAACTAAATCTGATAGTCACGTAATGGAATTCATCATATATACATTTAATTGTAAACTTTATATACAGCAAGGGTACATACGCACATGCAAGGATATAGCAACGGACATTGATGGGGCATGTATACACGGTACACGCCATCTGTACAGTGTCGGGGTTTCAATAATCCTTCACTCGCCTGTCGGCGCCGGGAAGCAGACCCGGACCGGGGCTAGGCGGGAGCGTGCAGATGGTACGGACAGAGAACACGGTGTACAAAGCAGCCGTTTGTTTGCTGGAGGATATCACTTCTCTCAGCGTGTCTGTCTCTCGAACTGAGCCGCGGGCTTTTAGGTTGAGCGAAATGCAGACAAGAGATGGCGGATGTATAGATAGCAATGCGGCGGAAGGGCAAACACGGCAGCAGCAGCCGACCCAGACAGCGGGGGAAAGTTCAGCCCGGAGACAGAAAAAAAACGCTCAGTCTATATAACCTGCAAATGCAGACTATATTTAGTGCACACAGATGCACACACGTTCGACAGAAATTATGATGTACCACTTGTCTCTTTCCCCCTTGATCGTTGTAATGCTGCCGTCGGTAATGTATACTTACTTAGAGATCAGAAGCTAAAATATCTAAAGCCTGCCGCCATCCCACACGATTGTCGTTGTGCATGTTTTTCTGCAGTAGTCATCTATTTAGAAATCTGCAAGCAATTTCAGTGTTAGCGCCCGACAATGTGCGGCCTCTCTGAGCTGGCTAATTCCGCCAACAGTTTGTGGAACTCACAGTTCATCTCAGTATTTATGTGTGAGTGTTTATTTATTTATTTTGCCCCTAACAGTCCCATATGTCGGCACCATCTGCGCACCCAAATCGCTGCGCTCGTCATTCCCTCCCTGTCTTCCCCCATGTGCCCGTCTCCTCAACATTATCTCATTCATTTGCCTTGACGACTCGAATGGATAGCTAGCTCTCAAAGTTGTTCAAGGTTAGAAACTAAGAGGTCAGGCCAGTAGAAGTGAAGAGGTGAGATGTTCACATTCTTTGATAATGTTTGGAGGAAATCCTTTTTTGTGTCCCTTGACTCTTCTCTTGACTTTCTCCTTCATTTTTCTGCTCTTCCGTGGTCAATGATGATGTTCATTTATTAATTTATCTGCGATGTGGATGCTAACTTCGCCTCTGGCATCTCCGTGCTTTGACTCCTCCGCCTCTGTGGGATTTCTGGCTGAAGCGCCACTGACATACACATTGAACTGTATAGTGTATGTTATGTGTGGTGCATTATAGATTGGCTCCGGTGTGTATATATATATATATATATATATATATATATATATATATATATATATGTGTGTGTGTGTGTGCCACGCCAGATGTGTCACTTCTATAGCTGCTGCTTTACAATCAGTACAATCCATCTTGTTCCTGCATACTTTAAATTATACATGCTAATATATTTACATGTTTAAACATACATGATATTTTTACGCTCTAATCAGCATAATAGCAACATATATTCATAGAAATTACAAAGCTGAATTGCATTACAGGCAGGCCAAAGAGCAATCTTTATTTAAAATGTGTTTCAAAAAATATGACCCAGTAGTTAGAGATGAATGCAATATACACTTTAGATGGATGAATGACAGTAAGCTTGTGAAGGGTTGAGGGTCACCTAATCCTATTTCTAATCCCCAGTGGTCTTCAGCTTGATCAGGGATCAGTGGTAAAGACCCAGACCCCACCCTGCCCCCACCGCCATCCCTGCCATGGAGTATTAATGGCTGGGTGTGCAGCAAAACTAGCTCTGACATCCTCAATCTGACACGCTAGATTGGGGCTGGCTTTGGGCTCGGATTGATCTGGCACTGCGATCAGCTTTGGCACTGGCAGGTCGCAACCTTTAATGAAGTAAAAAGTCAAAGGCATATTCTGCACACTGCCAAACACTAGTTGGACACACATCTGGCCAAAATATTGTCACATTTATTTTACAAAAGTTCTGACCTAAGCCAAATTTATGACACTTTTGTTTTGCATGGCAACGTTATGGCCATGTACATGCCCCCACTTACTCTGCTGTGTAACATACATGGTAGGACATGGATAAAGAGAATGACGCCCATAAAAGGCTGGTCCCTCTTGCATACTTAACACTTATATATCCTGTGAGTGTTATGCTGGCAGTGTCTTAATGTGTGTGTGTGTGTGTGTGCAGCCATCCACCTGTATTCAAGTACACAGTTCATTACCTGCAGGGACACAGAGCAACAATACTGTTATCAGCATTCAAAAATCTGTATTGTTTTAAACCCAAGGAATATTCATATTATATATAACCCATTCATACAATCAAAATGCTGCATTAGAAATCAATTTGGCTTAAGGGTGTCCTACAGGAAATTAGTAGCCTATATTTGCGCAATTAAATACACAGCAAACAAATTGCATCATATCAAGTGGATACCGCTGACACAACATTAGCATAGTGTATGTCTGTTTGAGAAATAAAACATCATACTAGTGTACTCACCAAATAGTTGATTATCTATTTGCAATACTGGAGCTACATCTGGCTGCTGGCAGCCATAAAGACCTCGATTCTGAAATCCTTCAGACGAGCCTCTGACACCAGGAGGAGGCAAACGGTCCATGGAGCACCTCTTGGGCTTCGTGGTGCCCATCTGTTCCTGTCCTGCAGCCCCTCCACTGCAGGCTGCCTCCTCTCGCCAAACAAAGCAGCAGCAGGCACTTCCTAAAACATAAAAAAATGCAATAAAACAACTGTTATAAGGTCATATCTGACAAAAATCACTTCATATTTACCGTTTATAGCTTGAATATTTCTAGTAACGGGTTAACATTCTCTCTGAATCACTATATAGTGTTATGAAATACTTTAGCAACTTTAAATCCGTAAATCTGGTCACCCGAGCTCAAAACACGGTGTTGCAGGAAAACTATTTATTAATTCCTAACATGTTTTATTGATTGATAAGAAGACTCTTAACCGGGCCCGTCGTGATAAGCAACAGCAAGTGATAAGCAACTGCTTCCATTTTGTCCTCCGGTGTGTTTGGGGAACAGAGCAAACAGCGAACAGAACTAAACACACAGCAGAACTGACAATAAACAGTCATCAGGAAGTGTTACACAGAGCACCGCTTCACTGCATGGAGCTGGAGCAGACAGCTGCGTGGATTAAAATTAGTAAGAAGTGTAGAAATACATTGGATATGCTTAATACGGTGTTGACAGGGGGAATTGTTTGTGTTCATTCAATCAAACATTATAGCCGTGGATATTGCAGACACACCTGGGGAAACATCTTTACACTA
The DNA here is from genome assembly GCA_036178185.1 of Liparis tanakae. NCBI lineage: Eukaryota > Metazoa > Chordata > Actinopteri > Perciformes > Liparidae > Liparis > Liparis tanakae. The sequence continues at coordinate 9,985,842 of CM070106.1, forward strand.
CTGAATGCACTTTGCTAGTTGGGTATAGAAAAGATGGACGCTCCACAGAGTGTGATCCCTGAGGAAAATAGAGGCCGACATGTACAGATGATGCAGAGCCTTCCACAAGTGCATCATACAAGATCAATTATTTACATTGTCTGTGTATTCCTCGGTCATAGTATTGCGAAAGTGAAAGAAAAAGATTGAAGTTTGAAATTACTTTTATCAATTTACCACCTTCCAAAATGTCCTGCATGTGTCCTTATCCCTCGTCACACATTTGCACGGAAGAACATGCGCACACACACACACACAGACACTAACGCACTTAACAGCGTGGCCACCAGAAGGGGGGTGGGGGGAGGGCTGATCAGGCTTGCTCCACTTTTCCATCTGACAGAGCAGAAGGGATCAACTCTGTGTCAAACAGTCAGCTCGGCGAGAGGCAGCCGGCCGGTCGGGTTTATGCGGGCTCTACCTCCATGGAGCGTTATAGACGTGGACAGGCTCTCCGCTCATTTCCCCAGCCTTCACAACAGTCCTTAGAGAGCGCTTTAAGGGGGAGCTTCGATTCTCAGAGCGGAATACCCGGGGTCTTATTGAGCAGTCGGCTTGAGGGTACTTTCTTTGTTTTAGGTCGCTGCTTATTTGTTGAAATCAGTTCTAACGAGAGTTACGTGCAAACAGGACTTTAGATATGATTTATTTCTGCTCCAGGACGTCATGGATAAGTGTGGGCTGCTTGCTCCTGTTTAGTCTTGGTGATGATGTTATGTAAAGCAGATTAGGAATATTAGGTTTTTTTTTTATTTTTCACTTTTTTATTTTATTGATCTGCATCACCATGGGACCAGTGGGAATGGAATGGTGCACCGGATCTTTACCGTAAGCCCGGGGATAGCCTTTAAAACTTCCGCTGGGGCAGACACCATGTTGGCGTTTGTCGTGGTTAGCAGTTGAAGTTTAGATTAGAAGTAGAGGAAAAAGAAGACTTGCTCTCTGCTGTCAGTTGGAATACATTGCCGACTACTGGACCGTGTCAGTTTAGGAACCACTGGGTAAGTTACATCTATAACCCCTTAAGATGTATTTTGGGTCATTTCTAAGCTGTTGTGTGAAGGTCCTGTGAAAATGCACTCTCACACTGTCTGATTTGCCTTATGCTGATCTCGTTGACTTGCACATTATCCTCTTTTCTCTCGTGCAGTTGTAAGTAGGCTATGCGAGTTGTCTCCTGGGCCTTAAAAGTCCACTATGAGTCGCTGACAAGATGTTCAGTTTTGCCACATTTTATGTGAGACAGTTGAAAATGTCATATATATATATATATATATATATATATATATATATATATATATATATATATATATATATATATATGTTTATATTTTTAATCAAATTTCAGCAGGATCTACTTTCTTCAGAGCCCTTTACAGCGAATGCAGGCGGTCAGGACAGTTGGCCGGTAATGTCTGTGGCCAAAAACCTGTGTCTTCGCTTTTCCCGTTCGTTTACTAGCTTGCACACCAGGAAGAAAGATAATCCCGGAAAGAAGCTTTTAAATTAGCCCACGGCCATGCCAGAAAGCAGATTGGGGTGGCGGAGGTCAATGACAAAGCATCCTCCTGGCACGACAATCGTGAAGAAGGGTTTTGTGTCACCACCTAACATGACAAGAGACAGACAAAAGATAAGTAGGGTGAAGCAACAAAGGTGTGTATTTGATCTAGTTTGCCTCAAGTTACAATTTAGAAGTGAGGGAACTAGAAAGTAATGAATATGTGTAGGGCTTTTGTGAATGATTTGAATATATCTACGTATTGCTTAGCGTACACATGTATGGCCTTTGTAATCACAGTCAGGTCTCTCATTCAGGTTTCCACCTTCATAGTCACCCGTAATCATTTCATTAACTAGTGAATAACTATTTTATGTTTGAGGAACCACAACAGATGACATTTAAACATGTAAGCTGAGGTCTTGCATATAAACATAGCAGCGAGCTTCAGATAATCTCACAGCATGTTCTTGTGATTATATGACCCAACTGTACATCACTCAGAGTAAGATTGACAAGCTTAGTTCCTACAGAGTTATGATCTCAAAAATATTTATCCATACACACACATGACTTTAAAAAGGTACAGATTGAGAAGGTACAGATGATCCGGTCATGTGAAGATTGGCTTCAGTGCTTTCTCGCTGTGTTGAGGGTAACGGGGGCGATGTGCACGGCCTCTGGTGCATGTGCATTCCGGCTCCCTGGCGGTCAGGGATGTAATGTCTACTATATCAACTGGAAAAGTCCCTCCCCCCCTCCCCCTAACTAAAAGTTCAGTACAATTGAGATATATCCAGTTAATATGTTCTCCAACTTTTCACATGTTGATTCTCCCGAGTGGTGCCATACTGGCTATGTCAGATCCTCTGTCGTCACTTCCCACTGCACTGAATCTTTGTGAAGTGAACAGTTGAGATAAAAAGTGTTTTGCGGTTTCAATTGAAACAACGGATCCCAAACATCAGTAGGGTAACTTCTTTATAATGATTTCTAACACTGTTTCCTGGTTGCCCTGGTTGAAAATGTCATGTCAATCTTCCTTCTTTTCACAGCAGACCTTTTGACTGTAGGGAAAGCCCAGCCGTCACTTCTGGCATTAACACTGGCTCTGTTCTTCTTTCTGAATTCCCACTAAGTCATGACAGTGTGACAAAGAGCCAGCATGCATAACAGGGCCAGTTAAATGGAAATGTAACCATAATTTATCAGATTATTAACACCTGCACCTTTCATTCTGACATGACAAAATTAAATTGGCCTATTACATGTCGAAAATCAGACTTCACGCACTATTAATAATGAAAGTGCTGCGAGTTGTCCCACCTCAGGGAGATGTCACTCAAGCACAATCTAAAGGTCTAATCAGGCAAATTGTGTGAAAACACCTGTGTGGGTGTACCAGTGGGGATGTTGAATACTGCATATGTACTGGAATATTACAATGTAGAAGTATTGTCATTTTACATTTCTATTTATGCTTAATATGTGGGAAAAAAGAAAATAGGAAAGAAATACATGGACTTATGCTTGACTGAACATGCAGGTTTTTTTGCCATTGACGCTGGCGTACAGTGATAAGTTGTAACCCCTCAAAACTGTGTCCAAGTGAGGCCACTTAACTCTGTGATCCTTGGAATCCCTTTCTGGTACAAACAGTACACTCCACACTCCTTTCCACGAGTCCTTCTGTCGATGACTCATTAACTCCCAGTTTGCAATGTGTGTCACTAACTCTCATAGTTATATATATATATATATATATATATATATATATATATATATATATATATATATATATATATATATATATATATATATATAACAAAATTCTTCTATGCACATTAAAACACTAATAGCATTCTCTTAATATTAAACTATATTTTTCTATATTTTAAAGACTTCATTGCAATTTGACTTGAAATTACTTCATTTGTAATTGTGTGATTTTCAAGCTATTGATTTCCATTTGTGTAAATTCTTTAATAATCCATCCCCACTGTCTAAGTCTCATTACACCTTTGCCTTATTGTTCCCATATTTTTAGTTCCTCTCCTTAATAGCTTTGCTTGTCAGGTGATCACAAATTCACACACATTTTATGGCACATTTAGCCAGAAATTAGCAATAAACAAAAGAGCAGAGGACACAAGGCCTGCACTTTAACCACAAAACTGTTTTTTTTTACTACGGTCATCTCGTAAATCAGTTTTGACAGTATTTGCCAGCAGCTATAATCAGCTGATAATGTAAATCCTTATTACATCGATGACAGCTGTGTAGAACAACATTTTCTTATGTAAAACCGTTAGAAACGCTTAGCGGTGACAACATCTTTAATTGTTGCCCACTTGCCGCATCATCTCAAGGCGTAATGTTTGTGTTCTCTCTCCTTTAAATACATTATGTTGTGTTTGCCTTTAGAATAAAAGGTGGCTTCGGATGAGAGACATTGGCAATGTCACTATTCAATTTACGGAGCAGATGGAGGCAGTGGCTTCACGTCCATCCAGTTCAAATCTCTGCATCATGACAAGAATGCAAAGCATGTTGAACCTTTTGTTGTGTTTCTTAACGGGGTGCAATTGGCTTTCATAGCATTGCCCTTTCAGTCGAGGGTTGCTGCCAATTTATTCTCAGTTCTCCGCAGACATAAAAGGTCAATTTAGGCTGTTGTTCAGGAAGTTTTTCCTATTTTTCTTAACAGCTGCAACGCCATGCGAGCAGTGAAGGGAAAACATTGGACTGCATCCTACTGTGGAACCATATATTAGCGCACTGTTATCAAAATCATGCTGAAGTGCTCTTGATGTTTAGTTGGATCTAGGTTTGTTTAGCTTTGCTAACAGTGTGGCTGCAGGGATGACCCACCACTTTCGTTCAGACTGAAATGTCACACACATTCATGTGACTAGTAATTTGCTTGACCCCTTACCTATTTACCATCGTCAGTTAAAAGGTTTTGATATTTTAGGACCAGAGCTGCAAAACCTATTTCCCTTCAGGCCAACTGTATAGGCTACCTTGCGTTAGGTGCTAATTAACTTATTTCTGCAAGCTAATTTTCTAATCAAAAAAGAAGATGATGGTTGTGGTAAACATGACAAAATTAATCCAAATCTAACATTCATGAAATCAAATGTTTTTCTTTGTCAAAGTCGAGACCAAACAACAGATGCATTGACAATCGCAGTCCTCGCAAACTGAGGGGGGTGTATGTATATTTACTTAAATCAACATTTGTTGTTTGGATAAACCGGGGTTGATATCTTTTCAGTATATATTTGGACTCCGTAGGCTTTAAACCAACTATTCTGATATATATACATATACCAAATAGGTATATTTGTAGATCTGGTAGTTGTTTTCCATAATAAGAGGAGTTGAAAGGGGCTCAAGGGTCATTCAAGTGCTATACCATGTCCTTTTATTTATTTCTCGCCAGCTCAGCCCTTATGACTACATTTGAATACCACATCAGAAGTGTATCTATTGCTGCAGTACACATGTGATAACAAAAATCACGGTTTGTTTCAGCTTTATGGATGAAATAAAGCTGAATAAAAGTCAAAGCTAGCTTTTATGCTGATAGACACCAATACCAACAATCAAATCAGATGCTTAATTAACCTGGAAATTCAGCAGCCAAAGCAAAGAGGTTTCTTTGTGTGTGTGTGAGAGTGTGTGTGTGTGTGTGTGTGTGTGTGTGTGTGTGTGTGTGTGTGTGTGTGTGTGTGTGTGTGTGTGTGTGTGTGTGTGTGTGTGTGTGTGTGTGTGTGTGTTTTCAGTGGCCCTACTGTCTCATTAGCCCAATTTCTTTTCTGCCAGGTTGGCATAGAATATTTGATGTGTGTGTCCTTACATATCGTTAGAAAGTTTGTCTCAGTAACTGAATGCCATGCATGCTTTTACATGTGCATCTGGTATGCTATACATCAATTGACATGCATCATACGGTATGCAGCATTTGCCCATACCACACATTCATTAATGCATGACATGCATAAGTAACACCTCTCCTGGTGTGAAAGAATCCACTTACTTGACATCTCGTGGGAGTTCCTACACGCAACTCACATTGTTTCTATCAATGGATGAAACATTGTAATTGTAGTGCATTCCACATGTACGTGTTTTTATTTTCATAGAGGAAATGTAATTGTAACCCAAATATAACTCACTAAATTAACACACTTCACACCTCATAAAAGTTAACAAGTGCACATCTTTTTTGGTTCTGAGACGCACACCAAAGCACACAAAGTCGTGCACCGTGTTGCTACATGACGAGATGAAGGCTTCACTGTCGTTTTACGATCTTGAGTCTTAAGTGGCACTGTGCAAATAGTTATCATCAGGGAATTATACTTACAAGTCATTACTGACATGAAATGAGTGTTGTGTGTGCGTTTGGGCATGTGTGTGTGTGAGTGCATTTCTTTGCGAATTAATGTTGATACATTTGTCATTTAGCATCACACTGATAATTTTTGAGTTCCCTGTCATAGCATAAGTGAATGTGAGTGATATATTGTACTGTGTCTAACGTGGGGTCGATGGCAGGTGGTTAACCCTTTATTTGCATCATATAATTGACTGTAAATGAAACCACGACATGACAATATTTATTTTTAGAGTCAAGATAAAAAAATAATTTAATTTTTTTGGTCAATTTGATGTATAGTTGATTTGTTTATGAATAAATGGCAAGTAATATCAAAATAAGGCTTCACAAAAGTTAAAAGAATTCAAAATGCATTATTACTGATTGTAGTAGTAAATAAATATGTGCCCAGAATACACTGTGCACAAGCTGCTGGTAACTGTAAGATGAATACCATAATATGTGATAATTTTACTTGTGTCTCCCCATATTCGAGTTCCACATACAGCCGGATGTATCTAAGTCATCCTAGAATAGGGCAACTCAAAGATTTAGGTTATACTTAGAAGAACAGTATCTATCTTTTTCTCTTAAACTTTGTCTTTCTCTTATTTCTCAAAAGCCATGGGGAACACAATCAATGTTAATAAGTCCATATATGGGCACAATTCAATTATTTTTTCTTTCTGTTTACTGTTGAGGGTGCTCATTGCTTTTAGCTTGAGAGGAGGTCATTAAGTTCTCCACTACAGCATTAGTGGTGTAACACCAGTGTACAACCTGCTGTCTGCAATACCACATTATTTAATCTTTTCTGCTGGACAAATCTTTCTGTGGTGAAACAAATTAATGATACTGTATGAAGCACGAATAAAATACTGTTTGACCTCCCAGAACGAAACCTTTTTTTATAATATTAAAAAGTAGTATTATACTGTTATAATATAATGCAGGTAGCCCCTGAAAGTTAGCACAGTTCTTCAGTATTTTACTGGCATTACAAATTCAACAAACCAAATAATAACAGTAATAACATAACTGAACTCAGATGCCAAACAAACAAATCAGATTCCCACTCAAATGTTGCAAAATCCTGACTCCTACGCCGTAGTAATTTACATCACCTTTTCATAAGCGAGCTCCATGGGCGTCAAACCAGATCGGAAAAAGAAATGCATCAAATGTCATTTAAAATATCCCAAACTGTTTTTGCTGGAAAATAGTGTGTGAATGTAGATCTCATTACTCATTGTAAGAATTTGATCGCTGCCTTATTACCACCAGCCACGGAGTTGGCCTCCTTGGCCTCATCAAGACACCTCTGGAGCTGCTCTCCCACACTGTATCCATCCGTCTCTGATAGCTTGAATGTATGCATATCCATGGTTAAACTTAAGGTGAATGTGTAGGGTGATCTGCCACGGTAATTAGTTCAGGTGGAAACTCGTTGATCGACCACCACATTCAACCTCCTATTGAGGGCAGTTAGATGGAAGTCGACGGAAGGGATTCCAGGCACTCTTTTTCCCAGTAATGTGTCAAAGCAATTGACCATTTAGGGCAGAATAATCCCCATCCACCACTTAAGCCTCACTGGTCTTGGTTTACCGTTAGCTTATCCGTCCTCGAGAATAGTAAGAACAAAGATCGGAAAGAAAGTTCTGAGGAGAAACACTGAGAGGAACAAGAACAATTGTGGGAAGGACATTGCCTTCTTATGCCAGCAGGAATAAAACAGCCTGTCAGTTTGCATGAGCGTATTAAACCTATAGAGTGAATGGGTCAACGTGATGATCAGTCCTCTGAAACGTTATCTCCCTCTTTCAGTCTTTCTTTGAGTTGGAACTTCCTATTGACGTGTTTTTAGTCACGTGGCAGGTTGTTTTTCTAACAGTCACTGTTAATGTCCCCTCTTCTTTCCCCCCTCCAGGGAAGCTGGCGCAGAAAACTGGGGCACAGAAGGCTGCCAAACGCTTGCGTCAACCACTGTCCACACCAAATGCCTGTGCAGCAGGATTTCCACCTACGCCGTGTTAGCACAGCAAGCTAAAGAACCGGTGAGTCACCTCTGCATAACTTGATGTATTTGGAGGGAATTAGAGGCTAACAAGGCAACTACTGCCAGGGGCCAGGTCAGGGAGCTGAGGAGATGGCTTTGCTGCACGATACAACAGGCTGCTAAGGCTGCCATGTATTGTCTTTATACGGCTGTCTTACTTCATAACAAGCATCTTCGCTGACACCGCTGATGAGAAAACGGGCGCGGACTGAACGGAGCCGTCAAGGTGTGACGCCGTCACAGAATAAGGAGCTGTTTTGATCAGTGTGCCTTTTACTTGTCTCATTCGTATGTTGACTGACAGTCACTCTTCACATCATCCAACTTTCTTTAAATTTCTTAAACTAAGCAAAGGTCAGGTTGTTCAGCAAGGTACTGGTTTGTGACGGGAAAGAGATAATGCATCAAGAGAAAGACATTTGTATTGTGTAAATTTGATTGTGCCTGCAGTACAACAAAAACAACCTGCCCTACTATAAATAGTTCAAGTGGCTTGCCGTGTGTTTTACATGATGAATAAAGGCTTTTTAGAAGTGTGGAGTAATGTCTGTTGTGATACAGTAATCCTTCTATTGTAGTGACGCTAATGGACTTTCAAAAACACAAGAGCTCTTAGTTCTCAAACCTCTTTGTCCAACTACTTCATTCATTGTATAACTGTACGCAACTCAAATTTATTATCCGTACACACTTTTTTGCAATATATATTTATTTTTTTGCAACATTCCATTGCTGTCCTCCTCCTCCTCCTCCTGCCCTCTTCACCCTCTTTAGTAACGCGTTGTGCCACGGCTCCTGAACTGCTATGCTCACAAAATGTTCCCTTGAGCTTTGACTGGTAATTTGTCTCCATGCTCGCCTGCACCAAATACTCACAAGGATAGCAATTGTGCAAAATAACTAGAGGGCACTCCAAGGCTGTGCCCTGTCTCTCAATTTTAACAAAAATCAAAAAAATCATCTGTAACTGCCCTGTGACTCATATCCGCTCGTTCACTTTTCCACCAGGTAAACATTGGACCAGGACTATTTCTGTAATCCTGCTGAGAAACAAAACAACAGAAAAAGAAAACTGAACTAAAAACGTGACCGTCTTGACGGAGGTATATAAGGGACTGGAATGGAGTTCAGCTAAATTTGTTTTCACACTCTTGAATCTATTGGGACGATCTGTGTTATTGTCTCGGTATGAAAATGGAGCCAGCTAGGCAGATCCCCACTCACCACTGGAGTGTAGCCCAGGTGTCACAGAAATGGAACGGGATTGTGAGGAACGGAGGATTTTAGGAAGGAAATGTTCAGCCAAAGGAAAAAAGGCAGACTTAGAAGAAAACCCTTGTGCAATTATGTTTAGAGATGGGTATCGTTTTTCTTCTTCTTTTCAATACCAGTGCTAAACCGGTACATTTAAAACTATACCGGTACCTAAACCGATACTTAATAAAAAAGAAGCACAAAAGGACGATTTACAATGACGACATTTAAAACCTCTATGGCAATATTCCCTTTAAAATCTGTTCTCATGGCCGCACTGACAAAAAACAGATATCGGACTGTCGAGCTCGGAGCTCGCACTAGCTCGGAACTAGCGCGAGCTCCGAGCTATGATCTGAATGGGTCATTCCAGCCGCTATTTCTGATTCCTGTGACTCCTCTTCAAACATGAACAATATTTACTTTTGCTGTTTCCACAGCAGACAGGTCGGCCGTGCTCGGAGAGAAAACAAATTGAATTGTGTGTAATATCTGTGAAGTGTGTGTTAGTAATTAGTAATGCATCATTCAGCCCCCAGTGCTGAGGACCTGTAGGTATGGGTCAGTCCGTCGGTGTCCGGGGCTTTCACTCAGGAGCTGCTGTGGCCAGCGCTCAGTTCACTTTGTTGCTTCAGTTTTTTTATTCCACCAGACAATAAAGGATGAGGGAAAGACCCAGACATGCAAACAAAGATAAGTATGGATGTTTGCACTTTTATACACCCTCGCACACACAAGTGTGGGTGCATGCACTAAAATGCATATGTCGACACTCAAAGACACACTATGCTGTGTCCGGGCTGTGTCCGGGCTGTGTGACTGCTGGAGCATTGCTGAGTATCAGCAGCCCAGCTCTGACAGCTTATCCTGGGCCACGGCGCTAGGGACAAGGGGGCTTGAGGATTAACCTCCATGTTTAATAGAAAGGGAAGGAGGGAGGGGGAGAGAAAGAGATGGAGGGATTTAGAAGCAGTGCTGCCATTACAGGCAGTTTACAGTGGAGCAAGGGATAGCCAGTTAATCCTGTTTACTTTCTGTAGCCTCTGAGATTTCCGCATATGTATCCTATACACATATTATGTGTGTGTATTCTGCTGTTGTCTGTAGAGAGACCTTCACTATCAGACACAAAGCAGAGGCTGTTACTTTGGGGAAACGGAGGAGAAAGAGGGAGAAAGAGCAGTTGATTGAGAGAGGTCATGAAGCCATACTATAAGCCAAGCCCCTTAATTCCCCAAAAGACTGTGGCCCCAAAAGACTGCAGTGGGAACACCACCCCTACGGATATGTCTGGACTCACTGCCTCAGCAGCACGACAGGGGTCATGGGATTCGGGTAGAAGGATGTATTGGCTTTAGAGAAGTCTGTTTGACAGTTAGTCCCCCAAGTTAATCAAGTGAGTTACACCTCTTCAGTTCAGGTTTGTCAGCACACAGTTTTCAGATGTGTCTCCCAAACTTGTTTTCATAGTTACAGTAGGATTCATGGCTTGTGCTTGCCTCAGCAGGTAACTAGAAATGTGAAAGAGAAGGTTAGCGATTCAAACATCACCTGAAACCTTGATCCATTCAATGTGGATAAGTAGACACACACATGCACACACATTAGGGGAGATGATTGGGTCTACTCAAGTCTGTTTCCTCCTCCTTTTGTTAGTGTTCACCAGCACCTAATCAGAATTTAAAAAATATCACACAGCTGTGTTTTGGGTTTCGAAAGGATGGTCAAAGTGCCTGAAAAGACTGTGGTTGGATGAGATCGATGGTTCCAGCGCCACACAATGGCCGCTCATATTTTAAGTTTGTCTCGCTGAACTTCAGAGAGTATTTAGAAAGCAAACAAGGCCAGCCCTAGGTAGAGCAAGAGTACGCAAATACCTTGCACTTGTCAACTGTAATTAAAAGATGAGGGTTGCTAACATTGTTGATAAGCTTTGAGTGGAATTACAATAGAATCTTTGCATTCTTTGTTGCAGTAATTGTCAGGGAGATGGTGAGAGGGTATACAGGTGGTGTTTCTCTGGCTGGAGATACATAATGGCTTAGATGAATAATTACATATTTATGAAGAAAGCTTTTGAGACAGATTTATATTTTTGTAAGTATTACAAGGGGGTCAAGAACAGTCTGGGTTTATATTTGGACTTCTATTTAATTTAGTCTTTCCTTTTTTCTTTTTTCTTTTTCTTTTCCGAAGCAGACAGCAGAGGGTGATGTGTGATGAAAATATGATCCGATTTGTGTGAACCAATAAGGCCTTTTATAGTCTGGATGGGCCAATGTTGTTTTAAATAATTAGTGTATCTTGCTACTGGCTTTAATTTAGAACTTTATGCTTAATGTTCGGTAGCAGATTTTCCTAAAGCAAGCTGCACAAAACTCAAACGGTGCTTACAAATGACCTGAAGATAAGGCCTCTTACAACTGAAGTCACTATCAGCCCTCCAGTCCCACACTGACAGTAGACATATGGTTTCTCTTCAGGTCACTGAAGTCAGAGCCTGTCAAGTAAAACCCCAAAAAGGTCTTCTGAATTGATTCAACATATTGCAGGTAGTATTTACAGAGTGCCATGACAGCACACTAGATCAGAAAGATGGGGAGTTGTCTGCTCTGGCACACTCTGCATGGGTGTTTGAGTGCACTTGTGTGCCTGTGCCTTTAACTGTATTTGTGTGGGCGCATGAAATATTTGTAACAAAGTTTTCAGCATTTAATTAGTATTTTGACTAAATAAATGTAGGTCTATTATTCACTCTCATTTTAGCTCTGTTTTCCTTTACACCAACTCCTTCGGGACATATCTGGCCCTTCAGCTACTAAATACGCCACTAGCTGTAAAATTGCTGACTTTTTCTATGCAGTGTTTAGTACAAGACAAGTAGCATACATCAATATCTAAGTGGTTTTCTTAATAAACAGCTGCTTGACGATAGGGGAAAGTTCAAACCAAAAACAATCAGCTAAACCGCTCCAACGAGCTGACAGGAATATATTCACATGTAGTGAGTGTGGAGGGAATCCCTTCGAACACACAATGTCATGTGATCCACTGTCAACTTGACAATGTTGATGATCAGCTTCAACCAACTAGTTTTTTATACTATGGTTATGACTAAATATTAGCAAAACTAATGACATTCCCATCTTAATTAGCTAAATACTAACTGGCTAGATTGAGCTGTGGAACATGATGAACAATACACCTGCTTAACATCAGTCTTTTAGCATTGTGAATGTGATGCTGTTAGCATACTTGCATTAGCACTGCAGTGTTAAAGTGCAGCCTCAAAGAACAGCTCATAGTAGCCTATGAAATGGACATGTTTGAGGATTTACCAACAGAGTTAGCATTTTCACAGTCTAAATAAGCGTCTTTGAGTACCTTGAAAAGCGCTATATAAATCGTATATATTATTATTATTATTATTATTAAATGGGACGACAGCATGCACCACATCACATGAACAACATGGCAATAAGTACACTGACACACACATTCAATGCAAGCTGTCCTATATGGAGTATATAGTGCTACTATACTTCTCATAATTGGTTTTCTGTAATCTAAGCATTGTAAATCTTCATGATCTCCCACGAAGAGTTAATTGAAAATGAGTAGTGAGGAGAATTGGAAAGACCCACTGCTCATGTGTGAGTAAGAGGTAAAGGCCGGGAGCAAATGGGGGAAGAAGAGGAGACGAAAGGAAACGAGGAGGCTGGGTAGCAGGATAGGTAGGAGTGGAGGGTAGAGCAGTGTCAGAGAGAGGAGATAAGTAGGTTAAACTTCCTGAGCTGAAAATAGCTATCTTCTCCATCACATGGTAGCCAAGCTGCCCGGGGGAGCCTGGCCGTATACAGCAGAGTCTCAGCACACTCTTTCTAATCTGCGCTCTCTCTATGTGCTTTTCTCTTCTCTCACACACACAACACATCCACTACCCCTTCCAGCTGCAACATAATACAACTATATTTAGAGCAGGGCATGTGTTTGACACTGAAGACCTGAGGCCTGATGTGTTGTATTTGTGAGTCTGTTTGTGTGGACGTTTCCTGTTTTTTTTCCTCCTTTTTTTTATTTCCTCGTTTGTAGCATCCTTTCACATTATGAAATGAGACACTTAATCTCACCACACACACATTACGTTACATCACAGATTAAGAACATTTAAGGATTGACACAATGAAGATCACACTATATTGAGTAAATCCGAAGTACAAATGTAATTTATTACATTACTGTGTGTGAAAGCGTGCGTGTGTGTGTGTGTGTGTGTGTGTGCGTGTGTGTGTGTGTGTGTGTAGGTAGGTGCGTGTAGGTGCGTGTGTCTGGTTGTGTGTGTGTGTGTGTCTGTGTGTGTGTGTGCGTGTGTGTGGTTGTGTGTGTGTGTGTGTGTATGTGCTGGTCATTTCCAAAGCATCATGCATGTTTGATCTGGATCTGATATCCTTTGACCTTTGTCAAAAGGACATCAAACACACTGAGTCTCTGTTGTCTCCCTCTCTCCTACACACCTACAAGTCTTTGCTTTCTCTGAGTGGTTCTCAACTCTTCACATTCCATCTCTCTCTGAACCTCTCCTTCTCCTTTTCAGTTTTCGTTCCTTATTCCTTTCTTAAGTCTTGCTTTCCTCCTCTGCCTTCGGCTTATCTTGAATACACACACATTGACTTTCAATTCCTTGGAACATCTCGCCTTTGTGTTTGAATATGTACTTGATATGCTATAAAAGACATATTATGCAGTGTCTGTGTACTGTGATAAATATTCGAGATGAAAGGGAAGGCTAACCACCCTAGGAGGTAAATTGAGTTAAATTGGGTGATTGAGAATGTAAAAGCCGGGCAAACATTAAGCCCATTTGGGACACAACGGGGTGTATGCTCTCCATGCAGCTTCTTTCGTCTGCTCCTTATCCTTTTAAAGGCAGACCTTGAAAGAGAGCCGCGGCGGAGGTCCGCTATACATTATGACCTACATCCTTCAACTATGTGCTATGGTTGAGTGCTTTTAGCCTTGTTCATCTGAAATGATTCAATGGATGTAGAGAGGGGAACAGCGAGCGTCAGTTGTACATGATCTACCTCATCATGTGAATGGGTCCTTCAATAGTAGTCCTTTAAAACCATCAGTATAATTGCATGGTCTTAGGTGATGCAAGAAAAGTTGCATACATGTCATCTAAGTGATGCAGATGCTTCAAACAAAAAGGAACTTTCACATTAGGGTAATTATGTGTTATTATCCAGCTCCATCCGTCCTATAATTGAATATAATTCTCAGGTACAGTGCAATTAAGAAGGGTAAGTAAAGTGTTTATAACTAAGGAAGAGCAATGGTTAATTGGCAGTGTAACTGCAAAGCAGAAAGTGTGGCTACAATTACAATAATCTAGAGAACAAATAATGTATCTGGATTTATTCTAATTCGTTGTCCCTCTCCCTCACACACAAATCCATGTAACTGTCTATCTATCTAGCCATGGGCTCTTATACCCTTTTTGCACGATAATATTTGATATGGGATATAATAGTAATGTGTGTTCAACCTTCATTTGACCATTCAGGCTGTTGCCTTGTAAATAGCACTATCTTTTCTCTAAATGTCAAATGTTGCCATATTTTTGACTTGCGGCAAGCAAGCTGCAGGTCTGAAAAATAAAGCCAATGCAGAAGTGCCTTGAACGTGCAATATTTATAATAGCCGTGTGTATCAACGTAGCTAGCAGATCAATATCATAGTCGTAGCTGTGAGCTAGGATATCACACTTTTTACCGACTGAAAGATCTGATAGTTAATCGTAACGACCATTTCACTGTGACTCAAAATGACCTACGCAGTTTCTTTCATATAATGAAAGCAACCACGGGACATGTGTGGGATAATACTGCATCTTCGAGAAATAATGAACTATCCTTTTTCCCCCTCTCTCTTTCTCTCCATTCCTTTTCACACTCCTCAGGACATGGGTCCTAGCAGCATGCCCTCTGTGCCCCTCATGGTGGGCTGTGGCGTTTCCTGCACCGCTCTCCTCGTCCTGCTGCTAATCTACGCTGCCTTCTGGAGGTACATGTGCACGCACCACATGCATTGATGGCATCGTGTCACTCTACGCACACATTCCTCGTGCAGACTGAAGATTGTTCTCACTATTCTGGCAGTTTGTGTGTGTCCTTTGCCATGCCAACACTCCAATGAGGCCTAATAAGGAACAAATGGTTCAAATACAGCGGGTGGTGGGGTGATTAGCTTTTAGTAGCACACATGACAGATGGTAAAATCAAGCTAATGACTCTGTACACTGTCCAAACAGATACTGTTCAGTCTGTCAATCTGTCATTGAGACTTATCTCATATGTCTGTCCTCTCTCTTCTACGCTCTCTCTCTCTCTCTCTCTCTCTCTCTCTCTCTCTCTCTCTCTCTCTCTCTCTCTCTCTCTCTTCCCTCTCCTCTGTAGGTACATACGTTCGGAGAGATCCATAATCTTGGTGAATTTTTGCCTCTCCATCTTGGCCTCCAATTTATTGATTTTGGTGGGACAATCTCAAACGCTTAGCAAGGTAAGGCACAGAACAACATAGAGCGAGAAAAATCCCCACACCCAAGCAACTGGATTTCCACCATAAACCATTGTCAATGCAGTTCTGATCTCAGTAGAAGTGCTCTTGGCCAAGCCTTTTACAACGGCTAGAAACAAAAAGTGGAGACGAGGTTTAAACAGCTGAGTTGTCAAAGCGGCAGGCTGACTTGGCACACGGCACTCTGAGTACTCTGACTAAGCAAGACTGCACTGTATAGTGCTCAGTATCGATCTCCTTATGAAGCACAGAGCCAGGTTGAACTCTTGTTCTTCTGAACAATATTAGCTATCTGACTCATTTTATCCTTTTATGCTCTTTTTTTTTTGCCGAGGTTTCGTTTTCTTCGTCTGAATAGCCCTGAGAAATGATTCATGATGATACCTCTGAGAAAACTACCATTTTTTATTTCTTTGTAACAACGTCTCCAACGGTTTTATTCCTCGCTGACTTTCGTTTTCTCCTTAGGGTCTTTGTACTGTGACTGCCGCCTTCCTGCATTTCTTCTTCTTGGCATCCTTCTGCTGGGTGCTGACGGAGGCGTGGCAGTCCTATCTGGCCGTCATTGGCAAAATGAGGTCACGACTCATTCGCAAGCGTTTCCTGTGCCTCGGCTGGGGTGGGTACTTTGATCTTTATTTGATGGAGAAAATTGTGATACTTGAAACAATAGCTACCTTGTTTCAAGCGTTATTTTCTACATTGTCCTAATGACCGACCCTTTGCAGGCATCCTTGAGAACGTTGAGTGCACATGCTCAATGTCTTCTTAACAGGATGGTTCAGATGGTTGGGATTGGGATTGTCTGAGGTACTTATGGTGCCTTTTTAATTTTTCGCAGAAATCACTCAATTGACTGCGTTCCATTTTAACAAGTTGGAATACTTAATTACTGTGTGGTCCAACCAGGTTAGCTATTATTAGCAATACTAGTTTAAAACTACACATTACACCGGTATTGTGCTCATACAAACATTGTTGCATCGTCATCACAGAGAAGTTGGACGGCCTTGTATGTATGACTGATTTGATGAGACCAATCAAAGTCAGACGATAAGCAGCATATCGCTGCAGCTCTTTCTTTACTGTTGACGTGCGGTGCAGCCATCTTGTTCGTCCGACTCTTTGAGTAAATATGATTTCAGGCGGCGATCCGGTAGACATTTTCCAACTGGTTCAAATGGAATGAAGCATCATCCATCGTCTGTGTATTACCTACTGTAGATGCCGCTTAGAACACCCCCAGTTTATAGAAATGGGCAGTACCAAATCCAAAGCGAAGCTATATACTGCTGTGGACAGACGAAGCAGCGAAACCTTTTTCGGCCAACTATAAGTCAGGCCCACACAAAAGAAAACTGTATCTCTTTCAGTGGATGCTATATCATAACATTTTCACCACTTTATCTTGCTGTCAGATAGCCATTTCCGAGGTGAACCGAAAGTGACACTTATCTATTCACTCTTTAACGTCAAAAAATATTCTAAACACAGGGTACAATAAAACTACTTTTTCGGTCCTCTATTCTAGATAGCTTGAGTACTAATATGCTAGCCAGTGCATTGTGGGCTAATGGCTTTACTTTTTTTAGTCACTGCTTTTGAAAGAGACCATTCAGGGTGTTGGTTCTGGTGTAACGCGTAGGTGCTATTGTCCATTTCCGTGGTTGCTGTTGCTGGAACTAGGAACTCTTTGTGTGAGAGAGAACTATCTGGAAAGCAAATAAAAGACGCTTTCGCTGCTGTTTGGTGTGGAGCTGGAATTTGTGATGGAAAGCATCAGGATGTTGTTGTTTTTCTTCAAAAATAAAATGTAACTGGTTTCTGTTTTGAAATTGTTGGTTGCATTATACTGAAAAACCTTTGTTTGCATTCTTCCTGTGTATAGACCGTTTACTTCGCTGTTATTTGCTACTTTAAGAACTCAATTTCCTGAAGGACATTCATTACAATTTCTTATACTGTATAATCTTACGAACTACAGTGAATATGTTCATGCACACACACTCACAAAGGGTGACAGTATAAACTAAGAGTAAACTTAATCTCACTGCTTTCAGCTGATCCATGTCACTTTATATGGCTGTACTCACAATAGGGACCAGTGATGTTGGAGGATAATCACAACACAAGATCAAATCTGTGTAACAATGGCCAGATGTTTTGATATGGCCATCGAAATTACAATCACAACCTTTAACACCAAACCATGCCACACACACACACCTACAAATACACACACACACACACACACTCTTAATTTGCTTTGATATTGATCCTACCAGTCTAATCTGCCAAGTCATCAATGCTCTTACTTGATAAAGATGAGAGGGAATGTATAGATCGCTGTACAGTCACAGATAAAGATACAGTGTGTGTGTGAATATGCTGTGTGTGTGTGTGTGTGTGTGTGTGTGTCCGTGGGTGTGTGGGTGTGTGTGTGTTAGTAGGGAGGGCTGGGGCTGCTTTTGACGTGAAAGGGATCAAACAACTTATCCTCATGTCATTGTTGCCTCCCCCCCATTTCTGGATTGAAATCAGTTGCCATGGAAACAGGAGATTTGGGGAGTGCCTGGAGCTGTGTTAGATTGGCAGGCGACGCATGTGTAATGTATAGGTCCGTGTTTACTGCATTATAAATCAGTAAACACAAGAATGGTGTGCTCCAATTGAAACTTTGCCTTTACTGGTTAGTGGACCAGCCTGGCTCCCACCATCGTATCTGTTAATGTGACTTTTTCTAATTGCTTTTCATTTGCAGCCATAATCACAGCTTTGTTAATTACTTGAATATTTCAGAGCCAAGCTCATTACGGAGCCAGACATATTTCCTTCTTTTTCTGGCACGTACTCTGTGACATTCAGTCTCACTCTCTTTCCCAACACAGACACAGAAATACACACACACACACACACACACACAGACACACACCCACACACACAGACACACACCCACACACCCACCCTAATTAATAGCTAATTAATGCACAACTTATTGACCACTCTTAGCTATTGCTCAGATTTTATGCACTCTCTTTTAGTCCCGCACAACCACATTCATAATGTTACTCGCTGTGGGGCGTGCTGCATGCCTCGGTCACCTTTGGCAGAGTTGATGTACACGAGAAATGCTAAATCAGAGCTTTCCTCCCTGCAATGAACTGGGATCCAAGCCCAGATTTCATGCCTGCAGCTGGACCTGTGTGTCAGGGATCACATGCAGCGTAGCTACAGAGAACCAAGTCAGTTTGATTACATATGCACACATTACACGCTATTGCACGGCTTCTTCATTTTGGAATAGGAAGAGCCATATTGGGTTGTTCGCACTAGAGAATCGTATTTGGCCGACATGCTTCACCTGGCTTCCTTGTATCCTTTGTCTCACCCTTTTGATCTTTTCCTCTCTGTGTTCCTGCAGGTCTTCCAGCTCTCGTCGTAGCAGTGTCGGTGGGTTTCACCAGAGCGAGAGGTTACGGCACGGCGAGCTAGTGAGTGCCACTTTACAACCCCCTGCACTGTCCCGCACAACAAGCATAATAGGATATTTAAATATCACTCAATACCAGCACAGCACCATCTATTGCCCTTTCACCAAACCATTACAATCCTGAATCCTCCTTTTTCCCCATGAAGGCTCAGCTTTATTTCATGAACTAGTCTGTTCATATTTTTGATTCAGTGTTTGTGTCAACAAAACAATCCAATCAACTATCAATCCGTTTTTTTATCAACTCTTATTTTTGTTCTTTGTCACAACTTCTCTTAGTATGCGTCACATTCAGAACAAATCTTGGTTGCTCATTTAATATGAAAATGACACTGTTTGTTATGCATTGTAATGATTATATTAAATATATATATATATATATATATATATATATATATATATATATATATATTTAAAACCTGAATTATTTCCCTAATTTATATAAGTAACCAGTCTAGGTTCAAATATTGACCGAAATCAAACTAACATGTCTTGTTGGAACAAAATAAATAACATCAACAACAACCCTCAAAGTTAAATTGTTTCAGGAAATATGTGACATTACCTCATTCTAACTGAGACACTTTAAATAATTTTAATGCAAGGAGAAATGCAGAAATCTCTCAAATGTAATAACCCAAAATATTATGACTGAGGCAGGAAATGTTGTTTATTTGAGACTCCATCACTAAGGTGGAAAGCGTGACTTAACTCAAAATAAAAATAAAACCTCATTGACGAGACAGCCATACAGTATGAAGTGTGTTCTGGATATATTATTTACTTTGGAGCTGAGAATTTACAAGCAACTTAATTGCTATTAAACAAGATGTGCCAACAAGAGCTTTAATACCCAGTAAATGGTAGAATTCTGAAAAGGCATTTACAACTTGCTTCCCTCTTACTTTCCTTTCACATCTCATTATTCAAAGAACTGCATACTACCTTTTTGGCTGTGGGTTGTTCATCTTAATTTTTATTGAGCTGCAATTAAGGAAAATTATGAAGCAGGGTGACAGTATGCTCTGATGACATCACTGGAGGACACATTTAAACTCATTAAGTCTTAGTAGCTTTCACACCTAAAATAAATTCCAGTTTTCGGGATATGTTTGAGTTAATGTGCCTACTACATTTTCTTGTCACTTAGGGCAATATTTACAGAATCACGCAGTTACGCAGCCAAATAAAGAACTGTTTTATCCCTCACTTAGGACATTCATGATCCTTGATTGGTTGTGGTGTTAAATGTCTGGCACTCACAACAAGTGGGATGTGAGACCTGCATATCATTTCTTGTTCCAAGTACTTTTTCTTTTATTTTTTTAGTTGCTGGTTATCCTTGGAGGGCGGTCTGCTTTACGCCTTCGTTGGACCTGCTGCTGTCATTGTATTGGTGAGTCGGTCCACCCCTTTTAAAGAGGTTATACTATTATTCTACACATATTGTGTGAAGTTAGCCTACAATGGTAAGAGCTGCAGCTGACCTTAAGGGTTTGTCCTTCTCCGTTCACTCCCTCATGCACATGTAAGCATGCAGATGCACCCGGGGTGTCCACAACAAAATGATGAGATGAGCATTTTGCTCCTCGAGTTTATAAATGTCAGCTCAAAAACGCTAAAATATATCCCGGCAGACAAGAGCTTCCTGGAGACGCTTCGGCAGCCCTGCAGCCACATCTCTCACTCGTTTCAGTGCTTTCAAAGTACGAGTCATTTCACCCAATGTATTTTAGGCTAAATATATCTTTTCAGACATGAATATGTGACTCACAGTGTGCACCACAATCATATGAGTGTGGCATTGCTTTGCCAATTGGTATCAAATAGACATTTACAATACAATAACATAAAAGCTTTACATTGTTCTGCAGCAACTTGACTGCATTGATTGCATCTCTCTGGTGTTTTAATCATCTGTTGTGTGTCGCTGTATACCAACGTTTCTAGCAGGCTGATATCTGCTCAATGAATTCCTGGGTGGATTTTTGCACTCCTAAGTTTAATAAGTCAGGATGGAGTACTAAACTTAATTTCGGTAATTGCTGGCGCCGCTGGTACTGTTGTGTTTCTGCTTGTGAATTGGGATTGTTCCTTCTCCGGTTACTTGCTCACACACTGTGTAGCACATGTCAGACAGAAAGCGTGGATCAGACGGTGTCACAGGTGTGCAGAGTGGTGTGCATTTCTCTGGAAGTAAATTCCTGACGAGAGTGTGACAGTTTGACAATTCGGGACACAAGGGAACGCAGGATGATGTAGTGCTGAATATTCATGATTATGATAATGCTGTGGCTTCCACTACTACTATTATTTAAAGGTTAGAAAACACAGGACATGCACATTCACAGCCAAAATACTGTAAGACACACACGGTTCGTTCTTTATCTGACGGAAAACCCCATACATACATCAATAATAGTAGAACTAACACATTCTAGTACAAGAAGGGTTAGGCCTATGGTGCGTCCACATTTAAGAGCTCAAAGGTTCAATTCAATTCAGTTTATTTGTATAGCCCATTTTCACAAATTAGAAATTTGTATCAGAGTGCTTTACAATCTGAACACATAGACATCCCTGTCCCAAAACCTCACATCGGATCAGGAAAAACTCCCAAACAACTCTTCACGGGGAGAAAAAGGCAAGAAATCATCAGGAGAGAAACAGAGGAGGATCCCTCTCCAAGATGGGCAATAGATGCCATGCGTACTGAAGGAATCATGATACACAAATGAAAACACAGTAACAACACAATCAATGAATATGACATTGTATGAAGAGTTGGTCGTAGGCATATTCCACGATGGAGACCTTGATGATCCATCAGCCAGATGGAGGTAGAGAGTGGTTAAAGCCATCTTGTAAAACCAAAGGACCGTTATCCTCATACATTCAGTCTTGGAATGATTCACTAGTGCTCTCTCTGGAATGATTCCAAGGAACAGCAGACTCCACGATGTCGATTTACTTTCCACACCACAGCTGCTATGTCCTGTTACGGTCCCCGGTTCCCCGGTGTTGTTGCCGGGTTCCCACTCTAACACACACCTGTAATGGGAGTGGGGCATCGGGCAGAGAAACACAGACCTTCCCACAGGACTCTTTCATTAATCAACCTGGCTCTGGGCAAATAGCAGAGCAGGACGATGCTGACTCACGAAGCTGGGACTGGACATGACTGGAATGACAATAGTGCTCTCGCAATCTGGAACATCGTATGTAGCTGTCAGCAGCAACACACACACATGAAGAGTAAGGGGATCAGAGAAAGAGAGAGAGAGAGACTTTTTTAGCCTATTGCAAAAGCTGCCAGATGTACCGTAGATGTAGCAGAGAAATAGGCTTCAAATCTAAATCCGGCTTCTGCAAAGGCTGCAAAAAACTGGAAATTCAACTGACACATCAAAGTCAAACTTTACCTGCTCAACCACTCCACTCTTTCTTTAGGATTTCCAGCAACCGTGTATTGAATCTATAAAATGTTTCTGCACAGGCAGAAGTTGCCAACGGTGACGGATGAAGGAAGGAATCCAGGCAGACATTCAGTGTAGGACCTTGAATGCGTTGCATCCACAGTGTGTGAATGTCATGTGTTGCAAAAGAAACGCTGACGTCCCAAAGAATGCCAGCAGAAGAATAACCAAACAGAAGCTCTAAAGGTCTAGATCTCTGTGAGCGTGGGCCGAATAGAATCGTTATCACTGGGTCACTATGGCCAGATGTTTGACAAGCTGAACTCGTGGCTCCTTATGTGTGAGAGAAGCCAGCGAGTGTTTAAAATATACAGAAACTAAGTAAAACAAGTCTTTTGGACCACAATGCAGTTGTTATGTTTGTTTGCAAGACAACGTCCAAGAGTATTTTGAAAGTGCTGCTCATCAGCATCGCTCTCATCACTGCCACTACAGTAGCTGTAACATCAATTAATAGTTCATCAATACTACAATATCAATTACCATAAGTGAGTAATTGCGTGCCATAAGAAATCTACGTATGCTTTTTCAATACAAATGTGAAATAAGGTTCAGGCTATATTCTTGCATAGGAGCAAGCCCGAGAGACCCTGACAGCGAAGGCACCATCACGGCCCGTCTGAAGTTTATAGGACGATTATAAAAAGGAATTGTCTTTCCTGTACAGTGCATGAACTGAATCCCTGTTGGCAACACATCTATAATGGCACTTCTAATCAAATTGTTCCCTCTGTCTCTCTTAGGTCAATATGCTCATTGGAATTGTGGTGTTTAACAAGCTCATGTCCCGAGACGGCATCTCAGACAAGTCTAAAAAGCAACGAGCGGGGTAAGCTAACTTCCTAAATCCTCTGTATCTGTCTCACACACACACACACACAATGCTATGCACAAAAGACATCAACACACACCGCTTACTCATCCATCAACACAATTCTTTTTGGGAACCGACTACAAATTTGCTGCATTAGATAAATCTCGCTGGCAGACACAAACTCAGAGAGGAAATATTTTCATGGTAACTAATTCCAACAGCTTTCATGGTTCTCTGAACGCACACCTACTTGTGCACCTGTGCCTCCCGGTAAAAGAAATAATGAAAAATATGGTCCAATTTGGCATCAATATGACAAGACATTTGTTATGTGCTGTTGCTCTGTGAAATCTATCAGCATTCCACATTCAATTCCACGTCTAATTTTTGAAGTATTATGTGACATAGTGGAATGTGGTGGATATGAAAATCGATGGCAGATGGAAACCTAATTATATACTGTGAACACCAGGATTATGTAGGTGACATCTTATGCACTACTGAAATCCATTATTCTTCCAGCCATGTATGCATATGATGTGCATAAGACATGCATGCATATGCATTCACCTACAACATTAAAGCAGTTGGTGGTTGTTCATCATCTTTACTAATCTTTTGAGTGGAGATTTCCTCAGCTCTCGCAGCCAAATCTATGTTTTCATTTTGATACCTATTGATTTCTTCCTATTTTTCTCCCTCTCATTGCATTTTTCTTCAATGTGCCTGTCTCTCGCACCGATTTAAATTGACAATTGGTGTGTAGCCGGCAGGGTTGATATTACCGATTGGCTCTCTGGGGGTTGATAAGCTTTTGTTAGCTTTTGAATCGACTGAGATTAAACCGGTTGATATGCACAAACGCACCGACACAGATGCACCCTTCTTTGTTGCAGGCCTCGGTGTTATCCAAGTATTAAGCACATTCCTCCTCAGATTCTCTGCAGAGTGTGTTTATAGGTGCACACGTATCCCAGGAGTTGCTTGTGTTGCTAACAGGACAGGCTGTCATTAGCTAAATGTATTTCATAATGAAGCCGTGGGGATGTGGCTGGCGCTAAAGCAATGAGCTGTGATGGGACGCTAATGTAGCATAGCCCGTGCATGGCCCCAGCATTCTCCACTTGCAGTGTACAATACTACACACACACACACACACACACACACACACACTATAACAAACAACCACACACACACCACACTGTTTCTATTCATCTGAGTAGTCAACTGTAAGTAAACGACCAGAGTCGTTTCCTCCTCTTCGTCCTGATGAAGCTTCATTGTGCACAGCCCGGTGGGATGAGACAGGTGCTGTACGTCCTCTGTGTCACTGTATTCTGTCGATCCACACTATTCTGCTGTAACATTGCAATGTCCGTCTCTCCACTTGAATCAGTGTTTGTATTCTGAATGTTTTTCATTGCTGCTACTTTTTAAGATCTGTTTTTAATTTGCCTTTCTTTCTTTCTTTTCTTTTCTCCCCCTCCCCACACCCCCCTGTTTCTTTTCCCCACCCTCTATGTGTTTTGTCCACTTTTCTCGTTCTTTTTGCAACTCTGACACCTGCACATTCACCTTTTTTGCCATTTCTGAAACTTGTTTTTTTGCATACATTCCCCACCCCCACTCCCCTTTTCCTCTCCACATGATGTATGTGTGTGTGTGTGTGTGTGTGTGTGTGTATGTGTGTATGCGTGTGCGTGCGTGCGCTTGCATGTCCTAAAGTGTCCCAGCACGTAACCGAATGCTCCTGAAATGCTCCAAGTGTGGCGTGATCTCTAGCACCGCTTTGTCCAGCGCAACCGCCAGCAGCGCCATGTTAGTCCATCTTCATCTTTCTGTTTTTTTTCTCTCTCTCTCTCTTTCTCTCTCTCTCCCTCCTCCATCCTTTTAATTCTCGGTAACGACTTGGATGAAAAGGATCAAAACCTTCACGGCAAGCCACCACGATTTAACGAGACCATGTATTGATCCAAAGTGGATTTTCCTCGGTTCATGCAGAGCAAACCTGACCTGTGTCACACAGTGTTTGTGAATCTTTTTTAGAGTCTGTTTTAGAGTCAACTTGTTTTTCGTGCAGCATTGCTGAGGCTTCACACGACAGGGCAGTTAAATGTCAGGAATAATAGAAACTGTCCGGCATTATAAAATGTGTTTTCTGCCTGAGTCGCTACTTTCTGACTCTCGTTATATTCGGTAATGTGGGGAACTGTCATATCGGTTCCACCACCTTAAGCTGGTGTTCAGTTAACACGTCATATTTCAGATATCTCAGTTCAGCAAGGTAATGAGGATATATTGGCAAAGCATTTAAGGAGTGTAACATACCGACATAACAGCTATATAGCATTATGTATTGGAGCTGCACGTATGTAACAGGTTCTGTTTAGATCATCTCTAAGGGAGAACGATGAGGAAATTCACTGTCTGATATTTCTGAGGGTTACACATCCTGGTAAAGTAGTGTTAAAATGTGTGTGGCTCAAAATAAAACTTGTCAAATCAGTATTACATACAGCTACAATGTATTTTACCATTTTTAGTCCCACTAAAAGTCCCAATATCTTTGCTTAATTTTGCAAATTTTCTTTCCTCCGTATTTAATTTACCACATTATCCAAACAATGCAAAGCCTCTGATAAACAGTGTGCTGATATAAGCACAAAGAATAAAAAAAGAACGTAGAAACACAGGTTGATATTCATTATTGTATTTTTCTATATGCTATGTTGTCTTTGAAAGAGTATGAATATGGTCGGGTGGAGTAATGTCAACCCGATTAGAGAATGAACGTTCTCTCCCACCCGGTGTGTTGCTCACCAAGCTTCTCCTGCCAAGAGCCGGTAAGAGGCAGTCAAGATGCTGCCCATCCTGGATCTTGTACCTTTTTAAGATGTTTTACTGCCTTCCTCCAGCATCTCCTGTTGAGTATGCACATGTTTAGAGAGATTACAGGAAAAGGACAATTTATTATTGTTTTTTACTGGAATTTTGCAATCTTCATAAGAGTTTTGTTATCACTGTTTCTTATTCAGAGCAGCGTCTCTATTAATGAAAGACGCTCCTTCCGTTTTACTCCTGCAAACAATGCTGTGCATATTTAACTTTGTCCTGTGCAAATCTTTCATTACGGCTTTGTGTTGACTTTGGAAGAGCGCTCTGTTTAAAGTAGGAACTCTGTTCTTGGTTGTGTTGTTTCACGATTGAACGCTAATGGGGTGAGATTGCCTATTTGCAGTTACAAGTTTGTATCAGTTACTTGTCGTCCCTGGGAAAACACGGGGCCATTATTGACTTTCTTTCACACAGCTTTACTGAGCTCAGATCCACCGACATCTTTGCCAAACACTTATTTTCTATAATTATATATTTGGGAAATCCTGTGAATAATGTGCTTATAGAAATCCTAGCGTGAAGCCATAATATTCCTGTATTTACTGAAATAGCATGCAAAGATAAGAAATCTTCTTAAACATTGCTGGTATTAAACAGTCCCCTATTCTCTGTACCATTATCATATAGTAAGCCTGGTCTATTAATACCAAAGCTTTCTTGGAGACTTGGGAATTATTTTTTAGAAAGAGATAACCACCATTTAAAAGTGGGACAAAATATGCCCATATTTCATTCCTTCCTAATGACTTTGTAGAACTTTGAAATGTAAAGGCTCATTAAAAAACACTTATTATGTATGATGGGGTACACTTTCAGCACTAGAGTGCGTCTTTTCACATATCATTTAGGTTATTACTGTTGCTGCACTGAACCATATTGTGTGGTTAAACACACAGTCAACAACAGCTGGGAAGTGTACACATTAACAAGAGCACAGCTTTGGCTTTACTGCTCTATTTTCTCTTGAATGCATTGCGGCGGACATTCACATGTAAAGACGCGTGCATATTTCTCAGCGAAGTCAGTTTGTCAAACTGACGGTTAAAAAACCATGAACATTTTAAATTGGTGTCTGACTCCACACACACACACACACACACACACTGACTCCTCAGAAGCCACTGTGTCAGTACCTGTCAATGGCTTGTCTTCCCGTCCCTGTTGGCCCCATCGCTTCACAGTCCACCAGCATGAGACTTCGGCGCACATCAACCATGTAATTGTGAGCAAGTGTCAGTCTGGTAACTACATGTATTGACGTAATTACACCTCATCTTCCACTTTTCAGTGGAGGTTATAAGTGGGATGCAAAAACTCTTGTGAGCTGATCTGCTTCAAGACTGATTTCTAAAACTGATCTGTGTGTGTGGGGGGGGGGGGGTGGGGGTGGAGGGTAAGATTATGTGATTTATCAAAAAACGGCTGGTCTGCTTTGAGACTGAACCTCTTGGCACTTCTCCTTCTTTCCCCTCTTGGACCACACACACCCCTCCCCCCTCCTCCTTATCCTCCTCCTCCCTCCCTCCCTCTGTGTCTGCATCGCTTTCTCTTCCTCTGGCAGGGCGTCTCTGTGGAGCTCCTGTGTGGTTCTCCCCCTGTTGGCATTGACCTGGATGTCAGCGGTGTTGGCCATAACCGACCGGCGCTCCACACTCTTCCAGGTGATGTATCGCAGCAACATTAGCAGACGCGTATGCGCCGTTACCAAAAAACATGCACCTGTGATGCGTCATTGAATATCAGCTTTAAAATTTAATGAATACAAAATTACACTTTGATATAAATATGAGTTTTGTAGTAAAACAGCCTCAGTTTTTAGAGCGTATTGCTGAATGTGTAGTGTAAATAGAGAGTTAAATAAAAGAAAAATAATAGGATCACCATTAAAAGAACCTACAATCTGCGTCAGGATCATCCGCACTGGCAGTCTAGGAATGAAAGATTAATTGTGAATAAACATGATTTGATGACTCATTTCTACAGTGATTATTGAGTCATGACACTATATCAACGCAGGATATCATAATGCGGTGGTCAGAGTGCCTCAGAGACATTTATTGTATTTTATCGGGGCATATTTAACAAATAAAATGTTCACCACATCATAAAACAAGGAAGAAATGGAATACAACATTTCAAAAATGTTGTATTCCATTTCCAACTGTATAAAACCAAGACAATTATGATTGCTTTTCAATTTTTACCATAGCTCAGAATAATAATTAAAGCTCAGGGTTGCTGGTTGTCTTGGTAACATGATACACGTTCTATTACAAATAATTCTGCATAATAGGGGAATCAGCCGTATGCTTACCTCTTCTTGAAGTTAGCTGTTCCACATTGAAATGCCTCTTCTGTCAGAAAAACTGCCAAATGCAGTTATGGTGCTAAATATTGATAAAAGTGACTTATAGTGGGTGAAGAGCATGTATCGGGGTGCCTGGCAAACACAAATAACTCTTAAGGGGTGCCATGTTTTAGGTTTGGGATCCACTTCAATGATATCTGTCTTGCCTCCTCCAGGTCCTCTTTGCCGTCTTTGACACGGTCCAAGGTTTCGTCATCATCACTGTCCACTGTGCCATGCGCCGAGAGGTGAGTCCGGTTCTCTCTTTCCGATAAGCAGCTGTGTGGCTCCCAGACACATTGAGGTCACACATGTTGAAACCAGCACCACAAAGTGACCTCACCAACATGCACTGCCTTCGACCGGTGGGCTTCGTGTTTTCGCAAATGTCATGTTGGTTTCCGTGTCAGTCAGAAGTCACGGCAGTACGCGGGCAAGTCAGACATGAGAGAGATTAGCACGGTATTTATTCCCTATGTTGCTGCGCTTTTTCGCCACAATGCAGTATGATAGTACAGTATTGTCTGTCTGATCCAAGGCTTACCAAGATGCTGTATGGAATAAGACTCTAAGTCCAGACCTAATACCCCAAGTGCCTTTTATGCCACAGGCTTTGCTGCGCCCCCAGGGATGTAGAATGTTAAATTCATTGTCCACATACAGTGGTCATGCCCTTGAGACAGTTATTCCCAAACACACACACACTCACACACACACACAGACACACACACTTGTCTTTCCATGGTCTAACTATCAATGACTAGATGTACAATGTCATCAGCTTTCCATGAACGTGTTGCGGATGCATGTACACCACACACATACTTTCCTATATCCAAGAGATCACTGTGCTATTGAGCGTGGTGTAAGTGAATTCTTAAATGCTTAGCTGCATTAAATCCATATCACAAAAGCGGCAGGGATCAGGGTACAGTAAATCCAGGAATTATTTATTGTAAATGTCGAAAATCCCCTGCATAAATCCTTCGTAGCTGTTGAACAACAGGCAGAGTGGTGTAGCACATTGGAGGGAGGGAGGAAGGGGAAAGGGGGTAGGATGAGTAAGCATTATGGTGCAAAACAAGAGTGAAGGTAGCACAAAGGGGCGATGTTCAGTAAAGTAAAATACAGACCAAAAAGGGAGCCGCGTAGCGCTGCTTGTTAGCGCTCGATGCATGTGAGGGTGTGAGGGAGGGTGTGAGTGTGCGACGGTGGCACAGGATAAGGTTTATTGTGAGACTGTGACGCAGGGACTTAGTTAAGTGAGGAGAGGACGGAGAGGAAAGAGGCTGGAACACAAATTGCATCCAGAGATCTGTGGGGAAAGAAAAAAAAGAAGAGGAAGAAAAAAAAACATGATTCAACAGCGAAGCAGGGGATGATGGTAGGAGAGGAAGAAATGGAGATGAAGGTGGAGGGAGAGGTATGGACACATAGAGGGGCTATTTGCTTTGAAGTCAGAATGAGCTACACTGCCAACACACACTCACACCGACAGAGAGCAGGGAACAAATGCCACGAGGAGGAGTGTGGATCTAAAGGGAAGAGACGGATGGAAAGAAACAATAGAGGCAATAACCCAGCTCATGCAGTATTGATATGACATGGATACTTCCTCAATCCACTACATCCTCACACACACACATACACACAGATGAGACCACCCAGCCAGATTGAAGATGCTCTCATTCGCTCTTGCAAGGCTTCTTACACAAGCATTCTTGTTTCCAGCCATAATATTCTTATGGGATTTGACAACCGCAACATCGAGAAATGCTGTTGCTCCTCAGCAAGTTAGCAGGGTATCCATAATACAAAGCCTGATGTGGGAAAAGAGTCTGAAGCTGCTTGTGAAACAAAATGCACGGAGATCCATCTGATTCAAACAGTGTTTTAGGAACTCAACCTGTTGGCGGTGGGGCTGGTGTGTATTTGCAGAGATGTTTCACATGCAGCAGGATAAAGAAAAGCCATGACAGTGGAAAGGCCAACGGGTTAGAAGAGCTCTATGCTGCGCTATCGCTTTTAATTTGCACTGAACTCCTCTGATCTCACAAGACTCAAATAGGCCACTTTGAAGAACTGCTGTGCGCCTTCTATACCAAATCCACTGACTGTTACATAAGCTACAGGCTGAGCTACTGTGAAGAATATAGCTTTTCCATTTACTTTCATTTTTACGTGATTTAGTATTCACTGAACCTCTGTCGTTGCAGAAATAAAAACAAAGTGTGTGAAAAGGCTGAGGGAGCGAGTTCCCCGTGCTCGCTAAAGTTCCGCCACTAACTTCTTTCCTTTGCCTCCTCCCTTCCTCTCCTTTGTCATTATTTTCCCCACCTACTCTTCCTCTCTATACGTCCATCCTTCCTCTCCCCAATCTCTTATTCTGCCCCTTCAGGTGCAGGACGCAGTGCGCTGTAGGATGGGGGGATGTAAAGACGACAGCGAAAACTCGCCAGACTCTTGCAAGAATGGACAGGTGCAGATCATGGTGAATAGCATTCCATTTCATCCCATGAGCAGCGGACTCAAATTAACCAGGCTTGAGCTTTGGCTCCAATAGCAATAAGCACGATTGCAATTATTGAAGTGTCCAAACTCATACCTGGCTGTCTTCATAATTGTTCATGCATTATGCATCTTCAAATGTAATTTTCCAAAAATGTTTGATTTCATTTCCCGTACAAATGCAATATCCCTCCCAGCCTTAAACTAACTTCCTGGGAGTGCCATAACTGGAAATGAAAAGTTGTCAACTATTACCACCTGTGTGACGATATTCTGCTGAATGAATCGATGCATTTATTAAATTCTCGGTGCGTGGACTACAGGAAAGAAAGGCTTATATTGCCACAGTATTTCATGTATTATCAACTGCAACACTTGTATTTACTGGTTACCTGCGCTTCCTCCTCTGTTGGAAGAGCACAGAGTGTTGGTCCAAACGTGGAGAATAGTGTGATCAATCATATAGACTTGATCTGCCGGGCCGATGCCAGCACAGCTGCAGAGCATGAGCGACTATCGCAAAGCTCTCCCTTCATTTCTCCCTGAGACCTGTTTGCGGCTTTAGTTATGGCTTTCTTAACGCCCGTGTGATGGTATCAGGATCATACTTTGGAGCCATCGTTCTGCTAAGCGAGGCCATTATGACAAATTCTCCGTCCCTTTTTTCATAATCGAGAGGAACAGTCTGACGGTGCTTATTTTCTTATACATTTGAGTTAAAACTAATTGTGATCATACGTACAGCTCGTTGCCACACCAACTATTTCTCTATTGAGAATGACGGCTAGTTAACCTTGACGTTCTCTCTAAATGTGTATGACTTTGAAGAAATCTTCTCGGCACATATGCACGGAGGCCCGTCGTAACGACACACCCTTGAGAGTATTAATTGTGATGGATTATTTGGTGAAGCTGCCACCAGTCGGGCTGTATCACCACCATAATTATACTCAGGTGTTCTTGCTTCATTCACTGGAAGATCTCATTAGAACGCTAAACTCTGAACATTTAAAGAGATCATAAAGATGTAGAGCTGTAGCTACACCTTCTGGAATCAAAGGCGTCTTTGAGAAAAGAAAATGAAATTTTGATCTCTGATTTAAACACATTACTGTCCTGTACACAACTGGTTATATTTCTGCATGAAACATTTCAACTTTATGTTTTCCATGAATTTGTTTTACACCATCAGAAGGGTTCCAATGTGAGCTACTGTGGGCCGCAGGGTGGCTCTCCGCGTTGCGGCACTTCCCCGTCCCTGTCCGGTTGCCACCCACAGCAGTTCCCCCCGATGGTCCACCAGGCATGCCAACAATCCTGTTACCACAGTCTTCCTCACAACCACGAGCTAGAGCTCAGCCACGTACATGAGCATAACCACATCCTGAACAATACCCACAACCATGCTCATAACCATAACCACGCCCACAACCACATCGGCAGACAACCAGTATGTCCCATTTAGTATATATGCTGAAATAAATATATATGTCAGTTTTGAATAGTTTGAATAGATGGAGAAAGGTGGAATATGTAAAACTACATTTTGCAAGAAATAGGAACAATTAGTAAAGGAATGCTGAGACATTTTGAAAGACATGCGCATTTGCTTTATTTAAAGTGGTACATGAAAAGATGGATACCATCTTCATTGTGTTACGCTGAACATGGAGCTACAGCCAGCAGCTCGTTAGCTTGCTTTGCCACACAAACTGGAAAAAGCACTTTAGATCACTAATTTACATGTGTTATATTATTTGATTAATCTGAAAAAAGAGATTGTGGTTTAAAATGAGTTATGGGCTTTACTACTTCTTTGCTATATGCCCAGTGACTTTTTGGAGTCTTCTCGTCAAGGTCACTGATCCCGGAGAGGAAAAAGTTCTGCACATACTTCTTTTTTTTAATTAAATATTTTTATTGATTTACCAAACAAGATACGTTGGTCTAAATACCGAGGTTAGAGGTTATGACAGGCTCAGACTTTGGACCGAGCTGGAGTTGTTTCTCCACGCTTCCAGTCTTAAGACAAACTAAAACTAATCGTTGCTCCATATTTATCAAACACAAATGTCAAGCTATTCCCTGAATAAAAAATAAATATTGTATCAGATTTAGTTTTGATTACATATTGCATCTTTAAATCTGTGTTTGAATAGCTGTGATGTAGAAACAGAAACTAGCACTTATACTATAGCAAGGTAGCAAACCTTGTCTTTGTATTTTAAAATGTATTTAGGATTTTGCATACATTTCAGAAGTAACCTTGCCTAGATTGCTATATGTTATAGGGTGTTTATTCAACTCAATCAATGGGACTCAACAACAGGACTTTGTTCCCTTGTGGTGTTGTTTTACCAAACAGTTGATATTGACAATTCAATGTACACCTTTGAGGCTGTAGCAGAGAGTGTTATTATTAAGATAAAAAAAAAAATGAATGGCAGATAGAGACTGAGAGAAAGAGAGAGAGGGTTTGTCATATCGTCATCAGACTATTTAGGAGAGACCCATTTATGGTGCTGCGGGTGATTTTCCTACTAAGAGCTTTTCCGCTCCTCTGAGACCTTTACACATTCTCTCCTTCTCAGTTTTTCAGTTTTTCATCCCCCCCCCCCCCCTTTCTCCTCTTTGCCTGTGTGGCGTGCCCAAACTGTCTAAAATCTGTAGTTTATTATCCAAACAAAGACTTTTGTAAATGAATCCCGCCGAGGACAGGAAGAGGCTGTATGGCGAGAGAAGGGAGGACCACAACCGCATAGCAATGAGCTTCCATTCACTGACGTTTCGGAAACCTGAGTGGTGGCCATTTTGGAAATAACACTTCTTCATTCAACCCATCTCCCTTTGGGTTTGGGAGGGCGTCTTTACCCCAAGGAGTCGTGCCACCCTGCTTTCCTCAAGTGGATTGTAGATCAAAGCAGCAATAGACATCACATGTCGATGCCTTATCTACATTAAATCAGAATATAGAGTGTAGGTTAAGCTCTGTGTTGATGTTAGTGTTTCGGTCGTCAGTGGGAATACATTATAAAAAGTACTTTGATTATTATGATATGTTTTGGAATTTATTTTTTTGTCCATAAAAAGCGAGCCTGGAAGGCAACACAGTTTTGCTTCAATTGGCACAGCAGATAATAGTTGTGCTGGCTCTCAGACGATAGTGAGGTGACTGATGAGGCATACAGTAGCATTACATACCTGGAAAAACACCCCAGCGTTGTCCTCTCTTTCAAAAACTTCATTCAGGTCTGCTGCAGGGAACCGATACACATCATGAACAACGTAGCAGTGTGTGCCATCACACCGGAGAAGCGTCTGTTCTTTCCCTTTTGAAAAGGCTTTGGACAAATTTACTTGAAGAGATAGAAAACTCAACATTGACGAATCTCGTTCACAGAGGGCATGACTAATTGACAAGGTTGTAAAGTGTCACCATGGCAACATATCTCTATCCTTGTCTTTAGTGTCAACGTACAGTAGAGCATCACAGTCATTGGATACCTCATAACCATTCGAGATCCACTCACTCATTAGGGCTGTGCATTTCTTGATGTGCTGAATGTAATGACACTAATTGCCTTTCCTCTCTCCCTGCCCCACCTCCCTCTCTCAGACGGATTTTGAAAAGGATGTGGATTTAGCGTGTCAAACAGGTGAGCTCTCCCTTTCCACTAGATTTTTTTTCCCCGTTCTCCCGAGCCGATGGGTGAGTTCTTACTTACCGCTGCTGCAGTACAACGGAAGACGATCTACATCTCGATGCAGTCGTGCACAAATCGTTATGCCTTATCAATCACTCTGAATCTGCCCACTACATGTTCAGCGAGCATATGTTTTATGAGACAGTATTTAATTCTGCATGGTAATAACACTCCGCAGCGTGTTCAGGCCTGTTTCACTCGCTGCTGATAGTGGTTCTGTGGTTTGGATGTGTTGAAAATGTCCCATAATGTTGTGCTTTGAAATATTAACACTATTACTTTTCCCCTCCACTATTGCAGAGAGAGGACACCCATGTAAGTGTTGCACCCGATTGACCCTTTTAACACTGCCTGGTCCTTCCCTGGATTTCAATAATTCATCAAGACAAATCTGGGTTGCAGGTGGACGTAAATGAGCAGCCATAACTGCAGTGGCACCTCGCTCGTAAACAAAACGAGCGGAATGTATAGAAATAATTTCACATCTCAAGTAATTTTGACGACATATCTTGCCAAAAAAATTCTGGAGAACCGTGTCAATGAAATGTACAAAATCTAAACGTTTGAATACAATTTTAAGTTTGAACAAGTTGCGACAAGTTGTCTTTGGGCTCTGCTGCTGTCCGCTGCGTTAACATCACTTTAAAGCCATAAGCATACGCTTAATAAAAGTCATTTAACTTAAAACACAGAAAATTCCAATTGTGTTATTTCTTCCTTTTTTATGCCAAATTTCTTCTGATTAGAATTTGAGAAATCTTTGAGAAATATATATATATATCTGAGAAATCACGGAGTGATGAATCACATCCGAAGTGAGCACGTACTTCCTTCAGGGTCTGAGATAAAGTTATTCTGCCCAGCCTTTTGATAGCCACTCTACGCGTTTAAACAGTAGCAGTATTTTAATTTAAAAGGTTTTTTTAGCCCCAAAGTCTTTGCAATTATTAATAATATGTAACTTTCACATTCAAACATGACTACCCTCATTTATCATAGGTGATGAATGGTGGCGGTGATCAATCCAAAAGTCTCTGCTTTCACTGTCAGAGAAAAAGCGTTCAGCTGAACGATGCCACTGCAGTAATGGCTGTGCAACACATGAAGCAACCGCCAGATTTGTCTATAGGTCATTCTCTGGGTCTCCATTGTTGGATGCAGATATGAAAGGGTTTCACGTCACTATGCACCAACCGGACTGTTAATCAGGAGATAGCTTGGTTCTGTACTCAGCCGTTGTGCTTGCTGGTATGCAGACTGGTAAGCTGGATCCAGCTCTATATATTAACATCAACATGGACTGTGATAAATGCTTTGGGTCTAGATTGGATTTGGGGGCCACAGAGTAAAATTGTCTCTCTTCCTGTGGTGACAGAATGAAAATAATATAGAGCATGCATTTCCAAATGGTTTGGAGTTGTGTTTGATTGTGATGATAGACTGATGTCAGTTGTGCATTAACTTAGTGTCTCATCAGCATGCCGCAGTACATTTTGGAGTAGCTATCGGAGAAATGTGTAGTGTTCTGTGTGTAGTTTCCACTCATGCATGAATGCTAACCCAAAGCCATTTAAGTCGTTTTTATTAATTATTACATTACATGTCATTTAGCTGACGCTTTTATCCAAAGCGACTTACAATCCAGTTACATTCGTACACCGTAGACGCAGCTACAGGGAGAAATTCAGGACTAAGTGTCTTGCTCAAGGACACATCGACTAGAGCGGGGATTGAACCTCCAATCCTGTGATTGAAAGACGGACCTGCTACCCACTGACCCATAGTCACAATGTGAATTGAATAAAAAAAAGCAGGCCCTCATACAGAAATACATGTGTATACACATGTATTATGTGTGCACAGACTCACACACACAAAAGGATTTGGGCCAGGACTCGGTAGCGAGGGAATTGTTGCTCCATTTCATTTGAAGCACACAGCATTTTCCACTCAGGCTCTTTCTCTAAGCTATTAAAAATCCTGGCTCACCGGCAAATCTCGAGACAGAGCACGACTTAAGGTCACAGTGTCTGAGACAAACTTGACTTACTTTGAACCATATAAGCACAAAAGGAGAATTTGGAGATGCAATCTGTCTCACAGCTACTTCAAAGCTGAAAACAAACTTCTGTATCAAAACCTGATTCATTTTTAAGCTTTGTCTATCTCTCTGTCAACCGTGTTCTCTTTGGCATACATTATATTAATACCATACCATTCAGTATCCATCCCTCTATCTTCCTTCAAATGTTCCTCTTTCTCATCATTTGCCCTCACTCATAAACTCTTATACTTTGACCCAATATCCTAACCCCCCATATACCATGCCGATCCTCCAATGCCTCGCTGTTTCCTTGACTTCTTTCCCCATCTCCCTCTAGTCATATTCAAAGAGGTGAACACCTGTAACCCGGCTACCATCACTGGGACCCTTTCCCGCATCTCCCTGGATGAGGAGGACGATCCCAAGCTGGCAGCCCATCAGGAGGGGGGAGTTGGGGTCAACTTCAGCTCCTTGCCCGGGAACATCCCCCCTCCCAACCTCATTGTACAGGTAAGTAATTGAAGCTGACATTGACTGACCAGTTGGATGATCAGGTTGTCTGTGCACAAGCTGAAAAACTGAGCATCTAATAAAATGAAACATTGTAACATAGATACAGGAAGTTATATGTTGAGATTATCTGAAATAAGATTATCTTTCAGGAAATACTGAAACCTTTAGTCTTTTTCCACAAGGTTCCAACCCTCTGCACCCTCAATGAGCTGAGCGAGACGCCCCACAAGAAGGAGGTAAACATAGACCAGCAGAGACAACAGGGGCAGCAACGCGGTGGCGCTCCGATCTACCTGTGCACCGAGAGCGGCCTGGGCTGGGCTCGACCGCCCACGTCCTCCAACACCTCCCAGGATGGAAGTGCCGGGAGCGGGGGGAGCGGCGGGGGAGGAGGGAGCGGAGGAGGCGGGGAGGGAGACTACATGGTCTTACCTCGTAGAACGGTCAGTCTCAAACCTCCAGCGCTCTCCTGCCAAGGAGGAGGCCTGGGACTGGGGTGCGAGGACAAGCCTCTCAACATCGCAGTGGAGGATCCTCCTTTCCCCCCGCCTCCATCACCCTTGACCCTCCACCCGGCTGAAAGCGAGGCGTACCCGGCAGATTTTGTGCCGTCGAGTGTGTGCGACATGAACATCGCCATGAACCTCAACCGCTCCTACGGGACAATCAAGACCATGCCCCACGGGCATCCCCACATGATGGCTCCGGCCGGTCTTGTCCACTCCCACGGAGGACACATGCACTCCCACGGGCATTCGCTCCAGCTGAAGCAGGGCCAGAGGCCGTCGGTCAGACAGATCCTCACAGGGGGAACCACAGTGGAGAGAACCAGGACCCTGCCTCGAAACCTGGGCAGCAGCAATGCCAACAGCAGCCACTCAGCAGGATCCCTGGAGGTGGGTAAGAGGTGGAGGGAAGGAGGTGTTCCCAGTGGGGGAGGAGGAGCTTATTCACAATGTCCACCTCTCACTGGAGGAAACACTTGATGTTCACAGTTAGGGATGCGATGGTCATGGCGTGGTTATATTTTCATTTAAGTTGTGATGCTGAAATGAACGCGAGTAAGAACAGATACGAAGGGGGAGAAGAGTTCTCTGCAGGCAAGGATTACCGATTTAACATGACATTATGCAAAGATTTAAAAGACTCACATCATTTTAACAAGAACAATGTGAATGACCCCATTTTCTTTAACATAGGTTAATAAAGTTATGATAAGAAAACATATTTGCATTGGGAAAAACTAGTTTAACCAATCATTGTTTATTTTAAACTTGAGGAGAAAAAAAAAGGTATGATTAAATACGTTTTGTTAGAATATGGGGAAGAAACACGGCATTGTGGTCTTCAAACAATTACAACAATGTCTCTGACATGCAGTAACAATATGTCCAACACACTGTCAAGTCTGTCTTGACAACTGCTATGATTGAGATAGAGACTGAAACGATGAGCTTTAAAATGAGTTATTCTCTCAATGACAGACATCTTCTTCTTGATATTGTGTGTGTGTGTGTGTGTGTGTGTGTGTGTGTGTGTGTGTGTGTGTGTGTGTGTGTGTGTGTATGTAATGTGTGTGTAAAGTATGTGTGTGATACCCCCTCCTGACAGTACAAGGTGGGACAGCAGATGGACTGAGACAGACAGGATCAGAGGAAATGTCCCTAGTGAATGTCTTTCAGCCGATCTTAATTGTACACAAACAACATATTGACTGACACAAAAACAAGCACACGATAACCTGGACACACTCATATGCAAACACACGCTTCAGATCTCCCTCGAATGGCATCTCGCTGACTCACACGGTTGATTTAAGAGATGGAAGCGATACTTTCAGCGAAAAGTGCAGATGTTTGATTTAGGGCTGAGGAGGGCTGAGGACATTAAAGACAAGTCA
Source organism: Liparis tanakae (assembly GCA_036178185.1). Lineage (NCBI taxonomy): Eukaryota > Metazoa > Chordata > Actinopteri > Perciformes > Liparidae > Liparis > Liparis tanakae. The sequence continues at coordinate 10,025,349 of CM070106.1, forward strand.
TTAAAACTCTGAAAAAAAACAGAAGAGCTGTGAGTGCACTCATGAATAAATCCCCCCCTCCCCTCAAAAAAAAAAGACGAATCTGCAGAGAAACCTGGAGGATGTAATTTACTGCCTTAATTTCACCTTGTTTGAATATGCTTGATTTGGAAAATGGATATCAGAGCATGCCTCTCCAGATTAAATCACAGCAGTGTTTTACTCCCCATTTTTAATTATGGTGACGCATAATGGAGGGATCACACAAATGCACAACAGTGTTCATTTCACTGTGTGTTTTTTTTCAGGGACCGGCTTGTAAATGATGTACATGATGAGGTTCACAGGTCAGATCATCGGTTGTGTTGGAGACGTCAAACGCCGATTCAGACGAGTGAAGCCAATACAGGATGATGTCTATTAAGTAAATGATAGTACCATTTAGAGTAGAAATAGACCATAATGAGGAGTGAGTGGGTGGGGGTTGGAGGGGATTGATCGGCTGCTGCCTAAAATGAAGCCATGATCCAAGATGGTGACGGCTAAGTCGCCTAACTTGAGGATTTTAAAACATCAGTCCACAAACCAATGGGTGATGCCATATTGACTCTGTCCACTTCTTATATACATACTATGATCAAATATAATCGGTACCTCCTTACAGCAAAATGTTGGCTGTAGAGGTGAAGTTTTATATGATTCACTGCATAGAGTACATGCAAACGAAAGATGATAAACGAGTGTGTGACTGTTGTTGGCTATAAGACCATCATAACATCAAATCACACAGGGATTCCTAATGAATGTTGTATGAATGAGTTAATAACTGCTTTATGTGTTTACACATCAAAACATGCAATATACTCTACATCAGGGGTCGCCAACACGGTGCCCGCGGGCACCTGGTCGCCCGCAGGGACCAGGTGAGTCGCCCGCACGGCATGTTCTATAAATAGTCAACATTGAGCTCCGTCAAAAAAAAAAAAAGGCCATAATCCCCGGGCACTAGGACCTGGGGGGAGGCTGCTCCTCTGGCTTTCTCACTCTGCAAGGAGCGTCTCTCAAAGAGCCAGGATGAAATCCCCCCGTCGACAACGCTCGTCGGGAGGGAAGTTCATATAAAAAAAGTAGCCTTTTGGATTATCTTGTACCCTTGAAGTAGCCCTCGGACTCAAAAAGGTTGGCGACCCCTGCTCTACATGCATCTGTATGTTGCATGTCTACCATTTTACAAAGCAAACTCAAACACGGAATTCCCCAGTTTAAGGCAAGGATCACTCCGTAGGGTTTATAAGCAGAGTTAAAGTCACAAAGCGAATAGGACACCTCAGAGAGACTTACATCTCTCTCTGTTTGCACTTCTTTACCTGTTCAAACCTTGGCAGCCATAGCATCAGATCAGCAGCTCTGCCCTTTCAAAGAATGAATACAGCTTTTAACTAACAACGAAGAGCAGCTGCCCTCGCTGCCAAATGCAAATGTGGCAGACGGCAGGAGCCAAATAGCAAGTCAGAGATTGAATGTAATGCAAGGCAATGTCAGGGCCAGATGAGTTGGAAATGTCTGCAGCTGTTAAATTGGCGGCCTGTGTGCCACTGGCTATAGCTGCAGAGGCACTTAAGAGGAGAGTGGTGGGGTCCAAACAAGATTAGAGGGTGAAAACCATTCCTCATCCGTTTGTTATAGCTCTTTTAATCAGAATGTGACCAACACATTCTCCAAAAATAGCAAAGGGGCTGCTTTATGATGGGGTTGAAATTATTGTATTTGAGAGTATGTGAGCCAAGACATTCTTGTTTCATTCCAATTCTGGGTTCTTCCACTTCACTAATCTCGTTACGTTGGCTTTTCGCCATGACATTTGTAAGAACATCTTTACCGTGTTGGGCAGCCAGTGCATACTCGCTTCCTTCTTGTTCCTAGACAATGGCACTGAAAGATCCACAGATGCATTGAGATCGCTAGGTCTTCAGTCAAATAGTGGTGGAGGGGTTTGTTATTGATGCTTTCTTCTCTCCCCCTGCCCCCCTCCTCTTCCAGAGGAAAAGAGTACGGTACTCTGAGCTGGACTTTGAGGTAAGATCTCGGACCTCACCCCCTGTTATCAGCCTGTCTGCTTTCTTGTGCTTCTGCCAGGACTTGAGTAACGCATAGTGGAGCTAAACGCATTGCTAAATCCCTCCTGTCGCATATGTCTCCCCTGCATTTAGAACTAGGACTGTTTCTGACCGACCTTACACAGCATGCTGTTTCTCCAACAATGGCCCTAAATTCACCCGTTCTTGTCAAACGTCCTAATTGATTAAGTTGTATCAATCAAAACAAAAATGTCTCACTGACACGTACAAACAAATCCAACAATGCTGTGATGTCATTGTAGGGGTCCTGGTTGAAGAAACAGCGAAGTAGAGTGCTTCTTGTGTCTGAATGAATACAAGTAAGGCAGTTATGGGTCCAAACGTATGTGGCTGTAGTTGATTGGCTGTAGTTGGTTGGCTGTAGTTGATTGGCTGGTTATCTATGGAATAACATGACTTGACATTGAGTGAGTATGTTTGTGTTAGAACGATTTGGGTGTTGTGTGAATCTCCAGTCGTGACCAAGTATCCCTGAGCAATACGATAGCGCTCTTCGCAATACTGCTTTTTGCGATAATTCAGTTTAATTCAGACCGTTGCAAAGACTGGACATTCACCTTCCACCGGGGAGATACATCTTTCATATAGAGGGTGTGCGTGGTGACAGGCTACTAACAGTGACTATGGATGATCGTTAACCTTATCTGTCACATTTACTAGAGCCATCTGTGGCAGCTGCATGAATTTAGAACAAGGAGATTGCCTCTCCTGGTAATCAACTCTTTTTTCATCAATTGACAGTTGACTTTGAGAAAGCGTTTAACGTAGAAGCACCATTAATATAGCGTACACTTCCATGATGTAATGGAAGGTAAACCCATGTTTTTTTTGCCCATCCTATTAGACTGTCAGACATTTCATTTCTACACATACTATCTATTCTGGACTAGTGTCATTATTAATAGTTTTAAACTTGATTAGAAATATATATTTTGGGGGAAAATATACATTTCTGAAAACTGAGTACTCCAATGTCTGTGCGGCAGAAGCTGAGATGTCCTCACTTTTAGTTGCCAATATGGATCAAGGGTCCAGAAATCCTTTGGTTATTTGTTTTACTTTTCAAAGCTGTCCCAGAACTACAGAAAATATTATACATTACAACTGGCAGTAAATATAAAAACGGAATTATACGTGTAAAAACCTGTGTGCTTCATTTAGAAAGTGATGAATATTACTAGCAGGAGTGTGTAGTTTACACAAGGTTGCATTGCACTTTGATAAAAACATTAAACCACACAAGGTAAACAAAGACATAGAAGCAAAAGCAAGTAACTCGTAGTACCTCCTTAGCGGAGCAGAGGTGAGAGTGCCCACTCTGAAGTAATTTGAGCCGGTACGAAGCGCCAGTCCTGGCTGGTAAGTCTGCGGTGTGAGTGTTGGCATCTTTCCCCTGTGTCACTTTCCACCTTCGCAAGCTGCTTTGACGATTAGCTTCTGCTGAGCAGCTCCAGCACTGCCCATCAGCACGGAGAGACAACAGCAGTCACACTGACACATGCAGTTTGCTGTCAGAGCGTTAAACATCTGGATTCAGCTGTATTTTAACACACATATTAAGAATGCAGTTTTTTATCAAACACGAGTGCAAAAGTTAAATCCAAGCCCTTCTGTTGGACACTTAATGAGTTAGTCCTGATTTAAGAGAATCGCCAGCTAGCAGAAATCCGTCTTGATCGATGACACTTCTGTCAGTGATTGTCAAAATGTTTTCACTTGGACGACTCCACTGCAGCATTCCCAGTTGCCATATTCTTAAAGACTGAGGAAGTGGATGATGTATGAGCATGGGCTAGGAATCGATGGATCTGCCCGCGTCCCTCTCTCACGGCCGGTGTTACCGCAGTCCCTGAGCCTTTTACCCATTACCCTTGCCTAGCCCTATATTGGCCCTCCTTCTTTTCTTTTTTTGGGGGGGGGGTTTCCATTTGGTTCATTTTTGCTGTCCCTTCCTTTCTTCCCTTCCAGAAAGTGATGCACACTCGCAAAAGACATTCTGAACTGTACCATGAGCTCAACCACTCGTCCAAGTTCCACACCATAGACAGGTATAGCAGGGACCCGGCCATGTCCACGTTCAAGGTAAGACCATTTCCCAAACGCGGGACGGGAACCCGCTGTACGCATACACCTCCACCCCCGTTTGCACTGTCACAACCATAAGACCCCACCGATTGACCTCTTCACGGATCCGAATTGCAGTGGGATGTTTCACAGGCAGCGGTCAGCACTGGCTAGATATTATGAGCACGGTAGTGACGGTGCATTTCATTGTATATGCAGCTTTCAGATGCTGATTATGGTCTTAAAAGATTGGTCCATTATGGTGTTCTTTCTTTCAGCCGAATTACTCCCTTAGAAATAAATTATTTTCCCCAACAAGGGAACTTGAAGTTAATATAAATAGTCTATGTATTTTCATTGGATTTGATTGATTCAACTGCGGTGCACGTCTGTGGAGAATTGAACAATAACTACCTCATCAATATAACTTTACTCCAGCTCTCTCACGGTAAATATATTTTTATACAGGCTGTAATTGGCCTGAACCTAATTCCTTCTCACTTGTGGTTGGTGCCTTATTAAATACCTGTCAAAACAGTTGATCACTTCAGCTGTTAGCTGAGGGATAATCGATCTTAGCCGGTTAATGAACTCCTAGTTCTGCAATTTGAGAGACCTGTGAAACTATTTCTCACTCTTACAAAGTCACCTCACCATAACGCATTCCTGAAAACACATTTTTTGCCAATACACACAAGTGCTTTGTCTCTGTCACACTGTGTTTAATTGGATTCATTGTCCATGTACTGTATGTGATGGTCTTTTCCTCATGTATCTGTGTGGGTGGGTGTGTGCGTGTGTGCATCAGTGGGCTGCTTGGGTGGGCAACTGTGCGCATGAGACACAAAAGCGTCTTTGAATCATTAATACGCCATTAGCGGCAGACGAAAGAGTCCCCGCTCGCTCGGCGCTGACCTTCAGAGAGCCAGTTTCATTAAGATTTAAACATGCGCGCACAAGCTCGCACCTCATCCGTGGAGAGAGAACCGTGAGAGGTGTAACTTTCCCCTGGCATTGGCACCATGCTGGTTCACATCTAATTTACACTGCGAGTGAAGGAACAGAGGCCACCCTGACATCTCTCATATTCCCCATGCCATGTAGACACACACTCACACTCACACTGCACACACGACACGCACACACACACACACTGACATTTCCCAATACCAGACTAGCTGCCTCCTCCTTCGCTCCTCATTTGCTCCACATCTTGATCAAGATTTTTCCAAGCGTTGGCTGACTCCCGGTTCATTAATGCCGGCCAAATATTTTATGGAAGGGAAGAAAAATGACAGTCTGCTTGGAAAGCCATAAGCCATATATTAGAACGCTGAGGTTCATAACAGTTGCGCTGCAGAATCCTCAGGTGTGGTTTACAGATTATGACCAAAAGTAAAATAAATGAAAGCCTATGGACAACTAATAGATTGGCTGTATTTAAGCTAATGGAGACAAGTTGGAACAAATACTTCTGCTGGTTTAGTGATGTCACTTAAATTATGAAATGAAAGGGCAGCATAGATATGGCATACTCATCCAAATCCATTATCTTAAAAGTAAGTAGGCAGTTCACTTACCTGAGAATAATTACACAGATAATGCTATCAGTGTCAGGCCTTTGACAGGAGCCAGCTGGAGTTCAGCTCTCCTGTTGTCAACATCTCACTTTGAGAGTCACCCCCAGACACGGACACGCTGACTATACAGTCATTATGGAGATGAGAAGGGTGTGTGTGGGGGTGTGCTTGTTCATACACTTGCATATCAGAGTGCATACTGTACGTGGGTGGCTGCATGCCACTGTGTGTGTCTGTGAGTTTGTGTGTGTATGTGTGTGTGTCCTCTTGTTACTTTTTCTTTGTATGTTTATCTTCTTTATGTTTGAGATGTTACACTGTCTGGTTTTGAAGCACATAAACTGTTTAGGAGACAATTGCTGCATGAGTAATGATATAATATGCCATATAACACTGACACTGACTGATTTTCACCGACACTACAGTGAGTGCCGTGTTCTAATAGCAAACACAATAGCATTTTACTGGGATGCCTTCTCGCGGAGTGACACCCAGAATACTAAGGTAGTGATACTCACCTTTAATTCATATGGCCAACTGACTGAGTCACTTAAGGACTGCCACTATTAAGCTTCTCACCTTTTTAATGATGCAGACTAGCGAGTTCCAGGCAAAATTAGTAGAAGGAAAACCTCCACTGTCGATGATGAGTCATCCTCTGGAAATGATCCCTGAACAAACTCATTAACCCAATAACCTTTGCTGGCATCCTTTAAAGAGCCTAAACAGTATTTTAACCCAGAGACTAAATATCTTCTGACCCCTACTAACCATCGCGGGCGGTGTTGGTCCACAACAGGTCCCCCCTCCCCCACCACCGAGGCACAACCCCGAGCCATCACTAGCGCGCAGAGCGTCCCTCGTTTACAAAGAAAGTCAAAGTAAGACATGCTAAACCTGCATAAACCGTGTCAGTAGAGCCCCTTTAACCCACTCTAAGGTTGATGAGTCAATGCACTACATGTCACTGTATGTCTCATAGTTTGCCACTGTACTACTGTGTTTCTGAACAATTAGCCATTAACCAATCAGAGCTTAGCAACCGTATCTAGGCAAGATAGGTCTGTCAAGCTTTGGATTCCTCCCCATGTTCAGGTGGTGAGCATACTAAATAATTTAAAGAGTTTGCACTTTACAAGCTTTTAGGAATGTAATGAATGGATTAAATCATTAGCATGTACAGCCAACTAGCTCACCACATACAGTATATGAACATTACATAAGGACAAGGAGCACATGCTCAGTTTGCGTCTTTAAACGTTGCATTAAAAAAAGCCCTGTTTACAAGAGCACATCCAGCGTGCCATGTTTCCCCACTGTGTGGAAGCTAGACCTGAAATATAAATGCTTGGGCTAATTATGAATTCAGTATTAGGCTTCATTACAGCCAACAATACCTGAGGTAGTCAAGTTTGAAAACACATTGGTAGGTCTTCATCCCTTAAGCCTTTACTCTTGTGCCATCAAAAGCCATGAATAAATGACTAGATTATGTTAAGGAATCAGCCAAATCTGTTTACACTGTGAGAAATCACCTTGTGTTGCTCAGCAGTGTTGTTTCAAGATCTGCTCTCATTTCCTGCACCGATCTAAGGCTGCATCCAATGATTATGTTCATGAATGATTAATCTGTCTGATTAATTGTTTTGTCAAATACTGTATGAAGTAAAAGTGAAAACATGCTGTTAAACCAGGTAAATCTGCCACCTCTGTCAAAGTGTCATGTGTGTAGAATGGAAAGCTTGACAGGCACTAATTAACAGTAACTGAGGTGGAGAGGTTAAGCAAAGTCAATTAGAGAAATATGCTTGATGCTGATAGCATTACCTGCTCAAGGAGTCCACACCTGATACTGAACAGCCATGTTCACTGTGATCCATATCTGCAGTTTGAGTCACACAGAAAGTGTCAAACTATGAGCTTACTCCATGTAGCCTCCCATCCACACTGCCCGACAGTACCGTCTCCTAGTGAAGTGAACGTATTTGATGAGCCCAGATAGTAGATGGTCCCCTAGTGGTGTGTTAGTGCAGTGCATCACAGCTTGTATCCCCTGTGCGTCTGCATTCATACGATGAATGCTGATTCCCCTTCCTCCATCACCTCCTTTACACATTGAAATGTATGATGTGGAATCACTCTAACCAGAGAGATGTGTAAGGTGGTCTAAAACAGGACTGGGTTCTTCTTCATGAAAAACAAATAGATGCATTATTTTGTTGTTGTTGTTTTGATGTTTGCGGTTTTGTTTTCATTCCTGTCGCGCCACTGGGTGTGGTGGGATAATCCATGCAGTCATTTTCCCCATGTCAGTGCCCAAGTTAAACATTATGACCCAAACACCATAACCACGTGATAAATCAGTTCATAAAGACAATGACCCATCCAAAACGATTCATAATCACCTCATAAACCATGATACTATATCCGTAAACTAGCTCAAAGGACCAAACATGATGCACTCTGTGTGCCAATGAGAGACGGTAAAACATGTCACAAAGGCTTATGTGGTCAGAAGAGACCTGATCCATTTGACTTCTCTGCAAAGGTAGGATCTTTGTGTTCAGGAGATAAGTGGATATCAGAACACTTATCTAATGGTCTGTTCAAGTGCATGCAGTGGGCTTAAAGTGGTCCTGGGCACCACATTTGCCATTACAGATTGAATCCACATGCTTTCTTCTCTTGATTTCTGCTGTTCTCGTCTCTTCTTGTCTCTCCATAACACCTACTTGCACTGTGGTAACTCCATATTGCCCGGCAACTGGTTGCCCCTTATATTTACCACGCTGATAGCTGGAAGCTGTTAGTTATGACTCATCTTACACTTAAGGAAATGAGGGGAAAGAGGCGGAGGCAGACACCATATCACAAGAATCCCCATTAACCTCAACCTTGTCTGTCTTTATTAGGCTGCTGGGGATGTCTGAAAATAGATGTGCACACTGTCTGCTGTTGCATATTATTTTTTGAAAAACATGTGTGACCTTTAGGATCTACCATGTAAGATGGCTTCTTGTAAAGTTTTGCTAGAAAACTTCTGCCAATTTCAGACATTTGTGAAAGGTACAGAGGCTACTCTGAGCTAATGTTAATCAATCATAGATTGTTTTTATATATACACGTATGTACACACACACACACAGGCACTTTTGTTATTCTCTGTTGAAGTGCTGATGATAAAAACAAATCCTACTCTCTTTTATTAAGTGCAGTAGATGCTCAGGCAGGGGCAGCATGGCTTGCAGGGGGGATGGAGTCCGTTCTCATTGTGTCTCTCATAATGGTGACAGGAGACAAATGGAGTCGGCAGGGTTACCGAGCGATAGAGTGCTTGCAGTGTTTATATAACATGATGTATTAGCAATACCGTGTGCACTAATGTTTAGATTTAAAACAGCTTCTTGGCCTCCGTCACTGTGGAGTGAGCCTGTAGTTTTCCATCCTCTCCACAGGGTTCAGAAGGTCATAAGACAAATGTCCATGTGGTGCCCAGTAATGCAATGTTATGCCTCTGTGTGTGCGTGTGTGTGTGTGTGCTGTGTAATGGACAGGCTGATGCATTATTTTAGCTCTCAAATGGGATATATTTCTCTCCCGTCGTTTGCTGTATTCTTGATTAAATGAAGCGTGCGTGGCTTCCTCCACATAGACAGTGAAGAGTTGTGCGGAACGCTTAGGGATGGAGGAAGAGACCAAGGAAACAAATGCTCTACTTTGTTGTGATTTCACTCATGCTACATCAGAGCGGGGACAGCGTGCACATTTTTTTTATATGAAAGATGCATTTGTGCTAGAGGCGTGTGTTTGAATTCTGTGATGAAATCATAGTCCATTAGGCTATGTTTGGAAGCATTTCCTTGGATTGGTCTAAGAGGGTTCTTCCATTAGCCTTCCTCATAAAAGAGAGATGAGACCTCAGGTACTCTCTTTATGCATCTGCAGTTGACATTAGTGGAGGTTATTGATAATCCAGCATGTTTTAGTCAAATAAAAGGGAATTGTAGCTCAGGTAACTCTTTGAGGAAATCTTTTGTAAAAAGAAGATGTATAAATTTAAATGACAATGGCTTCATTTCTGTTGATTCAATGAGGCCAATTTGTATGCATTTGCAAACCCTGTATGTCTTGATAGTCAATTTGCTGTCATTGAGCTAAGGGGCTTCAATTTCACATCCCAGCAAGTCCGCCCCTCTTTCTCCACTTCATATCTCATTCTCCCCTCTATTTATCCTTAACGGCTTGACATTTCCTCTCGTGCGGTCTCCCTCGCTTTCCCATTCCCCCCTCTAAACTCAGTCCTCGGTGGCACGTTTGAGGCATTAATTGAATAATGAATTCCTCTCATTAGTTTGTTTTTAATTATTTCCTTGCCCCCTTCTCCTTGCCGAGCATAAACTCATCAACTATTTTCATCCTTCTACACAAATTGCCCATGAAAACTGAGGGCCGTGCAGAGTGTGGCTTCAGCACAGTGGCTCTATCAGTGGCCCCTAATGAGGGGCCGGTGAGCCCAAGCGGAACAAGCCTAACACTGGCTTTTTGCACCAAGAGGCACAATACTGATTTGGCTCATTTAGTGCCCTTGGGCCAATTAAAGGGAGGTGAAAAAGGCACAATTGTATAGCTGGAACTGTTTTTCACTGGCCTTGCATGGGCCGGGACGGCAGCGGGCCGAGCCCGTGGGCCTGATTGCTCGTTTGTTTGCAATGTGTTGCACTAATGGAAGTTATTTGCCCTACATTCTCCCGACTGTCTCCTTTGAAGGGCCGTAAGATTTGTGACCCAGATTCCTTCCCAGATTACAGATAAATGGTCCTAAAGACCACTTTGCCCAGTTAGTCTATTGTGTGACCACCAAATTCATTATGCGGGTGCTAAATAAATAAATAGGGATTATTATTTTGACAATATAATAAGATAAACACACATAGAATCCAGGAGTTCTTGTTCAATGATTTAAAGCCCACAGTCAACAGACCGCGGTCATGTTCTGGTATCCACTCCGTCTCCTGGTGCGTTGTTCGATGTCACTTTCATTTTCTTTGTTTATAAATGTGATTTGAGTTTGTTTCATGTGAGCCTTCCACTCCGTGTATGTTTTTTTTTCTTTGCCTTAATGCCACATTTTATTGATTTATGTTTTTGTTTTTGTTTCCTGTTTTTTGTCATGTGTTGGCTGACTGGGCCTGATGTTGCATGCTTGTTGTTATGTCCCAGTTTGAATGTAACCAGACAGTCAGCAGAGCCATGGGCCTCCAAGTCAACAAAGGTAAAGTTAACCCACTTACCCACAACCACCTGTCCTCCCCCACCGTCTCCCAGAGACAGCCGGCCACATTGCTCGAACACACACAGACACGACTTCCAGTCCGGGGTCCAAATACGGGGCGTAGTGAGGGGGCCTCCTCTACCAGACTGCAGCAGAGGCTTCTGGAGATGGCTTTAGAAGTGTGTGCAGAAGTAGATGTACTGAGCCTACAAACCCCCCTTCACTTAGCCCTTTCATGCTTGCAGCATTTTCTTTCCAAAATTGTGCAGCTTGCCTGAAAATTTGAGTGTTCAGATATTTTCAGTTTGAGACTACTACACCTTAAAGCAGTGATGGACATTGTGCTTGGGTGTGTTGTGGTGCTTACAGACGGATTAGATCTTTTCCAGGTAAACTATAATGTTGAGTACTTTATTGTAACCACATGATACCTCTCATCTATTGGTGGGTTGTTAAAAATCAAACAATGTACTTCAGAATCAGTGAACGGAAACCCACATTACTATTTGCATTGCAAACACTGATGGTTCCCAAACAGTGTGTTTAGGGGTTATTATTTGAAACACGTTAAATGCTTTGAATGCTGATGAGGCAGAAACATAAAAGGCACTCATTATGTGGTCTGGCTGCTGTAATTTGAGCCTGTAACAGATGGCTGATAATGTTTATACAGGAGACTCAACCTGGACGTCTTTGGCTTTTTCAGAAGCTTGTTACATGGTTTGGATTAGAAGTTTACAAACGCCGCATATGGTCGGGCAAGAGAGTGGGAAGCAAATTAAAGAGAGAAAATGAAAGAAAAGATTAGTGACAAGGAAAATAACACGAGAGAAAGAAACAGTTGGTGAATAAACAACATTAGCTTATTTCAAGCTCTACAGTTGATTTGATCAGTTCAATCTCCAATGATGCATTATGTTTTATTAACAGAGTATGTGATTTTGAGGTGAAATCTTAATTTGTAAAGTAACTAGAAATGGAAAAAAGGAAAATAAATACTGCAAGTCCCTTACATCCGTAGTACAGTTGAGGGAATGCATTTCCTCAAGTTCTACACGCTGACAATATGTCAACATACATGAATAAATATTGTACATCAATTGAAAATGTAAATGTTGTATTCAGCCAGCTAATGAGCATGTCACATATGGCGGTAAATAATGACAGCCCAAGGCAATGTGTTGGAAGTCAAAGGGGATGAATGTTTTTGCCTCTCACCACATGCATTCACTGTAGACACTCCCTTCCACGCACACTCACAACTCTCCGTGACAACATGATTGGCAATTTAATTTGTTATTTGTAGGTGGGAAAAAAAAGAAACACACGCACAAATGTACGTCGCAGGAGTTTAACAACTTAATGGAATACTTGCAGCTGAGGAAAAACAAATAGGACCGGTCAATAAAGCTAATATTAATAAAGTTGTTGGAGCCACTGAAGGCAATCTTGAGACAGACATAATGACGTGACCCCCCCTCACCACCAAAAAAAGAAAAAACGTCACATGATGCACAATGAAAGAGCAGCTTTACCAAACACTGCAGGACTTTTCTATTTTATTTGCACTGGTGCTGTTGGACACCTCACAAGCGCACACCATGGCCAGTCAACCAGGAAAACACCTTCTTACTCCAGAACACCTGGACATCTTGGACTAAAAAAACATCAGCCCACAAAAACAGATGCAAACCAGGCCGTCGGGAACATCAAAAAACACAAAAAGTAGATAGTTAGTAGATAGCATTTCCATGCACTAATAATAACCACATGTGTTCTCCTCGTTCAACATTATATAGAAAACATGAGCTCTAAAGCCTCGAGTGCTGCACAGCTTACGGCTTTCACAATCAGATTACTCATACGCTCACACGCCGTCCTTTCTTTGATCCCTTTTATGATAGTTGTAGGCCCTATTATACGTAGCACGTCGAATCCTCCAGTCACTCTGCCCTTGCTTTGTTCCGTCAATCTTTGGGTAGGACGTCACAATGACCTGTGCCTGTTCCAACACAGTTTGAATGTGTGTGCATAACCATGCTCCCTCTGTGCTGGATCACTTGTTTCTATTCATATGTTCTGTCATGAGAGAGCTGGTGAGGGTTTGAGAGCTGGAGAGAGAGAAGGGTAAGATGTAAGCACAAAGCAACAACCGCCTGTTCACCTGTTGGAGGTGTGGGAACAGTGCTATTGTTTCAGGGCAGAGTTGTCAGTGACTGTGATCCCCACTCTTCTTCTCTCTATTTCTCTTTTCCTTTTCCTCCCTCTCTTTCTCTCGTCAACCCCCTCGTCTTCTCCTTCCCATTTCATCACCACAGAGGGAAAAGCGCTGGAGCATTTCGTCTGCCGGAGGTGAAAAGAACTCGTCGAGTGTAAGTAGAGGGGTTTCTGGCAGAGCGAAGGGAAGAAGGAGTGGGATGAGATGGAGGGCGAGGAAGGAGCGGAGGCAGACGGAGATGGCGGAAGGGAGCGGATCGACCCGCGGGAGCAACACAATCGCGTTAGCCGAGTCTCCCAGGGATAAAGTTGGGCTTAAACTGCAGAATTACCCACACTCCTGCATTACAAAATGTTCCTTCGCCAGCGTTTAGCATGCAAATGGGGTCTCAGATTATGCCTTTTGTATTCATTTGACTAACTGTCAGCCTGTGACGCAGGGAGAATGATAATCAGGCAGATATTGCCCCCTAGCGCTCCGTCGATGATCATCACGGTGCAGGGGGGGAGGGGAGTGTTGTATTACTGCAGATCAATGACTTGCGTCTGTGTTTGTGTGTGTGTGTGTGTGTGTGTGTGTGTGTGTGTGTGTGTGTGTGTGTGTGTGTGTGTGTGTGTGTGTGTGTGTGTGTGTGTGTGTGTGTGTGTGTGTGTGTGTGTGTGTGTGTGTGTGTGTGTGTGTTGAGAGATACAGGGATTGAGGGGTTGAATAGCTCAAAGTGAAATATATGAGCGTTAAAGGGATGAAGGAAAGGTGGGATTGTGGAAGAAGAAGCCCGGATGAAAGACGGCGCTCTCCTCAGTGGATCACGTCGGCTAATTACAAACGGCAACGTCGAACACCCATTTTAGATTTTAGATGTGGAACGGCAAGATATGCCGTGTGAATATTCTTCTTCTTCTTAAAGTGAATATTTAGCTCCATGCAGTCCAGAAGCTGTGGTTTCCCTTGTTAGGATGTGGGTTGTTTCGCTCTACCAAGAGTCATCTCGGCCATCTTTCCCAGCTGATATCTGTGAAATCATTTTCTCTGCGAGATAATGAGTCTGATTTGAATAACGGCCCTTATCTGATTCATACATCTAAATTCTGTTTTTAAGCAGTCCCCCAACATGTATCTTACATGCATGGTGGGCTCGTCTGCGGACCCCACGCAGACATCACAGAGCCCGGCCCGGAAGGTTTCGTGCTTTTATTAGTCCGAAAAGTCACTGATTGGGACAGGTGGGAGATGAAGGAGAGCAGGTATCGTTTCTGTAAACGAAGGTAGCTTTTGATGATGGAAAGATGGAAATGTGCCTTGAACTGCAGGTGTCGATGCTTTCCAGCGTCTGTGTGGTTACATTTATTCTAAAAATGTCTTTCTAAGAAAAGTGTTTGCCTCTGTGTGTGTGTTGATACCTTCAAAGCGTATGGATCAAATGTAGCTTCTGTGCGTGCATATTTTAATGAATCCTTCTTCAAATCTGTATATTGGCCGTAGAATGGTTTACAAATGTGTAATTTAAAGGAAAATTCAATGTCATGACACTTCAGGTCTCCTCTCAGTGGCCATCACTTGTATCCATATTGTGAATGCTGTCCACGCCAAATGCACTTGCTGGCGTTTGGATATGACATTGCTACACAGTCGGACATAACAGGAAACACACGCAGTCATGTTGGCAAGCAAACTGTCATTTAATCCTCTTTATTTGAAGATAAAACCAAATCAATCTAATAATCCATAATCAACTGCACAGTAAAACTGTGTTTACACAGCTACGTTAAATACAGTAGGTCAAAATTGAAGCAGGAAGTACACAGTAACCTACCAGGGTAAAACAGTGTTGGACCCAAATGGTAATGTGGTTATCATTTTGATTGAGAGCTTTTAAATGATTTGCACTATGTATGCATACAATACCAACTGTAAATATGTAAACGTGGGCTCACACATTACAGCATCCCATTTACTTTCCAGGGATTAGTGCGACCCCTGGGAAGCTGCTCTCGTTGGTTGGTAATCTAACCTCTCGTGTTTCTCGCCCTGTCGGACATCGCTTCAACGATGTCTCTTATTAGCACTATCACAACAACACCCGGGGGGGTATTTGTTGTCTGTGTTGTATCTTCGCGGTGCCTTCAGGTTTTTTTTGTTTGTTGCATACATCGCCCTTTTCCTTGTCCTCCTCCTCCATCAGGACAAGTCCACCCCGGAGGACCAGAGCTCGTGGGACAGCTTCAAGACCATGACCCCCGAGCTGTCCATCGTGCCCGGGGAGCAGAAGGACCGGATGGAGCTGCACAATAAGAACTGGGACTCCTCCTCCGCGAACACGCCTGACTCGTCTGAGGGAGACTTCCAGACTGAAGTGTGAAGACACACACACACACAAACACGCGCGCGCGTACACGCACTCACTTGAATACACACACACACTCATGCAGAGACAAACATTTGAAAAGATATACATAAGTACATGATTTCTCTCAAAGATCTCACGACACACGGCGCCCCGTCTCCTGCAATGTGTCGGATCCCAAACTGTATTTGTTTACTGACTGAAGTGGACGGACACGGAAAGAAAACTGTTCTAATCTATATTTTCGCAAAGACTATTGAAAAGAAAGAACAGGGGCTTGACACGTCTGGGACTGAGGAACATTTTTAAACGAACTTAAGAAAACTATGAAAAACTTATTTCTGAGAAAAGATTTGATTTTATTCTGGAGAAAATACAAAATCTCTTTCAATGGTTTGTTTGATGATTCGGGGGAGGGGGTGAAGAAGAAAAAGAATATTTCTGCACCATTAAGTTCTTTTTTAGCAAGGAGAGAGAAAAAAATCTGGCTGAGGGTTCTCACACTGGTAGGCCCCCGAGGCACTCTACTTTCATTTATTTCCTTTTCCCTTCTAATGGATGATGGAAGCATTTCATCTCTTATTCTGTCTTTCCTTTTTTATTCACGTCATTTTTTATTTTTGGGGAGAGGGGGTAGGGGACAACAAGAGAGCCACTCATTGGTATGCGCCATCCTCTTTTCTTTTTTCAGGTTCCACTTCAAGAATCCCATCCACCCATTCCTCTTACATCCTATGTGTCAACATTGTATTCCTCTTCGTGTATTTATCTGGTTTAGTTGATTTTTTAAATGTCCTCTTTTATGGTTTAAAACTTTTATTGAAAAAATAATATGAATGAAACAACTGTTCAACTAGAATTGATTTATTTTTAGACTATTAGATTTCTGCTTCTGCTGCCTTTTTCATTATTTTTGTCTTTTCATTTCCTGTGAGAATTAACCCATGTGTAACAAAAAAAAAGAAGGAAAAAAAAGTGATTCAGGACACACATAGCACATTAATGTGAGCTTATTTTTAAGGTGTGCCGCATGTTATCCAACCACGAGGGAAGAGAAGGGTAGTAAGCGTTGTGCAGATTCTCGCATCTCCTTTTACCCCCAGTGCTTGGAGATAAAAAGCATTTCAAGATTGCAGCATCTGAATCCATTTCAGTCATAACTAATCACAGTAAAAAAGAAAATCTCAGCCATATTAAATTTGCGCTAGCTCTGTTTAGCATCTCTCATTCCACAAAAACAAAGGCTACTGCCGGTTTTGGGGGTAACTTGTTCTTTTTTTAATATATGGAATATAGGAATATATGTTTACCTCTGGATTTTTTTTTTCAAGCCAATAACTATGAAAGTTGATACCATCAACCGTCAAATTTTATTATTTCCCCAAGATCTTCTTCGTTTTGCTTCCGTCTCCCACCTCCTTCTCGTTTCGCCGTCTCCTGATGCCCACCAGTCGGCATGCTACCAGGACGCAAGCAATGGTGAAGTTAGCAGCGATGCCAGACGTATAATTCCTCCTTCAAATGTATCCCTGTTGGTGTGATTCTAACCTGCATTTGTGAGCACAGCAGCTGCAGAAAGAGAGACTGAAATAGAAAGGCAGAGATGGAGTCACAGAGGTTGAGAGGCTACAAGGTGGCAGACTGTCGGAGAAAACGGAAACAAAAGCCTTCAGTGGTGAAGCTTCCTACTTGACATTCTAAATCTGTACTTTGGTCGCTACAAGAGGACATCCAGTGTCCTGCTGTTGCTACATTAGCACATCGGTCCTCCATGCACCGGCAGAGAGAAAGTGTCAGAGGGCAGGGTGGATTCAATAAATGGCTCCATAACTTTTCTATCTATGTTCAAAGCCCGTTGATTTAACATTCTGGAGAAAGAGATGAGACTATTTAGGGAGAAGAAAGTGCAAGAAGAAATCGTAGCCAAGGAGAGAAATGGTCCCACGATATAAAAGGAGAAAGCTAGAGGCAGGCAGAGATACAGATTAAGAAGGCGAGTGCTCAAAACAGTAATCATCCGGGGATGGCTATTTGTCCTGACATTTTGGATTGCAGCCCTCCAACCATCTGTTTAAAGATCCCTAATGTGGTAGTAGTGCAGCACAACGCAGATGGTGAGACACGAGTGCAGTCCTCCTAACCTTTCAAGCTAATCAGCTGATAGAACCTGCAGCCCGCTTCCCCTCGGAGGAGCAAGATAGGCTCGCCCCCCCAGGTTGCAGAGCTAAGGTCACACTCACCTGAGGCTCGGGATCCACATCTACCGTACGGCGTACAACCAGGACGGACAAATAAAAGCATGCGGCCTGTCACAGTACAAAGTCTCAGTCAAGGGGGGTTAATATATAGCAGGAGAATACATCAGTCTCAGGGGGGAAAGATTTGACCTTTACACAAAAGTTTTTTTATTACATAAAACTGACCATTAGAGAGAGCTCGAGAGGAATTCTCTACAAAGCCTCATTCCCATGGTAACTTATATATATATATATATATATATATATATATATATATATATATATATATATGGGATTTAAAAAAAGGAATAAGAAAGAAAGATATGTTTGATTTCAGCGCAGTATGAGAATTTGTGACTCACCTCTTCCAATGGTGAGCTTTTCCATATGAACTGGATGACAGGTTTTACCTCAATGAGGGCTCACTTTTAAGTTTTCATCTTCAGGAGAGGTAAGTGAGATGATGCTGGATTGAATGAGTTTGAGATGCTTGACTTATCACAACTAAGCATCACCCGACAATTTATGTTGCTATGTTAAACTGGTGTGACGTGAATGCAGGAGTATGTTAGCGATGTCAATTGTTTTCCTTTGTGTGTTTAAATCCTGTCAAACTCATAAGTGCATAACAAATATGATACACAGGCAAGCCAATTTCCAACTTTGGGTGGATGCCAGCTCCAAAATCTACTACCCTCACCTTCACCTCCACCCTTCAATGCTTAAGTGTTAATCGACTGCTCCAACCATCCAACATTCCACTTGATTTATTACAGAAGACCCCTCCTTTCCCTTTTCTCTCATTTGTGTTCTTTTTATACATAAGATTGTACAAAGTAGTCCTCTAATGTTTTCATAGTGTCTTTTTATATGAAAATAAATTTTCAAATTGATCTCAATGTCTCATGTGTGCATACACACTTTCTTCAAGGGCATCTTTTGATACGAGCAACTGTTTTTTTTTCTTGACTTGCCGTGTACTCGTAAGCCCATGTTTTCATAATACCACTGTGGGTGTTGGGCATGACAAACTCTGTTACCCAGAAGCATTGAAGCCGAACTGTGACCAATCAGAGACCCCGCTGGTCTGTCTGAAAATATAAGAAGAACAGTTCTGTGGGTTTGAAGTCATGTTCCACTGAAATAACCAAAGGGGTAAATGTCATTTCAAAGTGATTATTTCATTAAAATTGTATGAACTCTGAGCGATATTTATGCTAATAACAATCCTCTGCCAAAGTGGATTTCACCAAATGGTTTTGTTATGTAACATTGGGAAAATAGTCACAGTGGACAGGCTTTGATAGTCCAGTCATTGGTGCTAGAATGAAAGAACAAGAGATGATGCCGTGTGCATGCCTCAGCCTCTCTACATGTGACCCCCATGGGCTTGTGGGTAATTAAGCGTGGATGAGTCTGCCTGTGGAGCTGCCTTCACTAACCCTGGAGTAAGGCCACCGACTGGAACTTTCTCGTGGGATGAGAGAGAGGTCAGAGGAGGAAGCGAATAGAGAAGGACGGAATGCATGGTGACAGAGCAAAGGCAAGGAAAGGGTTTCACGTTCCCTCTGGCATATGAGTCACAGCAATTAAAGTACCTCCTGGTTATTTTTCGCTGGGGATTGTGGGTAGTTAAATTGTGGTACTGATGCGTCACCAGTGACCTAGGGAGAAACCCTGCTGACAAATAATACAGGGAGACAAAGTGAACAGGGGTTGGACATCTGTTGACGGAAGATATAACACATTTCAACTTGACTGAAGCCACCAGGGACGCTGTGTGAGTTTGGCCTTTTCGCTTGACATTTACAAGAAAGACAGGACGTTACATGTTCCTGACAATGCTGGGAGAAAAATGTGTTTTACTGCTCAGATTGGCAAGTCCTGAAAGCGAACACAAGAACAATGCAGAGTTCCATGGTGACGTTTTGAAAGTGGCGCAGCAGGAACATGAAGCAGTAGACGTCTCATGCTCACTGATAAGATGTCTACATCTTCTTCAACAAGCAGTTGTGATGTTTTAGTCTCTGTCGGATAACTGCACAGAGGGATCGCCAGCAATGCAACAAATGGACTCCCCTACAGAGGCTGGGAAGAAGAGAACACTAACTATTTTTTACAATATTGCTGTATCACATAAGGCTAGATTATTCTGTGATGTGAAGTAGCCTGAGACCACGCGAGTCGCTGTCTTCATTATTTAACTATTGCTAATGGTGATATCATCACATCATCAGATTACATCTAGTCATGTTTATTCACTTTGTAATTTCATTGTAATTAAATAGTTGAAAGTAACAATAGTTAACATGTCGTTAACTTGCCAACTAGCCGTTGGATGCATGTTGACTACCCATACAGTACATGACCAATTCCAGCCTAGCGCTGTTACACATTGTCAAAACAATCAGAAAAAATCTAAAAGCATGAGCATGTTTAACTCATTATCAGCCTTGATAATACTTGATACCCACACTCTTATTTTGCTCCACTAATTTTCTTTATCATTCCCCAAACTTGATTAACTAAAGTGCTTCTCCCTACTGTGTTACAACAATTATCTCCAATACTTTATTTTCGTATGTTCAATAGTTTTCTGCAATACTGCTTGCCTTCTCTGTACACTTTTGAAATTGAGTGTTTTTTAAAACCGTAAAAGCCTTATTCCATTTCTTTATTACCTCACTGCACTTATTATTCTTCCATGGAACTAACTTCTGCCTCTTTGTACCAGTGTTCCTTAAAATTGTCTTCTTGGCAGCTCCAATTATTACTTCTCTCACATTTTCATTAAATATATTTAAATATAGTTTTTTGAATTACATCTTTAAACCGTGATTCTAATTTGTGTAAATGTATCCCACTAAACCTTTCTGAATGTCCACCTATCTGCTGTATCTTGTGAACCCACACTGTGTCCACTTCCTTCTCTGGAATGGGGTAATGATCACTTCCAACAGCAGAATGCTTCCATACCTCCCACACACAAACACCTGCCGTTGATCGTGATGCTTTTGTCAGTTCTAAACATGACTCATTACTACCTCCGTTGTAATTCATTTGTGTGACACTCCCATCATTTAAACATACAAGTCCCAATGAGTCCATCACACCCTCTACTATCAATCCATTCCTATCAGATGTTTGCCCTCCCCAGAAAGTACTATGCACATTAAAATCATCACCAAATGACCCTTCTTCTGTATAATCCCCTTTATTGTCTCTACTACTTCTAATTCAAGTCGTTGACACAGATTGTAGAAATTTACCACTACCAAATGTTCCTCCCCTAAACACACTTCAACAACTCCATATTCTAGGTATGTTCCTTGCCTAGCAAAGGTAGCACATCCTCCCTAGTACCCCCTTCTATGTACCCTCTGCATGTTGGAACCATGTGGGATACTATAATTACATCTGAAGACATTACAAAAGCCTATCTTACCTCATAAATATATTTGAAATGTATTGAGCGAGGCTTTTGCAAGGGGGTGTTGGTGAGTAATGTTGTCACACGCATGAGACCCATATCAGATATCTCTTTTCACCAAGTCTGACATGTGTGCCAACTTTCATGAGTTTCTGACCAGCCCAAGCATCTGATTTATTTATTTATTCTTTGCTCGAAGATAGAAAAAACAATGTTACTTAGAATTACAATAAATCCTTCGCTGACCGACAGCTGGTCGGTGGAAAAGGCCTTGGGCTGTTTTAACTCTGCAGTCAGACAATTTCAAGTGAGTGCACAGCGAGATGGAGAGGGTGAAGGACGAAGATTGACAAGCAAAGTCATAAAACAAACAAATACCACAAGAAGGTAAAATAAAGAACACCTTTGGAGCATTAATGAATTTGGGCAAAGTGACAGGCAGTGTGAGGTACCTTGGGAGCGTGCAACAGCCTGCAAGCGGAAAGACATATTTCAGTTCAACAATGCAATGAAGTGAAAGTGCGCAGGGCATGCAAGGATGAAGTCTCAGTCCAGAGACAGGAAACAGTGGAAATCCATTGCTCTAATGGTTGTAGCGTGTCTGGCTGTCCCTCCTCGGTAGCTGACAGATGGTTCTGTCCCACAGGCTCCGGTGCCATGCTGCTCAGAGAGGACACTAAGAGTGGAGCAGATTACAAAGGAGGAGGGTGTGGACAAGGCCAGAGTGGACAGGAGTGCAGATGAAAGAGAACATTTAAAAGAATGTTTCGAACGCAAAGGAGTAGGTCACTGAAAACTGAGCCATCTCAAGCAAGTTAAAGTCTATAATAGTCCTTTTGGACAAAGACATAGACATCTCTTTTGCCAGTGTTTGACCAAACAGATGATTCTCAGCTGGGTTGTTATGGATCAGATCCCTGAATGCTTTGCTATGCCAACATGTCAGTTGTGTCCACGTTGGTTTGGGCTGGTGGTAGCCAGACTACTCCTTTGAGAAGGCCTTTTTACCAAGGGCGTTTTGATGTCTCTCCATATGAAATGCCCTTGCTGTTCGTCATCCCAATTCTGGACCTGCATTTCCCTTGAGTCTCTAAGCCCCCGTCATACAGACCTGGGATAAAACACAAGTGGTCTTTGACACTTTGAGACTGATTTATTCAGAGCTGAGGTAAAGGAATCATCGAAGCTTTTATTTTGGTCTCCACAGTGCACATCTTCACATATTATGAAAACCTATATGTAGTCAGAATGAATTGCCTCTCCACACTACCCAGGGTTTCTTCAAATCCTGTGGCATAATTTAGTGGAAGGCTGATGCAATCTACCACACCTCTCTCACATGCTGAGAAATGCAGTGCCTGGGACCTACTAGATGTTTCATAAAGAACACAGGAAGAGGCTGTGCAGGCAGCTCTAAGCCTCCGGACCGTTTGAGAGCGGACAGGGTGCAGATACGCTGACCGAGACAGGGAGGTGAGGACTTGTAATGCTCTCTCACACGTCCAGTTGCAGGGTAATGAGACAGCCAAGCCAGCCTCTCGAAGTCCAACTGTCCTCTAGCGGTTAGTAGTGAGGAGTCCAAATGAGGGTGACCACCTCCATGAATCCCACATGTACCTCAGTCATTATTTTCTAGCTGTGTGTGTGTACGTGTACGTGTATGTGCATGTGTACGTGTATGTGTGTGTGTTGCAGGTTGATGCACCGCTGGCTCTGTCCTGAGATCCATTTGAACTGGACTCAGAGCTAAGGAGCAATTCTTTAAGGAATAGCGTAAGACAGAGACTGAGATGAAAAGATTCTCTAATGCTAATGCATGAGTGTATATTATGCATTGGCCTGAATAAAGACTAAAGGCATGGGGGAAAAAGTCTAAAGCTTCAAATGGGTAGGACCAACTCCTTCTACAGCCTCTTATTTAGAATGTGTCTCTTTTTTTTCTCAACCGAGAGACATTTACAGAAAGCTAATTGGTGATTTCAAGGTTATTCAAGTTTTAGAGCTTTAGAGCTTTTTCTGGCTATTTGATAGTCCTGGCCATGTTTTCTCATTACTGGTGCCTCCAATCTCTTACTCAATATAAATATATATTGAAAGGCATAAGCAGGTAAGCAATTATTTCCAACATTTGATTTATTTTCCAACACAAACCCAACATAAATATCTTCATCTCACTGTATCTCAAGGCCTCAGATAATACGCAGCCAATTATTGAAGTGAAGTGGTATTTTAACAATATGTGGTTTCTTGAGTTTTGCGGTGAAAGATTCAGTTCTATTTTGGGATTATTCCCTTTCTACTTGGAGTAGATACTGAATGAATGTTTTTCACACATTTCCTTTATTAGCTCGTTCTTTCTTTGCATGCATGTACATACAGTCAATAAACGAACACATGAACCTCTCCCTAACATTTAAACAAAGATATATTGGGAAGCAAACAACCTCATAGGTACTATCACCAACATACGTTCAATGCCTCAATCTCACGTCACGTCCTTTTCATCCCTCTAATCTCAAACTTGGAGCCTTGGAAAGTGGCTTGAGATAAAAGCCTGGTGCGTTCAGGGACCCGTCTCACCCCTGAGGGAGTGGAAATATTATTTGATCCCACTCAAGGATCCTCTCTTTGCCAAGTCAAGCCAACATATAGCAATACAGAAATAGATCCCTCCATCTTCTTCCCCGGCTCCCTATCTGCCATCCCTCAGTGAACTATCCCAACTGGGAAAATTGGTTTAGATTTGTGATGCAGACACACACACTTGCCTTTGCACAGTGTCAGTATGCCATTTCTTAGTTGATATGTTGGAAATATGAACACGTTTATATAGTTTATATAGTCCATTCTGTAAATGTGCGCGTGTTCGTGTGTGACGTAATTCTCTAAACTGTTTATTTGCTGTGTCAAAATGTTTATTATTAAATTAAACCACTTAATTTCCAAAAAAAGGTACTAGATTAATATATGTAATCTGATATTGGCATGATGTAAAGACAGATGGACAGATAGCTTATAGCAAATTAATCACTGTAAGTTTTCAAAGAAATGCAGTGATCTTACAACTCTAATCAATGTAATGTAATGAACAGTTATTAAAAATGTAAATGCATAGTGATTGAACTCAAGGAAATGTGGCATCTTCAGCACATGTACAACAAAGCACCTGTTCTGACATTAATTTTTTAATGGGATCTATAGAGAAAATCTTAAAATCCTCTTAAACTTTAAAAGCTTAAATGGTTCTGCATACTTTCAGCTATACAACGATTTAAATTTTTAAATGTTAACAAAAACATTCAGTCATTACTGTATGATTCAGCTTTTTTTATAGTTTTGTTATACTTTTTGAGTTGTCAAACTCGTCACCTTCCACGTCCCTCATCAGAACCGATGAAATGACAATGAGCAGCGTCATCCTTCAATCAGAGGATCGGCGGTTGGATCCCCAGCTACGCCAGCCCATGTCGAGGTGTCGAGTGGCAACTTAACAACAAGGGACACCTAACCCCAAAATGTCTCCCTTAGCTGTATGTGAATGATAGGTACTGCTGATGTGCAGGTTGCTCCTCCCATCAATGCATTAATGTAATGATGTAATGTAGTGTTCCTTACGCACTTACGGTTCCTTTTTACCAAAACCCACACACCCACCCACCCACACACTCACTCCCGCCCGCCCTCTCGCCCTCGCCTCCTTCTGCATCCCTCGCCCTCAGAAGCGAAAAATAGTAAAAAGCCGTCAGCCGATTTAGCCAATCACATCGTGGTTGTCAAATTTTAAAATAGGTTCTCCTCTCTGCTGCTGTCAGTTGTCATTTCAGTTTATAATAGTTGCGACCCTCCTCCACCCGAGCCTCGGTCATCATCCGATTGCAGCAACTTCCTTCTTCACCACCTGTCTGAAACGGAGGGGGGATTCTGCATTATCAGACATCAGCAGCACAGCCGCTTGCTCATTCTAATTCAGAATGGAGTCCAATTGCAAAAGACCTTGCACCATTCAAATGTTATGCAATTGTAATATATTATTATTAAACTCTAAACAAGTCTCTCCTAGCTGAACTGTATTAACTATCAGTAAGAAATCATTTTGATGTTTTTCCTACAAAAGGTGTCTCTTATCTTATACATAAACCCATAAAATAAAACACAAAATGTCAAGCGTGATCGGCATATAATTTGCCTCGTAAAGCAATTGGCTGATATGCATTTAAACAGCCTTTTAATGAGTTTACGGTCTGATTCTCACTGACCTGCAGATATGCTGGTTAAACTGGAGGTAGCTTTTAATATTAGGTATAACGATATATATGTTGTATATACTTCTCATGCAATCCTCCCACTTCATTCTCGGAGTCAGTCCAGGGTAGATACTTCAGAATTTGGCCGTCAATCACAGGTAGGTGTTAGGGTTCAAAGTCCAATATTGATCTTGGAATCCAGGATTCAAAGCTCTACCTTTTGACCATCTTCCCTGCTGATGCCCCCCTACCCCCATTCTCTCTTCCTCCTTTGGTTTTTATGGATTTTGGAGGTCTGAATTGTGGTCCATGAATTCATTATTTATATGTTTCCGTGATATTCATTGAATTTGTTGTAACTCTGTAACACTATTCATCTGCACACATGACATATATTGCTTCTGTTCATCTAGGTGGAGGGATCCTTTTATCAAAGCCGAAAGCTAATTTCTTCCTTCAGAAAAAGCAACTAAATCGGAGCTTAAAATGGTGACATTTCGTCAAAAACACTTCATGCTGCATCACGCATTTAAATTGCCCCCCAAATAAATAGTTTTCACTAATCAGATCCTGTAAAAAGACATTCTGCACCACTCCGCGCAACATGAAACTCATGATTGACTTTCCTGAAAAGGCACATGATAAAAACCTGTGATAAACTGCAGTGCGTGACACATGGCAGAGAGGAGAGGACAAAAAGGTTGTAAGAAGAGGTTGTAAATATTTAAAAAGTACATGCATGTTGCATGACTGTTCATGTTCATTATTGCAACCTTTCACAATTTTATTATGTACCAAGTAAGAGAATAATGTAAAAGAATACATGACAATGACATGGAACCTTTCTTGTAGTATTGTAAGATGACATTTTGGGTATTCAAACACATATAATGCTTAGTATTGCCAACCAGGCAGCTGTTCTTGCGTTTTGTGCCGATGTCAGCAGGGACGATGTCATCCCTTCTCTGCCACACCAGGTCAATCATCAGGTTCTTTTGAAAGTAAAAACTAAAGAGGAGAGTCTCACACTTTCAGCACGGAAATAGCACCACTATAGGCACCGATTAAGCACTTCTTCGTGAGATGGAGCCCAGCGGGTTCATGCAACATTTGTCCTCCCAGCAGGTCTCTATAGAGTTTGCTTGTACAGTAGTAGTACAGGAATCAGATTAGCTCACTTAACAGGCCACTTAAAATGTCACAATGTGCTTTAACTAGCCAGAACCCTATTGTTAGGAGATGGAGTGCTTCAAATTATTCATACAAGAGAACCTGTACTGTTCCATCATGGTGTTAACCTTTATCCCTGAGCATGAATTAAACTCTTACTTTATTGCTTACGCAATATAACAGAATAATTGGTTATATTGAGCGGAAGGATAAAAAAATGTCTCATTACATTTCAATGTGAAACTGTCTGAATTGGATGCATTTATTCACTGATATGTTTATTTCTTCCGTTCTGTTCACTTATCTCAGTTGGGCATGTGAATTTGAAATCACAAAATGCATTCTAAATAACAGTTATAATTTTACAAGAAATCAACTGCATTTTTATACATGAAACAAATAGTCTGGAAATTAAAAATATTTTCCATAATTAAAAATCGGTCATTTCCATTATTATTGACGATCATTAAGCATATTGCTAAAACTTATTTACCATTTTTAAGGATGCTAGTATTTATACATGTACTAAATAAATGTATATTTAAAGACACTTAAGTACTATTATTTTGATCATAAATACTAAATTATTTTCCAGAATTCTTTCTGCAAAGTAGCATGGGATCAAGGAGCTGTAATCTTCACCACCACTAAGTAACACTATACTATCAGGCCTGCTAGAGTAACACGAATGTGACTTAAACAAAGTTATTTGGAAGAAAGAAAAAATAAAACAATATGTAATCAGGTGACCTATCCCAAAAGTGGTATATTTGTGTAAAAGTATGAGTGTCACAAGAACAAGTGTTATTATTAGCAGCAGTCTGTGGTGTCTGTTTGTGCTGAAGGAACACATGGTGGCGGCAGTTTTGCTACACATGACAAAACAAAAACAGCAGACAACAGCACTTTCTCACACTTGTATGTCTTTTTTTTTTCTTCTCAAATTGCTTTGTTTGTTCTTGATTTCTTCATCCAACCCTTTAAATAAATCCAAGCCACATATGCTCTAAACAAGCCGTGCCGTTGTTTTAGGTTACATTTTCCTTTCTCGAGCATTTTTTTGCTAATTAATTTAATTTCTTCAAAAGTATTGCTTTACTCGTTTCCCCCACGCCTCCACACCTCCACACCGTGATTCAGAGCAAAAGGGAGGGACCGTTAGTGGGGAAGGTGAGGTGTTAATGAGACACACCTGTGAGCTGATTGTGTGGGGGAGGGGAATCAACCAACCAAAGAAAGAAGGGGGAGCTCCGGGACTTCGGGCTGCAGCTGGTCCCCCGGGAGGGTTGAGAGAGCGCTTTTACCGGGTAAGCTTGTGTTTGTCTGTCGCACGTCGTCCCGGAACCGACTTACAGAGGAAGTGAGCGTGCATGTTGTGTTTGTTGGGATTGGGGAATTGGTTGATTCAGGGCGTAGTCTTTGTTCCGGAACTAGGTTTTATCAAGCAATATACCACTTGTTGCCTAGTGGGTTGGTCTACAACTCAGTACAGATTTTACCACCATGCTAAACAGTATTTGATGGATTACTCTGACATTTGATACAGAAGGACAATTACTATACTGAATTTTCTATCGGATACAGTCCAGAGTTTAAGATTTATATTTGGCAAAAATCTGAAAAAAAATTATGACAGTCCCTTTTAGTTTAAGCTTTGTTAAGTGGCAGCATTTAATTAAGCTAAACAAAAAAAAGAAAATGTGCATAGTGAATTAGGAAGTGCTGATGTTAGCAGTTAGCTCAGAGTAATGGAGGCTCTACCCTGGCTCTAGGCTCTCCCCTGCTTTTACATGACCAAATAATTTATTGTTCTAGTTTTTAGAAGGTTACAGTGCTGTGTAACTGAATTATTAGGTTTTGAGAATAATACAATCATCGCATTTTAAGCATTGTGTCATAATGTCATGGAGTAATGTGCAACAAATGAATTATCCTCCTGCCTCCTATGTTAATGATGGTGATGGGCACACACAGCCTGGTTGTCCTCCAGACCCTCATGATGTAACCTACTGTGTGATGTATGGCGTTTCCGCTCTGCCTGATGGGTTGTATGTAATGAAATTCCTTAAAAGGCCAAATCCAGTCTACGGACAGATGAATGGCTCAATGATTTGTCCAAGTGGAGGTAGGATGCAAACTTCTGGACATCCTTATGATTGCAAGTTTATACTCCTCTAGGCCAAATCCACAACGCTGTAAACGTGCATCCAACGCATTGTATATTTCTCTCTCTCTTCTCCCTTCCCATGCGTTAATTGGTCTAGCTTTGTGTAAGTTACCTTGACAACGCACTCTCCTCTCTCCTTCCCCATAATGCTCTCCCTCGACTCTCACACAGTGTACTGGTGGGCTGATTACCAGCAGAGAAGGGAATATGTGGCAAATGCATCTTACGCCTGCCCAGTGGTACATTAATACTCGAGTTGTCCCCTGGGTTGGTGAGCCGTAAACACTCATGAATGTTATGAAGCGCTACAGCTGTAAATGCTATGAAGGCTAATGGATTTGAGGGATGTAAAAGAAAAGTGCGTGTGTGTGTGTGTGTGTGTGAATATATTGACACCTCTGCTGTTGGACGCTAGCACAGAAACAGTTTCTCAGTCTGTTAACACAATGTGATTGCGATGGCATAACAACCAGGCAAGATGCAGTTGCACAACTTTATGAAAGGACAGGGCTCCAGACTGCGACCAAATGGTCGCATTTTGCGCCTAAAATTAGACACGGTGCGAGTAAATGTTGCATGCGCGACCAGTAAATTAGCAGATTTCTTTTTTTAATTATTAAATATTTTTGTTGCTGACAAACTTGTTCTATACTTCAGCCCACTATAGTTAGCGGTAATGCCCGAATGACTGGTTTGCTAACCAACATTAACTTCAGAAGAAGAAGAAAGGAGACGAAAATAGAAGAAGACGGCTGGCCTGTGTGTGAGTGAGAGGGGGGGGGGGGGGGTCCACGACTATAGGCTTATGCGTGAGAAGAGGCGGGTCTTGGGGGTTATCCCGCGAATCCAAAGAGTCTCCATAGCGGTGTCTCCTGTAAACAATGGACCATGGCGATGCGGACTGTCAGTTCGTACTTTGTTCCTCAACCTCATGATATAGAAGACAAATCCCCAGAATGAGTCCCACTCAGATTATGAGGAAACGTCGGCGAAAAAAGGCAGGAAATTCAGCTTCGCGATGAGTGGGAGTTCACCTGGCTCAGGTGTTTCAGGAGACCAGTTCAATGAACCGTACAGTCTGCTGTCGATTCCCACAACATGAACACGACATGTGCTGATAAGACTGGCACTACGCGATTAAAACACGACACGCTGATCAGACAACGCCGGGCTGAAACATAAAAGGTGCCGCGACCTGTGCGATGAGATGCAGCTCCAGGGCTCTCAAGTGTCACGCATTGAGGTGAGACTCACGCATTTCTGTCTTAACTCACGCACTCACACCACACACCGTATTTATCACGCTGAAAAAAACTTTCGGCTATTTAATGTTTTAATGTGCCACAGCGCCAACGTGAGCCGCGCTGATGTTCACGGTAAACGCATTCCATCAGGAGCGCGCAAGGGTTTGATAAAGTTAGCGGAAAGATTTACGTGAAACATCCGTTTTTCAAAATAAGATGTCGACAATTCATACACTAACATATACAAGTAAACAATTAACTGATTTTGTATCTTTATAGATCGTTTCTGAGATTTAGCTTAAATTATGCTACCATTAAAAAAAATGTTACTGTACAAAGGAAGAGTTTATAAAAAAAAGTTCTGTAAATGGATTTCCCGAAGAGTTCCAGGAAATGAATGATGCAGATGTGTTCCATACATATCTGAAATCCCCTACAATAGCAATCGATCAATTTTAATGTATCAATTAGTCCTAAATGTTTAAAGACATCTGTATTTTCTTTAATGTTTGAGGTGCTTTATGTATGCATTTCCTCATAGTCCTAGGCAATAATGCGACACAATAAATGGAATGCTTCCATCGACACATGAACCTCTCCCTAACATTTAAACAAAGATATATTGGGAAGCAAACAACCTCATAGGTACTATCACCAACATACGTTCAATGCCTCAATCTCACGTCACGTCCTTTTCATCCCTCTAATCTCAAACTTGGAGCCTTGGAAAGTGGCTTGAGATAAAAGCCTGGTGCGTTCAGGGACCCGTCTCACCCCTGAGGGAGTGGAAATATTATTTGATCCCACTCAAGGATCCTCTCTTTGCCAAGTCAAGCCAACATATAGCAATACAGAAATAGATCCCTCCATCTTCTTCCCGGCTCCCTATCTGCCATCCTCAGTGAACTATCCCAACTGGGAAAATTGGTTTAGATTTGTGATGCAGACACACACACTTGCCTTTGCACAGTGTCAGTATGCCATTTCTTAGTTGATATGTTGGAAATATGAACACGTTTATATAGTTTATATAGTCCATTCTGTAAATGTGCGCGTGTTCGTGTGTGACGTAATTCTCTAAACTGTTTATTTGCTGTGTCAAAATGTTTATTATTAAATTAAACCACTTAATTTCCAAAAAAAGGTACTAGATTAATATATGTAATCTGATATTGGCATGATGTAAAGACAGATGGACAGATAGCTTATAGCAAATTAATCACTGTAAGTTTTCAAAGAAATGCAGTGATCTTACAACTCTAATCAATGTAATGTAATGAACAGTTATTAAAAATGTAAATGCATAGTGATTGAACTCAAGGAAATGTGGCATCTTCAGCACATGTACAACAAAGCACCTGTTCTGACATTAATTTTTTAATGGGATCTATAGAGAAAATCTTAAAATCCTCTTAAACTTTAAAAGCTTAAATGGTTCTGCATACTTTCAGCTATACAACGATTTAAATTTTTAAATGTTAACAAAAACATTCAGTCATTACTGTATGATTCAGCTTTTTTTATAGTTTTGTTATACTTTTTGAGTTGTCAAACTCGTCACCTTCCACGTCCCTCATCAGAACCGATGAAATGACAATGAGCAGCGTCATCCTTCAATCAGAGGATCGGCGGTTGGATCCCCAGCTACGCCAGCCCATGTCGAGGTGTCGAGTGGCAACTTAACAACAAGGGACACCTAACCCCAAAATGTCTCCCTTAGCTGTATGTGAATGATAGGTACTGCTGATGTGCAGGTTGCTCCTCCCATCAATGCATTAATGTAATGATGTAATGTAGTGTTCCTTACGCACTTACGGTTCCTTTTTACCAAAACCCACACACCCACCCACCCACACACTCACTCCCGCCCGCCCTCTCGCCCTCGCCTCCTTCTGCATCCCTCGCCCTCAGAAGCGAAAAATAGTAAAAAGCCGTCAGCCGATTTAGCCAATCACATCGTGGTTGTCAAATTTTAAAATAGGTTCTCCTCTCTGCTGCTGTCAGTTGTCATTTCAGTTTATAATAGTTGCGACCCTCCTCCACCCGAGCCTCGGTCATCATCCGATTGCAGCAACTTCCTTCTTCACCACCTGTCTGAAACGGAGGGGGGATTCTGCATTATCAGACATCAGCAGCACAGCCGCTTGCTCATTCTAATTCAGAATGGAGTCCAATTGCAAAAGACCTTGCACCATTCAAATGTTATGCAATTGTAATATATTATTATTAAACTCTAAACAAGTCTCTCCTAGCTGAACTGTATTAACTATCAGTAAGAAATCATTTTGATGTTTTTTCCTACAAAAGGTGTCTCTTATCTTATACATAAACCCATAAAATAAAACACAAAATGTCAAGCGTGATCGGCATATAATTTGCCTCGTAAAGCAATTGGCTGATATGCATTTAAACAGCCTTTTAATGAGTTTACGGTCTGATTCTCACTGACCTGCAGATATGCTGGTTAAACTGGAGGTAGCTTTTAATATTAGGTATAACGATATATATGTTGTATATACTTCTCATGCAATCCTCCCACTTCATTCTCGGAGTCAGTCCAGGGTAGATACTTCAGAATTTGGCCGTCAATCACAGGTAGGTGTTAGGGTTCAAAGTCCAATATTGATCTTGGAATCCAGGATTCAAAGCTCTACCTTTTGACCATCTTCCCTGCTGATGCCCCCCTACCCCCATTCTCTCTTCCTCCTTTGGTTTTTATGGATTTTGGAGGTCTGAATTGTGGTCCATGAATTCATTATTTATATGTTTCCGTGATATTCATTGAATTTGTTGTAACTCTGTAACACTATTCATCTGCACACATGACATATATTGCTTCTGTTCATCTAGGTGGAGGGATCCTTTTATCAAAGCCGAAAGCTAATTTCTTCCTTCAGAAAAAGCAACTAAATCGGAGCTTAAAATGGTGACATTTCGTCAAAAACACTTCATGCTGCATCACGCATTTAAATTGCCCCCCAAATAAATAGTTTTCACTAATCAGATCCTGTAAAAAGACATTCTGCACCACTCCGCGCAACATGAAACTCATGATTGACTTTCCTGAAAAGGCACATGATAAAAACCTGTGATAAACTGCAGTGCGTGACACATGGCAGAGAGGAGAGGACAAAAAGGTTGTAAGAAGAGGTTGTAAATATTTAAAAAGTACATGCATGTTGCATGACTGTTCATGTTCATTATTGCAACCTTTCACAATTTTATTATGTACCAAGTAAGAGAATAATGTAAAAGAATACATGACAATGACATGGAACCTTTCTTGTAGTATTGTAAGATGACATTTTGGGTATTCAAACACATATAATGCTTAGTATTGCCAACCAGGCAGCTGTTCTTGCGTTTTGTGCCGATGTCAGCAGGGACGATGTCATCCCTTCTCTGCCACACCAGGTCAATCATCAGGTTCTTTTGAAAGTAAAAACTAAAGAGGAGAGTCTCACACTTTCAGCACGGAAATAGCACCACTATAGGCACCGATTAAGCACTTCTTCGTGAGATGGAGCCCAGCGGGTTCATGCAACATTTGTCCTCCCAGCAGGTCTCTATAGAGTTTGCTTGTACAGTAGTAGTACAGGAATCAGATTAGCTCACTTAACAGGCCACTTAAAATGTCACAATGTGCTTTAACTAGCCAGAACCCTATTGTTAGGAGATGGAGTGCTTCAAATTATTCATACAAGAGAACCTGTACTGTTCCATCATGGTGTTAACCTTTATCCCTGAGCATGAATTAAACTCTTACTTTATTGCTTACGCAATATAACAGAATAATTGGTTATATTGAGCGGAAGGATAAAAAAATGTCTCATTACATTTCAATGTGAAACTGTCTGAATTGGATGCATTTATTCACTGATATGTTTATTTCTTCCGTTCTGTTCACTTATCTCAGTTGGGCATGTGAATTTGAAATCACAAAATGCATTCTAAATAACAGTTATAATTTTACAAGAAATCAACTGCATTTTTATACATGAAACAAATAGTCTGGAAATTAAAAAATATTTTCCATAATTAAAAAATCGGTCATTTCCATTATTATTGACGATCATTAAGCATATTGCTAAAACTTATTTACCATTTTTTAAGGATGCTAGTATTTATACATGTACTAAATAAATGTATATTTAAAGACACTTAAGTACTATTATTTTGATCATAAATACTAAATTATTTTCCAGAATTCTTTCTGCAAAGTAGCATGGGATCAAGGGAGCTGTAATCTTCACCACCACTAAGTAACACTATACTATCAGGCCTGCTAGAGTAACACGAATGTGACTTAAACAAAGTTATTTGGAAGAAAGAAAAAATAAAACAATATGTAATCAGGTGACCTATCCCAAAAGTGGTATATTTGTGTAAAAGTATGAGTGTCACAAGAACAAGTGTTATTATTAGCAGCAGTCTGTGGTGTCTGTTTGTGCTGAAGGAACACATGGTGGCGGCAGTTTTGCTACACATGACAAAACAAAAACAGCAGACAACAGCACTTTCTCACACTTGTATGTCTTTTTTTTTTTTCTTCTCAAATTGCTTTGTTTGTTCTTGATTTCTTCATCCAACCCTTTAAATAAATCCAAGCCACATATGCTCTAAACAAGCCGTGCCGTTGTTTTAGGTTACATTTTCCTTTCTCGAGCATTTTTTTTGCTAATTAATTTAATTTCTTCAAAAGTATTGCTTTACTCGTTTCCCCCACGCCTCCACACCTCCACACCGTGATTCAGAGCAAAAGGGAGGGACCGTTAGTGGGGAAGGTGAGGTGTTAATGAGACACACCTGTGAGCTGATTGTGTGGGGGAGGGGAATCAACCAACCAAAGAAAGAAGGGGGAGCTCCGGGACTTCGGGTTGCAGCTGGTCCCCCGGGAGGGTTGAGAGAGCGCTTTTACCGGGTAAGCTTGTGTTTGTCTGTCGCACGTCGTCCCGGAACCGACTTACAGAGGAAGTGAGCGTGCATGTTGTGTTTGTTGGGATTGGGGAATTGGTTGATTCAGGGCGTAGTCTTTGTTCCGGAACTAGGTTTTATCAAGCAATATACCACTTGTTGCCTAGTGGGTTGGTCTACAACTCAGTACAGATTTTACCACCATGCTAAACAGTATTTGATGGATTACTCTGACATTTGATACAGAAGGACAATTACTATACTGAATTTTCTATCGGATACAGTCCAGAGTTTAAGATTTATATTTGGCAAAAATCTGAAAAAAAATTATGACAGTCCCTTTTAGTTTAAGCTTTGTTAAGTGGCAGCATTTAATTAAGCTAAACAAAAAAAGAAAATGTGCATAGTGAATTAGGAAGTGCTGATGTTAGCAGTTAGCTCAGAGTAATGGAGGCTCTACCCTGGCTCTAGGCTCTCCCCTGCTTTTACATGACCAAATAATTTATTGTTCTAGTTTTTAGAAGGTTACAGTGCTGTGTAACTGAATTATTAGGTTTTGAGAATAATACAATCATCGCATTTTAAGCATTGTGTCATAATGTCATGGAGTAATGTGCAACAAATGAATTATCCTCCTGCCTCCTATGTTAATGATGGTGATGGGCACACACAGCCTGGTTGTCCTCCAGACCCTCATGATGTAACCTACTGTGTGATGTATGGCGTTTCCGCTCTGCCTGATGGGTTGTATGTAATGAAATTCCTTAAAAGGCCAAATCCAGTCTACGGACAGATGAATGGCTCAATGATTTGTCCAAGTGGAGGTAGGATGCAAACTTCTGGACATCCTTATGATTGCAAGTTTATACTCCTCTAGGCCAAATCCACAACGCTGTAAACGTGCATCCAACACATTGTATATTTCTCTCTCTCTTCTCCCTTCCCATGCGTTAATTGGTCTAGCTTTGTGTAAGTTACCTTGACAACGCACTCTCCTCTCTCCTTCCCCATAATGCTCTCCCTCGACTCTCACACAGTGTACTGGTGGGCTGATTACCAGCAGAGAAGGGAATATGTGGCAAATGCATCTTACGCCTGCCCAGTGGTACATTAATACTCGAGTTGTCCCCTGGGTTGGTGAGCCGTAAACACTCATGAATGTTATGAAGCGCTACAGCTGTAAATGCTATGAAGGCTAATGGATTTGAGGGATGTAAAAGAAAAGTGCGTGTGTGTGTGTGTGTGTGTGTGTGTGTGTGTGTGTGTGAATATATTGACACCTCTGCTGTTGGACGCTAGCACAGAAACAGTTTCTCAGTCTGTTAACACAATGTGATTGCGATGGCATAACAACCAGGCAAGATGCAGTTGCACAACTTTATGAAAGGACAGGGCTCCAGACTGCGACCAAATGGTCGCATTTTGCGCCTAAAATTAGACACGGTGCGAGTAAATGTTGCATGCGCGACCAGTAAATTAGCAGATTTCTTTTTTTAATTATTAAATATTTTTGTTGCTGACAAACTTGTTCTATACTTCAGCCCACTATAGTTAGCGGTAATGCCCGAATGACTGGTTTGCTAACCAACATTAACTTCAGAAGAAGAAGAAAGGAGACGAAAATAGAAGAAGACGGCTGGCCTGTGTGTGAGTGAGAGGGGGGGGGGGGGGGGTCCACGACTATAGGCTTATGCGTGAGAAGAGGCGGGTCTTGGGGGTTATCCCGCGAATCCAAAGAGTCTCCATAGCGGTGTCTCCTGTAAACAATGGACCATGGCGATGCGGACTGTCAGTTCGTACTTTGTTCCTCAACCTCATGATATAGAGAAGACAAATCCCCAGAATGAGTCCCACTCAGATTATGAGGAAACGGTCGCGGCGAAAAAAGGCAGGAAATTCAGCTTTCGCGATGAGTGGGAGTTCACCTGGCTCAGGTGTTTCAGGGAGACCAGTTCAATGAACCGTACAGTCTGCTGTCGATTCCCACAACATGAACACGACATGTGCTGATAAGACTGGCACTACGCGATTAAAACACGACACGCTGATCAGACAACGCCGGGCTGAAACATAAAAGGTGCCGCGACCTGTGCGATGAGATGCAGCTCCAGGGCTCTCAAGTGTCACGCATTGAGGTGAGACTCACGCATTTCTGTCTTAACTCACGCACTCACACCACACACCGTATTTATCACGCTGAAAAAAACTTTCGGCTATTTAATGTTTTAATGTGCCACAGCGCCAACGTGAGCCGCGCTGATGTTCACGGTAAACGCATTCCATCAGGAGCGCGCAAGGGTTTGATAAAGTTAGCGGAAAGATTTACGTGAAACATCCGTTTTTCAAAATAAGATGTCGACAATTCATACACTAACATATACAAGTAAACAATTAACTGATTTTGTATCTTTATAGATCGTTTCTGAGATTTAGCTTAAATTATGCTACCATTAAAAAAAATGTTACTGTACAAAGGAAGAGTTTATAAAAAAAAGTTCTGTAAATGGATTTCCCGAAGAGTTCCAGGAAATGAATGATGCAGATGTGTTCCATACATATCTGAAATCCCCTACAATAGCAATCGATCAATTTTAATGTATCAATTAGTCCTAAATGTTTAAAGACATCTGTATTTTCTTTAATGTTTGAGGTGCTTTATGTATGCATTTCCTCATAGTCCTAGGCAATAATGCGACACAATAAATGGAATGCTTCCATCGACACCGCGATTGGTAATCGGTATTTTTGGATCGGGGGAGGGGGGGAATATTGATTTATAGTGTGCGCCCCTAAGTTTTTTGCTTGCGCCCCTAACATTTTAAGTTAGGGGCCACTGTGCTCCTAGTAAAAAAAGTTAGTCTGGAGCCCTGAAGGTGTTTATTTGAGATGAAAAGAAGGGCAGACATTCAAATTAGTGTAGCCTGAGCAAGGCAGCCATGAAGTAGGTGTTAGAAGAAGCCCCCCCTCCCCTCCACCCACTACTTTACACTCCTGTCCAGATTTGACATCACAGCTGGTGTGATATCCATCGTGAGATAGTCTCTCTAATTGCAACTGCATTTTTTTTTTTTGTAAAATTGTAAATAATCAGAACTTTTTTTTTCTTCTTCCCCTTTCTCTATCACAATACAACTTTCCTCACCATCTCCCTGCTAAAAAAAATAAAAATAAACTTCTCCCTCCCTGCCTTTGTGGTGTCGGCCAGTGCGCTCTGTGGTTAGAGGGCTGTTGTTTTCGCAAGTAGGGGAAGGGCACATCGTGCAAATGGACATGTCGTGTGGAGCAATGCCCAGCCAGTTGCTCTGTGTTTTTGCCCTGGGGTCTGGAGCACAGCATCCAGTCAGACACAGAAAGAGGGAACCATCTTTGGCCAGGAGGGTCTCGGAGGCCAAGCTGGACTCATAGAAGAGATGGACAGAAAGAGACAGAGAGAGATGGAGGAAGGGATTTGGGATTTCGATGATTGACTTTTGATAATATATGTATGACTGGATAATTAGCCAAAGCCCATCATTTGAAAGGCGAGAGCCAGTGCATGCAGATATTATGTTCTTCTAGATTTAAATTTTTTATATATTGCAAAAACATATGATGGAAAAGCCTTTTATACGTTTCAGAAACGAGAACGCAGCGCAGAACGAAACTTTAGGATATCAGCCGCGTGCAACAGAGATGGTTTGTTTCTGATTGGCTATTGTGTAGCCCAGCTCTTTTTTTTTTGATTGGCTGATGAGTAGAGATGCACCGATCAGGTTTTTTGGTGCCGATCACTAAAATCAGTATCTGCCGATCCGAAAATACCGATCACGGTGTCGATGGAAGCATTCTATTTATTGTGTCGCATTATTGCCTAGGACTATGAGGAAATGCATACATAAAGCACCTCAAACATGAAAGAAATTACAGATTTCTTTAAACGTTTAGGACTAATTGATACATTAAAATTGATTGATTGCTATTGTAGGGGATTTCAGATATGTATGGAACACATCTGCATCATTCATTTCCTGGAACTCTTCAGGAAATCCATTTACAGAACTTTTTTTTATAAACTCTTCCTTTGTACAGTAACATTTTTTTTAATGGTAGCATAATTTAAGCTAAATCTCAAACGATCTATAAAGATACAAAATCAGTTAATTGTTTACTTGTATATGTTAGTGTATGAATTGTCGACATCTTATTTTGAAAAACGGATGTTTCACGTAAATCTTTCCGCTAACTTTATCAAACCCTTGCGCGCTCCTGATGGAATGCGTTTACCGTGAACATCAGCACGGCTCACGTTGGCGCTGTGGCACATTAAAACATTAAATAGCCGAAAGTTTTTTTCAGCGTGATAAATACGGTGTGTGTGGTGTGAGTGCGTGAGTTAAGACAGAAATGCGTGAGTCTCACCTCAATGCGTGACACTTGAGAGCCCTGGAGCTGCATCTCATCGCACAGGTCGCGGCACCTTTTATGTTTCAGCCCGGCGTTGTCTGATCAGCGTGTCGGTTTTAATCGCGTAGTGCCAGTCTTATCAGCACATGTCGTGTTCATGTTGTTGGAATCGACAGCAGACTGTACGGTTCATTGAACTGGTCTCCTGAAACACCTGAGCCAGGTGAACTCCCACTCATCGCGAAGCTGAATTTCCTGCCTTTTTTTCGCCGACCGTTTCCTCATAATCTGAGTGGGACTCATTCTGGGGATTTGTCTTCTCTATATCATGAGGTTGAGGAACAAAGTACGAACTGACAGTCCGCATCGCCATGGTCCATTGTTTACAGGAGACACCGCTATGGAGACTCTTTGGATTCGGGATAACCCCCAAGACCCGCCTCTTCTCACGCATAAGCCTATAGTCGTGGACCCCCCCCCCCCCCCTCACTCACACACAGGCCAGCCTTCTTCTTCTTCTTCTTCCGTTTTCGGCTCCTTTCTTCTTCTTCTGAAGTTAATGTCGGTTGGAAAACCAGTCATTCGGGCATTACCGCTAACTATCGTGGGCTGAAGTATAGAACAAGATTGTCAGCAGCAAAAATATTTAATAAAAAAAAAAAAATCTGCTAATTTACTGATCGCGCATGCGAGAGTTGATGAAACATTTACTCCCACCGTGTCTAATTTTTAGGCGCAAAATGCGACCATTTGGTCGCAGTCTGGAGCCCTGCTAGTGAAGTATCCCGACTCGTTAATATTTTCGTCGGCCTTTCCATGGTGTCACCGCCCCAGGAAAGGTGTTGCTGTGACCACCGCTGAGTCCAACTTGTCATGGTGGAAATCACTTTATGGAGAGCGGGTAATGTAATTCTTAATGATGTTATCAACACGCATGAAATGTAATCAATATTCCCCATCTACTGCTCCTTGTTCACATTGTGCCCATGACTGATCTGCAATTAATTTTATTTATAGCAACCCCATTCTCCCTCTATAGGTTAAGCTTTTACTTTATTCAAATTATAATGAGATGAGATATTAACCATATGGCTTCAAAGTCATGATTACAAATATATTGAACAGAATGAAAAATAATTGGTTTCAAATAATTGACTGTTATTGTCTACATATGTCATCAAAGTCATTATTTCTATTTTCAAAGCAGCGACCGGCAGATGAATTCCTCCCAAAAACTACTTGACTAATTATAGCAGAGCCATATAAATATCCTGTATTTCCCTCTTCTCCCTGTCCTATATGTTGCTAGTGTGTCTCTCTGTGTGTATTTGAGCTGTGTGTGAGGTAGCCATTGGACGCCGTCTACAGGATGAGTGCGAGAGAATTGGAAGAAAAACAAGCGGGAGAAAAATGCAAAATGAGGATAGGGATCGAAGATGGAAAACGAGTTTAAAAAGATCAGCTTTTGAATCAGCACTCTCCCAATGGGGGACATAAAGATAACAAGGCAGAGAGCCTCCTGTGGGCCTCTGCGTGGCTAACGTCATAGATTTATGGCTAGCTGGGAAGAGTCCTCTCAACCATGTTTAAGCCATAGTGCCACACGCCTGGCAATAGAGATTACAATGCAAGACCCGCCCCACACACATTATGAATGTGTGTGGGGTTCAGACCCCCGGCCTGCTGTACATGCAGGTGACTGTGCTCCAGTCTTTAATCAACACCTTGCAGGAAAGAACCACCTCAAAATGCTTTTAGACTGCATGCTGAGGGTCAATGGGTAGGAATTGATGAGGATCAATGAGGGTTAATTCTGTGAAATTTTAAAACACTTGCCATTAGTATGGTTTTACATGTCTAGTATGGCCTTTATTTTCTTCTTTTTTTTAGGGAACCACTTTTGAAATGAGTTGAGCGTAGTAAATCTTGTGTACACGTGTATTTATTTGTGTGTTTGTACCATTTGTGTATGAGGCCCATTGTGTGTACTGTCGATCTATAAAACACTTTCTTTCATCCTTCTAAATTAAAATGTTTTGCATTTGCAACCTCACAAGAACAGGTTTGAACTTGTATACTTGTATGATCCATATGTGAGCGGAGTAGGAACAAGAAAGCTTGACTTCTTTCCTGCAGTATCCCGTGCTTGCATTGCATTATCAGTAGTAAGGCTCATGCAACCTATTTGATGAATCTCTCCCATGATATTTGTTGAACTTCAAAATGATTGCTGTAAGATTCTTTGATTCTGACCTTTTGGTGTGAAGCAACTCAGAGCTTGCTTGTAGTTTTGTACAGTGCTACACTTCAACAAGAGTCATCTGTAACCCCTTGTCAAATGAGTTTATCATGAGGAACTAAAATGACACTGGCAAAGCGAGAAACGGTCATAATATTGTAAATAGGAACCCTAACACCTTGCAGGAAGTCCGTATAATTAATAAGTCTTTGCCATGCTCACAGTTCTGTGAGGCTGGGACAGCTGTGAGCTAAATACTAACAGCAGCATGTTAACATGCTGATGTTGTTAATCTCTACATGCTGATGTTCAGCTGGCATATTGTTTATCGTGTTAGTTTAGCATGTTAGCGTGCTAAAATATGCTCATCGGCAGAACCCAAAGTACAGCTGCTACTTGGCCGTGTACAGTTTGCAGTTGCATGATGGTGGCGCTGTCTGAAAAGATAAAGGAACACGCGGGTCAGTATGATTCATCTTCTGGGCACAATGCCTGCAACACATTCTGTGGCAATCCATTAAATAGTTGTGTTTACATTTCAATAAACACTAATGTGTCCACCTCCATGGTGGAAAAGTCTGCA
Organism: Liparis tanakae; assembly: GCA_036178185.1. Classification (NCBI taxonomy): domain Eukaryota; kingdom Metazoa; phylum Chordata; class Actinopteri; order Perciformes; family Liparidae; genus Liparis; species Liparis tanakae. The sequence continues at coordinate 10,067,555 of CM070106.1, forward strand.
GTTGGGGGCCAAATATTTTGGACCAAAGAAGTGACTAGATGGACGACATCGCCATCGCTAAAGCTGCTCGCGTATTTAACGAAAATGACTGTTGAACGCGTTTTTAATGGCAAAAGTACAGATAACAATATAAATCACACGTGTTGCAGCTGCAGTCTGATGTCAACATTTTATTTTGTGTCCTACATGCTGAACAGAGTTTATTTTAGTGGGTACATTTGAATAAGATGGGAACATAGGTCCAATAGCTGGATTCAAACTAGGAACATTACAATTGCATGAGCAGAAAACATTCACTTACCTCTGCTCCATCATCATTATTTGTACTTCAATTTTTCCTTTTTTTTTTTTAATGGACCACCAAAAAATATTATGTCCGAAAGCTGTATTTTGTTGCAGCCCCTGCTAGCACACGTTGACGGTAAATTTACTATTTGCATGAGGACATGATGTGAAATATGTTCCGAGCTGGAAGTTGTTCAAATTACCAAAGTGGCATTACCACGTAAAAACTAATGGCTCTGTAGATTGCTTGACTCAGATTGTATCTTGAATTATGCATTTGTATTTTCCACAGACATTTTGCTAGGCACAGATTATTTATTTATACACAGTATGTTGACGGGGAGAAATGTAATCTCTTTGTGGAGTTTTAATTGTTGGCTGTTTGAATTATGTGTTCCTTTCAGAAGCAACACAAATAAAAAAGGATGGCTGATTTGTTGGATAAAGGTTTTTGGAACACTTCTTCAAGGAGAAAAAGTTGTCTTCGCATTGTTTTTTCTTCGTCTTTTATTTCTTTCAAGGCAGATTTGGGGGATGTGGGATTTAGTCATTAACCTCACTACATGGTTCCTCTCCTCCACTAAAACCACCCCTCTTGGCTCTGGCTCTTCGCTGCAGACAAACACATCCAGGCCTTTGGGCAACGCAGCAGGCCAAACATTTCCTCTGCAATGATTCTGCATTGTAACCGAGCAAGCATTTTATTATCTTCCAAACGGAGCGCATGGACTCTGTGCAACTAACCCGGGGATAATGATGTCTGGGTCGGGGTGTAGTTTGGCTCTGGACGGGGTGATGGCTGCTGGAGGAGTGCTTGAGTCCTGCTCCGGGTTGTGAGGGCTGTCTGCTGGCCTTAGGGCCCCGCTGTGCTCTGGAAGCTGTGTCCTGTGGTGGCACATATTGCAGGGAGCTCCTGTTTTATACTGTATACTTCCTTTTGGAGTCAGTGACAGCGTGATGCGTTTCTTGACATTTTTGATTACCCAGAGGGGGTGTGTGTGTGTGTGCAGGTGTGTTCATCTGAACATTATTTGGCACCCACTGCTTTTCCATCTTTTTCTACTTCTCCTTCTCCCCAGAAAGCAATGTTTTTACAAAAGTACCAGTGACTTTTTCGAGGTTTGAAATGGGTTTATATATCTTTCACACGGGAATTCCATCCTACCTCTACAAATGGGAGAAAACATTTTACTGCTTTATTACGCGGAGGTTTATTGGGCAAAAGATTCAGGACTACAAATGGTGTGCAAATAACATTCATTTACACATTTGAGGGCATTTACGTACGTGAGCCTGAAAAAGGATGTTATAGCGGGGATAGTCGGACACACAGGGGGATGTGATGAAGCGATGATTCTCACTGTCCACTGTTGGGAAACTCTGCCTGACTTTGATAGATGTGTCTAGCCGAATAATATGACATTTCCAGACCATAGAAGGAACTCGACATGAAATGCCAGACTGCCCAGTACCCCCTCCTCTGCCCTCTCTTTCCAAAATGGGTGCACCTTCTCATGTGTATGGGTGCACATGTCTATGGGTCTGTATGCTCCTGTGTCCTGTCGCCAAGGTAACAGCAGAGCAGAAAGTCTGTTATCCCATCACAGAAAATCCAGTATTATCTCTGGACTCGGCTCTCTCTTGGATTCGTCTTTTTTGCAGTTTTTTTCCTTTTTTCATATTCTCGTGACGGCTTGTCAAAAGCTGCGTTTGATTCGTCTTTCTCACCCGATGCAGAGCATCCGTTTAGGCAATTCCGGTGTCTATCGACCCATGTTTGATAAAGTATCAAACAGAAGTTTTTCTTTTGAGTGTTTCTCGATAGTGTATTTTCTGTTTATTGTGCAGGTTAATAAAAGGGAAATTAGTCAAATAATGTTGTCCTCTTCCAAAAACAAACAGAACCACGGCAATGGTCTCTGCAGAACAATTGATATGATTGTTAGCTACTTCATCTCACTATTGATTCAGTTTGTTTATGAAAATCTTTATATTGTATTCATATTTTGGATTGATGAATCTCCAAATGTTTAATAAGCGCACATCATGTGCGTACATAGTAGGGATGCGCCGATCTGATCGGCGCCGATCCATATCGGCCGATATTGCCATGATCGGTTTTGATCGGCGTTCTCAAAACGGCCGATCATAACCGATCGATCAGATGACGTCACATCTGCGAGAAATACTATCAGACGTTTCAGTCGCCGCGTGCCGCAACTGAGACGGAGCGCCTGCCGAGTGCCGCAGAGTGAGAGGTCCGCGAGGGGATCGTCCCGCAGCGAGCGGCGCCCCGTCCCCCGAGCTGAACCTCTGGGTCAACTCACCGACACTCACATGTCTGACCCTATAGACTGATGCGCACGCTACACGCATTCGATCAGGAGCGCGCAAAGGTTATGATAAAGTTACCCGCTAACTTTATGAAAACACTCACTCGCTCCTGATCGAGTGCTGTTAGTGGAAGGATTCACGCAGCGCCGCCGCTCCCATAACGTCACCACGTCCTGGGGGGGGGGGGGGGCACCACCACAAAATAGGCAACTAAAACAACCCTCTCAGTTATAATAATTATAACGGCGATATTATTTCAGTCTACGGCTCCGTGCTGCGCGCGGACAGATCCGCGTTTAGCACAGGTGAGCACCCCCCCGTCCCCGTCGACAACACTCGCCGCGGGTCACTTTCCTATCTCAGAGGAGGCATCATGAAGGAGTTATGCGTAGGGCACCAACATGGCTAGCAACGGTACTGGGTTCACGTGACACATCAGGTTTTGCAAAGATAGCGGAAAGAGCCACGTGAAACAACATCCGTTTTTCAAAATAAGATGTCGACAAATCATACACTAACATATACAAGTAAACAATGAACTGATTTTGTATATTAATAGATCGTTTCTGAGATTTAGCTTGAATTATGCTAACATTAAAACATTGTTACTGTACCAAGGAAGAGTTTATAAAAATAAGTCAGACTTTTGTATGTTAAAAAGAGTCCTGTATATAGATTTCCCCAAGAGTTCCAGGAAATGAATAATGCAGATGTGTTCCATACATATCTGGAATCAATCCCCTACAATAGCAATCAAACAATTGTAATGTATCAATTAGGGCAGTTTTCAAAGTAAAAGTCCTAAATGTTTGAAGAAATCTGTAATGTCTTTAATGTTTAAGGTGCTTTAGATGTGTATTTCCTCATAGTCCTATAGGCAATAATGCTACACAATAAATAGAATGCTTCAATCGACGCCGTGATCGGTATTATGGGATCGGCAGATACTATTTCAGTGATCGGTGATCGGCTGACACTGATTTCAGTGATCGGTGATCGGCCCAAAAAACCTGATCGGTGCATCTCTAGTACATAGTGTTTGTGGATGAGGCTCAATGCCTGCCCCTGCCCCCCCCCATATGTTTTACCTCATTTACAAAAAGTACAGGTACTGAGTTACTTGATACAACAAATCCTAATAAATGCTTCAATGACATTATATAGTTGTTTTTGAAAGCATTTTTCTTGTTCATAATAATGCTGGATCTGTGCGTCTCCTCCTTGTATGCCACCTACACTTCTTTTCTTGTGTCATAAACCGAGGAGCCCTGTGAGACTTGGTGTTACAGATCCAAGCTGACAGCTTGAAATAACAGTCAACACTTCCTCTGCCTGCTTCCCCCCCCGACGCTCCCAGTGCTGTAATGTTAAATGGAGTGTGGTGAGGACCTGGGCGCGTCACAGGTGCTCTCTGACACCGCGCAGACTTCACCTCCATGGCCTTATCCTCTTTTCACTCTGTCATGTTTCACCATGTTAATTTCCAGCCGATGGCACCTGCCACCTTCTTTACTGTCATCTTTCTGCCATGACTTTGAGTTTTTTCTCCTTCTCATGTCTCCTGGTAAACGTGATTGATATCTTTCATATCTTCAAGACCTTTCAGTGGAATATGGGTGAAAAGTTGTTTGGTGCGCTTTGTTAGAGTGAAACTTTTAAATCCAACTGATTTTTAAATAGCTTTTTGCTACAGCACGCATAACCACTAAATGACATCCCTTGCACTCACATGTATGTACTGGTTTCATGGCATCATGGTTTCGGTTCATCTTTTTTCTGATGGAAATAAAAGCCAAGGAACCCAGGCAAGCAATTACATTGAGTAAAACTTTAATGTACAAATCTATTAGTTCTACATTACAGGCATATGTTCTGGGAGCCAGGAATAGAGCTTTTCTTTCTACCCTGGCTTGCATCCACTGGGTGAAAAGGGCATCGCTGACGTTCGCTTGAGGACTAGTTGGCTAATTATGTGGTCTCTTGTAGCACTTAGTAGAGCTTAAAAACGCTCTGGGAAAAAGTGGTATTGGAGAATAACCACATCATTTGGCACCCTAACTGTTTATATTACAAAAATCTACATTTTCATAAAAGTATATAGTTAGTGTCATATTTTAGCTGGAGAAACTATCATAAATGATATTTTGTTACTTTACAGTGCTCTCAATAATCTGCTCTATCAGACAACCTGTTGTATTATTCCAATGGTTCCTGATTGTATATTTTCTGTGGCTCAAACAAAGACCAAAGACCCTCCTTTGCCACTTTAATTACGTTGGTTTGCAATGTGAGCTTTGCACGAAAGCTTTCGCTCACGCTCGGCGTTGGGGAATATGAAAAGAGATGATTTGTATTAATGGAGGGCTGCAATGAAGGGGAGAAGACGAAAGGGAGGAAAATTATTCGAGACAGAAGGAGAGGAGGAGCTGTCATGAGAAATGTGGCTGATGCGCCACGGTTGATGGCTCAAATAAAGCTTGTCCAACCTTTTACCTCTCAGTCCATTAATTATCGATTGTTTATCCGTCCATCAGGATGATTTTCTCCTGTGTGGCGGAACTTCAAAGTTGCATTTCTTAGCAAATAGGCTCTAATATAAAAATGTTATACCTGTGGTATAAAATAGAGATTAGGTCTGCAACTAGTGTTGCACGGTGTACTGGTACTAGAAAAGTACCGCAGTACCCTTACGTTTAAAACGGTACGGTCTTGCGTATTTTTAGTACCGATACTTCATTGAATATGCACGCAATCAGAGCGCGCTCCCTGTTCCGCTCCCTGTGAGGCTGCATCGCGCATTGACTGCCAGGGCGGGGCTACCGGCTCTCTGAGCGCTGCGGAGTGCAGACAGCAGTACGCTCTTAGCGCTCTTTTACTGAAGTATTGATACTAAGAATATGCTCATTCACATCGTTTTTAACGTGTGGGTACTTCGTTAGCATTGCTACACCGTGCAGCTTGACAGCAGTTAATGTAACGGACTAACATTCAAGCTAACCTAACTTCCCAAACGCTGTCGACATCTGAACGCTGATTGGCCGAGACTCGACACGTCCCATCAAAGATGTTTTGTTGAGAAGAAAAGCACCACTTCAAATGTTCTCCGCGTCTCGCTGCAATCTCAAAGGCAGCAGGCCAGGTGACACGAATAATAAATCGGAACGCGTCTCTGGTATTGTTCAGGGTGCGGTCCAAGCGGGCCGTAGTTTGGGGACCACTGGTCATGTATGACTATTATATTATTGTTACAGCATGTTCAGTTGCTAACAAGGGCATCACAAAATACATTAAAGTTAATTTATTGAGTTAGTGTGTAAATAGTGTGACTATTAAACATGTTTTTCATTGTTGTTTTTAAATAAAGGGGAGAAATTGCCCTTTAATTATGTGTCCATCTTTATTGTACCCAACCCACATAGGTTTAGGTTTTTTTCCAGCTCAAACATACATCTGTAAAAATTATGTATTTCATACTTATGGAAATAACTATACATGTAGTCAGATACGGACAATAGACCTACATGTAGTTTTCATTAACATTACATTACATGTGATTTAGCAGACGCTTTTATCCAAAGCGGCTTACAATAAGTGCATTTCAACCTAGAGTACAAACTAAGAACAACAAGAATACAGAAAGTAACATTTCCTCAACATAGTCAAACTACAAAAGTACCATAATAAGAGCCATTCAAGTGCTACTTGCTGTAGGCTAATATTAATATGAATGCCATTTGTTAAGTGTTCAAAAAGCTGGGCAGGAACAAGCTGGTAAAAAAATTAACCATACAGATGTTTTATTTATTACTATCATAGATAAATATTCCAGTATTGTGATATTTTGGCAGGTATAGTATCGAAGTCATAATTTTGGTGTCGTGACAACCCTATCTGCAACTAGCGATTATTTTGAAACTCGATTAATCTGTTTATTTTTTCGATTAATCAGATTAAAAAAACATATATATCTATCTCTCAACACTGGGTTTGTACGGTTTCTACGTTCTACTTCTTGTGGAAATGCCACACACGTGGTCAAATCTAGAGCCCTGGTGTCTGGGTTCATGACGTCACCTGTGGGCGCACGCAGCTCCGTGAATGTCACACCGACTACGTGAAGGACTTCCGCTATTTTTTTTCTCCTGCGCTCAACTCGACTCACTTTTTCAATACTCTGCAACTTCTTGAGTGCCGTAATAATCGCGAGACAACGAATCGGTAATGAAATTCGTTGCCAACTATTTTAATAATCAATTTTTTAGCGATTAGTTGTTGCAGCCCTAATCGAGAATGTGTGTTCGTATGCCGTCTGATCTGGCGGGATCCTTGGCCGGGAACGATGAACTGATCCGAGTTTGGCGGTCAAATAACTAAGGCGAAAAGTGTAAGCCTCAACGCAGCGTTGTCCAACGGGAGCCGAGTGCTGCTCAATGCAGCAGCGAGGGAGTAAAAACTGAGGAGAGAAAGGCCACCGCTATCGCTCTTCCTTGACGCTGAGGATCTGGATCCGCTGGGCTCCCAGGCTAAATTAAAACAACCGGCGTCCCATTGATTCCAGTACTGACAGGGACCATACATCACCCCACAGCCAAGGAGAGAGTAAAGAGGTGGAAAGCAAGGGGGGTTAATAGAGAAGCAAACAACACATTCAGGAAAGAAAATGATAACCAAAATCATAGCAGGAGAGAAGAAATGGGAGGCTTACACAAAAGAGGGATCAGATATCTTCCAAAAGTCAAGAGTGGAGGGTTGGCGATGAAGGCAACCCAGACTTTTTTTTTTTTTTTTTTTTTATATATATATTTTTTTATTTTAAGTAAATAAGCAAGCATACAACGAGAGTGCAATTGTGATACATTTACCTATTTATTTTTTTACACAAAACACAACAAAACACAGCAAAACACAACAGAACTAAAGTAAAACTACTAAACTAAACTAAATCTAATAAATAAAAATAAAAATAAAATAAAATAAAGTACAATACAAAATAAAAGTAATAATATAAAAACAACAATACCAAATAGTTGCTCGCGATAGCTGCTCGCATCCTGGAGGTCAAGCACAGACTCAAAGTATGGGGGGGGGGGGCACCAAGGAAAGAGTCCGTAACAGCCGGTCATGGCATACAACTACAGCACCTCATCAGGAGAGAGTCCATCAAAATATTGAAGAAGAGGTCTCCAGCACGTGTAAAACCTGTCAGAGCTCCCTCTAAGGGTGAATTTAATTTTTTCCAATTTAAGAAAGAACAGGATATCTTGTAACCATGTTTTGATGGACGGGGGTTGTGAAGATTTCCATAAAAGAAGGATCTTCCTACGGGCAATTAGAGAGGCAAAAGCAATAATATTGTTCTGAGTCGCTGAGGTGACAAGGCTATCAGGAGACCTACCGAAAATAGCTATGTGTGGGGATGGGTTGATGATTATACCTAAAATGTTGGAAATGGATTTGAAAAAGGACTGCCAGTAATTATTTAATTTTGAACAGGACCAAAACATATGAGTCAGGTTACAAGGTGTCTGGAAGCATCTGCTACAGGCTTCATACATTGACTTCGGAAACATTTTAAATAGTTTCTGTTTGCTATAGTTTAGGCAGTGGAGCACTTTAAACTGTATAAGAGAGAGCCTAGCACAGCTAGAGGAAGAATTGACAGCCCCAAGAGCCTTTTTCCAGAAATCCCCAGAAATATTAATTTGTAGTTCCATTTCCCAATCTGTTTTAATTGTATTCACAGCAGACTCCTTGATTGTGAGCAGAAGGTCATAAAGAAAGGACACCTGACCTTTGGGCAGTAGTCTCACCTTGAGTGCCAGGTCTATGCCACTGAGGCTCGGAGCTTTAGGGAATGCTGGCGAGTGGGTCCTAGCGAAATCGCGAAGTTGAAGGTATCGGAAAAAGTCTGAGCTATTTAGTTTGAATGAAGAGCGCAACTGGTCAAAACTGGCAAAAATGTCCTTGACGTATAAGTCACCCAAACAACGAAGTCCATTCCTCTCCAATAATGTGAATCGTGGATCATTCTTAGCTGGTAAAAAAATATGATTATTACAGAGGGGTGTTGCTTTAGGGAGTGAAAACTCTACACTGACAACTGACGAGTCAATGTAGGTCCCATGAATGGTCGACGATTACTGCAAAGCAGAGATAACCTTTTGGTTGAGCGTTGGAGGTGGAGCAGAGGCAGAAGGACAGCTTTTAAGACATGTTGGTAGATATAAAGCTGTAGCTGGACATCGGAAGTTGGGATTGGTGGGGAAAGAAAAGCAAAAGCTAATTGTGGGTTGGAATAAAGTTTACTTCCATCTACTCGGTTGAGACTTTTTACTTTTTACTTCTGGGAATTAATGACCTCATTTATTAAGAACCTCAACTTATTTGACTGACTTTTATATTTCAGATCTGCGTAGAGATATTTCTCTAGACTTGGATGTGACAGGATTAGTCCGCCATTGTTATTCATTGTTATATTCTGTAATCAGGTGTCAGTATTTAAATCAGTTCTTGCTGCAAGATTGCTAGTCTGACGGGGGTGAATTCAAAAAGCCAGAAGAAAAGACACCCTTTTGATGAAAATTATATAATTATCTTGTCGTCACCGATTTACTTCATAAATGTAACGCTGTGTTAGAACTGTCAAAAATGCTGCTCCTTCTCCATTTCTCTACATAGAAATGCATTCATTTAACTCTGTCACCGGGTTGCATCACGGCACACTTGAACCACCTGTCATGAATATGCATCTGCTGGCCGTTACTCGGCCCGTGTGAAGCTGCATTGATTTAAATAGGAGCGCATCTGTTCCGCCAGGCAGTGGCGCCGGGTCGTCCCAACGGGCCCTAGAACATGCTCGAGCTTATATCAACACGCATGATGCCGCGCAATCATCCGGGCAAAAATGACAATGAAAATAAGAAATTTATCATTTAATGTATTATTTAAGCAATAAGGGACGAGAGGCAGTACTTTGACGTACGTGTTCAAGGGTGTTGTTAGGCCCGACGCGTAGCAGAGGGCCGGCAACCCTTGAATAGTACTTTATTGACATCAAAGTACTGCCTCGAGTCCCTTATTGCTTTTATAATACTGTCACCAGCGACATTATAAATAGTAAGCTGCCTTTCAGCACAATATAGTTGTTGCCAACCAAAGTTATGCATCGCATTTCAGTAGCCGAGAGAAAATAGTCCCCTCCGTGTGGCTAACGGACAAACAGCATTGTTTACATTCGTTAGCCTAGCTAAAGGAGGGGTGATAGTAGCTAGTTCTCGCAACATCTCATTAATTCAAATTGCTCATTTGATGAAGGTTGCCTTTAAAATAACAACAATGACAATGGGACACTTTCAATGAAATAATATTTATTAAATGTTTCGTAGGCACTGGGTCTATGTTAGCTATACATGCTGTTTACTAAACTATAGTTACGAGCGACTTGGGACTCGATAGACTAACACTCGGCTGCTGTTAAGGCTGACTTATCAGGGCTCTCACGTCTCACGCATTGAGCGTGAGACTCACGCGTTTCAGTCTTAACTCGTATTTCTCACGCTTAAAAAAACTTGTCTATTTAATGTTTTAATGTGCCGCAGCGCCAACATGAGCCGCTCTCTGCGGAGGAGTCTAGCTCAGACCCCCGTCTCAACGCTCGCCGTGTGTCACTTTCCTGTCGCTGGTCATGTGATGTCACGCTTGCCTGTCTTCAAAACTTGAGAGCCCTGGTTTAACTTATGTTGATCTGGATATCTCCATTAATCATCCGTGGAAAACGTTTCTCATGTCCTCTTCGTCTCTGATGACATCGCCTCCTCTTCTCTCTTTGCGGGTGGCTCCGTGTTGGAAGTGCCGTCTCCAGCTGGATAATGTGGATATCACTCCAACGCTGTCTTTCATTGAGATGTGGTGCCCAGTAGCTTTGAAGGGAGCCGCAGGATTCATTTGAAATGACAACTAATGGTCGCGCAAAAGCTAAACATTAGTTTTAGTGCGCATTGATATGGAACGCGCCCCTGTAAACAGGCCGTACTGTACATTATGGGCTGAATATACCCCACCCCGTGACTCACTGCTTGATTTCATCTACCCGTATTATAATTGTGTATAGGTTTTAAAATATATCATCAGAATCAGCTTTATTGGAATTTGACTCCGGTTACATGTTACTCGTCGTACATTTAATATATAAATAAACAAGAGAAATGTAAAAAAAGACGTTTAAGACAACAGAATATAAGACGGTAACTAATAAACATTTAACTAGTATGTACAAAAATGTATATGTATGAATATGAGAAACATTTCTAGAACTCCCTCTTTTTAAAGGTAGTTATTTTCAAGCTGGGCTTTGATACCGAACCCTCCAGAGTTGGTTGAGTCATGTTTTTTGTTTGTGGGACATTTCCAGAAGTTACTTTGCTCAATAAATTGAGGAAGCATCAGTCAAGGGGCAGGAAAAAAATGTGCTTGTATTTCTCTGGATGCGTCTTGAATTGGATAAAGTTAACCACTCGGTTTAAAGTTTGTATAATTGTGCAGCACATTAGTAATGTGTCGTATATTGCTCAAATTAGAGGCTGCAGATGGAACGCATCACTCCTGCTTCTTAATGTTGGCAACAGAGATTTAATCAGCTGAAAGCGAGTGGCCTCATATATCCTGGATGCAGTTGTGGACGACAGAAGCAGCTCCCGATACAGATTCAGCTGTTACTTCATACCATTTTTTTATTTTTATTTTGTGGCTTCAGAAATTGTCTAAATGGAATATTTATAGTGATGGAGAAGAAACTCTAGTATGTGTAGGCCAAATACTACATTGAAAAAATGCCCTGTTCCTACACTGCTCACTGGTCGTTTTGGGTTAGTTGACGGTCGAGAAGCGAACAACTGACTCGTTGGCCAACATTGTGAAAGAAAAGCAACCTTAAAATTTGTACAAATGTTTCTCTTGGAGGTGAAGAACGTTAGGGATTTTTGAAAACATGGTCACTAAGCCGGTTATAACTCTGTCGAGGTACCGGTGGCTCAGTGGTTAGCACTGTCGCCTCACAGCAAGAAGGTCCTGGGTTCGAATCCCGGTCCTCCCGGTCGTCCCAGGTCCTTTCTGTGTGGAGTTTGCATGTTCTCCTCGTACTCCGGTTTCCCCCACCATCATAAAGACATGCACCCAGCCTCACCCCGGTTCGTATGGATGTGAATGAATGTTGGTGGTGGTTGCTGATTGGTTGCCAGTCTGCCCCAGGGTAGCTTATCACCACCGGGATGACTGTGTGTGGATGACTGGACTCTGGACTCTGTAAGCGACTTTGGGTATATAAATCTAGCTATATAAATAAATAAATATAGCTATATAAATCAAAATTATTATATGGGATGGGAGTATGTGTTAGCTTGAACTTGGACAAGTTGACGTATTAGAAGACGTCTTTATAGGAGGAGAGGCTGGTCTGTCTGAGTATGTGCCAGACATTAATTGACATGCATCAATTTCATAAGACAATTGGTTATGAATCAATTATTTCTTCCCGTCCATCGTATCCAGCTCATCTCCGTTCCTCACCCAGTGCTTATTCTTTCCTTCCTGTCTTTGTCCTCGGTCGTCTTTTACACCACCTGCTTTCATCCTAGTTGCTGAGTCATGCTTATGCTCTTTATCTCTTTCATCTACCTGCCTCTCTCCGCCTTCCTGCTTTTACGCATGTTTTACCACATGACCTCCAACCGTACAACTACTTATTATTTAACATGTTTTATTGCATGTTTCTTGTCTTTTCAAATGTTTTGTGGCATGCATTCCCTGCTTAATTTCTCTCTTCTCATTTTCTCTTTTCAATCCTTTGATCCTCAGAACCCCTGTTGCTATGACTGCAAACAGTTTCCTCTATAAAGTATGATTCGTATCTGGGGTTTGTAAATCATTTACTAAGTAAGATGTTTTTGAAGTTTTTCATGACCATTAAGGAATGTCAGGATTATTTCTGCTCCACACTAATTATTTATTGTGTAGTTGGTTGGTTTCCTCTCCGCCCTTTTTTTCTCCATGTTTCTTGGTTTGATGCTGACATTTATGTTGCGACGGCTATATATTTAAACTAAAGCAAAAATATAAAGATACCGGAACATTAATACCATCTGTTAGTTGGATGTTGAGTGTTTATGAAACCCTGAAGCCTCAATGAACATGAATGTATCGTGTCAAATGTACAAATCTGTGATTGTGACCCACAGGTTGGCCTAAAAGCACGCAGAAACCCCAGTGGATGAGTGTGAGAGGTTGACACGTGCCTATCAAATAAATTAAAGGGTACATTATTCTATTGAGATTCCAGCTTCTTTTCCACACTATGGGTGCTTTTTATTAGTGACTTATGCCTCCGCTGCTCCTCCCTTCCCCCACTCCGCCATCATCGAGCATCTGTAATGCCACTCGAGAAGACAAGGGGTGGGGAGAAAAGGAGGCATGTCCCAGGGCGCATCCGTAAACACGATGACATAGCTCACTCGTTCCAGCAGCATTTCGTCAACAGGGGTTGTGAATAAAAAGAAAGGAGTGCTAATGAAATGCTGCCTGAGCTTCTTGGAGCCCAGGCAGAGGCTAGCTTCCCTCTGCCGGCGCATTGCAACTCTCCGTAAAACGGTGTCAGAGGATGACGTGGTGCAGCAGATGTCCAGCCTCCGTCCTCTCTGCTGGAGGACCCTCCGGGACCGGCAGGCAATTCGAAATTGCAGAATACTCAGAAGTAATGTAATTTTCAGGATTACACACTGAAAGCTGTCTGGTTTTGCCCCTTTCCTCTGAGCACCCCCTCACCTGACTCGCATGAAAGAGGTGGACAGCGAGTTGCTTGTGAAAGAAAAGAGAAAAACTGGGTTACTTGTAAGCGAGATGGATTTGTTTGCAGGTCCCTTGTGGTTGGTACCGTTTTGTCACAAATGCCAGTTCAGGCCTTAATCCAGTAATTGTAAATTCAGACTTGAACCTTTAGTCCTGTGGCGTTTTCCTGCTTTGATGGAAATGGAAAGGAGCCATTGGTCATCACACTGAAAGCTATTCCAAGACGCTTGGATGGTACTCCAGGGTGAAACAACAGTTCAAGCCTCCCTCCCATTCTCTCTGAGAGACGGACAATATGGTAATGCAGGGAATGAATAGTGAGTCTCTGGGAAGACTCGCCTCTTTTTTGTGTGTTTGTGTGTGTGCGTGTGTGTCCAGCTGCTCTATTGGCCACTGCAGCCAGCCATTACTGAGCAGCACCAAGCAGCAAAGCATGACACACACCACCTGGATCTGCACACACATCCGCTGAGAGGGTACCAACGTGCCAATGAGACAACAGGAATGGGAGAGAGTGAGAACAGAGTGAGAGGAATGGGCATAGGGGGGTGATGATGAGGGACAGAGTCGCCACAGTGAAGAAGACTGAGCAAGAGGAGAAATCCATCCTTTAGGACGCAGCAAGTGAACAAGTAAATGCCAAACATAAAATCACACTCACAAATAGATTATCCTATTCAGATTAGCTGTGCCCAAAGTCTGTGAGCGTAGGTGGACAGCGTCTAAAGAGAGACATGTCTACCGTGTGTCATATTGTTATGGTGACCATCCAGATGGCCATAAATAAAACTGATCGGCTGCATTGGGGAATGTCCAGCAGTGTGTGCACATATGTTCATATCTCCCAGATGTATTGAGGTTGCCATCTATGTCTGCAAGGTGTTTCTTTCTTTCTTTCTTTCTTTCTTTGCATCTCCCTCTCACACAGCTACAGTACAGGCACCTGTGCCATTGATGAAGAAAAACATTCTGCATGGAGAGTATGGCGATGGGAATAAGATTATTCATATTGCAGAAGATAAATGTATTTTCACTGCTCGCGTTGTTCCTTGCCCTCACCCGCAGCCCCTATTCCATCTCTCTCCTGCCTCATTTCGTATTCCCCAGTCCAGCCACATTATGCCTGCTTCTTCCCCTCCCTGCCGCTGTCTGGCTGGCTGACATGCAACGATAGAGCGTTCTGTCATGGTGGTTGGAACATCGCTTGACAATGGCTGGCAGGGAGCAAAGGGGATGCTAGAAAAGTGGGACATTCCACCTAAACTCACTTCAGGCTTTGTTTAAATCCCATTAAAGGCAGACTAGAGTTTTTCTATATTGGCTGGATGTTAGCAAGTGTCCCACTTTGTGTTAACTTTTTTTCCCTTTATGCTTATTTACTAAAGCCTCAGCTATTACAAAACATCCAATGTATCTCATATTGTTTGGCCCTAAAACTTCCAAAGCCACCTAGAAACTTAGATTTCTTATTTATACAGGAAAGTGACTAGACATTAAGTTCTTCCCAGTGTGATATATTTTCAATGTAGTTCAAAAAACACTTCATACAGTACTAACATCTCTTAAATTTGTATAATATAGGAGCGATCAACGGCGAGTGAGCGGTACCCAACATGCAGTTGGTCAGTATAACCCTTAATACTCTCCATGGTGTACATAATGGTCAACAATAAATATGCCCTCTTCATCTCAAGAGCGCAACCTCCAACGGTTTGTGTCGATCAGCTGAATGTTTGTGAAGAAGGTCGAAGGACAGACGGAGACGCAGACATACGCTCATCTCTTCAATTGGTTTCAATAACTGAGGACCACATTTGGTTTTGGCACGTATAAAAGTATCCTCACCGTTTTCACAGCGGGTCACCGCCATGCCGAGTCCTGAGGTGGAGGAAGAAGAGACACCGACTGCTTTCAGACTCTAACGTGGTGGTTGATTGCCTAGCTAGTAGCTTGCTTACATTCGAGAAGCTATACCAACATTCCACACCTGCCCGTCTCCTCCAGCCCTCGCCGCATTACCATTTTTCACGCTCACCTGTTTGGATAAGTAGCAGCGAGTCTCGTGGAGGCTGATGCGTGTGCCATCTGTGTCAGGCAGGAGTGGCTTATTTCAGGCAGCTAATTTATCACGGGCTGAGAGCTTACATACGGTACATATAATTACCCCTCAACACAAACAAGACCCGCTCAGTCCATGTGATTTATTGTCGTGTCAAGGGAGAGATGGGCAGGAGGAGGAGGAGGCGGAGACTGGAGGGAGGCGTAGAGGTGAGTTTAGTGCAGAAGGTGGAAATGAAGAGGATTTTCTCAGAGGACGGGTGAAGCCCAGCGGGCGTAGACAAGTATGAGACGTCTGAGGAGTGATCGGGCTCGACAAATCCCAGTGCTGCGTGTCAAAGTCAAGCGTTTCTTCTCTGCACCTTTTTTCCATTTATATCTTCCTCAATGTATTTACAAAGAATCCTGTTGGCTTCACGCTGCTTATTCCAGACTCCCAACGGCCCAGCCCAGAGACACTGGGCAGAGACACTGGGCAGAGACACTGGGCAGAGACACTGGGCCGTGCCGTTGCTGGCGGGGACACGTGGCTTCAGCCATTGTGTCTTCTTCCACGTCGCCCTGTGGTGCTCATTTTTAAAAAGCATCGCTGGCCTCTTCCAACCATGGCGCTACTATTGTACGGCTGGGGGCCAATGAGATGACTGCACATGTGAAAAATGACAACGGGGGAGGAGGAGAGGGTAAGGGAGAGATTTATGACGAGCGTTGAGGGCAGGCAGCGGTTTTATCAGCCTATTCTCAACCAAATGGCTCCACTCCACTGAGATGTAGCGCATATCCACTCTGTTCTCTACTTCCTCTCGCTCTCTTTCAAACCAAGGCTTACCCATCCTTACCTCTTCCGTTCACTCTTTTAAATCTTCGTTAGCATTTACACACGTCCCCACACACACTCTCCGTCTTCCTCCTCGTTGCTTTAACTTGCTTCTCTCTCTCTTCATTCTGGTCTCTCTGATTTACTGCTCTCACTATTGCTCTCCTCTCCTCCTTTACCTCCTGCCTTCCTTCCCTCCTTCCCGTAGCTGCTGGAGTGTTTTCTGTCTACTTTGCTTACGTCGTCTCCCCCCCTCCCAGCTTGCCGGCATATCTGCCTGCTCTCTGTAACCCGTGCATGAGGGCTCTTCAGAAATCGCAGTGCCGCCCTCTTTTTTTTGCCACGTCCTCCTCCTCCTCTGTTCCAGCCCCCACCCTATTTCAGCCCCCTCTTCCCTCTGAGAAAAGCAAGAGGCACCTAAGGGTGAATAGGTTAATGTTCTGGCAGTTTGAGATACACTTCTGACATTTCAATCTGGCATCTGTTTTTATCGCAGCTGATTTAAGAAGTGTGGGGGCAGGGGGAGGGGCTTTACATGAGGGGGCAATGGAGGGATAAAAACAAGAAAGGAGGGAGACCATGGGATGGTGCAGCTACCCAGAGACTGAGTTGTGTATACGTCTCAGTGGCGATGTGGGCCCGCGTTGCAGAGCAGTTAATACATGAGAGCATATGGTGATGTCGCCCCCAAGTGGCAGGCAGCAGAACTCTGAGAAGGAACAAACTGCGGCAGTTCAACAGATACAAGAACCGCATGTATTCTTCAGGTACTGGAAAACATGGCAACCAGCTGGATATAACTTGCTATTAGAGTATGTGGGAGGAGTGTTGTCCTTTTTATACCACTGGTGACCTTTTTGAAAAGAATAATTCAACTCTGCAAAGGGTTGACTGTTGGTCGATGCACAGTGATGATTACCAACTTAACTTGAGAATAACGCGTGTGGAAGATAGCAAGCGGCGGAGCGAGAGGCCGGCTGAGGACACGGCTGATGTTGCTGTGATGGAGGGGCAAGCGGGGAATACATCCACCAGAGATGCGATGGGGCGGTTGCTTGGTGGGATTGCTACACCACAGTCAGCCGGCACTTTACCCCAAGTTTTATTTGATGTGAATTCAATAAGCAGCCGGCCGATCTCCGTGCCCTGGGTGTAATTACCGGCAGAACAGCGGCGGCATTGTGAGCTCCGGCTCCGCCTAAACGTCCCCCCGCTCGCTTCCAGGTCAGCACTGATCTTGTCTGAGAATGTCAATTATCGTCTTAAACGCCATCTGTGGAGCACGGGATTGAGAAGGGGGAGCGGAGGAGGCTGGGAACGATGAAAAGAAATGTAGGAAATGTTTGCCCAACGTCGCCGCTTCGGAGGAAGAGCGCGAGAGATGAGGCCACGGGCTAGAATACTAATGGCTGCTTCTTCATTGTCTGGTATGAGAGCAAGGTAGACCGTGTTCCAGGTGCCACTTCACGTCACGGCCCATCGGCTTCAAACCAGTGTGCCCAACACATGGGGGGGGGTCGTTTTTTAGTCGAGTAAAGGTGAGTATGAAAAATAAGCACGTGAGTACACAACCTAATATATGACACAAAGTAAGATGGAGACAAACGAAACAAAAGGAACAGCAAACTGTGTGTGTGTGTGTGTGTGTGTGTGACAAATGCATTGATATTGTACTAATAAATGTGTATATTTGCATATATAACAAAAAAGGATAATCTAATTGCCATATAGTTGTGTATGTAATGACATTATGTATATGAATATATATGGCATTTAAATGTTATAATATTGCCCTTCATCCTTTTTATAGTTATATATGTTGTGCACATTATTTTATTATTTTCCATTCACCTTCATTCACACACATCCAGGTGTGCTCTTTGCCTATTGATAAGGCTCCTTCACTCGGCACGCCTGTCAGCCTTCATATTGCCTTCAAACGGTTTGTTTTTGCACCAAGTCTAGATTCACTGTTGCACATTCTGAGTATTCCTCTCGACGTAAGCATTGATAATGCATGCTGAATATAGTTTTGTCCCCTGACATGTAGCCAGCTGCCAGCGAGGTTTTGCATAATGAAAACCTGTGATCGATAACCACATCTAATGAAGGTTTTTCCTTTTCACTCCAGCAAGAAGATCTTCAAGGAGCACTCTAGTGCTGCAAATAGCAACAGCACATGCATTACACATCATGTGTGGTGGTTTTATCTCTGTATCAATTAATCTAAGGAGCCATTACTGGATCCATCCATCCAACCATCAATTCAGCCTTATAGAAATGCAGAATTCCGTTTCCTTCCCCGTCCCCCTCTGCGCCCCTTTGGTGGGTGCCGGTGGGAGTGGTCCGTCCTTGATCTGCTTTCACAACAAACAGCGTGGTAAACATCATGAAACATTTAGAAGAGGCAGAGCCACCTTCTCTCTAATTCACACTGGCAACCCAGAGATGCACAAAAACAGCTGCATCCAAAGCTCGTCGGTGCACAGGGGCTTCAGCTAATGTGTGCACGGTTGTACTGTATGTGCCTTACATTTTATGAAATGTGTGTGTGTGTGTTTTTATAAGTGCTTTTCACAACTATCCAGGACCAAGTCAGGTCTTTGCTCTGAGTCAGTCACATGTGACGCTGTTGAATAAATTGACACATCTGGGGAGATTAACATATTTGGCCAATTCCTTGTAGGGAGAGATGAAAACAAATGAACTGATTAGAATCACAACTCCCTCAGATGGAGGTCTGCGTCGATGCCTTGTACTGAACAAACCCTCTGCACTCGCTCCGGCGCAGGAGACTGTCGTGTGCTCGACGTTTAGAGTTATTTTAAACTGATGGCCCCGGCGGTTCGGTAAATGGAGCAGCGCTGCCTTGAGCTCTCACCTGAACGCAAGCGCCGCCACTCGGCGTACGTCCCTCAAGCACAGAGACATTTACAGCCTGTCAAAGTGCGATGTCCCAATGATGTCATTCTCCGATGTGTGTTGTGCGATGGCATTCCAAATCTATTGTCCCAAATGAAAGTTTTTTGATTCTCCTCCAAAATCAATAAGTTGATTACCTGGAAATACACACTTTAAAACACTTTTTGAAGCAATCTCTATACTCTTGTCTTCTCACTGTGAAATATCCAGTGAAATAAATGAATAATGAATTAAGGCGTGCAGCCTCTTACTCCCTTTAATAAAATGTAGCAAGCGGAACAGCTTATTCAGTAATGTCATGCGTAATTAGCTGTGCTGCCTAGACCACCTTCATGCAGTAATCTTTTGAGGCCTGACCTGCATTTGGTTTCTCTTCGTGTGTGTGTGTGTGTGTGTGTGTGTGGCTCTCTTGTGTCTTCACTTCTGTTTAGCTTATTAAAATGTTTTCCTGAGATCATAAACCAGGAACCCTCTTCAAGCATGTGTGGCTCAAAGGACACGCCCACATTCATGTGCGCACACAAACAAACATAGTTCCCAGATGAAAACTACAAACAAGCGTGAGTGGGTGAGGAAGAGGACAATGGAGCCCCCTTGTCATCAAAACTCCAATGCATTTCCGTTTCTGAACATGTGCATATGGGCAGGGTTTTTCCTGCATAGAGAAAATTTGGGCGCGCACCTAAGCCTTTTTGCCGAGTGCCTATGACAAATCCCGAGTGCCTAAGGCAAAAAAAAAGTCTGCCCTGAAAAAAAAAAGAAGACATAATGGACGAATGGACGGAGCGGCCAGCTGTTGATACGGCGATATAGTTCAATATATTAACTATTAAAAAAACACTCATTGTGTAGCAGTGGGCCATAGCAGCGGTGCTGTGTGGGCTTCAGTGTAAGCCACAGAGAGGCAGATACTTGCACTACAATCAATACCACTAGGCCCTGTTAGGAGGGAATCGATCAGCTTAGGATTTGATGTGGAACAGTATCTTGCTCTCTATCGCTCCCTTTCTCTCTATCTTTCTCTATTTGCCAAACCCTTGTGTTCACTGGCTCGCACCATCATTGATCTCATCCAACGATGGCGAGCAAATCTCCTCGGCGGGGGGTGAAGAGGTCAACGCTAAGCCCTCCCGAGAGTCTTAATGACCAGGACAATGTGAGGGAAGGAGGGCGGCGGAGAATAACAGGTCTATGTCAGGTGTTCTAATAGGAGTGATTCTGCTTGAGCAAGACGGGCACACACACACACACACACCTGTTTCTTGTTGAGGCTTCTGGTCACCACAGATCTTTTGAACTTGCCGATGCGAAAGGTTTGGGCTGACGCTGGCGTCCCCTCAGCGGGGTCGAGCTAATCTAAACTAATTTTGAGGACCACTGATGCATATGGGAGAGAGCGAGAGGACGTGAGAGAGATTACACGCAGACGATGCAAATGAAAGGCTCCGTCCTGCTGCTGCCCGTCTCCACTTTGATGGAAGACGGATACCTTCCTCGATGTTTTTCAACACTGTGAGGAATGATGTTTTTGCATGTTTTAAACTGTGGGGACTAGGGATGTCACGAGAACCGATACTTACGGTACCTTACGGTACTCAATATCAAAATACCAACAGCTGGCATCGGCGCTGCGCCTCTTCTGGAACTGATGGGGGCTCGCGCTGCGCTCCTCAGAAGCTAACGTTAGCTAGCAAGCTGTCAAGTGGAGAGGTGTGTGTGTATGTATATATATATATATTTTATTTTTTTGTAACCGGCGGCGCGGTGCAGCCTTTTCAGTCTTTACGGTAGTGGTTTAGCGGATGTGGAAACGCACAGACCAATTGCATGCGAGTTAAGCCATCCCACGTGATACCACTCAGCCAATCAAATCTATGCATTCTCGGCGGTAAACATTACGTCTCAACAGACAGACAGCGCTGCGCAAGTCCGCGGACAGATGAGAAAGTTAGAGGCAGGTTAAACATTGAGACGGTAGAAAGAAAAAGAAAGATAGCGATACATTTAGAAAACAAAGGGAGAGAAACGGACGACTGTGCCGGAGAAAATTAAGAACAAGTCGAGTGAGACAGCGAAAGGGAGAGACACTTAAGGAACAAATGTCGCTCTCCAAAAAAAGAAAAGTTGACAGAGAAAATAGAGCATTTATTCTGGAATGGACAGACTCTTTTCTGTTCATACTTCCCACAGGGAGCACAACACCAGTGTGTCTTATATGTTCAGAAACCCTGGCACTTATTAAAAGTGGCAATGTGAAGCCATTATAAGACAAAACATAAAGGTTTTGATCAAACAAACCCACTCAAATCCGAAGTGAGATCACAGAAGTGCCTCACAGCCCAATATGAAGTCAACCAGGACCCTGAGACACGCTCACTGCCCAACATGAGTGAGTGTTCCCTCAGAGTTGTTGGATTTTGGGGCAACACAAAAAGCCATTTACTGATGGAGGGCTTGTCAAAGAATGCATGAGTGTCGTTGCTGAAAAATTACTTGATGGAAAACCAAAACAAGAGCTTTGTGATCAGAAAAAGCAAATACGCATGTCAGCATCATCTGCCACAAAGAAAAGTGAAATATTAACTCAGGATGTGCTAACCCAGCTAAATGAAGCCATACATAAGGCACCTTGCGTAGGCTTCCAAAAAATTGTACTTTATTATGTTGTGATATGCTCTGTTGCACATGTTTTTTATGTCTTGCTATTTTTCAAATATTTAACATATATTGTACATGGAATCTTTTTTTTTTACCGTGGTATCGAGAATCGTGTTATTTTACTGGTATCGGTATCGACTACTGAATTTTTGGTATCGTGACACCCCTAGTGGGGACGGGGGGGTAGTACATATCCATCTCTATACACCGGTCACGTAATATCTTTACGAGCACAGCAACAACCTGAAGCATTTTTTCGCTTTCAAGTTTGTTTCCTTTCAACTTGCGAGAGGAAACTTGACTTTGAGTTGGTCTGTGAGCACAGTCACAGGTACACACTGGGAGTGGACAGTGTGAGGAGCGCAGGCGAGAGTAAAGCTTCTGCTGTCATGCTGCTGATGTAATGTTATCATTTAATTTGTTTTGGTTTTGTAAATGCAGTGAACGAACGCTAGGAGATGCATTCGGGACCCATTTAGTTTCGAGAGTACGGTGGTGCGGGAGTGTTTGTATTGTTTGTTGGCTATGCGGTAGGTTTAAGGAAAACTGGAGTGCGCACTAATAGCGTCCCCACGAAGTTAACATTAACAAGAGGTTAACGGGTACAGTGATTGGCTGGCCTCCATGTAGACGCCAAGAACGTTTCCTAAACCCTGGCTCAAATAACCCAAAAGGCCGCTCTGTCCTTGTGGAGGTCCAGGCGTAAAGGACGTTGTCTGTTCAGTCCTCCATCGGGAGTCGCTTGGTGAAATTCTTGGTGATTATTTCACTCAAAGAAATTATGGGGGAAGCGTACCACATCGTTATGAAACCAAATGAATCAGATTTTGCTGTGATTTAATTGCAACACTTGGGGAGGATACCTAAATAATGATAGTGATTTGTAAAAAGTCTGCAGGCTTGTTCACAAGATAACGAGCCATCAACTTTCTGAATGGAGTCTGGATCGATCAGTCCTCGGCTGTGCTCACATTGTAGCTGCTGCATCTACAATCATGTAATCTGTTATCGTCATGCGTTATTGTTGATACCATAGACATGTGTTGGTTGGCATATGAACAGGATATAAATTGGAAACCTGTGTTTAAAGTTTAACTTTGCATATAAAGCAATCATGTATAGGGTTAGGGTTAGGGTTATGTATATGTATACATATTTTTGGTGTACCCATCACACTCCAACTTTGGCCCTTGCAGGATCCATCATTAGTGTGGCGACATTAGAAACCTGCAGCCACCTTTATGGCGCTAGACTCGCTGATTGATGACATGCTAGCAAGCTCCAAAAAACCCCCTGTTCTAATGAACACTCAAAAACGTGTGTGCCTGAGCTAATTAGCCATGGATGTTGTGGATCGCTTTTGAGATAACGAGCCTGGAAGGGGTAGCGCGAGGCCGCCGTCTGAGCCCGATGTTAATGAGCCGACGCTTTCATTAAACCTGCCACCAGTGGCTGTCAGAAGTATCCTGAACTCCTGGAGCGCTTGGTTTACCTGGCGGACAGTTTGATTAGCCTAAAAGCTCCAACTCTGAGCTGATTTACATTTCCACTGTCTTTTGGGGCTGTAGACCAGGATTAAACCTCTCCGAGATGCTCGGTAGTTAATTGTGGTTCTAAATCTACCCGCCTGGAGGATGACGCTGTTGTGGGTCCTATAGGGTTACTGAGTACCTTATTCAGATGTTAACAGACAGACAACACTGAGGTTGGAGATGCACGACACGGGTATCGCACATATTGATTGGGTTATAAACACCCCGTGGTTGAGCATACGTAGCATGTGGTGTGCTGATATTGATTCGGTCACACTTGCTGTGGTATGTGTTTTGTATGTGCTTTATGACTGGCTGCAATTAGCTACAGAACCACAGGAACACAAGATATTGCCTTGTTAAAGTCTTAATGCAGGGCTGGTGCAAGTCAGTGTGTGTGTGTGTGTGTGTGTGTGTGTGTGTGTGTGTGTGCTTTTGTATGCTCAGCTGTGCACCAAGTGTGTGTGTTTGGGACTTGTGTGCACACACTCTAGCCAGGATGCACGATCCCAGTTGATAAACGGGGAGAAAAGTCTTGGGTGATGCTAAATGGTAATATGTATTCCAGGTGTGTCTCTGTAATCTCTTAAAGTGCAGTTTTGCATTTGGAAGCAGATTGCATGCCCATGCGGGCCATGGGGCAATTAGAAGGCAAGTGTCAACAGACGACCTTGGCCAAGTCTTAAGGATCCTTTGGTCGTCTCCAGCCCTTGAACTAAAGACGTCCTGAGTCCTCAGAGACATCACAGTGAAGAGGGTTTGGCTCTCTTACGCTTCCAAACTAAATAAATAGATTCACGTCCAGCAGTAATGGCAGCCAATGCATCTCAGAAGGACGTGTGTTAGCCCCGTGACAAGATACCAGCAGAGGTATTCATGTTTATACCTGATAATTACGTATTCCGTTTTTGTTGAATTGGCCAACAGAAATTGTAGTTGCTGACAATAAGCTATTTACTTTATGAGCCTCTTGTTTTAAGTTGACTGGCCATGAATGGAAATATTGACTTTGATAAATAGTATCTGATCCCCTCTGAATGAAGCCATATCTGTTATCACAATTAAAAAGATTGCAGCCAGCATGGAAGTAGTTAACATTTTTCTAACCATGTCAGAAGGACTATCGGCGTGTATTCTTTTAACTGTTATGGTAATTATCACATCTCAGGAATATGAATGAGCGAATACGCCTCGTCTTATAAAGTGTGTATTGGTCAGTACGATGGTGAAGAGACTGAGGCGTGTTGGTCTAGCGGCTCATTGGAATGGGATGCCATGAAACGGATTACATGGACGCATGTCCACACGCACACACTTGTTGCATGTATTTTACATGTTAAACCGGTCTATAAGTTGAGCATTACATTACATTTTGGATTCAGTGAGGAGAAGAGCGTTGTCTGTTTTACACGTGGCATGTTTGGAAAAACCTGGCAGGAAGAAAAAACTTTTTCTTTCAGGAAGTCCTGGAAGCAGAAAGCTCCCAAAGATGTCAGCATAACGTGGCCTGGTGATCATGTGACCACACATGCTTCCTGGAGGAGTACACCAACTCTTTCCAGAATGGAAAACTACTGCTGCAGCTACTGTAAGCCCTCCACGGCATTGTAGTCTCTGATCGCTGTGTCTCGTACTTCTCCCCACTCTCTGCCTCTTTGTTAATAGCCGGCGTCAGCATATTCCACAAACCCATCCCCCTTCTCTGCCTTTTGAACCTTTCTTGTGGATGGAAAGACTGAGAGGAGGGAGGGAGGGAAATGCTGTTGTTGAAATATGTGTCAGTTGGCCAAATAGTTTGTCTCCATGCCGCAGGATGTGGCAAACGGTACATCATCTATTACCTCTTCATCTCCTATTTTTGTGTCTTTTCTTTTACTCCAGCAGCCTCCCCATTTCCCCCAGTAACCATCTTTCACTCTTTTTTTTTATTTTTATGCATCCCATTCCTTCTCTTTATTGTGCTCTCTTTTGTTCTCACCCCCGATGCCACAAAAGGCAAATCAGACTTTAGTAATGTAATCCTGAGTCTCACTCCTGTCCTAAATCCGAAGTGTCCTCTGTGCGTAGCGATGTTGTGACTTAAGTTGCCCGTTTGTTGCACCTGTGGGAGTCTGACTTCACAAGCTTATTGCAGCAATAACACAGACCAGCAAACTGAGAAGCTCTACGCGCATACACACCATTTTATTCATGCTAAGCTGAAGCCTGCGTTACATTATCAGTCAACAAGAGGCAGTGTTGGGTATTAAGCCAATTTACTGGTACACACCAGCGTACCGGGACTTTTAATGACTATGAAAACAGGCTGTATTGTGTGCGACTGCCCATCTATAAGCATGTGTGGCTATCTCTTCCCTCATTGATTGACTGATTCATATTGCCACTCATGCTTGAAATAGAATCCGCTCTTCTGTCTGCAGTAAAAAATGCAGGGCCTCGCAGAGTGTGTCTTCCCCTCTGCTGTGTGTGTGTGTGTGTGTGTGTGTGTGTGTGTGCGTTTGTGCCATATTCAGCATTGCATGTGTAAAGGTTCAGTGGCTGCATCTCTCGGGTGAATGTAAAAAAAACCCTAAAGTTTGCTTCTTTCTTTGTTCTTGTTCTCACTGTGTATTTTTTTCCTCACCCACCCCAAACGAGCTAAGCCTAACCAACACCCAGCCATTCCGTCGATTGCCCTCTTTCAGTGCTCCCTTGCTCCCCCATCCCTCATCCTCTTACTGGAGCACGGGAGCATGCAGTGGAAATAACAGAGCCAATAAAGACACTGCCAGAATCCATCCACTCCCCGCGCCTCACATAGTTGCCGAGGGAGGGAGAGAGAGCGTGGTGGGGGTGTTGGAAAGTGAAATAAGGTAGAGGAGTCCACCTCTAACATGTCTACAGCTATGGGTGAAGGAGGAGGAGGAGGAGGAGGTGGATGCAGTAGGCGTGGGCTCCGGAGAAGATAAATGACGGGGGGTGTAGATAACGACAGGTCAGAATGAAGATGGAGAGACTTGGGGAGTAGGACGATAATTCTTGGAGGGAGCATGCGCACACACATATGGACCCCCCCCCCCCCCCCCCCCCCCTTGACCTGATGCCTCTTCCTTACCCAGGGGTAATGGTGCGGGTCCTGGATTACCCCCTCGAGAGCTTTGTAACAGGTGCAATCCTTCCCAGTCCACTTGACACGTTTGTGTGTGTTGGCGACGGAAAGGTCAAGAGGCCTCCGCTGCATTCGGACTGGATTGCATTTCTGCTCATTTTTTTAATTAAAAGATAAAAGAGGGAAGAAGCTTAAATTGAGAAGAGCTCATTCATATCAAAAGTGGGGTCCAAATATGGAACGGGCGCATTATAAAGAAGGGCAGAGCGCATGTGAAGTTGAACATAAGGTGAGGCCAAACTTGGAGTGATGACCGACTGAAGCTGGTCAGAACGAGGCCTCGCATCTCGTAAATCATGGAACCTTTTCAGACCACCATACGATGCCGCTTGACGAAGCCATTGATCCTCCTTCTCAGAGAGCGTCCCCCGCCGTGAGCTGGAAATCAGCCAAATCCACCATCCTCGCACAGTATGGGTGATTGTAATGGATCACAACATCACACACACACACACACACACACACACACACTGGACCAATCTATCCGGCCCTATTCAGAAGCATAGTCTTCCCTATGACTGACTTGATATGAGGCCAATTTCCTCGCAACCTTTGTCTTCCCCTAAGGCTCTGACATTATGTCTCTGTTGTCGAGCCTTCACAGCAAGCTTTTACTTAGTTTGATTGTTTTCCGTTTCCATTTTCTTAGCGATGAAGCATTTATGGTCATATCTCGTAGGGACGTCGATACGTTTTCGTCCCGCCAGGCGAGCATATAAATGTCTCGTGTGCCTGTGAACCGGAGCATTTACGTCCGTTCTCATTGAAGCTGTAGCCTCGTGCCGCTGCGTGGCCTGATTCTCTTGTGCGCACACCGGCGCTGTGAAGAATCGGAAGAGATGACAAATATGTTGCCCGTATGTACCCCTCAGGAGGCCTCTGAAACATCCTTGGATCCTTTCATGTACATTACAGACCTTCAAAATAATTGCCTCTTTCTTGTCAATCCTTTCTCTTTTTTTTTCTCCCACGCACGAACACTCACACCTTTTGAAGGAAAGGTCTTGTAATTATGATGTGCAATTTTTTACTGCACTGGCAAGTCTGCAAAAAAACGCACAAAGCACTAAAACGCAGGGAGATTAATCTGCTTCTTAATCAATGACATGCATTGATGCTGACAAAGTGATTCAGGCAAATAGCTACAAGTGGATTATAATCAAACTGTTTGTCAAGAAGCAAAGACAAAGTGTCCCAGAGCCGGTGGTTGTGTGTGAGGGGGACATCATGTGCAAGAGGTTTAGCGCGCCATGTCCATGGAGATGCACTCAAAAGGGCATTGTTCTCCTTTGGAGATGGAAGGATGATGAATGTTCTCCTTTCATTCTACAATAGTTAACCTTTTAATGTAAAGGAGAAAAAAATGTATCTTTAGGAATACTGTTTTGAAGTGTGTGTGTGTGTGTACAGGTGCTGGAGATGACATGCAGGTGTGGCGATGAGGCCAGGTGTGTGCGTGCGCCAGCCTACCCTCTCATCATTTGCCAGATTATTTCACTGTTTCCATGGTGTTGAGCCTCTCGTGTTTAGATTGCTCTCTTGTTGTGTTTTTGATCTTTAACTTCTGTTCCTTGTGACCAGGATTCCGGTTCCTGATCTGCCGCCGCAGCTCACGCCACCTCATCATTCTGCATCCGCCTCCTGTTCTACCGTCTCGTCAGTGAAAATAAACCCATCGCCTTCACCCAACCTTGTTGTCTGCGCTTGGACAAAACCGAACCCTCACAGATCCGTGGTACATCTGCCGAGTCAGCGATTCAAGGAGTCAGCCAGAGGAAGCCGTTTGTGCGGTTTGTACCTGCCGGGTCTCTGATTACTCCCAGCGTTAGTAAACAGCCAGTGTCCAAGCTTCTATATTACTTCCCTATGTTCATAAAACAGTCCTGCGTTTCAAGAGGTGTTGTGTAGGTTGTCGACGTGGCAGTAGTGCGCAGTCCGCGCCGCATATGTCTGTCCGAACCAGACCCTGCGTGTGTCAATAATCCAACCCTTGTGGTTTATTTGACGTTCATCCTGTAGGGGAGGAGGATGGCATCCACCATGGATGGCTTCAGGACTGTTCTGTCCTCTGGGTGACGGTTCCCCCGGCAACGCTTAAGTTCTGTTCGACGCTGACGCTGCGAGCGGAAATAGGCAGGATTCCTCTCGCAAGGACGGCTAACTGAGGGTTCTGGGGGGAGGTGACCTCCCCACCAGCCCAACAGATCCACGTTGTCGTGCATGACATGAGTCACTTCATCATTGCCATAATCCACAGGTAGTGTTTCCGATCTTCGATGTCCACACTAGCTTTTCTTCGGTGCAGGAGCGGCTCAGACTCCATCACCTGTGTCTGCCGCTATCGGTGACGTCGTCAGCTGTTTTCAAACCTCTGGGTGTAGCTCGTCTTTTTCACAACTGGTGCACATTCTGAGCTGGCATGTGTTTTGGTCACAGAGTGAAGATTTTCTCTTCGTTTTTTTTAATCTCAATAATTCAGGGGATCCAGTTGCGAAGACCTTCTGGGACGATTGCCCTGTAATGTGCGTCTGTTCTAACTGTAGAAGAACACTAGAATGAAGTCTTGTTTACGGATCTCCCTCAAATCCACACTGGGTTTCACAGAATAGTCTCAGAAACTGAACAGGAAATGTGAGCTCATCTGGGGATGTATTGCCACTTCCTCTGCAAGCTGCTTGCAGCCCTCATCCACCCCAGAGCCCTCGTTTCATATTTTGTCCGACTAATCAATGTAATTTGTGTTGTCATATTGATGTTCTCTTCCCTATGGAGATAATTGTCGCTGCTCTACAACATCGAAACATCCGAGGGCCGTGAGGTCCCATAACGGAGCCGTTCTGCCAAACATCTTAATGCGAATGAGAAAAAGAGATCGGCGTAGAAAGAGGTTCTGACTGAAATCTGATTGGGAGCCACTTGGGGAGGATTTTTTTTTTTTTTAAAGTGGCACGCTTACGAAGTATTATATATGATGTCACAGTTTGGGTACTTGATGTTTAAAAATCCAGTGTAAATTTTAGTACAGACAGAATTTCAGCAGACAGACGGAACTAACACCAGTCATCTTTTTTCCCCAAACCTCAAAACCATTGTTAGGGCTTTTTAAGATGCAATGATGCACATAGCAAATGCTGAAACCATCGTTGGGACCAAGCCACCACAATCCAGCTACATATATTATTTAGGCTACAAACTATACGACTCAATTCAAATGCAATCACTATGCAACGCATCAGGACTGGTTTCGTTGGAAAGCGTCCCATTCACGTTGCCGGCCTCTATCCTCCACCAAGCTATTTCCTATTAGATGATAAAGGTTATCCATGCCTTGGAAATCCCATTACAATCAATCATAACCCACTTATGGCCAGCCTCTAAAGGATAGCACCAAAGAACCGCTCAACAGACACCATTCCCAGGCTCGCACTTTGACCTAGCAGACCTTTGAACAAAGTGTGGCAATCCTGTTTAAGCTCTGGAGGTGGAAACACATCTTTCCTCTAAAGTCCTCCTTACTTGTGCCTTCCTGCACAATACGTCTGCCATTGCACTATGTTTGTTGTTTTCATTATATTTGTACTGTTCCATTTTAATCCGTTAATTGTTATGCATCTTTTACCGAGTCAAATTTCTCATATATTCAATGTAATAAATAACACAATTCTGCTTTTGACTGGAGGAGATGCCATCATGGGGGACATTCTGCCAGATTATCCTGGTCCTTGAGAACCACAAGAGCACGTGGACTTAAAGAGGGGTCCAAATGATGTTCTAGCGCCAGTTCAGCTGACAGTCGTACTGCGAGAACAACATGAAGCAGCCTTCCAAACTGATCAGTTGTTTAAACCTTTCATTGTTTCTGGCTTTCTATTCTTTACTTCTTACAAAACAAGTAAAGCAACGATGGTAATAAACAATGGCTTGCAAAAACATAGAGCCGAGTCTATTCATCTTTTCAACAATTCTGCCAAACAAGGAGATTAATTTGTCTGCTTGTTCTTGTCTTCCCAGTCCTCCAGCTACCGCTGCCTCTGCATTTGTCTGTCTGTTTATTCCCTTTATGACTTATTTTTGTATGGAAAGATTGACTGGATGAAGCTTGGTGGACTAAGGCGGCTGCAGACGGATGCTGGTGCTGATGAAGCTCCCGTCAGTCATCAGCTGGTCGGGTCTGACTGAGGCTGATTGATGGTATGCTATGTTTTGCATGGCAGGAACACGTCCAGCTTGCAGCGGTTGCGTCGCCACCCTCTGTTCCCATTGTGTTTAGAGATTGTGTTACAACAGTGTGTTGTGAGAAAAAGCTGGTAAGAAACAATAACGAGTGGCGTTTTATTTTTACACCAGTGATGTTCAGAAACCCTCTGAATTCACCACACAAAGTGGACAGGGTGTAAGGTCGGATATCCTGCATGTTCTCCCATTTCTCGTTTGCGTGCTCACTCGTCACAAGACCATTTGCTTAATTTCAGTGAAGATAATTCACAATATTCTATAGAGCCGGCTCTTTATTTATCTTGTGATATGTATAATGAACCATGTGCCACTTGGTTGTTTTAGCATAATTCATCATCACTAAAGCCCTCAGCAGGCATAATGCTTCACACCTGAGAAAAGATGGTCCTAGTCCTCACGCAAATTGATTAATTTCGGTATCTGCTCATCATTTTTACCAGATAAATGTTGTATTTGCAAACTTTTTATGTTTTATCTTCCTTTTGAAATGATCTTACACTACCTATTCTGTGTCGTGATGTGGTTTAATTAAATCGGTGAAGTCTGCATTCTTTGCGGTGACATCAAAAATGTGCCAATCCATCTCCAGATGT
This sequence comes from Liparis tanakae, assembly GCA_036178185.1. Taxonomy (NCBI): domain Eukaryota; kingdom Metazoa; phylum Chordata; class Actinopteri; order Perciformes; family Liparidae; genus Liparis; species Liparis tanakae. Next base: position 10,098,977 of record CM070106.1, read on the forward strand.
AGCGTTGTCTCTCAGAAACTGGTGCTACAGGGAAAGTGGAAGGGTAACCAATACATTATGTTTTATGCTCCGGGCATCATCGACAATTTTATCGGAAAGGGAAAAATATATTTATGTTCCTTAAATATATATATTTTTTAAATAAATCGAGAATATAATCTGATGGCAATTGGTTTGGAGAAATTCAGCACGACAAATTCCAACGTAAACATTCCGTCTGCCGAGAAGGAGCAATCGACCCTCTCTGAATTTGCACTTGACTTGTCCCACTAGTAATTTCAAAGGGAAGAAATCCACCCTCACACAATCGGATGAAAGGATTTCTTTGCTATTCATCTGAATTGAGATTTTTAACATTAATTATTCAGCATTGGGTACATTTCAAAACAAGGTGGTAAGTTGCTCATGAAAGTATTACAGCCTTTCCTCACTTGATTGTATTGTGCCACCAGCACATTATAGACACACACACACACACACACACACACACACTGCTTGTGGCCAGATTGCTTTGTTTTCCCCAATATTGATATGATGGCTCAATGGAGGTGTTGACCTCTGAACAGGGAACATAAATATCCAAGATGTGTGAACCCTCCTCAGTACCTATTCAGCCACAGCAGAGGGGCAGGCGGGTATCAATCAAATGCCCCAGTGATATTTACTCACCTCCTGAACTATTTACTTACTGACAATAAAGGTGGAATTTATGTGGCTATTAAGACAAGTGTTGCTGAATGATCAGGGGCTGAAACCGAGGCCACTTTATGGATTGGATGCAATAAAAACCAGTGATAAAACAACATGGAAGCTGGAGGACCTGGCCGTCAATCAAAGGTAAGTAAGATAAGCAAGTTCATTAATTTTAAAGGAATACATTCTTAATAATGCACGAGACATTTCTGCAGTTATCTATATTTCTCGTCCTGATAAAAGCGCTTGAATCAGATGGAATGTGATGATTTCCTCACCCTCCAGAAAGCCATGAATCAAATCAGTAAAAAAGGTGAAGGAGAGATGCCCAAGGCTCATTTTTCCAGCACTTTGGACAAGGTGATGTCACTACACGTTTCACTGGGATCTCCCAAAAAGAGTATGGGAGAAACGGGGGAGGGGGAGGGGGGAGTTGAGACGTAGGAAGAAAATAAAAAAAAAGTAAGGAAGTAAAGAGAAACCAGAGCAGAGGGGGAGAGGGATTTAGGATCTGGATTGTGCAGCAGAGACAGAGGGGAGGGGGGAAGTTGGACGAGCTTGCCCTAACTTGTCTCCTTTCCTTTCTCCGTGGAACAAGCCTCCAGAAAACAAAGCGGCGGGACAGAAGACGCACTGGATTACATTTTAATTGCTCCACAAGAATCCCCTGGATACGTACACACGCGTTTGTTCTCCGGATTAATGTGGTCGCACATTGGTGGATTTCTCACTTGTTGACGGTATGATATGTTCCACTTTTACGGGCGCGTAATGCGCAGAGGCGACGTCAGTGAAGGCATTACAGGAGGGTTCGAGTCTGTAAAGTGATTAGTGGAACTTTGTGCTCAAACTTTTTGCAGTTGGCTCATATCGTAAACGGCGTAATAATGTTAGGCTCCATATCCCACGGCAAAATTATATTCGCATTACACCAGATGACGAATACACAAACGAACTGCAACGTCCCTGTGATGGTGACGCTAAAGGAACGTGTCGTGGAGTTTAGTGGGAGTCGGTGGGGATTATCATTACAGTCGTTTCTGCTGAGCAGGCTAGTATTTGCTCATGGAAGACTTGCGCTGTTCTTTTTTTTTTTTTTTTTTTAAGTGTTTCTTCTCGTGAGGAACTTTTCGACCGCAGCTGCTGGCTTCAGTGATGCTGCTTTTCCTTCACATGCAGCACATTATGGGCCCGAGTTGTTACTGTGAACGTTTGTGGCTATCATCCAAACCCCTGTGGCATGGAAAAGCCTCTGAGCTGAACCCTGTTTGGATCTGCAGTATGCATATTATCCAGGCTAAGTAATGTCTGAGTACTGATTTGAGACCAGTGGCTACAATCTAATGTGCCCTCTACCTGGGGGTAGAATGCCACATCTGTCACATCTGTTTTCTTCATCACTCGGCCCTCCCACTGGTGCTGGGCCTTTTGCATCCTGTCTGCGCACCCATCTTGAAGGTTTTCTGAGAGTCTTCCTTCCTCCATCCCCCAATGGAAAATGTGGAACGGCTCAGCTTTTCATTTGGCCAACAGCTGCCTCTTGAGACAACTTGTGATTTATTTTGTTTGAACACAGGGGTCCATCTCTCCGCTGTTACCTCTTCACCTTTGGTAAAACAGCTGATGCATTTTTTGTTAAATGCAATTTCAACAAAAACATAATCTTTGTAAGCTGCGGTTACGGGTTCTACTACTTCTTTAGACCCCGGGGAATACACATGGCAAATTGTTTTCTTTGAATTTTTCCAACACATTAGGTGCGGCTCACTTAACCTGCTGCAGGCTGGACAGGCCATGCAGAATCTGTATAATGTACTTTCAAATTCTAGCCTGCAGCTAATTGTATCGTCCACTTGACTCTTTGCTTATTAAAGTTTGCAGTGATGTGAACATTAAGCAGAAACGGTCAACCCTCCAGCTGCACATCTGCCCGCTGAAGGCTGACTAAACTATGCATGGCATGGGCTGGAGGCCAACCGGTTCATGCCTTTTAGAGTGGCCGGTCACATTACATCGTTACTCTTGTTAGTGGACCAAAAGTGTTCATGGCAACCCCGAACAGTGAGGAGTTGCATACAGCAGCTCTTTTTTTTCCCTCCACAATCTCCAACTGAGGCTGGCCTGTTTCTCAGTCACAGATGTTCAAGTGTGGGCCCTGAACATAACACGGAGTAGTGTGTAAGACAAGTACAAACTCGTCTTAGCCTCCTTTTGGATCAGCTTGGGATATTGCTTTTGCAAGTCGTGTAAATCTTCCTGGTCTGTTGATATCTTGAGTGTCTATCGAAGCCGCCGAGCTTCTTTAGTCACTTTTATTCACTCCCAGGTTCCCCGTTGTAACGGGCCTCCAATGCACTCAGGTTTGGGCTGAAGTGCATCTGAAGTTTCTAGAGCCAAGTGTGTACGTGTACCTGTTGTTGTTTTAAAGATGACTTATTAGAAATACTTTACGGTCTTAAAACATTTGACAGAATGACCCTAATGTTCGCCACAAGCCAAAACGCGTTGGTCTAAAAAATATAGTTACAGTGTCGCTGGACCTCTTCATCCTATTAAAAAAAACATCCAAAAGAATTCCTCTGATTCTGCCAAAAGAACTCTGGGAGTACGGTGGCAGCGTATTGACTGAACATTGTTCCTGCTTTTTCTTTCTTTCTATTTGTCAAACTTCTCAGCACAGCTGTTGAGATGGCGGTGTCTGTCTATCGATCCAGCCCTTTGATCCAGACCCAAATTTGTCAACAGCTATTTGATGTATTGCCATGACATTTTTGTACAGATTCTTGTGGTCCCCAGAGGATAAATCCTCGTGACTTCGGTGATCCCCACCAGGTCAACGTTCTTTCTTATCCTGTGAAGTCTGGCTGGTCGGATTACACATGATACGTCAAGGTTTTTTTAAACTAACATGTGAGTCTGCCTGCCGACTATTTATGAAGGGCTTCTGTTTCATGGCTGCATTCCAGTCAACTTTTAGTGGACTTTCCTGCACCTCCTCTGTTGAGAGATGACTTTCTCTGACGGATTAAGTCAGGGTCACAATACAAAGGTCAGAGCTGAAAAGCTGTGTTCACTGCACAGCACCCAAACCACTCTTCTCTGTGTGATATGATATGATGGAACATGGAAGATTGGAAACGGGTACCCTGTTAGCGAGCTGTCCATCAATCTTCTCGGTACAGAACGCTGTGAGAGACAGCAGGAAAGGTAGTGAACCCACACATTGTACATGAGCGACACATTTATGCTGGGTTCTCCCATTAAAACAGATGGAAAGTAGTCTAAACAGTGGGCTACTGGCGCACTGCGACTTAATCACCCGTGTCCGGGTGGCTTATAAGCAATTTTCCTGTCAGCCCATCGAGAGGACATGTTTCATTTAACTCTGTCAGAGTGTGTTCCTCTAAACACGCTTGTGTTGGGGCTGTTTCTCTATCGTTTAAGTGGTGGCAATGATGATGAAATTTGTGAGACACAAATTGATTAGCATTAAGCATTTTGTATTCAAACCATGAAATGTACTGGAACTGGTATTTGTACTGGAAATAGAAAATGGGCAAACGGTCTGTACCTCGAACCACAAAGACCCCAAGACATACTGATCATGTCTGCATCTTCAAGGACATTGTCGTTGTTATACAATACATGTCCAGACTGGAATGATGAGGCCCGTCTGTGTTGGTCACCGATTCTGTCTGCTTGCATTTTTTTCTCCAGGCTTTTAGTGCTGGGAGACTTTCAAATGTCTCATTGTTTTCCTTCCTCTATTGGCTTTGTATTCAGTGACCAATCCACTCGCAGGCGGCCACCTCACCGGGCTGACGGCCAGCCCAGGGCCGAGGCCAGTGGCCTGACCCCGCGTTACCTTTATCGGGTGCAGCCAGCTGGGTGGCCCGTGAAGCTGCAGAGAGACACCCACAGCAACACACATTAGGAAGCCTATTAAATAGTTTGGGATCATGGCCAGATAATAATAGCGATGAGCTGTAACTTTTCCCTGAGCCTATGTTCTCTGGACTGTGATGCATAATGTATTATGTACCGTGTGAACTTTTTTATTATCGCGATCATGTGGCATGACGCCTATAATAATGGCTGCAGCTTTAAAGTGCTCAAACTCAACCGGCCACGGCATTGATTCACTTCCCATCCATCCAACTGCAGGGGAAAACCTATATCTTTTTTCCTTTTTAAGCTATAATTTTAGCAGTTTTGCTCCCAGCTACTTTTGCATAAACAGTGTCCATTATGTCAACAGATGTGCAAACGGATCAATCGTGCTGTAACATGATTATACAGTTTCTTGCTAAGATCTTGCTCTTATCATAAATTGGTAACCAGGTCTTTTTAAAATGAAAGAAAACGAGGGAAGCAACCACATCTTGAGTCGGCGGCACACCACGTTGAATGTATAATTCACAATGTGGAGCATGTCAGGCTGTCCTTGTTATTACACTACATCATTTGAAACAGTGTCCCCCTCCACATGGTCTGATCGCAGCAAGCTGTAGGCTGTCAGGTCAGGCTGCATAGAGGTCTCCTCTGCCGGGCAGGAGCGCCACATTGTGCACCCCCAGAGGAGCATGGGGGTCGTTTCTCCTGGCAGACGGTGTGTGTGTGTGTGTGTGTGTGTGTGTGTGTGTGTGTGTGTGTGTGTGTGTGTGTGTGTGTGTGTGTGTGTGTGTGTGTGTGTGTGTGTGTGTGTGTGTGTGTGTGTGTGTGTGTGTGTGTGTGTGTGTGTGTGTGTGTGTGTGTGTGTGTGTGTGTGTGTACAGACACACAGTCTGCTAGCCTGCCTGCCTTGAGGGCCCTACTGTACCGGTAAACACTGAGTTATGGGGGCGGGTCTACACACATGCTAAGGGCAAGTTCAGGTCAGCTGGGATGTGTGGAGTGGGCGATGTTGGTGTGTAATTGTGTGTGTGTGTGTGTTTATGGATAAAAGAAAGGCTGACTGTGGATCCCAAATAATCAGATTATCTAGACGTGGCACATATTGTATTGTGTGTGTGTGTGTGTGTGTGTGTGTGTGTGTGTGTACTTGTCGTTGGGCCACGTGGAAGCATCTGGTGCACATTCATGGCTCCAGTGGAATAGTCTCCAGATGTGTTTGTCTGTTTTGGCCCCACTGTGTGTTTGCATTGAGACCAACCAGCCTGCATGGAAATATGTATGTTTAATTTCATGCATGTATTTCGTTTCTCAGTCTTGGTATTTGTTTGCAGCCGAATGTGTACATTCTTTTTTACTTTGAATTATTTCCCAGATATGGTCACGTGTGTGTGTGTGTGTGTGTTTGTGTACTTAAGTGCACTCTGACAGACAAATACACATCTGTGTGTTTGTGTGTCGCGGTCCCCAGTCAAAGGCCAACCAGATGGACAGGATAATGAATATGATCAGACTTTATAGTTACTCTCCTTAATGAGGGACATTCTGCTTAATTCATATGCCACTAACAAAGGGCGCATCATACCACATAATTAACACATCAACTGTGACTAACTCATAAATATACATGAATCTCTATTTAGGAGTCAAGCATAATGTGCAGCTGGTCAGCGAGTGAGCAGACTGGGTGGCATTCTGACAAAAAGTATGCAGGATTTGACTTTTTTTGACTTTCTCTTTTTCCTGTTTGTTCATCCATCAGCTGAGGCGAGGCGCTGGAGTGAAACCATGTGGCTCCTCTGGTCCTGTCTGACTCTGTTGGCGCTCAGCTTTGGCTCATGTGACACGCTGACATCTGAGCAAGGTGAGTTCCCTCTGCTGGAGATTTTTTTTAAATATAACCTCCATCAAAAATGTAAAAGTTCAGACGAAGTATTACATCCTGCTTTAAAATTAATGATGAGTTTGGCACACCCTCATTTGCTTTGTTTCAGAGAGAGAGAGATGGGAAATCTGTCCTTTTTAAAAAAACGTAATGTGAAACCACAACTAGTTATGTTTACACTTTTGTGTTTTTCTAGGGATTTAGCAAATGAGATGTAACATGTTGCAAAGTGAGCCTCCGTGAGTAGGCTGATTCTGCTGATTCAAATGGAAGCCAGGCGAGCTGTTTATTTGTAATCCAGGATTTACACTGTAAGCTAACAAGCTGCGAGCTGTAACTTTGTATTTTACTGACTTATTTCCAGACTTTCCTCATTCAACTCACAGCAAGGAGAGCGATATACGAATTTCCCAAAATGTTGTCACAGAAAAGGCCGCAGTTCAAAGCTTTTCATTGAAATGCTAAAATGACAATGAAGTCCCCAAAAACATTCTCACAGTTATAACTGATGCATATTTTCAATCCGACTTGTCCCTCTGACCTTGACGGAGCCGTGTCCGTTGTGGATGACTGGGCCCGAGGCTCCAGGGAAACCGGACTGTAATTACTGTGTGTGTGTGTGTGTGTGTGTGTGTGTGTGTGTGTGTGTGTGTGTGTGTGTGTGTGTGTGTGTGTGTGTGTGTGTGTGTGTGTGTGTGTGTGTGTGTGTGTGTGTGTGTGTGTGTGGCTGTTGGTGGCAGGGCGGTGAGCCTGCGGCTAGGAGGCGTGTGTGTGTTTACTACGTGTGGCTGCTGTGTAACTCTCCTCGAGCCATCAATCATTCTGAATCCGTGTGTGTAGAGATTCTCAGATTTTGGGTGTCTGTGTGTGTGTGTACATGAAATAAGGAGGATGTTGAAGTGTCATTTTATTTGTCTGTCGGGGGGGTGTTGGAGAGAACATTTAGTTTCATTCATTTATTTTGTCTACCTAACTGTCATACTCGGGGCTCTCAAGTTTTGAAGACAGGCAAGCGTGAGACATATCCATCCCCCCCCCCCCCCCCCGAAACTTTAGGACATCAGTCGCACGCAATTTCAGGATGCTTTTATTTCATTGGTTGCTGGGTTAAATCTGACCCAGATACGTTTTGTTTTCGCTTGGCCAGCTCATGTTGACGCTACAGCACATTAAAACATTAAATATCCGAGAGTTTTTTTCAGCGTGAGAAATACGATGTGTGGCGGGAGTGCGGGAGTTAAGACCGAAATGCGTGACACTTGAGAGCCCTGGTCATACTCCTTCACCAGCTCTGAAATGTCACGTGTGTGTGTGTGTGTGTGTGTGTGTGTGTGTGTGTGTGTGTGTGTGTGTGTGTGTGTGTGTGTGTGTGTGTGTGTGTGTGTGTGTGTGTGTGTGTGTGTGTGTGTGTGTGTGTGTGTGTGTGTGTGTGTGTGTGTGTGTGTGTGTGTGTGGTGGGGGGGGAGCAATTCTCCATAGCTTGGAGCTCCGTGGCCAGCTTTGTGAAGGAGGGGGTCCCTCTGGGGAGACCCGGGGCTTTTTCAGATGCGACTGAGTCAGCTTCCAGCTCCTCCAGTTGTGGGAGGAAAGTACTCTCTCAAGTGCAACTATAGCACCACACGCACACACACTTGCACTCTCTCAGAGACACACATTCCTCTGACTCATCTAAATCTCTATGCGCGGAATTTGCTGACATTACACCAGAGAAGCAGGTTTAAGTAAAACTAGTGTTGAGGAGTCGACCTGGATGATTCCACTGCAGTTCTGCAGAGTGTCAGCCAGCGAGACTGATCCCCATAGTTAACTTTAATTGCTGAAATTCCCTACCTTTGGGAAAGTGTTGCTGATGTGGGGTTTTGTGTGCACCACATACTCTACGCAGTCGGAAGTAATTGATTTGTGTATAGATTTGTTTTCACTCAGTTTCCCTCCGTCTGTGACTGCGCTAAGTTGTATTTTTTCTTGTGCCAATGATTTGTAGTAGTAATAACCTCATTTGCACAAATGACGAGCGGCGAGCAATAGCAGACGTACATCACAGATCCCGGTTAGGACGGTTCGGCTTATTATTTGGGGAAGGACATAAATAATTAAAGTGAATAATTCAAATACTGTCCTGGGAACTGGTTATATTCTGTCACTTCTTACTAATACGAAATACTGCAGTCCTTCATGAATATTCTAATATATATTTAAATAGCATGACAAGTGTGATGGACACGATTTGTAATAATTGCGCCGTGAGAAATAACCATGATGAGAAACTGTCAAAGGTCTTTTATTGAACACGCATTTAGCCGAATGGTTAGAGCGCTTTCCCCACGGAGTTCTGCAGTTTCTGCTTTATGGAGAAAGGCGTACGTTGTGAGCTCTCGCAATCATCAGGGCGAGATAACAGCAAGTCAGAAACGGGACACTTTGTTGAGGGTGAATTCTGCTTTTGCAACGTCTGTACCCACACAATATTCAGAGTTCAAATAAGTCCCTGTAACAATACATCTTCACATCCTCCACTGCAGGATTCAACAGTCTGAGTTGGGAAACATGTACGTTGTGTTGGATACAATAATGGAATGGAATTTCAGTTGAAACCGGACACCAAAAAAGGATCTACTGTTCTATAACGTAAACCAATGAGATCGCGAGGAGAGGCTGTCAGGTTTGACAGGAGGAGCGTGATTGCTTAAAGAAATGTGAACGCTTGGTTACTTAGATTCTTCTGGCCCAGGCTATCAGAGGCATTCTCAGAAGCTTAACGCTTAAACTTGCCACTATGTTTCCACATTCTGCAGAAAGAAAGTGCACTGCAGTAAAGAAATATCAGGTCATACCTCAATACTGCAGAGTGCATCCAAAAAACGAATGTGACAAATGTGATCAGAGATGAGAATGTTTGAACATGTTGACATGTAAGTAATCCGTTTCCTGTCAAGTGAAAGGCTTGTCACTGTGTGTCTTGAGTCCAAACATGTGTCTGTGTGAGCTTGTGAGAGAGCATTAAATGTGGGCCAGAGGCCTTCAAAGGGGAAATGAGTGAGCTCATCCCTCTGAAGCGCAGCATGTTTTAAGTCTTTCCACTCCTCTGTGCTGTAGTTTTATCTCTGGAAAAAAACAGCAATGTTTTCTCTTATCAGTCTCGTTTGGCCGAGAATAAATGTGAGAAAAACTCTCTCACCCTATGAAAAAATGTGAGGGATTGAAACAGTCAGTTTGTAATTTTAGCCCCACTTTGATCTCACACAGGCTTCATTTAATCACTGTATTGAATCATCAAACACACCACCCAGCATGCCCTTCTCCTCCGATACGGTGCGTGTGAAGTTTCGAGACTTGTGACCTCTCCTCCTTAATGAAAGGGCTCTGCCAAGTGCTCACAGTATTACAACTCGGGGGGCAGATGGTTTCAGTAGACCCCGGCCACAACGAGGCCCTGATAGATGAGGCCACACATCCTGCAAGATGCACGATGCAAGAAAGGTCACACGTCACTTATTTCAGCCGGTGAATTACAATGTGGCATCTGACGTCGGGTTATTCTTTGTTATACATGCTTGAGTGTGAGACTTGTTGCCTGTGGACAAAGTCATGTTCTTATAGATGACTTTACCATCATCAAATCATCCATATTTGCTCTTGTCTGCCCCCTTTCTCTTGTACACTCTCCAAGTGAAGTGTAAGTGTCTCTCGTCGAAATGCAGGGTTTACTTCCATAAAGACTCATAATGTCCTGAATGTGTATCTGTTGGCAGGGTGGAAACGTGGGGCAACTCTCCCAGCAGCGTACTGCATGGCTGCCAATGTCGTATCATTACCTGCTCTGGCAAGAATCAAAGACAACCCATCAAGGAGGAAGTGAACCCAGCCAAGACCCTCCAATCTCTTTAAGGCTACATGCAGCTGGGAGCAGGGTCCTGGAGTGGCACTCATACCATGTACTAATTATCCTGTCAACAAGCAAAAACTTACCTTTGATCACAACTTGAGAGGAAATGGGGTTTAAGTTCTGCAGTATGTCCTCTGCCTAACTGCCAATTTCCTGGGCACGCAACAGTCCACTAAAATATCATCCATCCGCTGAGTTGTAGAAATAGCTTGTGTATTTCATGAAAGCGAGCGAAAGTTTCTTGCAAGCGAACGCAACGCATCTTCAGTTATGCGTTTTAAGACAGAAATGCATGCCAAACCTGCACTAATTCATATTTTTCTATTCGCACTAAATGGAGTGGCTCTCTGTACAGTGAACGGGGTTGCTGAAATTCACAAACCTGCAGAGAATTATTACCAAAACAGCTGAAAAACAGATTACATCTGGCGACCAGAAACTTAAATACCAATCGATGCTAATATTGCCGCGTGTCTTCTGCATCTGTACGTAGAAAATGACGAGGCTACTTTCTTAACTGCACCGATGATCGCCAATCAGTTAATCTGCTTAAAGTGCATCTCTTTCTGGACCACACTCTTGCTACACACATTACGCCACTCGTCCACCAACGACATTACATAAGATGTGGAGAAAATGAGCTGCCTTAAATGTCCTAAAGTGACCACTGGTGAGACAACTCGGGCTTTAGGGTAATAACCAGCTCATGTAACTGTTTCCCCGTTCTCCTTTCTGCTTCCTGTTCTTCCACCTCGCTCCGCCTGGGCCTGTCTGTGTGTTTCTTGACTTGTCATTGGACCGTTGCCTCTAGCCAAGATTAATCCTGATAAAGCCTTCATTTTGATTCAGTTCAATTGGGAATAAAAACAAAACGTTGAAAAAAAGAAGACAAAAAGCCGATCTCACCGTCTCACCGAGAGATATGAAGTCGAGCTCTTGATGTATGTGTGATTATAGATCTCCGTTTTCTTTTTTAAGAAAGCAGAGTCTTTGTGAGGCTTCAGAGTGTGCATGTTCCAGGATGGACCCGTCATGTTATGAAAAACAGCATATGTGTGTGAGCGAGAGAGAGAGAGAGAGAGAGAGAGAAATATAGAGAGAGTAAATGGAAAAAAAGGGTGTACTGTCAGTCAGAGTGTATCAGAGGGGCTCAGAAGACTGCTTGACATTTCCTGTATTCTTCACTGTATCTGGTACTTTGTTCACAAGTCCCATCAATCAAAGCATTTCTTGAGTTTTCATCTCGAGTTTCTCTTAACATACTACAACACCACTGTTTGACGTCTCTTATCCGCGGCGTGATTTGTGCTCGCAGCAGCAAGAGAGCAGTGGGCTGAAATGTGCTGTGCTTTTGAAGGAGTCTGGGTTTTGAAACCAAGCTGAGCCGAAGCTGCAGGGTGTCAACCGATGAAGTGATTCAATTCTGTCTTGAGCCGGGCCTGCGTGAAATTGAATTTTCAAACTCTTAATTAAAGACAGTTATGTTATGATTTCAGTAATTGTATTAGGCTCTTTCCCTTTTGTTATGATGTGAATTTCAGTCTGCTGGAAGTTTAATAGTAGACAGTGTGTTGCTGTTGCATGCTGCGAGGCAACTCTCCATGCAGTGTGCACTCACTGTTTCATCAAAAATAAGTTCTCTACAACTAAAAAAAGGAATCCAGGAGACGAAAACACTTCCCTTGTGAAGGTGAGCCGGGCTGCAGTGAAGACCACTAATGGAGTCAAGACCAGGTGCAGCTGGGTCACATTCAGGAACACCAGAATAGGCAATCTATCCCTTTCCAATGCTAATCCTCTGCTCTCCTGCATCACTGCACACACACAGCCTGGATAACAGCTTATTTTGATAATGCAGGCCAAATGCATAGTACATAATAGACCAGTTGGGACAAAGATATTTAGCAAATCTATCAAAGTAAATGACTCTCATAAAAGGTATCATTTACATTACTTGTTACTCATTCCTGGTGTAGACCTTGAATGAAGCCAAATAACGAGCTGGCGAGCATGTGTGACATGGGGGTTAAGTCCACTATGATGGAGCCTGCAGAACCTTTTCAGCCATCAACTGAATGAGGTCATTGTAATAGGTAGAGGAGAGGTAGTTGGTAATTCCTCTGCCCTTATTCCTGTATTAGGCAAGATGTTCTGATAGCAGTGGAGCAGAGCCGGTAATTACCTCCAGGCAGCCCATAAAGATCCCATTGTGGGGCGATCCCAGCAGCTCATAGTCGCCACGGCAGGAAAAATGGAAAGTCTGCACTATGTTCTTAAAATGTGCCAGTATGCACTCTAAGCTTCTACTTGCGGCACTATAAGTTTATATCTATTCATGCATTTATTTTTTTTCCTTTGAAACGTTCCTTGGCTTTCGGCAGCGTCTCCATATGGTGTCTGTGATGGTGAAAATATGTGTACATGGTTTGTTTGATTAAAAAGTAGTCAAGCAATGTTGGAACACGTTGCAAGGTCGGACAGGAAATTTAAACAATGAATGATGGAGAAAAAAAAAAAAAAAAAAAGTAAAAAAATCAATCTTTTAAGAATTTTCACAAAGACAAGATGTGTTGTGCCTTCTGTGGCCCCCCTGTGGCAGGAGGCAAGGCATGGGCCAGGCAGGGGGGTGCCACATCTGCATCTCCAGCTTGCTTAGTTAGTAGCTTTTAGAAAAAACAAACACACAAAAAATTTTTTTTTAATTTTTTTTTATTGATTAAAGATTATTTTGTTATTAATAATAAAATAAAATGGCTAGGCTTTATAGGCCGATAGACATAGTAAAAATAGTAAAGTAAAAAAATTAAAAAAATATAAAAAAACAGATGTCTGCCCTGTGTCTCTCGGTCCTTGGGCCCAAACAGATCAATTAGCTGTGGATGGCAGTGATTCACGGGGTCTTGTCTACTTATAAAAGTAGTGTTTTTTCCCCACACATCTCACATCTTTGTAGTGCGGCAGGCTGCTCTGACAGGCAACACTTTTCTCCGTAACCTCCCCTGACAGGGTGAGAACATTTCCATCAAACGTCGGCTGCCGTGACAGACAAGCTGGGTGCCAGACAACCTGTCAGGCCGGGCCGTGTTCCCCTCTCCCCGGCGTTGCCCTCCTTTCATTGCACTCTTTATGTTCTACACTCTTGACTCTCTTCCAACCCCATCAGCTCCTCTCAACTTCTCTCTCTCCCTCTTTCAGATCAATATTTATGTTTCTCGTGCATGTTTGCGGTTGCTTCTCCTCGCTAACAAGAGTCAAAGATAACATTTCGAGTGTCTTCTCCCCAGACTGATGTGCTCTTCTTGACATTTCATGAATGCTCTGTTTCATCTCGTCTCCACAGAGGATCAATGCCCATTCTTGCAAGTGGACGAGTGGATGTTTCCTCAGACTGCCCGGCAAAATATCACAGGTGAAAAGACTCGCTAAAAATATGCAAATTGACACATTTTTTCTCCATTTCTGTGGCTGCTGATTAATCTTATTTGTCGGCAGGTTTTAATCTGGTGAGGCGATTCTCCCTGCTCAAGAGCAAAGATGTCAAGAAGATCCGCAACCCTCGAGGACCGGTCATCCTCCGCCTGGGCAAAGCTGCTCTCCTGCTCCCCACTGAGTACGTTTTCCTGCCGCTCGCTCTCTTTACAGCCACCGATAGAGAAACTCACATCTCACGCAGGCACCTTGTGCACAGCTTGAGGTGGGAGGTAATGTACTACAGGGACGTGACATGAAGCACAATCCCACCTTTATGGGGGCCTATGTCAACACACTCTGAACAAAGACATGGGCAGAGAGACTGAGAGCCTCTGAACTCTCACTCAACTTCTCTGTGCTGTCCACTGGCCGCCGTGTGGAAAGCAGGCAGTTGGCCAGCGCGGCAGCACGGGTCAATCTCTGATTGCATTTCCAGAAATAGCACTTCATTTCCCACACCGCTGACACTGGCTTGTAAAGCTGAACTCTTCACAGCCTTTTGGTTTTCCGGGTTGTGACCGCATGTGCTTATTGTAGCTAGTTTTCACATGAATGTTGTAGCTTATTTGCTCGAGCGCAAACTATAGGAGCGATGCCTTAATTGGTAGGCGCGATGCAGTTGCCAGTAAAGAAGTTACAAGGATGTGGATTTAATAGCATCATCTTGGAGCCGTGGCTGGTTCTGAGCTTGTTTCTGGGCCATAAAATCCACCAGAGCACGGTGTCCCTGCACAACATTATTCTGCAGTGTGACATGGTGTAATTATAACTTCCTGGGTTTATTTTTTGTTGTTTTTTTGTTGGCACAGTAGTTTGTTGTAGATTTAGTTTGCAATTGTGACACAAGTGCTTATTCGGTTTATGTGCTGGCTGTTTTGTTGTCTTGTCCTGCTTTTTATTTTATTTTTCAGTTCTATAGCAGGTTCTCAGACGGCTGAGCTTCTTTTTACCCGGCGATAAAGCACTTTTTAAGAACTTGCCAATTGGGTCAGCGCAGTGTATTTTATCACTTTGTCCAGCCCTGTGAGCTCCACTTGCTTTAAAGCCCGACAAATCTGTCTACAAAACACTTTTCTTTTTGGTAGAGACGCATTGTGTTCTCAAAGTGTCACATTTATTGTTTGTCACAGGCCTAGAGAGTACTTGTCCTGAAGGAAAAGAGGGGAGGAGAGACGGGGGCCCCCAGAAAATATCACTTCCAACAAAATCAGCATCTTTGGAGCCAAATTCAAGAGGTTTTTGTTTTGCCTCTAACCATCCAGAGAGAGGGCAGCCTCTATCTGGTTTGGATGTTGTGCTGGTGCAGCGTTTATTGAAATGTGGATGTCATTGAGAAGAGCTCTGCTGTCAGTTGTATCATTGAAGAAGGTTACCTGGGTGACTTAGAATAATCAATGTTGGCACATCAACCTTGGCGTCCAGCTGCCTTTCATTGTGCTTCTCTCCCCGTCACCCATATGTTTCTCAAAATGACTGAACAGAGATTCTTGCTTTTCCTTTTTTTGCATACGCTTATTCTTTCTTGCCTTATTGCCTCACAGATAAATAGAACCAAATCCTCCTGCTTTTGTTCCTTTTTTCTCTCCTTCATTTGCATTATTTTTTTTAACTCGTGCCTTCTCTAATTGCACTACATGTAAAGGCTTCAGCTACTTAGAGAAGAGTGGAGGCAGAGAACGGATGAGCGAGATGTTGTGAGGCAACGATAAGGTTAACGGCGTTAGAGTGTGTGTGTGTGTGTGTGTGTGTGTGTGTGTGTGTGTGTGTGTGCTTCTGTGTGTTGTTGAGCCTGAGAGTAGATACTGTAGCTTCTGACACAGCTCCTATCCACCATCACTCAAGCAGCTTTTTAATTCATTACCGGTTAGGTTGACTGAAGCGCACAACGGTGTGTGTGTGTGTGTGTGTGTGTGTGTGTGTGTGTGTGTGTGTGTGTGTGTGTGTGTGTGTGTGTGTGTGTGTGTGTGTGTGTGTGTGTGTGTGTGTGTGTGTGTGTGTGTGTGTGTGTGTGTGTGTGTGTGTGTGTGTGTGTGTGTGTGTGTGTGTGTGGTAATTGAAAAACAGCGTTTTGCTTTGTATCAGAGACTAATCCATTCAGCTAATCCGAGCTAACACAGATGAGTGACAGACAGATGAAGCGGCGTGTCTCTCGCCTCCCTCAGTCGTCTGCAGAGAGTGAAATGGGTACCAGTCACAGCTGGTCACATGCGTTTTAATTTCTGCAAAATGTGATTGCTTCGGGTCCGTTTCTTTTATGTGGCGACAGTGTGTAGGAGAGATGGGATATAATGGCACCAGGCCACACTATGTATGACATAATTTAAATGCTTTTGGATGGTTAACATTGTTTTATCACATAGTAAAAACATTTATAATCTTTTTGCACATGAAGCATGATGCTGCTGGAATTGCTTCATAAGGACGATGGTCAAATATATTTTTATTGAATGAAATGCAACCAAAGATAATGAGTGCAGAGGTGATGGAGCTGCTGCTCTTAAAATGGCTCTGCGGCCATGGAAGGATCAGAAATGAGCAAACACAGGAGAGAACTATGGGTCAGTGGGTAGCAGGCCTGTCTTTCAATCAAGGGGTTGTAAGTTCGATCCCCGCCCTAGTCGATGTGTCCTTGAGTAAGACACTTAACCCTAAATTGCTCCCTGTAGCTGCGTCTACAGTGTATGAATGTAACAGGATTGTAAGTCGCTTTGGATAAAAGCTTTAGAAGGAAATACTTATTTTATTTGTGAGCGCAAACACAAAAGACAGATTGGGAATATGAGTCAACGAGGAGGGGGACGTGTACTTTTACAAACATATTTCAACTTACATCCACCTAAATCACCAAGAAACTCCAATATATTCCCAACCCAGCTGCCCATCAGCTGTCCCAGTCCCGCACCACACATCACATCGCCCCAGTCCTTCCTACTGTTACGTCATCCCTCCGGTTTATTTTGTACTCGCTTTTATCGTTTCGGTTTTTACCAGGTAAAGTGCCTTCGAATACCTTTTTTTAAAAGCTCTATTCAAATTAATCATTATGTGTATTATTATTATTATTATTATTATTATTATTATTATTATTATCATCAGAATAGGCTGACTAATGTTGCATGTGTGCTACAGAAAGCCCGTTCAGAGTCCATGCAGAAGCCTCACCGAATGAGGCTGTGATTCTTTTTTTTTTTTTTGTAGAATTGATGTCGACCTTTATGGAGCGGGGGAATGTTACGAGCCTAGTTTTCAGTAGCTGAGCAGCATCTGTGCAGATGGGAGTGCAGGAACACAATGGCGTGTTACTCGCTCCAGGGATTGCAATGGCGGTCTGTCATCGGGGTGGTCTGTAGGTCAGCTGGACCGACCACTGTCAGTCCAGCAGATGCCAGCAGGTTGCTTGGACTGCAGGACCTTTGGTTACTTGTTGATGGTCTGCAGACGATTAATTCAGGCAGCGTTGTAATATATTATCTGACTACTGTCAAAAGAATGTGAAATAGTGTACAGATTAATGTAGTGGATTCATCTCAACGACTTCAGTGATTTCAAGACTTTTCTGTACTTTGTGTTTCACAAATGTTGCCATACAACACGATCATTTCAAATGTTTATGTACATGCTTCTGTCTACACAGTTACTGTTCTTCCTAAAGTTGAAAACATATTGTTTATAATACAAAAGCATAACACAGTATCTAGCCACTGTCTTCTTGTACATCTCTGTTTACAAAGGCAGCTCCTACCTGTTAGAAGCTCCTTTCAGTGAGGTGTGTATAAGACATTCAGAGATAGAAACCCATTCCACTGAAAGCAATTGATTTCAGCTCAGTTAGACACCTCTCCAGATATTCCCATCCCAACATCTGCTTTTTCAACATCCCCTCTCCCCATGTTCCCCTGTGTTCCTCTGGCTTGCACTGACTCCTCTCTCTTAACAACAGAAAACCAAGAGGGTCAAACGTAACTTTTCTTCCAGTCTTGGGAAAGGCGAGAGTGATGTATCTCCCCACTGTGTTTGTGTTTGTGTGTTTATGTGTGTCCAGAACTCTGAATGTGAAAGTCCACGGTGAAGTACTCTTAACGTAAAAGTCAATATACTGTGTGAGTGGTTTTGTGCCCTGCAGCCCATGTCACTAATAGACAGCGAAACAATCTCTACTCTCGACATCAGTTTCTTTCTTCCCTTGTCTTTCTCTCCATCTGTCTCTCTCACGCACACTCTCTTTCCATCTCTACCTACATACTTTTCGGTGCATTAGTTGAACTGGACATGTCACTAAAAAGTCACATTTTCAGTGCACGTCCATCTGAGTATCTGGAGTGCCGACCAGCCCACGTACTGTGAAATAAGACAACGCGATCCTTTTCTTTTCTTTTTGCGGGTGGCCTAGATCAACAAGCCGTTCATATTTTACTCCCCCAGCCATGTCACATAAATAACTCCCCCCATAACTCCCCCTAGCTGATTATCTCCACCCACGGCTTGAGAACTACTTTTGCAAATTCGTGCCATATTTTTTCTCCAAAGCCAATCAGAGTCGAATGGGCTTAAAGGAACAGGCGCCAAAACAGAGGCCGACTACAGGTACATTCAGACGGACGCTATAAATAAGGGTGATTTTTCATAATAAAAATGTTCTAGTAAAAAACCCTGAATAGTTATATGAAACATAAAAATGAGCATGATATACCTCCTTTAATATCAAACTCGGGAATTTTCATATTCAATGTAAAAAATGTACGTGTCCCACACCCCCCCCCCCCCCCCCCCTGCAGGTCTCCAGGTTGAATGTGTTTTCTTCCTCACCTTTTTTCCTACTTATCTTCTTTGTTTTGATGTCCTGTAGTTGGCTGTTCTCCCTGAGTCATAAATCACTGTCACCCCACTTCTAGGAGCGGGAAACCAGCTGCCAGCATCAACAATTGTGTGTTTTTTGTGTGCGTGCAAAAAGAGAGAGAGCATAGAGTATATTTCACCATCTCAGTGAGCATGCATTTCACATGACATGTTTGTGAACCCTTCATCTCTCAATACATCTACACACATCCATGCAGGGAATATCTGTGTGTGCATATGTGTGTGTGTGCTTAGATGCCCTTGACCAAGACGGGAAGGGATGATGCTTGCTAGACTGCATCTGCTATGAAAATGAATTACATGGGGGTTATGGTCCACGCAGCTTTGTATTCTACTGCTGGCTGCACCCACAAAATATGGGGTGAAATGCAAAATGAAGAATCTGACACAGGAAGCCGAAAACGTTGGCATTTTACGAAGGAGCACATCAAAGACAGACATTTTAATTCTCTGATTTTCCTAATTTGTCAAAATCTTAATTGCATGTGATGTTCCCTGCCTGGCTTTCCAACTGTGTTTATGTCATGTGTGATAGATACTTAATTGTCCCCAGGGGACAAATTAGTTTTCACAGCTTGCATATTCCTATTTCAAATAAGAAATGTACAAATACACACAATAAATACCGTGGACACACATGCACATAGTCATTCATGCTCCTGCACCAGTACAAACACAAACAGCACGGACACATGATTACATTTAAAAGAAAGTTCATGTATAAATACATTAAGGCATTATGTATACGTCATATAAACAGAATACATTGAAATAAAGAATGGATTTATGAGGTTGGTCCGATGTCATTTACCTGGTTAATCCCCACTGTGTTAACACTCTATGCTTGTAATACAGGCTATATGTTATAATGTGTAATATCCAAGCCAATACAACCCCCGTGACATCATCAGAAGTTCCCCAGACATCTTCCTGTAATTAGCATCCCTGAATGGAGGAGTGACGGCTCCCTGCCCCTTCTGTCTTCCAGTCAGGTGTTTCCTCATGGCCTTCCTGAGGAGTTCACCCTCAGCTTCACGCTGGTGCTAAAGAAGGCGGCCCTGAGAGACACCATCTACCTCTTCCAGATAGCTGATCAACAGGGATACCCCCAGGTGCAACTCACTCTTGTTCCCTGATTGACGGTTTTATGCATTCCTGCATCCTTTTGCCCCGCCTCTATTTCCTGCATCCCTTTTCCTTCCTTGATCTCTTACCTTTTATTCATCTCTCCTTTTGCCTATTCCTCCTGTCTCTCATCTTTCTTCTGCACAGTCAACCACTTTTCCCTTCGATTTCTTTTCTCCCTTGACACCTTTTCAATTCACTCCCCCTTTTGATTCCCCCTTATTCCATGCGTCTTTTGTCCTCTCTTTATTTTTCATCGGATCCCCTCGCTCTCGTGCTCCCCGTCTCTCCATTTCTCTTCCCTCCATCATCATCTTCTGCTCTCCCATCTCATTCACCTTCATTGTTATTCATGTGTGTTCCATGATGAAGCACTGGAGTCCCACTGAGTCCCCATAATCACCACGAGTCGGGGCCAGATTTAAATACTCAATGTGTATGATGGATGAAAGCCAGCTCGCCTCATTAGGAGTGATTGATTGGCTGTACTGGCCGCGTGTGTAATTAATATGTCTTCCCCTTTACCTCATCCTGTGTTCTACAGCTTTGTTGGGCGCTAGCAGCATGTACATATCACTCTGTGTGGAAACCAGGACCAGTCAGACATCTTTACATACAGTTTATTCTGTGCACTGGCATCCTGAACACATAATCCGGTGTTTAATTAGCACTTGTGTTGAAACCCAGCTCTCTGTAGACTTCAATGGCCTGGATGGAACCCTGTCCCTTCGCGCCAGGGGCGTAGAGCCCGCCGCTGACCTGGTGAGCTGTGTTTTCACCGGGGAGGGGGTGGAGGCCCTGATGGACCTGCGCTGGCACAAGGTGACCCTCAGCGTGCAACGCGAAGCCGCCTCCCTCCATGTGGATTGCAACTCTCTTGAGACCAAACCGCTGGAGGCCCATGGAGTTCTGCCCACTGACGGACACACGCTGCTGGGCATCCGGGCTTCGGATGCTGGACCTGTGCAGGTATGGGTCAGTGTGGGGAAGTGAGAGGAGAACCTCTAGTGGGCTTTTGATCAAATATGCAGTGTGGTACTTCCCTTGGTTATTGAAGAGCCATTGATTTAGTTTAAGCTATGTCATGTAAATATCATCTCAACTTACCATTTGAAAGTGTGGCGACCTTTAGACCTTTTCTGTGTGAAGAAGAAACTGGAACATGCCCGTTTTTAAAGAACCCAAATCCTTTATTTGGGCCTGGACTATTAAGAATCGTTGATGTGCTCCATAGATTAATAAACCCCTGGTATTGGCAATTTTTGATAACAAACCATGCATTTTCTCAAAACCGCTGTTGGACATGGACAGAGTGAAATATTTATCGTGAAACAACCACCCATAAAGGCCCTTCAAGCTGAAATCAATCCTTCTCTTCATGTGTGTGTGTGTGTGTGTGTGTGTGTGTGTGTGTGTGTGTGTGTGTGTGTGTGTGTGTGTGTGTGTGTGTGTGTGTGTGTGTGTGTGTGTGTGTGTGTGTGTGTGTGTGTGTGTGTGTGTGTGTGTGTGTGTGTGTGTGTGTGTGTGTGTGTGTGTGTGTGTGTGTGTGTGTGCTGATTACAGAGGCGTGTGGACTACCTGGGACAATGTGCTTGAAGTGAGCCGGGACAGTAATGCTGGATAGATCCAGTAATCCAGGCACTTAGTTTGACGATCAATTAACCAGCCTAGTTAGAAAACAGACAGGGTGATTTGTCACACATGCACACACACACAGACACACACACGTATGTAAACCCTCAGATGAAGTGCTTTCCTAATACTTTATATAAATCTGAATTTAATTGGCTTGCAGCCATGCTCACTACCTCATTTAAACGGCGTTTTCATTATTAACCAAACAAAACAGAGGATGTCGGGAGACCTGCTTGTTAAATGTATCAATCTCTTTCTCTCCCTCACCTTAGATGGACATCCAGCAGGCGATGCTGTACTGTGACCCCTCCCTCGCCATTCAGGAAACTTGCTGTGAGATACCTGGAGCACGGGTGAGAATGGCAACCATCATTACCGGATAAACGATGATTAACAATGCCAATGAATGTGTGCCGAGTGGAGACTTTTCACACCTGCTCTACACTGAATTATTTTAATTATCTACCGCATTGTCCTATATCAGTGGTTCTGAAATGGTTATATATATATATATATATATATATATATATATATATATATATATTCAATAAGGTATCATTTATGTTCATAAACTTAATTTTATATCTTCTATATATATATATATATATATATATATATATATATATATATATATATTTGTATTATTATATAGGATCTATATAATCAAGGATGAACTTGGAATCTAAATGACATTTTGGGATTCATGTATATTAAATTTGAAGAACAAAACTTTGGTTTTAATATGCAGTTCACTTCCTATATCGGAATCAATCAATCACTTTTCTGAAGTGGAATCCTGTTCGTTAATAATAAATCCTCCGGAAGCTTTTGGTTTTTTAAATAGGGTATTTGTATACAAATTGACTTGAGCTTAGAGTAATTCCATTGTGTGCAATTATGTCGCATCAACTGTGGTTTGCCAACGTTGTCTGTACTCCTAAAGTGTGACTACAAGGCTAATTGAAAGTATCACTTGCTACAGGATTTCTTTATTTTTCCCTCTTCTTTCTCTTGGTGTGCATTTGTGTGCAGTTATTGTTTGCAGACTTCAGAGAAATAGAAAACCGATTCATTGGACCTAAATACAACAGCATGTTTCGGTTAGACAGATAAAAACCGAGCGAGTGATTGTTACTTCAGGAATGGGGCGAACCGCAAACAGACAGTTCTTACGGTTTATTTTTAAGCTGCAGGTATTTTTGTGCTCAGCCAAATTCTCCAGGGTGTCTGTACTTTGCGTGTCTGTGCGTGCATGTGCGTCTTCTTCATTGACAAATGCATTTTTGAGGAGCGATACAAATACGGGGGAGAAGTTCCCTCCGAAGTCCTCTGGAGGCCGTGGAATGGTTGATTCGATGGTTTGAGAAAGGAAACCTTGTCTGCATTGCTCGAGGCCTTCGTGCTGCAGGGCTCCCTGCAAGCTGCGCTTTAGTGCAAAAAGGAGGAGCATGTGTGCACCTCTGCACTGTCGGCACTCGCCCGTGAAGCCCAGAGCCTCTGGAAACATAAAGGACAGATCTGCCGGTTGTGTGTACGACAATACGCGGAACAGAGAGGAGACATGTTGGCGCAATACCACGGTGGTGGTGACTCTCTGGGTTTGTTCAGCTAACCATTCATTATATGCCATTATTTGAATTGAGCAGCCAGCTGGACTCTTAGCGTTGTTATTAGTCACAATTAGACCGTTTCCATTATTCCTTGAAGACGAAATGTGTCTTGCTATATTACAAATATTGGAATATACAGCAAAAGCTTGAGGCTAAATCAAGAAATATGTAACTCTTGTACTTCAGGTTTGATTTGTTTACATCCGGCCCAGGGTAGAGTAGATTTGTAGGATTTAGGTAGGACATCAGCATGCTCTGTTACCCTGTCTTAAAGTATGTCTGCTGTGTATTACATGTGCAGTGCCCACAAGATGCTTCTAAGAGCCGCCGCGCTGCAGAGAACGACCTGTCGGAGAACACCTTCAACCAGGTAAAACCAACGCATGCACACACAGGGTTCGTACGGTCATGGAAAACCTGGAAAAGTCATGGAATTTTAAAATGGTCATTTCCAGGCCTGGAAAAGTCACGGAAAAAACTTAAATCATAAAAGTTTTGGAAAAGTCATTGACATTTGTTATCACATGTTCATTTACACCGAGTTTGAAATTATTAATGTTTTTTAAAGAAATACGCTCAAAATATAAGCCGGCGTACGCTCTCAATACACAAAATGTTCTACACTTTTCATGTTTTTACCGAGATTTCAGTTTGGTGATGGACATTTGGTTTAAAGTCATGGAAAAATCATGGGAAAATCATGGAAATCCACTGGTCAAAATGTGTAAGAACCCTGAAACAGACATGCTACTAATGCAAAAAACATGTGGTCACACACACAGTCGGTATACACACGTGTACACACAATCCCTCCGTATGTAGTGTCATACACTGCAAATACTGTTCACATCTTATACTTCAGTTCCTGAATGACGAGCAGCATTAATACATAGAATGAATTATCACAAAGATGGCTTCCATCAGACACACACACACACACACACACACACACACACACACACACACACACACAGACAGACAGGGACTTGGCCTCAAACAGCTTTCTTTCTGACACAGTTTGAGTGTTCCCGCAGATTCTACTGCTGGAATGCAAACGCTGGTCTGCAGGACTTTTAACAAATAGCTTAATTATTCTTCCGCTGTGGAAAACATGTTTTCTCCTCCGCTGCGGTCTTTAACACCTCTGAGTCGCACATAACTTCAGCTCAGTCTGCTGGTAGCGATCGTTGAGCGTCCACGGGCAGCGTTGGATGCATGAGCGATAGAGCCGTAAGCAGCACATGGGTGGTGTTTTTTAAACTAATGTCCACGCTGGTGTTTTAATGCTGCGTGATACATGAAGTTCGACCAGTATAACTTAAAAGCAATTTATTCTTTGTTTCCACTCTTTCATTAGTCATATTAATGGGATCTATATCCAATTATCTATTCATTACAGCCTGTTTATCTTGTGGGGAGCTGGTGTTAACTTAGAGCTCTGGCAGAGTTAGGACACAGTAATTAATCCGTAGGTGCTTTCAGCTCGACGCGGTTACAATAACTCTGGCATGCCATCTCGGTTGGTTTTTATTTCTCTCTTTCTCTCTCTCTCACCTGTCAGTCTATCACCTTCTCCTCTGCTGTCAGTTGCACACTGGCAGTTTTATGGTCCAGTATTGCAGGCCAGACTCGTGTCTGTACTCATCTTCTTATTTTTCTCTTTTGCCCCATTTCCCAACATGCTCACACATGCGTGGACCAACTACAGTGGTTTCTATTTGTATCCGTGTGTTTGCTTTGTACACATTAAATGACCAGCGTAATCCCAAATTCCAGTGTGCAGGCCAGATTCGTTTAAACTAAGCCTCACTGAGTGACAGCGTATTAAACGCTGCATACGTGGAATGTGAGGTGTACTGTATATGGAAAGAGCGATGGAAATTATTGGTACGCGGTGAGAGCAAGGTAAGCTGGCTTTGGGGAAAGTAGCATTTATGTGGATGTCTTTGTAGTAATGCATTAGTCCCTCTTTTTCTCCTTAAGTAGCCTGAAAGGTTTCACACATGAAAGCCTGTTTACAGGTCTTGAGGACTACGACTGAATTACGGGAAAAAAAAGTTCCATTAACCTTTTTGTGGCTCCGTAAATTGCAACTGGAATCACTGTTGGTTGAGTCTGAAGACGACTAAGTTCTAAAATGAATGGTTGTTGGTCGAGTTTCATTACGGGTAAAAGAATGTGTGAAATAAACATACACGTCTGTGTTTCTGCTGCATTGATATTGGCTTTTTTTAAGTGTTCGTAGTAATTCAGATAATTGTATAGCAGTACTCGTTTAAAGCAATAGTTCAATATTTTGTATTATCTTTCTTGCCAAGAGTTAGATTGCCAGATCGATACCACCTGCAGTGCAGTTAATTAAACAACCTGCTTTTGCAATCACTAGTGCAATGAGGTTTGGTGCAGAGGTGTGTGTGAGGCTGTGTTCGGGTCGCACCAGTACCTCTTCCTGAGCAAGCCTCACCCACACTGTCTGTTTCTCATCTTCCAGCGCTGTAAAACTCTCTTCTTTTTCTTCGGCCCTACTCCCAACTGAAAGGTCATCCGATCCTCAGAGGACCCACGCGCTTCTTTGTATTTAATTCCCCGGTCTCAGCGTGTTTCTACTTGACTTTTATGTTGAAGTCAAAAGCCAGCTGCAGATGTCTTCTCCCTTCTTCCCTGTGCTGAAACGCCTCCATACATCCCCCTCTTCTAACTCGCCTTCCTCGACAACTTGTTTCCGTTCAGCTTTCCAGTCACTGCTCCGTGTTTCTAGCTGTGTAGCTCTGTGCATCGCATCTCTTCATCGGCCTCTGAGCTCATGGGGTACTCTACTTCTCCTTTTCTCTCCGCTTCGCCTCTTTTTATGTATTTCTTCACTCGGAATAAAGAACTGTTAATGAGCCGTGTGTGAAACCATTGCTCCTATCTTTGTTGTCTGTCTGATGCAATGGGTTGTAATAGCACACTGTTCAAGGGATGCACTCCACATGCAACAGGAAACAACAGTTTGCCGAAGATGTCATTCGATGTCGATTTTCTTTTTTTAAAGCCTCCTGGGAACATTTGTTGTTGCTATGAACTGCCTGTGACTGTGAATAGAAACTATAGGTTGGAAGGTTTGAGAAAAATGTGGATACGTTTCCTGATACAAATTGGGCAAGAGTTGGGTCTGAAACAAGAAGTCGGTTACGCTGCTGTCAAAAACTATTTCTGTGAATGCTCTTCAAAGCTATAGGATTCAGCTTTTCTGGATATTATTTAAGCGAATTTCGGTCCTGAAACTGTCAGCACATATGTCTAAACATAGACGGAGAGAACTTTTGCACCAATGTGAAGCCAAACATGGTAATAATGAGGTCCTGACATTGTTTCTTCTTTTTCCCCCCTTTCTTTCATTCTTTCAATCTGTCTATCAACCAACAGGAGATGTTTGCCTCAAAGGATCTGGCAGATAAAGTAAGCCTCACATTTCACACACACTTCATTTTACACTATTGGATTTCTAATGCGACCAGTGTGGCCGCCCGGGCCTTCGGACCAAGGCGGCCGCCTCAGAGCAAGAAGCCTCGAGCTCCTTCAGTGCAGACGGCGGCTCCAGGAAGCACACAGCGAGATACACTTATTGTTTGCTGAAATTTAAATATGAAGATAATGCGATTGCCTCTACACTTCCTCAATGTGATTACCTGGGTTGGAGAAGTCGGTGTGCTCTGCCACCCGGGCAAAGAAACAAAACAGATTTTTTTCTTCTGTTCCGGGAATTTAATGTGGACAAATTACACAGGCGGTGATTTCATTTTTCTCGGGAAAAAATAGGCAGAGTACCCAAAGGAATTCATTATCAATACAACGTGTTAACCCTGTAGCACCGTCTGTGACACAAAAAGCAACACGTATAATAAAGCAGGCCCCTGTATTAATGTGATAATGGAAAAACACGGCCTGAATAAGGGCTAGATTTGGTTTCGGCTGCACAATCCTAAAGCTTAGTCAGAAACAAATTGCCATTGCACTGTTCATGTCTTGCTGCTTCAGCTATTGCTCTACGGCTTGTTCTGCTCCTTAAGTGGCTTTGTGGTTATGTGAGTCAAAAGGCTTTTGAGATGAAAAGTTAGAAGTTGGCATGCGGTGATGTAGAGGTACCGCCTGTGTATCGGGATGTTAGACGTCAACGTGTGAACCTATTCGTTTGGATGTGATATATGACTGACAAGGATATTTGTGAATGAAACTTGGCTTCCCGGTGGGCAATGAGCATTATTTATGTATTATCAACAACAGACATAATAGCGTTGCTTGATAAAGATTGCTTGTGGTGTGTGAGTTGATCCAGATGCAACACATCTGGAATGAGACACCAACAGCGAGAGGGGGAGGGAGAGAAAAAGGGGGAGAGAGAGAGAGACTGTTGGTTTTCATAAACCACTGCATCTCATTGTACATAGAGTATCAAAGCAAGCAACAAAACCTTGAAGATATGCAGTGGGCATGGTGTGTGCGATCTTCAGAGATTCTCTTTTCTGCTCTTTTAATCGACAGTAATAAAGACGACGTAATGTGCTTGGCTACATGGACATTGTTAATGTCAGTTCATAACGCACAGCCAAAGTGTTCTGCCCTTTCTTAGCGATCTGACTTCCATTATAAAAGCCCAAAGCAGATCATAAACAATGGAGGCAAGGCGGCTGAGGTTTTAAGTGGAACTACATCAGGACTTGACTCAGCCCACCGCCAGACGAGAGCTCGGAAAGACTGACTCGTCATTGCAGCTGGGCGAGCCAGCCATTGATATATGTGTAGCTGGTAGGAGGGATGGAGGGGGGAGGGGGGGGGGAGAGGGAGCTTTACACATTGTCTTTTGTCATATCGGCAAGCTCATAGTCACTGCTTCAATATATGCAAACTTGCTAGCGTTTGAAAGCATGACTCTCATAAACACCGGGTGTGTGTGTGTGTGTGTGTGTGTGTGGGGGGGGGATTTGGCTTTAATGACTCTCGTCTGCCAACAACAACAACAAGGCTTTGGTTATTTACAATGGTTATCCTCATTCGGCGTGTGTTTGAGTGTGTGTGCCCTCCTGTGTGGAGCAGCTGGTCTCCTCACTGCGGTGGGAATCCGGCTTTCATATTGATTTCCGTCTCCCACGGGAGCTGCATGTGTGTGTTTCCTGAGTGTGTCTATGTGTGTGAGTGTGTGCGCCCATCTTTTGGATCTGTGTACTCGAGTGGCACACAGTTCAGCACACGTTTGTTTTGTGTAACAGTGTCACCATCTGGCCAATATAGGAACTACAACTCCTTTTACTTCCTGCTCAAACTTGTACACGGTGAATGGCCAATATAAACACATATTATTATTATTATTATTATTATTATTATTATTATTATTATAACATCTGTTTACCTTTATGTCGGTACTGTGCGTGTTGATTATTTCTGAATAAGAAAGGAAATGTAAATATCCCTGATCTTTACTTTCACATCTTTCCATGTTATAAGTAAGTGTGTGTGTGTGTGTGTGTGTGTGTGTGTGTTGCAGGTAAATGCTGGCTTTAAAGGGGACAAAGGGGAAAGGGTGAGTATTGAAGTAAGTGTGTGTGTGTGTGTGTGGACGTGGACAAATTACAGCGGAATGTATGATGTCATCACTCATCACATGTGCTCAGACCTGCCTAGTAATGAGCACTTAAACTTATCCACACATACACACACACACGCACACACACACACACTTTGATGTCCCTGTAGTCTAATATGTTGCTGGCTTGGGATCAATCCACCATCGAGCTGATATGCATTCTCCGCTCGCTGATTTGGTTCCTGACCCACAAGCAATCATTCTCCTCCTCCTCCTCCTCCTCCTCCTCCTCCTCCTCCTCCTCCTCCTCCTCCTCCTCCTCCTCTCTCTCCATCTCAGGGCGACGGCTGTGCCGGCTCCCATTCAGCTCCAGTAAGTAACTTTCCCGTTGCGTCTCACTATTGCCCGGCGCGTTGTCTTGTGCCGTCTGATGTGCGATAACACACGCCAAACAAGTGTCTGTATCCGCAGTGCACAGAGGGACCCAAGGGCCAGAAGGGAGAGAGAGGCGAGCCGGTGAGTGCCAACCTCCTGCCACGGGTTACACCCCCCCACACACACACACACACACATCTCCCCTCCCCCGGGCTTCAGCCGTCAGCTGTTTTGTTTGAGCCCTGTTCAAAAACAATTGTCATCGTTGAGCATCGGGTCCCAGAAATGAATAACGTGGTGGGAATGAGTGTGTGACGAGACTCGGGTGGGCACGCATGTATTCATGACGCTCTCTGAGAGTGTGTTTATGTGTGTGTGAAGTAACGTTTGATGTGCCTGATTCAAGTATGAATGCATCCTTATGTACCTGCCCATGTTTCTCTGGAGTGTGTGTGTGTCTCTCTTTTGGAGTATGGTCATTGATCTGGGCCTTGTTTCCATCCCTCCTCTCCACAGGCACCGCCTGCCAACTGGGGCGAAGCGGCAGGGTACAAGGTGAAATGTTTCAGAGACCTTCAGCGATGAATAATAATGAAGATGCAACCTCTTAATGTTCCTCCAATTAATACCTAACCCCTTATTACTGTGTTACAACATCTCTTTTGTCTGTTTCTCACCTCTTTTCTTTGCTCGCCTGTCTCCGTGTAGGGAGAAAAGGGTCACAAGGGGGACATCGGGGCCCAGGGTCTCACCGGCACTCCAGGGAAGGATGTACGTTTTTTTATTATTACTTTCTCTTTAGTATGTCATTTAAATCAATGAAGGCATGGTATTTACTTTGAGGCGAAGTCACAACGTCGGCAAATCTTTATTTTCATTCACACAAATGCTCAAAAGATGATGCATCACAAACACACCTCCACACACATACACACGATGACGAGGGCGAGGGCCACTATTATTATTACTCAGTAAACCTATATGGTATTACCTCTTGAAGCTAAGACTCCCACTGATATCCGCTCTCTCCTGTGGCGGTAAGTCGGCCTGTTAATGCCCGTTAGATTAGGCTAGAGCAACAAAGCCCGCGCAATCAATGGCGCCTTATTGACTGCTGCCGGCCTCCCACGCAGGCGGCCACCTCTTCCCGGAGCCTGAACCCTTTTAATCTCCCCTGTTCAGCAGTGATCCTGTAGACGCATGCAAAGTTGAGAGGAACAAATTACAACGAGTGCGCGCTCTTGAGAGATATTCCACTGGTTTTCGGCATCACACACACACACACACACACACGTACGCTCAGGCACTCACCGGGCGACGTGCTTGTCGTGGACAGATGGATCGGGTTGCGGATGGCTTTACTTAAGCCTGCCAGCCATCTGACATTGTGAATATGAATATGCTTGTTTATGTGACTTGAATCAGGCCACCAGTAAATATTTTGCGGATGTCTCGCTGAAGACGATGCGTCTTCCAGACTCGACGATTCAATTTTCTTTTCTTTTTTTGTTTTTACACTCCAATCGTAAAAAATGTAAAACGAACAAGGTGTCTCCGACAATCCGATGAAGATATTTTGGAGACGTATTTTCGGTCGAGCTCGGGTTATTATCGTGGGATGGCACTGATGACGTCACTGACCGCGATGATGCCTTCACTTCCCTTTCTGTCCCTCTCCATTTCCCAGGGACGAGGAGGGTCCATTTGTGTGGTCGGCCCCAAGGGACAGAAGGTCCGTCTGCATTACGTGTGGGAGTCTTCACCATCAATCCACCTGTCGCACGCTTTCAGGCCAGTGGATTTAATGGAGCTGTGTGCCTCTTGTTTTCCCAGGGTACCCCAGGTTTAGTGGGTCCCGAGGGGTTGGCGGGCGAGCCGGGGAAATCTGGATTTCCGGGCCCACCGGGAGTTGGGAAGCCAGGTCCCCCAGTAAGTGTGCTTCTGCTGCGACTCGCAGCTTTAGAGCTCGGCCGGTCGCTCGGTTCACACAACACGTCCCCAGGAGGCTGGAATTTGGGATCGGGAGTCAAGTGACTGGGAAGTTTTTTTTTTAATTCAAGAAGAAATAGTGGAAGAAATAAAGAAAGATACACTACCGTTCTAAAGTTCGGGGTCACCGAGAACATTTTGTTTTCCATGAAAACTCACACTTTTACTTATAAAATGAATACAAGATTAATACAAAATATAGTCAAAACATTGACAAGGTTAGAAATAATGATTTTCATTTGAAATATTAATGTTATTCTTCAAACTTGTCTCTCAAAGGAAGGCCAGTTTTAGAGCTTTCACCAGAATAATCTGTTTGTGGAAAATGCAAAATAAAAAGTTGTAAAAAATTAAAAAAAGGGTTTCAAGGGGGTTCTAACCCTCTGCTAGTCTTCTAAGGCAATAACACAATGTACCACTAGAACACTGGAGACGGGCCTCTACACATTTCATAAAAACACAGAGAATATTCATTTACCACATTAACTATGTATAGAGTGTATTTCTGATTAATTTAATGTCATTTTCATTGGAAAAAATATTTCTTTTTTTTCTTTTTTCTAAGTGACCCCAAACCTTTGAACGGTAGTGTATATTCCCCTATTGGATGGCGTGACCACATTCTCTTAATGTCTTTACACTCGTCTTAGCGACTTTTATTCAACCCTGCCTCGTCGTGCAGAACCTTCCTCTGCTGCAGCCGTCCTTGGCCATGACAGAAGCCGACATGCTTTTGAAGACACTTATGTGTTTTTCTTTCCTGTCAGGGCCCGCCTGGTGATTCTGCTTCTGCAAAGGGAGACAAGGTATGTCCACCATCGGGCCCAGAAGAGCCCCCATATATAGTCCATGTATTCCATCCATTACTCATCTATAAACATACCAACATGTTCGCTCTATCTTATGTTTTCTTCCTGGGATTTAGACGTAACCAAGTTAAAGGCAAAAAAGACACTTTTGAAGGATGATTTCAGGTTACATGTAACAATATTCTGTCAACAGGGAGATACAGGACCTCAGGGAGAAGATGGATTCCCAGGAGATCCAGTGAGAGACTCTTCTAAACATTGATTGATATTCTGCAATGTCTGCATGAACGTCACATCTAGAGCAAACTGGTACACGAGTGTTTGACTGTGAATCTGCTGTTTCCATAGGGACCGAGAGGCTCAACAGGGTTTAAAGGAGAGAAGGTACCTTAAAACACAGTCTGTAATGGCTTCATCTCCATGCACCTGTGCTCTCTCATCCTCATCCGGTGACTTTGATTTGATGTTCTTCCCTCAGGGTGACGCGTGTGAAGTGTGCCCCGTGCTGCCTGCAGACATGGGGAACACAGTGGCTCTGCAAGGGAAGCCGGGCCCTAGAGGGGAGGCCGGATTACCCGGGATAGGAGAGAGAGGAGTGCCGGTGAGTACGGCGGTCTGAATGTCCCGTCATGCCCAGCGGTTATGGACTCAGATCTTGCCCTGAGTGTTCAGTTTAACATTTTTATGAGCTTCGTACATGTTTTATTAGCGAGCCATAGAGGCAGCTTGAGCTGTGGCTGACGATTGAACCTTGGGCATTTGTTTGATAGTGTATATATATTTTATTTTCACTCTGAGGGAAAGTATGGCATTTATTTATAGCTCGGGGTTGTGTTTGCCCTTGTAATTCTCACAGCGAGGAGAGAGAGCGCGCGATGTGCTGTCAAAAGTTTATTCTCCCAGGCAGAGCTCATTTCTTAATGCAATCGAAGCCCATCTATTTATTTATGTGTCTTTCTTTTCCGTGAGTGTGGACACGACAGACCAAGCTTTGTGTTTCTCTTTCTGTTCATTCTACACCTCCCCAGCAGGTGAAATGGGGAATGATTTGTGTTAGGGAGGGGGCGGGGGGGGGGGGGGGGGGGGGGCAATATAAATCTAGAGCCTTATGAGATTCTGTGTGCAACGATTTCCAATAATGCCAGCATCCATCTGTCATACCTGGTTATGGCAGAGGGAGAAGGAGGCAGAGCAACACACAGAGAGAGAGAAAGAGGGAGAGATGACCTCACTGTATCAAAGTTGAACTAACAATACTGTTGGCTCATCCCTGCTGCTCTCTCCACTTTCTCTCTATTTACCAGGGCGCTCTGGGTGCAGATGGCCAGGCAGGACAGAAGGTACAGAGTTGTCACCCCCCCCCCCCCCATCCCCCTCATTAATTTACAGCTTATGGTTCATTCATATTCTGTGGAAGCGCGACCTATACACACACACTCATCTGCATCCCTACACGTTTAGATATGCTAACATCAGCAGTGCAGATGCAAACTAGCGAAAACAAAAGTTCACGCAGAGACACCGAACTTCTCTCACACACACACACACACACACACACACACACAGTACTGCTACATATGGCCACCTCAGTAGGTTTAGACCCACAGGTGCATTAATGCCAACCCACACCTACCCACTCACACATGACTGATACAGTCCAACATCTGCCTCTCTGCACCACTGGATGCCTCCGATGCCGTGACAACACCCGACTCTCTTCTCCAGAGTGAGCTCTGACTACTCTGCCATCTTGGATGTCTAATGCGTGTCTATCTTCTGGCAGGGCGAACCGGGATCAGGTGGCTTCAAAGGAGAGAAGGTCAGCTCTTACTCGGCTCGGTGTTCAACCATTCCTCCTTCAGATCACTTTGTTCAGCCGTCGGCAGATAAAGCTCCCCGATTAACGAACTTCACGTTGTGCGTCTTGCTGAAGCTGCACGCATCGTTTTTCATGTCGCCTTCGTTGCACCGGAACATTCATTTCCCCCCCCTGTTTATTACCTTCACATTGAAAATGCGGAAGGTAATGTTTTGATCGCCGTGTATTTGTATGCGTGCGTGCGTATTATACGCATAAGTAAAAAAGTATTAAACCGAATCGCATGAAATATGATTTTGGGATGGATCAGGTCCAAAGGTCAATGTCATGAAAAAGGCCAAACTCTTCTTGAATCACATGAAATTTGGTGGGATGATTGGTTATTATCCGGGGAACATTTGATTTGATTTTGGGATCGATCGGGTCAAAATCTTCTTTTTACCATAGCAGTCAATTTATATCCAATTGGCATGCAACTAATGCCAAAATCTTCATAATTCAATGGCCAATCTTGTGATATGCGAAGGTATGCGCTCTACCGAGTGCCCGTTCTAGTTTCATTTGTTTTTATTTGAAAGAGCTTCCGATGTGGATCATTCGTGATGCTCCGCCCGTCCGCCCGCACGCTTTAGGGGGAGCCGTGCTCCGTGTGCCCGACTCTCGGAGAGCTGCCCCCGAACCTCGGCCCCGGGGCCCAGACCCTCCGGCAGAAGGGAGAGAAGGGAGCGCCCGGCATCGGACTGAGAGGAGAACAAGTAAGTCTCTTTGGGGGAATAATTCATGTTATTGGAGAGTGAAATGAAAAGCAGAGCAGTAAACAACAAGCACAACATTGTTACGTCGTTATTGAAGGGAAACAATTACACAGATGCTAGAAGAAAAACTGATGTACTGGGGTTATGGTTTTTACGATTTTGTTAACGTCGCTGTGTTTGCTCGCATGTGATGAGCGCCGCCATTAAAATGATGCATCGGTCAATTGTGTGCGCTCCACAGGGAGAGCCGGGAGCCGTAGGATCACCTGGCCTCGGAGGGGGAAAGGTAAGTGGGGGATGGAGAGACGGTAACCTCCGTCGTAGACGAGGCTCACATAAGGGGAACTCGCTCTGCGGGATGCTGAATGGGGCTCGTAAAAGACTTCACGAGGAGGATAATAGCAGCAGTGCGCTAATTTTAGGGCCTAAAAGTGTCCGCCAAAGGGAGCGTACTCAGCAGGGAACTTATTAGCGAGCGCTTCGCTAGTGGAAAAGCCAAAGCATGTGACAGAGCAGCCTGTCGGGTGCACCTTACTATGAAATGTGGATTAATAATTTATGAGCCCTATCCATTTTTATCAATTTGTGAAATTCACATACTGTAGTGATTTTTTTTCTTCTTCTTCCTCTGTTCACTTGTCTGCAGGGCAGCACAGGTAGCAGAGGGGCCGACGGTAAGCCGGTAAGTCCAGAGTCGGTTCCTCCGAACAGAATGTCTGGCATCACTCTATGATTCAGTTATGTTAAATTATGAATTTGTCTTCCTCCCCATGTGACAGGGAAAGCCTGGACCAAGGGGAGCCAGTGGCAAGGATGGGCAGAGAGGCTCACAGGTAAGCCAGTGGCCGTGTGAAGATGGATCTTTAGTGGTTTAGCCCCAAATGTCTGCAGACAAAATGTTGAAATTTTTATCTGTTAATTTATTCTCAGCCCGTACAGTAATATAAGTACACTGCAAAACTTCAAAACAAGGGGAAAAAAGTAATAAAATGAGGGAATATTACTTGAAATAAGACAAATTATCTGCCAACAGAATAGGAACATTTGACTTGCTCCAACATTAAAATTGCCTTGTTAGAAGAAATATCTTGTCAGTCCAAAAACAAGCATAGATTGCCTTAATGTGAGATATTTCATCTTACTTAGATTTTATTTGTTGCAGTGTATTTCTGTTTCAACACTTAATGGCATCATTATATACCAGATTTCTCAATTCTAATAGCTAATTGTGCCCTCTTGACCTGAAAGAGGCGGATTGAAGATGCTTCCCCATGTTATGTGATTTATGCACACGCCTCTTACAAATTACCTTTAGAAAGCCACCATTTGACACTTTATAATATTTTAATATTGTTCTTATCTTTCCACAGGGGGAGCAAGGGCTGCCCGGTTTTGGTCTTCCTGGCCTGAAGGGGGAGGCGGTAAGTGTCGACGTCTGTGTGGTTTTCAGCTTCATCGTCATGAAAAAAACCCGTAACCACGTGACTCCCTGCCCTCCGATAGGGAGAGTGCGGTCGATGCCAGCCGGCCGAGGCCGGTAGCGGACCGGCCGGCATAAAGATGCTTGATGGAGCGGGAGGCAAGCCGGGAGAACGAGGCCTTCAGGGTCCGCCCGGACCAACGGGACTCGGAGTTGATGGTAAACAGGTACGACTGCTCAGTGAGACAAATGTGGAGCGCACAACCACAGAGAGACACGGTGTACGGCGTGAAGGTCAGGGCCTCCTCTCCCTCAGGAGGCAGAGGAGGCAAAGACGAGAACAGCAGAGAACAGCAGAGGGACTCCACCGTCCCCGCTGCATACACACTGCACTGTTCTCTACCTGCTGCCAGTGATGCAACCCATGTGAAATAATGTTTGAAGCTGAGTATTCCCCCCCTGTGTATTTAGTCTTTCTAAATGAAAAAATACAACTTGACTCTTTAACAGCGGTGTCGTTTACAAGCACATCCAAAACAATATTTCATAAAACCCTTATGTTGAGCTGAGGAAGTCTTGCAAACAGCGACATAAATATATATTTTTAGTCTGAATTAATGACAGGATGGTGGTCATATACATTCCACACAAGGAAATAAGCCTCTCGCTGTCGTCTCTTGTTGCCACGGTGAAGCAGAGGAGGGAAACGTTTGAGACGCTGAACGGTTTCCCCCCCCAAGATACATCTTGTACAAATAGGACACGCAGGGATTCTCCTCTTACTGCACAATGGTTATTTAGTGAAATTAATCTCCGTCTGCTTCTGTCAAATCTCCCAATTAATGACATGCCACGTGCCTCTGCGGTGAGACTCGTGTCATTGTTATTTATGACTTTGTGAGTGTGTCTCACACACCTGTTTGCATTTGTTCATCACCTTCTATTTGCCTTCACAGGGTCCAGCAGGTCTCGCTGGTGCAAAGGGAGACAAGGTACGTTTGTTCCGTGTATATAAATAAACCCGAAAGGACTTTGCAGAGGCCATTTGTCCCAATAACTCAAATAAAACTATAAATCAAATGGCCACTGACGCACCGGGGGGTTTTGAGTTGACACAGTCAAAATGAAGTAATGTCCATCTCCATACGTCATTATTCAATCCTCAAACTAAATATATTCAAACGACAATCACAATGTATTAAACTAAACTAAAATTATTATAAGAAAAAAGCTCTTTTAACATATCCAAATGTAACCTTAATAAGCAATGAATAACCAATATTACTTTACAAAAAAACTCAAATGGCTCAGTGGGGAGAGTGGTCGTCCCGTAACCGCAAGGTAGCAGGTTCGATCCCGGCTCTCCCAGTTAGTTGCAGCCCGAAGTGTCATTGAGCAAGGCACTGAAACCCCCAGCTGCTCCCCGGGAGAGGTGCTTCACTGCAGCCCACTGCTCCTTCATAACGAAGGATGGGTCAAATGCAGACACAAATTTCCCTATTGTGGGATCAATAAAGTATACATTATTATTTATTAAACTTCTTTAATGACCCTGTTGAATAAACTGCTCGACTCGTTGGAGCCACTCGCTGTCTCTAGTCTGACTACCTTCACTTCTCTACTTCTCCACACCTACTGGGACAAACAGACTTCTGCGGGACACTCTCCCTAAATGGTATTGACTCGTATTCCCAGGGATCCCGGCTCTCTGCTGGATTCCAGGTCCCGAAGTCTCTCGGAGCGTTCTCGTCACTGAACTCGGGAAGAAGAGGAAATAAATCCTTCATCCACGGAGACGGCTGCTTTGAAGCTCTCCACATTCCCTTTGTCTGGACTAGCCAGAGTCAGACACACAGAGGGTCTGTGAGGCTCTTACTGTTGTCTTTTACATCTGTCTCGTCACTAAGAATGAATAAATAACGTAAAGCAAACAATGACGACAAAAGGCTGGAGTTTGATGTCGACTGACATTCTGAATATTTAAAATTCTGCATTGTTTGGTTAGGTTACTCACCAGCAGTCTTCTTCTTCACCACCTTTGTTGACACATTACTTCCACAACCTGTAATAGCACCACGACTGTAGTGGTCAATCTTTGTGAGCGCAACTGTTAGGCCCTCTCATCATCATCATCATCATCATCATCATCATCATCATCATCATCATCATCATCATCATCATCATGTTTCAATACAACCAGGGTGAAGAAGGAGATCAAGGAGAGAAAGGACTCAACGGAGCTCCCGGAGCCCCAGGACTGCCTGGAGAATCCGGACGTGATGGACTGATGGGCTTGAAAGGAGCAAAGGTACCGAGTACCGGAACTCTTCATCACCTCTGCTGCGCCTCTTCTGACTGATTGTATAACTAACATGTATTGCATCGATTGTAAATGGATGACGGTATTAAAAGTAACAGCCATAGGATGGAGCTCCACACCGCTGGCTGTCGACTCCCAGTCTTTGGAGATGTCAAATAATAATAAGCGATAACTTCTTCGATACTAATTGTCGCACTTTTGGACCCGTGATGGTTTCCAATGGGGAAAATGAACATTCATGATCTGAATGGAGGTCCTATCCTTTATTCAACGTATGCTGTAATCATCCAGAAGGTTCCTGGCTCATGGTTTGGATGTGTGGTGTGTTCCCAGGGCGACGCTTGTACCAGCTGTTCTTCTGCGGGCCCCGCAGTGGGGGATGGTGTCGCTGTGCAGGGGCCCCCAGGGGAGAGGGGAGACCCTGGTCCCCCAGGGGAAGGGAAGCCTGGCAGACATGTGAGGGAATTTAAAATTCATTTATTAATAATATACATATTATATATATATATATATATATTTTTTTTTTTTTATATATATATATATGTATATATATATACACATTTTAAATATATATATATATATATATATATATATATATATATATATATTCAGACATATTTATATTTGTATTTATGTGTGGCTGTACTTCTCTCGCTGTGCTAGGAACATTGTTGATGAGCAACTTGCATGTTTTCTCTTTAGGGAAAGCCCGGCCTACCAGGTGTGCAGGGGCCTTCTGGTCCCAAAGGAAGAAAGGTGTGAATGTGTATTTATTGTATTATCATGTCTCTAAAATAGATTTGGCGCATTGTGTCTAATCGCGTGTCACGTATTCTAATCCGTGTTGTCTTGCGCCCCCTGTAGGGAGAAGCTGGAGTTGCGGGAGTTGGCCTTCCAGGACCACAAGTAAGACTGATGTGTTCACATCTGGAGTTTAGTGCCAGCTGATGCAGCTC
Source organism: Liparis tanakae (assembly GCA_036178185.1). Classification (NCBI taxonomy): domain Eukaryota; kingdom Metazoa; phylum Chordata; class Actinopteri; order Perciformes; family Liparidae; genus Liparis; species Liparis tanakae. The sequence goes on from CM070106.1 coordinate 10,138,036, forward strand.
TGACACACAGCGTAGACTCAGCGGCTCCGAGGGCCACGTGGACCCGCTGTGGTCTCAGTGCGGAGCCCAGACCCACCGTGTTGGTGCTTTCCTGTCTCTTAGAACTAAAGATACATTCATGAGTTGGTACATAACTATATAATAACCCCAGGCTGTTCTCTGAAACCCTCTGATTCATCGTGGAATCTTCAATTACTTTGTGACACAGGGAAGCCGATCCTTCCCTACAACTTGTACTGCTTATGTAACATACTAGTTGCATAAGTTAACGTATGTCGTAGTTACATAAAGTTAGTTATGTAACTTAAGATAAGTGTGGACACGAAGAGCGTTCTCCATCCATCCACACCTCCTCCTCCATGGACATACTGTAGTCTGCATGTCCAGAAGAGTTGCTCAGGCAGTGTGCCGTTGCCGAGGATGCGGTAACATCGGAAAAGGTTCAAAGCCTAAAGCTCCTCCCCTTTGTGTTTTATCTTCTTTATTTTTGTCGTAGGGAGAAGAGGGACCAAGAGGAATCGTAGTAAGTGTATCTCATGTTTCTCAAGACCAATTGTTCCCGACTACATCTCCAGATGTGGGTCTAAAGTGTGTGTTTTGTGCAGGGGCCTCCTGGAGCCAGTGGGTTGAGTGGCCCTGTTGGCCCTGCAGGGGAAAAGGTATATACAATAGAGAGATGGAAGCCCAACTTAATGTTGCAATAAGCAATCAAATGTTCCTGATTTCTGTTGATACAATGAACCCATGAGAAACCAGGCGTGTCCTCTTCGTAGGGCTCCGGAGGACAAGCCGGTCCTCCAGGACCCCGTGGGCCCGAGGGCACAGGAAGACCAGGCCCCCCGGTACCACACTCACACTGACTTTGCATATGGTTGTTTAATATCATACTGTCATATCGTCTAACACTGTTTCCTATGTACTTTTTCACCCAGGGTAAAGATGCAACCCCTGGGACTAATGGATGGCCGGGGGCTGACGGCAGACCTGTAAGGGCTTCCTTTCCTTTAACGTCTGTTTTTTATTTGCATGTATTTCATGTGCATCAACAATCAGAAGAGATGTTTTTATTTATTTGATTTGGGGGGGGGGGGGACTTGAGTTTTTGTTTCATGTTCAGAGTTTACATTTTCTTTTGGAGCTTCTTTGGGAGTTGTCCTTGATTTAGGCATCATTTATAACCAAAGATGTCTGCCTGGATCCATAACAGAGGCCATGTCTGCTCCCATCTCATCCTCTGTCCCCTGATCTACTCTCAGCTCACTGCCCCGTGAGCTTTCTTCTGGAACAACAAAGCCGGAGTAACTAAGTGCTTGTGTCTGTTTCTGTGTGTGTGTATATGTGTGTGTGTGTGTGTGTGTGTGTGTGTGTGTGTGTGTGTGTGTGTGTGGGTGTGTGTGTGTGTGCTGTCCCCTTCTCTTGCAGGGACTTGATGGAGCTCAGGGGGACAAGGTAAGTCTACCGTTTTGTTTGGATGAAGGGATCTGCAGGGGTTTGAAGAAAAGGGGATGAAACAGATGGTAATCGCAAGAGATGGTTCCCCTCATCTCTCCCACACACACACACACACACACACACACACACACACACACACACACCTGCCTCGAGCCACAGATAGAGTAGCAGCGGAGGTGACGAGTGTAATGTTGCTGGCAGACGTTTCGGGGTCTTAGGAGAGAAAGTGTGTGGGACTATTAATTACCGCCTTCATCAGAGCCACCAGTCCACACTGCCTGACTGGGAGAGAAGAAGCGGAGGCGGGGCTTAAAGGGTCGGGAGGGTTATGAGATGTGACACAGTGAGAGAGGAAGAAATCACAAATTTATTTGAAATATATTATTATTCATTTGCAGAGGAATCATGATCTTTATTCAGTGTATTTATGAAAGTGCATGTGCTCTAAAAAAACTGCCTTGGATGTTCAAGGGAAGTCTTGAGAGCAGATGTGTAACCGAGTATTTCATCGGCTCTTTATATTACAGCTGTTAGGTGAAATGCACTTTCCTTTGCTTCATAGAAGAGCACACTCCTTGTATTCTTACACTGCATAAAGGTTTTAAGGACACATTCATCTAATGGAAGGCAAAAGAACCTTCAAAGCATTTGGCCTCCTTCAGCGACACTTTCTAAAGTTTACCAAATGAAAGATGAAAACTGTTGTGTTCAAAGAGTTCTGACTTTTTTATGTTGAACGACGACTTAGTTTGGCAGCGTGTCACCAACATTTTGCAAAGATTTTCACTTGAACTATTTCATGTTTTTTTAATACATTTTCATGTATATTTCAGGGTGAACCCGGAGAGTGCAACTGCATGATACCTGTACATACAAGTGTAGGCGGACCTGTGAGTACACACACACACACACACACTGACATAAACACAAGAATACACATCGATTGTATTATGACTCCGTAGTATTGAATTTTCCATATTGAGAAAAACTTGTATGCTCAGTGTTTTTCCCTCTGCATCCTTCTGTGCTTTGACATTTGTTGTTATATTCCAAACTTCAGACTGAGCACTTTCTGTATATTTTGCAAGCACCATTGCTGCTCTGATGTCGACTACGTTTTTCTTCCAGGGAGCTCCAGGAACTCAAATAAGCTCATGGCAGCCCGGGCCTCAGGTGTGATCTGTCAGCCTCTGATGACTTGGGCTTTGTTTGTGTGGTTACCTCACAACGTTTGCTCACATAATTCTTAGCCTATGAATGTGTGTGTGTCATGTTTGGCCATGTCTTTGTGTTATAGGGCCCACCAGGACCTCCTGGCCCTCCTGGCCAACCTGGGTTTCAAGGTGATATAGGAAATGAAGGACCACAGGTAAGACACGTGGACAGGAGGACGGCTTCGGTTCAGTTTAGGTGCTCCATCGGCGTGCAGTAGACTACAAGCTACTCGTGATTTCAGCTTGGGCAGCTGGGTTACTTAAGAAAGGCAACGCTTGGACATGCTTTGCAACTTGATGGGGAAATGAAGTTGGTAATATGCATGTAGGAAATGGAGCAATGTGTGTCTTAGCTTGGTTTAACAAAGGCTTCGGTAATCAAAATCCCCAAAAAGGATAAATGCACTAACCTGTCCAGTGCTTATCGCTTTAATCCATGTGGGAAGCAACTGAGCAAGCTTTGGGAATACCCGTCAAGACATGAACAGTTATTTGAAGGTCTTAAATATAGATGTAAAAACTAATATGCAATTTACAAAGTACCATTTTGAACAATTTCTCGATTTTTAAAAACTAGGGCAGACCTTCAAATAAGGTGTTACTGCAATCTGTGCTGTGGAATTTAAAGGTGTGAGAAAGACGTGGAAAGCGGTGATGGAAGTGGTCATCATGTCTTTGACGAACAGCGGCTGATTGCAAAATAGTGCTTAGTTTTAGAAGAAAGGAACCGGTTTGATCGTTTTGACCGTGACCCTTTGACCCTGCCTTGGCCATTGGTGGAGATGGGAGTGGCTAGCCCTCGACTGGCAACAAACCAGTTCAACCTCAGTTCCTTCTTTCAGGGTATCCCTGGAAACGACGGGATACAGGGGAAACCGGGTTTGCCTGGATACATAGTAAGTAAAATTAGAAAAGGAGGACAGGTGGATCTACTGAGTTGAGATACAGGGCCTTCTGTATAAATTATGCAAATGAACAAATCAAGTTAATGTGTCAGGAAGTGGTATTTATATTTAAAAAAAGCTCCCATACATATTTGATCTGAACATTTTTGGCGTAAAACTGGTTTATTATATATGTAACATTTAGGATAACTACTGTTATTTAACTTAATGTAAAAATACTGTAGTTCCATTCTTAACAATTATAACTGTGTTATTAACACCTGTTTTTAGTGTTGGCGATTTATTACTTGAAACATCCGAGCATTTGGCAAACACGACGTATGCATATTCAGTTTTATCCCCGAGTGCGTCTGGCCTCGGGGATTCTTTTCTGAAGGTTTGAAAGTGTGATATAAAGCTAATTTAACCAAAGTAAATCCAAGGACAACATTAAAGCTGAGACATGAATTTTGTGAAGTTATCTGTGGATTCTTTTCCTGTACACAGTGTTGCTTTTGTTTCTTTCAAGTCTTCTGATGACTTCCTTTCATCAAAGTCACATCAATGCTCTTATCACGCCAGCCCTCAAGGGGAACTTCATCTTCATCACAGGAATTAAAGTAATAGATTAATGGAGGTGCTTGAACATCAGTAAATCCCTCTGGAAAAGGCTTATAGTTCAACTTTGTGTTTATTGACAGCAGAGATGCCCTGTAACTTGACTCCGCTCTGACCTGTCGCAGAACAGCTCAATACTCTGTATAATAACTTTGACTACAGGGGAAGAGTTGAAACCCTCTGCAGTCTCTAGACGTCTAGACTTAATCCTGGTAAATAAACCAATCAATGTCTCTTTTTCTTTCCACTCTCACGTCGCTCAAGGTGGCAGCTTAACTCTCAGAACCTCTCACACATTGCTTTGTCTTTGAAACATAACGACGTGTTGCTCGGAGAAAAATATCACAAAGTAAGCAATTTGCAGACCCCTGTCCGTGCACCAGAAGTAAACATTGCACAGTGACATATAATTACAGAGAATATTTTTGAGCAGATCTGTTTCTGGACAAAGCCGCGTGGCCTTCAAGCAGCCAATCACGCACAGCGTGGAATAGCCTTTCTCTCTAATGGCTCCAGTTTGAACAATGTCAAATGGGTCTGTAATGACTTTGAAACCCGGCCAAGTACTATTGACGGGTCCTCTGAGGGAAAGGTCCCGCTGCTTTGATAAGGAGCACAGTGATTGGGCTGGAGGACTGAGCATGAATGGCCACTGGTGTTCCATTGTGACAGTTGTCTTGAATGTTTTCTTGCACATTTCCATCATGTGTATGAACAATATGTGTGGGCGGAGCCACTGAGGTGTGTTTGTCCTGCTTTCTTGGTGCCTCATTCTGCTCTTTGAATGTAAAACTGCTGCAGAGTGAGGTCTCCATATACTTTCATGACATTAGTTGAAATGGGTACTGAGGTGTTTTTTCTCTGCTGTATTTCTGCTGCGGTTTTGTATATAAGTTCAAATCTGTCACACATTTCTCCTGTTATGAGAATCAACTACAGCATGTCGTATCAACACTGCGGCATGCCGAGGGTTCACGGAGGTAACGGCTTTTTTTTGGGGCCATCAGACAAAAGGTTTTATTGGAACGCCTTGTATATGGAGCCATAAACAGAGGGTGGCGCTGCGTGTGGTGCAGCGAGGGTGTAATAGGCATCAGCCATTGTATTTTAATGGGGGAACTTAGTTAGATTTTTACTGAACACGTTGAAAGGCAAAAGAGAAGTCGGGAACTTCTGAACTGAATACGACTCTTTAAAGAGGGGGGACATTCTGTGATATCACGTTATTGTTTATGGTGCTGAATGAGATGATCCTAAACAGACATGTCGCTTGGAAAGATTGCGATGCCTTGTTACGCCTGCATTTCATTTTTGTACACTCTTGTGTGTGATTTCGACAGCCTCAACAAATTGCAATTGTATACTTTATTTGACCTCTTTTGTTATGTGCGTGCCCAAACCCATCCTGCTTAGAATCAGCATGCAGCATTGAACTGCCTCCGAGGGAGTGTGATTATCATGTGGAGTCATAAACGTGTTCGGAACTCAAAATCTATCTCTGTGTTCGCGACAGAAGCGTTACGCAATCAGTTCCAAAGGATTGGGGAAATGTGTTTTTGAAGAAAAGATTTGTTATCGTAACGCTGTCCTTGAACTGTATCCGGAGAATAACATGGATAAATGTTGCGTTTTGTTTGGGTTGTGGAAGAGGCTGACGGCTTCCTTTCATCTATTAAAAAGGATGACAAAAAAAAAGTACATTATTATATTTCCTCTTGTTTTCCTGCCCCTGCTCTAGAAGTACATCGCCCCACACCAGCTGCCTCAAGACGCCACCGGAGCAGATGGAGAGGTACGGCCATGAGTAACTGAGCTTTCTGGGCTCTTATTGTATCCTTTTCCATGAATGTATATATGTATACTGAATGTACCATATTACTCTCTCTCTCTCTCTCTCTCTATCCCTGTGTGTGTGTGTGTGTGTGTGTTCTACAACACAGGAGGGCTGTAAGGACGGGGACTGCTCTCAAGGGTCTCCAGGTGTGCCCGGCACAGCTGGCGCCAAGGGTGAAAAAGGCGACCAGGGCAAGCCCGGCGTGACCCCGCTGGACAGCTGTGACCAGGTGAGTGTGGGCAGCACCAGGAGTCGTGTGTCGACGTGTAATCTCAGCGGTCGGTCGTGGTGCTTTGATGAATGCGACGTGCCTCTGAGCCAGCAGCGTGTCTCTTCCAGTGTCTGGGGAGGCTGCAGAAGGAGCAGGCCACACAGCCGGCGGTCAGTGGACAGCCGTCTCACACTCTCAGGACACAGTTAATGCACAGGTCCAAATATGGACTAACGGATGTTTTTGTCTCACAGTACGACCGAGCGGGAATGCCCGGAACTCCGGGAATGCCGGGATCACCAGGAGTCCGAGGAGAGCCAGTGAGTCGGTCGTACGTGACGTGGCGTGAGGACGTCTGCGTGTCGCCGTGACGATGAGTTCACCGAGTTTCTTTTCTTTACCACAGGGTGTCGCGGGAGAAAGAGGAAAAGCTGGAGCACCAGGAAACCCGGTCAGATTCAGCAACGCTTCGGCCTCGTGTTGAACCTTTGACCTTTGACCTTTATCCCAGAGAGCTCGTTCATCGGAGTGAAACCTGCCAGTTATGCCACGGCGTTATTTACGACGCATCGTTTAGACTAGAACGATTTAAAGGTGGTCTCTTATTCTGAAATCTACTACTGTGTAAATGTAAAATACAGATTTTAATTTAATTTAATTTGATGACATTTCTTTTCAATTTATTGCTGTGTAAATGTTATTGTCAACTTCAAATATAATATGCGTTCTAATCCCCAACTTACAGTGCTTTGTCTTCATTGTAGGACGGCACTGTTGGGTTCTTATCGTAAAGCTTTAGCTGAAGTGTGTGTGACACTCACCACTTGCATACTGACGTACCCACTAGCTGTCTTGCTGTGTTTCCAATAATCAACCAATTCAAAACTGCTTGAAGATGTATTAACATATGGTATTTCAATTGCATATTCATCTTGTCTCAAGTGTTCCTCTCCATGTGTTCTCTCCTCAGGGCCCTCCCGGGTTCCAAGGTCCTCAGGGCCCCTCGGGTTCATCTGTAAGCTCCCTGCACACTTATTCTTATTTCTTTTCACTTGTCCTCTCCTCTAATCAGTGATGAAAGAAGAACAATGCAATGTGTCAATGCAAGAAGAAATATTTCATTTAACTTCCTACATGAATGGTTCAATGTGTTTATAGCATCAAAAGGAAACTTCACGTTATCCATCTTAAATGTAAACCAAGGATATATGACATTAATTGGTTGTTAATGCTTGTGCTTCAACGTGTGCACCACAGTTCACTGTTGATAGTTTTATATAGTTCACACCTCTGCAACTCAGATGAATATTTTTACTCTAATCGTTGCTTTTCTGTGAACTATGGGATAAATGTACCCTGTAGGCTTCATAGTGTTAGTTTAATAATTCGATCTGAGAAGTTTAAAAGAGAAATCAACTGCAAATAACTACCAGTTTAATAATCCACGAATACTTATATTTTAGAAGATCTTAGATATTTCTTTATATGTTCTTGAATCAAAACCTGAAACACAAATATTAACTTTAGCCCCCAAATACATGTAGTGTAGTACAAAGTATAGCATTACTGTAGTAGAGGATTAATGAGTCATCTGTACTCCCTACATGTAGCAGTGGGTAGATGTGCTTTGTTCATTTCCACTGGTGGTTTGAAGAGACGGTACCCGGAGGAGCGGTGTGCCGTGAGCCTCTGCTGTGTGTCGTGGTCGATCTGTTTCTGCGTGCGAGGGACCCTGCTGCAGAATGTATAACTCATATTCAGTGGCCAGGAAGTTACTCACAATGATGAGCTACTAATTGGTTTCTCCTCAGGATAATCAATCACTAATTACTTTCTCTAAATTACAACTCTCAGTAATCAATCTATTAACCAATACTTCACAGCGATAGTCTTGCTACTTTTTGAAATTGTATTAATTTGAGTAATCATATTAATATGCAGTTCGCTTAACAGCAAATTATCGCTCACCCATTCAAAAGCAGCGAGCACTCGGCGACACTCTTTTGTTCACTCATCAGAAAGAAACAAGAAAGACTTCTAGTTGTCTTTTCTTCCAGCACTCGTGTGTCTTCCGCTTCCAGCAGCTGTTGCTAAGCAACAGATCACACCATCACACATGCATATTAATGTGCGTCTTAAAAAAAAACATTCAATATTGACTCAGAATTGAGATGGTATGCGTTAGAGAACTAAAGTCGTGGTTTGATCACAGTGTGTTGTTGCTAAGTAACATATCAACCCCATAATATTGCTGATGTTATCTGTTTGCGGGATGAGGAAATAAATGAATTAGTGACATCTGCAGCTCTGAATGCATTTGGAAGAACTCCATATGGGGTCAAAAGGGACAAATGGTGGAGGGAAGCAACATTGTATCATTTAATGGGAGTTAAAAGAAAAATGTGGAGGCAGCGCTCGGCCTCTGGACCTCACCGCCACAGAGCTGAGCCGCCATCTGGAGGCCTGATCTAGTAGATAGTGTAATATAATGAACGTAGTAGAGGATAGAGTGTAGAGCAGAGGACACACACACGGAGAGGCGTCCCGACGGGGCTCGCTGCGGGCCGCTCGGCCGCTCCGTCTCTCGGATATCGACTGAACTCGTCACCGAGGGGATCTCACACATCACAGGGTCTTCTTTGTTTTCTAATTATTCCTCCGCTCCCATCATCCTCAGGGTCAGAACGGCGAGGTGGGGCCAGCCGGGCCCCCGGGAATTAAGGGCGAGCACGTAAGTCTCATCCGATCGCCGCAACTCACAACGTGCAGGGTGAAAAAAAAAAAAGGAAATTGCTTCCAGGTGTGATTGAGTGTCTGATCTTCACCTCAGGGCGCTCCGGGGACGCCCGGCTACCCAGGGTCCATGGGACCACCTGGACTTCCTGTAAGTTACCTCACTACGCAGGAAGTGTGAGGTCCACAGCAGTGTCAGAATCCGTGGATGACCTCTCCGTGTGCATTCACAGGGACTGAAGGCCGAGCGGGGGAGCCCAGGCAGCAGTGGTCAGAAAGGGGAGTCGGTAAGCACTCTGTTAAATGGTCCTGTTACATAATGCGGTCCATGTTGAAGCTGACGTGTCCCGCCTCCTCTCTGCAGGGTCCTCCTGGTAACCCCGGATACCAAGGGCTGGCTGGCCCCGCGGTCAGTGTTTTATCACAACATCTTGGCCAGCAACGTTTAAAGCCACGTCCTCGTTCACCATCACTCACTTTCATAGCTTCTTTTAAATCACTTCTTAAAACCCACTTTTATAGAACTGCTTTTAAGTGATGTCGTCCTTCTATGTTTTTATTTTAATTGGTTATTTGTTTGGTTTAGTTGGTAGTTAGTTCAATGCTATGGTATGGTCTTGTTTGTTTGCCGCCATTTAAGTTGTGTTTATGCTTTGTTTATCTGTAGAGCACTTTGTAAACCTTGTTTTTAAAAGTGCTATATGAATAAAGTTATTATTATTATTATTATTATTACTATTATAACTGAGAATAATCTGAGCCGATGTCTGTCTGCAGGGCATCAAAGGAGACACTGGACCAGCTGGACCGGCTGGTGTCAAAGCGGATCAGGTGTGTGTAACACACTCACACACAAACACACACACACACACACACACAAATACACACACACTAGACGGGACCTTTAGAACCAACATCCATGTTCTTATGTTTTTTATTTTTTTATTTCAAGGGTTTCCCAGGACAGCCCGGCTTCCCAGGACCCCCAGTATGTGATGGTTTTACCCCCCCGACGGCCCGGCCTGGCCCTTGGCGTCGTGGTCGTGACCCCCTCTGCTCCTGTGTGTGTTGTTAGGGGGCCCCGGGGATCGCTGGCAAAAGTGGAAGGGAAGGGCTCCCTGGGATCAAAGGTGAAAAAGTGAGTACCGATCGCACATGTTTCTGATTGCTCTGCATTCATAATGATGAAGATGAGGGTTGGACTGAAGATCTCTGCTTTCGAAAAGGGCAACGATGGTGGTCATGGATCTCAGGGGCCAACGGGGCCCTCAGGCTCACCGGGCTCCTCTGGGATGATGGTAAATGCATGTTCTCTCACCGGAGATCAGCCGGGTTTGACCGATTTCAACATATTCATGACCTGTGTACGATTTGAAATCAACATTCACACTCCGTGTGTTTGCGGTGGAAGGGCCCCCCAGGCATCGAGGGATTGGATGGAAAAGATGGGAAACCAGGCCTGCGGGCAAGTTACACACACACACACACACACACACGTTATTCACACCAAGAGCTGTGTGCTCCAACACACACTGAGGTCAGCTGGTAGAGTTACACACATGTTGACCTCCTGCACTGGTATTGTCTCCGTTGCTAGGGAGAGGCGGGCCCTCCAGGCCCAGCAGGACCACGAGGAATCCCAGTAAGTGTCCCCTCTCACATCCGACGACCTTAGTGGGTTCTCCATCTACCCAGAGCAGTGAAACAGAGGAGGATGAGGATGATGATGATGAGGATGATGTCCAGTGTCCAGTGTTCAGCACATCCAGAGCTCAGAATAACAACATGATGTATTTTGTGGTGCCATTATTGATGACTCGCTTTTAGCCCTTTGATTTAGTGTTCTGGAAGCATGCATTATGTGGTAGATATTTGCATAACACATCAAAACACAGAGTATGTCTCTGTGCTCATGGCGAGACTTTTCCTGGAGCGCCATCAGGAGATCCAACCGTGTGGGTTTGGGGTAAATTGTCAACAATTTGTTGGATGGATGGCTGTGAAGTATTACAATGTCCCCCTCAGGATTCATTGGAATATTTTACTTATGCTTTAACCTTTAACCTTTATTTTTTATATATATATATATATATATATATATATATATATATATATATATATATATATATATATATATATGCTGCACTAATCTGATTCTCTGTGCTGCGTCTCCTCAGGGATTCAAAGGGAAGACCGGCCACGGCGGCTTCCCCGGACAGAAGGTCAGTCCACGAGTAGAAGAGTAGAAGAGTGATGCATTCCACTCCTCCGTTACCTGTTCATCTCTCTCTCATTCCTTCAGGGCGAGGCTGGACCTTCAGGTCCACCTGGACCGCCGGGCAGGCTGGGACACGATGTGAGTGTTTCTGTCTGGATCACAGATTAACGCTCCGTGCGTACACTCACACAGCAGCCGGGTACCGATCACGGCCGGCGTAACCATGGAGATTCATTACGGTCACTCTGTTTCCAGGGCGATCCTGGTACCCCGGGAGCTCCGGGGCGACCTGGACCCTCCGGCCACATCGTAGGTTCCCCCCCTCACACCGAGCCGGGTCATAGGGTCATAGGGTCATCTGGTGGTGTGCTGACCCTTACGATGTGTGTGTGTGTTCTCCGCAGGGGTCCACAGGACCCGCTGGGCCCCCGGGACCCGCTGGGCCCTCAGGAGTGGTAAGTGGTGTGTGTGTGTGTGCACATCTGTGTGTGTCTGTCTGTCTTTCTGTGTGTGTGCGTGCATGTGTCTGTAAGTGTGTGTGTGTAAGTGTGTGTCTGTGTGTGTGTGTGAATTCTCTATTTTCTTTTCTGTAGGGTGTAAAAGGAGACAAGGGCCAAGCTGGTGAACGGGGTCTACCAGGGATGGGAGGAGCCCCAGGACAACCGGGGCACCCTGGCTCCATGGTTAATAGCTCTCAAGTGTTGTCACCACATTTGTACACACACACACACACACACACACGTGTCTCAAGCTGTCCTTTCCCCTCTCCTAGGGAGAACCAGGCACGGACGGTGGTGACGGTAAAGACGTGAGTAGTGTTGTTGATGTTCAGATGGATGCAGAGAGCTTAACGAGGAGAGATGCATTATGGGTCTGTGTCTGTGTGGACAGGGCGCGGCCGGCGTCCCGGGGGACAACGGGCAGGCGGGTCAGAAGGTAAGAGCGGACGGAGCGCTGCCTCCTCCTGATGCCTTCAGGGACCCTCAGGCCAGCACCGAGTCATCAGTTCACTCACCCTCTGACTCCTCCCCCCCGCTCCCCCTCTGACTCCTCCCCCCCCCGCTCACCCTCTGACTCCTCCCCCTGCTCACCCTCTGACTCCTCCCCCCCGCTCACCCTCTGACTCCCCCGCTCACCCTCTGACTCCCCGCCACCCTCTGACTCTCCCGCCACCCTCTGACTCCTCCCCGCTCACCCTCTGACTCCTCCCCGCTCACCCTCTGACTCTCCCCGCTCACCCTCTGACTCCTCCCCGCTCACCCTCTGACCTCCCCTGCTCACCCTCTGACTCCTCCCGCTCACCCTCTGACTCCTCCCCGCTCACCCTCTGACTCCTCCCGCTCACCCTCTGACTCTCCCCGCTCACCCTCTGACCTCCCCCCACTCACCCTCTGACTCCTCCCTGCTCACCCTCTGACCTCCCCTGCTCACCCTCTGACTCCTCCCGCCACCTCTGACTCCCCACCCTCTGACCTCCCCTGCTCACCCTCTGACTCCTCCCTGCTCACCTCTGACCTCCCGCTCACCTCTGACCTCCCCCGCTCACCCTCTGACTCCTCCCCCCCCGCTCAACTATTTTGGTGATGTTAATAATAATAATACATTTGATTTATATTGCGCTTTTCCAGGTGCTCAAAGACGCTTATGTTGGCGTGACACGATACATTTTTGTTAAATTATTTATTTATTCTGACATAATATACTATAAATATAATACACTATGCTAGTGTTGTCTTCTAGTATGTAATTACTACATTATTACATTACTTGTTATGACATTGTGTCATAACAAGTAATAATAATGTGTGTGTGTGTGTGTGTGTGTGTGTGTGTGTGTGTGTGTCTCCCAGGGAGAAGCGGGGGCAGCCGGTCAGCGGGGTCCTGCAGGTGAACGAGGGAGGCCAGGGCTGCCCGGAGGTGGCGGTTACCACTCTAAGGACGCTCAGCCCATGATGGGTCAGGCGGGCCCCCGAGGAGAGAGAGGGAGTCCGGGTCAGGACGGGTCTCCGGGGGTCCCGGGATCCGCAGGGTCACCGGGGAATGACGTGAGAGACAGTTCATGACCTGTGACCTCATCATTACACACACACACACACACACACTGTGCTGACCCAGCAGTTCCGGCTGCCTCTGGACGAGCGGTCAGATTAAAGGACCGCTCTGCATTCAGATCTGTTCTTTATTCTTTTTTCTGTTCATTCTTTTCGGTCAGGCCGTTGTGAATTATGACGAAGTGAAAAACTTCATCCGGCAGCAGGTCATCAAGATCTTTGAAGGTGAGAGTGTGTGTGTGCAGTGTGTGCAGTGTGTACAGTGTTTGTGCAGTGTGTGTAGTGTGTGCAGTGTCTACAGTCTGTGTGTGTGTAGAGTGTACAGTGTGTGTGTGTGCAGTGTGTACATAGTGTAGTATGTATAGTGTGTGTACAGTGTGTATTATAAGCATTATTGCATGTATTTCCTCACACACCTCTGATACACTTCTGATTCTGATATTGCTACTGCAGGATTATTGATCATTGATTATTGACCATTGGTTATTGATCATTGTGTGTCTTCCCATTGGCCCCTCCCCCAGAGAGGATGGCCTACTACCTGTCCCGCCTGCAGGCCCCCGTAGAGGCGGCCTCCCCGGGCCGGCCCGGGACCCCAGGGAAAGACGGAGCTGCCGGTGTTCCCGGTAACCCCGGTACTCCGGGCTCCCCGGGACAGATGGGGAGACAGGGGCGGCCAGGAGGCCAAGGACCCTCCGGTGAGCCGACGGGCGGCGCAGCATCACAGGAGTGACGTGGCGTCTCTGGGCCGAGCAGCGAGGTGACCTCTGTGTGACCTCTTCCTGCAGGCCCCCATGGACCACGCGGAGAAAAGGGAGAGAAGGGCGTCGGCGAGATGGGAGACGTAGGACCCCCCGGAGCGCCCGGTAATGTCCCCTCACGCTGAGTCGGCGTCTTCTTATCTCCGTGAGATACGGGGGAGCATTCAGGAGACCCAAAGTAGAGTCGAGCTGCAACCACCAATCAATCAATAATAAATCAATAATAAATCAATAATAAGCGATTATTAAAATAGTGGCAATGAATGTCATCGTCAATTCCGCCTCCCAACGCGCCGCGGAGACGTTTGAGTAGAAAGCAGCAGAGCGCGAGGCGGAGGGAGAGAACACACACAAGAGCCAATCAGAGCGGAGCTGCTCCTGCTCGGTGACTCTGATTGGCTGCTGCTGCCCTCGTGGTCGTTCACATCGTCGGAGACGTCCACGGAGCTGCGTGCGCCTCCGGGTGACCTCATGACCCCAGACACCGGGGCGCTGTATGTGACCACGCGCGTGGCATTTCCACAAGAAGTACAACGTAGACGTAGTGGTTGTTTATTCCGTGGCGGATGGCGGGAAATGTTGAGCGAAGCAACAGAGATAAGCCCCGCCCCCTCACCGACTTGATTAAACCACAGACAGTGAGGAGAGTGAAGCGCTGTCAGTTCTGTTTGAGACGGGGTTCATACACATGCTGACCCATGTAGCTCCATGACCTTACCATGACCTTTAACCAAATGTCCATGACCAAAGCTTGTGTGAAAGCTTGGACAGTGAGAAGATGTAGTCTTTAATCTATCAAAGAGAACCCAAAGTTCCCTATATATATATTTCACTTTGTATACTTTATGCACAGTCACTGTTTCTTTCTTATATTTATATTTGATTGTGTTTAGTTTATAGGTGCTACTGAGTCGACACATGTCCCCTTGGGGATTAATAAAGTCTACTTCTATTATATTCTATTCTATTCTTCTCCAGGTGTCCCGGGCCCCCAAGGCTACGGTAAAATGGGAGCCCCGGGGCCCGTCGGCCAGCAGGGTGTTCCTGGCATCTCGGGCTCCCCGGGGCCGCCCGGCTCAAAGGGACACGACGGCCGCTGTAACCCGGGCGACTGCCAGAGCCACCAGCCGGAGTACAACGTCAAGGGCCCGCCCAGCAAGGGCCCCTGGTAGGGGCCGAGGGGCCAAGGGCCCGCCCATCAAGGGCCCTTGGTAGGGGCCGAGGGGCCGGAGCAAGGAGACCTCGGAGGCCACAGACCGTCAACCCAAGCTCTTAAAGTTCTGCCCAGCCGGTGAATCCAGGAGCAGCTGCTGCTGCTGCTGCTGTTGTTGTTGTTTTGTTGTTGTTGTTGTTGACTTGTACAGATGTTGACTCCAGCTTTAAGGCCCGCAGACACAGAGCAGCACATGGGATCCTTCTCCGTCGCCATAGTGACGACTCATTGTAATACCAACGCCTCTCATCTGGGTCTTGCTTCTTTGTTCCTTCACTCCTTCTCCAAACACCCAGAGGGTGGGGCCAGAGGGTGGGGCCAGAGGGTGGGGCCAGAGGGTGGGGCCAGAGGGTGGGGCCAGAGGGTGGGGCTAGAGGGGGGCGGGGCCACGCTTTTGTCCGTGTTTCATTTTCTCCGTCTTACTTGGTGGAGGTTCACTTCTTGTCGCACTTTGCTTGCTCCTCTTCTATCGCCGGTCCCTCTCATGTCTAACTTTATGTCTGTCCTCGTGCTTTGGAAAAGATGATCCCAAGAAATGTATTTTTGTTCTGTGGAAACAGGCAAAAAAACTCATGTCCATGCTCTTTTTTTAAGAATTTTGTATATATTTATATTTATATATTGTGGCTTTTTCTACTTTTTTTAAAAACATACAAGACATACACATGGCTGGCCACCTATTTTTTTTTTAATTTGTGATTGTTATTAAGCAACAAAAAAGCCAAAGGGATATTTGTGTCCAAGGTCTGTATGTTTTCAACATCAAATAATTCAGTTAGACAGAATTATTTATAAAAGAAAACTGTTTGTTTCCTAATTGTGTTGCCAAAGTAAATTTTGTGCCATTTTATCTTCAGTATTTGGGCTGTGCAGCCACTTAAAGCATCTCATTATGTATTCACAAGTAGATGTAGTAGCCATCTGTCGCCTTCAACAAGAACGCAATTTTAAAATGAGCAATAATGGAGCTCTTTTCACAGAGGTACGCTAATGCAACACAAGCAAGAAGAACATATTCTAAAGAGCATCACGTTACTGTAATACCTGGGGTTTTATTTCTTACTTTTGTTTTATATGTGGAAGTTTTTGGAGTTTAAAATCACAACCATCCCGATCAAGTTGCTCAAACTAACCCGTGGGAAATGTTCAAGTTAAAGCTGAGTTACATCACTTTTGAAAGAAGCTGCGTCATGTTATCACTGTCAAATACCTGTGTCAAACACGATTGAAATGCTGTTGTTGGTCCATGGATTCTGAGACAGTCGGGTCCCGAGTATAGACGGGGGCCTCAAGTAAAGTTGAAGTTGCAATCATCTGCTTCTCTCGTTCTTTTGTCTCCCTTTGTGGCCACGCTGCAGCTCCTCGTACTTCTTTTGCACGTCTTTGTTTCGCCTCATTTGTCGTGGATATGCTTCTCCTTGATGGTCGGCTCGTCTCTGCTTTGATTCGTCATCAGTCACTGCAGACGGAGCTGCTCCGAGGTGGCCCAACGCCCACAGCTTCCATTTGGAAGAGAACATGTTCTGGTTCACATTTGCATACCCGCAAACTCACGAGGGGTGAAGAAGGTGACGCACCACTTCCACGTTGTATGAACTTGTTCTGACCACAAATCTACATGTTAAGAACTAAGACAGTGATCAGGCCCTATAATAGTAGTAATAAATATAAATTGTCATTATAATACGGTCATTCACGAACCAACTTTTTTTTCCTTGAGCTCTGCTGAGCCGTGAGTCTGTTCTACCTGGTTGTCACCATCTTCTATACCATACCTGCCATAAACATTAGGATACCAGATTGACACAATGCCATAAAAACAATATATCATAAATACGATACTGGTATATTTATAGTAAGACGTAAAATATCTGTATAGTTCCAATGTATAGTTTTTCAACACTTAACAAATGGCAGTAATATTAGTATTAGCCTACAAGCTATGAATGAAACTACATGGAGCCATCATAGCATTGATTATACACTATGAGGCCGTTAGTCTGTATCTGACCAGATGATATGGAGTTCATCAGGATGAGCAGCTGGAGAGTTACATCACTTTACTGACCATCTGCTTTGGAGACAAAGTACTTAAACATGTCACTTATGGCATCTTTTGTATTTTATTTTGAAAGTCGAAGACGGTCGGCAAAAGCTCCGCCGCTTGACACCGCTCGCTGTGAGAGCGCAGCACAGCGTGCACTCTGATTGCGCTCTTTTAATGAAGTATTGATACTAAAAATATGCAACATGATATCATTTTGAACGTAGGGATACCTTTTTAGTATCGAGTATTATGCGATGCATTAACAAAAGCTGAGACTCTGCAGCTTTGGAAGTATGGGACTTTATTAACATGCATAAATTGATACTATTAAAGATTTCAAATGGGAGAAATGAAAAGAAAAGAAGCAGAAACTAAAGAGACTCATTACCGTTCTGCACATGATACAGAAGAGCCTTGGATTTGATAAAAAGATCCTCTTTATTTGTTAGGGTTCTCTTTTGGCTGCAGAGGTCAACCCCAACAGATGATTATATTCAGAACAATAAATAAAACAGATTCTGCTGATGAAAATAAATTGGTCATAAAAAAGTTGACACCCTGTGGATAATTGGCAGTGGCATAGGAAGCACATCCGGACCGATTCGTCGTGTAAATATTTGTCCGAATTCTTTATTACTCGCTGATTTCAGTGACACGTGATTTGTGCCGGTGCATCTCATAACCCCTTCATTTCTCTACATAATCAACACACATTTACAAAGATTTACAGCACTGCATTGTGGGACAAGGGAGTGCCCATTGGGCTATGATGTTGCCAGGCAACAAGCGGACGAGATCAAGCCAGTCGTCAGTTTCTCAAATGAGACTCGGGGTAAGCGGGGATGGGGAGGGGCGTTGCTGGGGGGGGGGGGGGGTCACTAAAGCTTACAGATGCTACATTTTACAATACGGTACAGTACGGAGTGTCACTTTCAATCATTTATTGGTCCTTTTTGCTTTTTGTGCACTTTTAAGACATCAGCTGTTGCGTCTCAAGAGAGGCATCTAAACGTCGTTACACATGTCAAACCACACATTGCATATTTAAAACCAGTTAGAGATGAGCTCTCGGCTGCTCTCAGCTGATGGGAGACGGAGAGAAGCGATATGAACCTGTTCCTCTATCACTGCTGGAACCGAGCGTTTGAATGGGAACGACACTGACATCATCCAAAAACACAGAATTCAGAAGGGTGTGGGTGAGAGCTGCTGTTGTCATGGTGATGGGGGGGGTGGGGGGGGGATTAAGAGTGAAGATTAAGAGTGTGTCCCTCCAGTCAAAACTTCATGTGGTCACTTGCAGTAGGGGGCGCTACACATCCAGTCACTATTCCTGTCCCCTACCCTTCGTTCTCGATGTTGTCCGACCGAGGCGTGCCGCCTCTCCTTCGATGGCGCCCTCTCTCCCAGGTGAGCTGCCGATGGCGGCGCGGCTCTCTAAAAAGCGGGTCCTTTGATTCTCCCCGCTTCCTGTAGTCTCGGGGATGTGTACGCCGACGCGGCTAAGCACATCGCCGCCTCGCAGTAGCCGGGGAGGCCGGTGGAACCCGCCTTGCCGGGGTGCCCCGCCTCGCCGGCCGACCCCTGCGGCCCTCTCTCGCCGTGCCGCCCGTCCCGGGCCACGCCGTCGACGCCCGCGGGACCTGTGGGAGGAGAGGGAGCGACGCTGGGTGTGAGCCGAGTCCCGGGGTTCCAGAGGACTAATTGCACTGAAGTTGCCGTCGAGAGCGCCTCTCCTCCGTGCGCACTGTGTGTGTGTGTGCATATATTAAAATTGTGTGCACAGGGGAGGGCGAGTGTGTTTTCCACTGTTTGAATTAGCGTGTAATGTTGCAGTCCTATTATATTCTCATTGGAGAGATTCTCCTCGATGGCTGGAGTTAACGATGCTTTCAAAATGCATTCATGCATTCATGCAGACACCCCCCCCCCCCTCCCCCTCCCCACCCCCCACACACACACCCTGTGGCAACAACTGTAATGCTTCTATTTCTTATGTTACTCAACATTGTTTAGTATTACACATCATCTTACACAATATGTGTGTGTATTTATATATATATATATATATATATATATATGTGTACCTTGTATTCCTGGGGGTCCTGGTTGTCCGGGATGGGGTTTACCAGGATCTCCTCGGACTCCCTTTGCCCCTCTCTTCCCTGGGGAGCACACAGGGGGAGGGGGGGGGGGGGGGGGGGGGGTTCAGACGTAGCCCAACACGCTGACGATCCAACCGCCTATCAGTCGTAGAGTTCCACCTTTAAGTCCAGTGTTTCCAATCTGTCCATGTCCTCCAAACATGCCCGGAACGCCACGGGCACCAGGTAAGCCGTGTGGCCCCTGAGGGCCAGATGACCCCGGGGGTCCGGGGGGTCCAGGAGGTCCCATGACCCCCGCTCCGCCCAGCACGGCCCTCTTGGCGCTCACCGCCACGGCAGCCAGCCTCTCTGTTACGGGGGAGAGACTTCAGAACGAGCACGCCTCTGACCGCGGCCCCCCGGTTGCCGGGAGACAGAAGCAGCTTTGGGGAGCTCGTCTAATCGCGGAGGGGGACCGATGAGGTGGAGAGGCTCACCCTGCAACATCTTCAACACCACTTCGATGATATGCTGGTCCGATGTATCGCGGCCCTGGAGAGAAGAAGAGGACACTGAGCAGAGGGACGGACAGCCATCGGCGCCATGACGCAGCATCAGCGAGCCGGACTCACGGTGGGCCCCTGAATGCCCGGCATGCCGGGAACGCCCCGCTCGCCGTTGAGTCCCCGAGGACCGGGCAGTCCCAGTGGGCCCTGGTCCCCGGGTTTGCCGGGGTCTCCGGTGGGGCCGTTGTATCCGGGGTCGCCCCTAATGCCTTGCTGCGAAGAGAGGAGGCGATGCGGAGGGGGGGATTTCCACAGGGGAAAGGAAAGAGGCGGATGGCAATTGATGATAAGAGTGACAACAACTTTTTTTTTTTTAAATGACAATAAAAAGGTGGGAACAAAAGTAATCCGATCCCCACAGAGTGCAGCCTCACCTGTCCTTTGGGCCCGGGCTCACCAGACAAACCCTGTCCGCAAACACAGACCGTCAATTTCACATCCATCACGTCCATCGAGCCTCTCCTCCTCAGAGACGGCCATGGAGCACAGACACAAGAACGAATGTTGTGAATGAATGTGGAAGAAAGCTGCTTCAAAGAGCCGGCGTGCATCGTTGCCTCACTGTCATGTAAAGAGGTCATTTGCCATCCGGACTATAACGGGGGATTTATAAGCAAATTTAAAAAAAACGGACTTCCTCTCCGTCTTAGCTTCTGCCCGGCGACAACATTTTGCTTTGATGCCTTCGGAGCCAAATGTTTAAACCTTCTTATCTAAAGCCAGCAAGTTTGAGTATTTCCAAGACTTAAGAGACTTGTGCGGTTCTTCAGAACAACATTTTTTTCGGTTATGATTTTTTACCTTTTCACCATTCTCGCCAGCCAATCCCTCAACACCAGGATCGCCCTAAAAGCGAGAAAAAAAAGAGAGAAGAAGGAGAGTGCAACATATTTGTCACCAGTGGAGCTGAACAACATGAGATAAGTTTCTGACAGTCCGGGTTCAAAACGGCAACTCACGTCATCTCCCTTCGAACCAACTTTTCCTTGGAAGCCCTAGAAAGAAAGATATTTATGAAACATATAAATGTGGCCTCATCTAGATTGTGATACGCTCAGAAGAACCAGAACTTAATGTCGATTCAAGCCAGCGACACCGCGGATCACAAAGAATGATGTTGCCTCAGCTCTCAGACATGGAAGATGAGGATGCTCACATTATCATTCATAATGCCTATTGATATCGCTCAGCGACTTCCTGTGGAGGACTTTCATTTATAGGTAAACACTGCCCCCAATGGACAAGCCGGGGCATCACACTCATTATGAAATGGGCTTGAATGTAGGCAATCGTGTACATTCACACACACACACACACACACACACACACACACACACACACACACACACACACACACACACACACACACACACACACACACACACACACACACACACACACACACACACACACACACACACACACACACACACACACACACACACACACACACACACACACACACACACACACACACACACACACACACACACACACACACACACACACACACACACCTTGTCTCCCTTGGTTCCGCCAAGTCCCTGGGCACCTGGAACACCGATTGGTCCTCTCTCTCCATTGCTTCCCTGTTAGGATGCATTATAATAATTCATAAAAGGGAAGTAGAGCTGCAGATGAGATGAAAACTAATTCCTAGAAGCAACTTACAGCCTTGCCGACAACTCCCTGTGGCCCGACTGCTCCTCGCTGACCTCTGTCTCCCTGTAACCGTCGGGGAAAGGTCAGAGTTCATTCATCGTGGCCTTTGAAATGCTTCCATGCTCTATATGGATATGTACCTTGGGTCCAGGAACTCCTTCCATACCACCCTCACCGGGAAGACCAGGTTCGCCCTAGGAGCATGCAGTTAAAGTGAAATGATTCACTCTGCTGCACAATATAATAAGACGTGTAATAATGGGAAGAGATCTGTGTGTCGTGTGTTACCAGAGGTCCGGGGGAACCAGACATGCCGACGTGACCCCGAGGTCCAGACTCGCCCTGACATGCAATGAATAATGAGAGGACAAATTAAAACCGGGAATGTTGTTTTAAAAACTCCTAAAGGTCAAACTAAACATTTGATGTGAAATGGCCTACCGTAACTCCAGGTCCACCTTTTGCCCCCGGGCTGCCAGGCAGGCCCTGCACACAGAACAACAACAAAGAAAACTCTTCAAAAGGAACATAACAAGTTCCATCTGACTCGGGGTTTTGACACCATGGTATATTTCATATTTTGAAATACAGACAATGAACCTGAACTTGCAACTTGGAATGTATGAGGATGCTTGTAGTGGGTGGTAATAAGGCTGATGCCTCTATATATATATATATATATATATATATATATATATATATAAAATAATATAATAATAACTATGAAAATAGGCTGAGCTGCAGTGTCAGCTACTGGCACACACCTGGCACCAGGTTTCCTTGCAGTGATTCTACGTATGCGTGTGTGTGTGTGCGTGTGTGTGTGTGTGTGTGTGTGTGATGGTATATTACAGTATTGCGTAAAGCAGGATAAGTAATGGTGTTTAAGTTTGCAGCAGGTTTGGGGTCACTGCAATGACCACACAGCAAAGTGTGTATCGCATGCTCCATTACCCATTAGTCAGAATGACACGCATACAAACACAACCACACACACGCACAACCACACAAACAAACAAACACACACACACACACACACACACTGGTGTGATTGTGATAAATCACTCGTGGTGGGAGGGAGAATGCTGTTTCAAGGTGGTTTAAATTCTAAAACAGTTTGGGTCACAGGGTCACCGTTGACTGGATGAATGCCCGGAAAAACAAAATATACCAAAATGTACAGGATGCGTCACACTGCTTGTTCCCTGTCTAGGTTCAGTCGCTGTAGAACGGAGGAGGAGAACAGATCGCCCCCCGCTGTGTTCTGAGTGACAACAGGCCTTTGGAAACACACTCATGTGCCTGTGCAACACTGAAGGATCCCTCACCGCTGCTCCCTGAGAGCCAGGAGGACCAGGCATCCCATCCTTGCCGGGGCCGCCCTGCAGAATGAAAAAGAAGAATACATTGTCGGATTGTCCCGCGCTTCAAGTTCCTCCTCATTCAGGGTTCTTACACATTTTGACCAATGGATTTCCATGACTTTTCACCAAATTTCATGAACATTTTAGAAAATGTTGAGTATTGAGAACGTGTGCCGGCTTATATTTCGAACATGTTAATTATTTCAAACTCGGCGTACATAACAAATTTCCATGACTTTTTCAAAACTTAAATTATTTAAGTTTTTTTCCATTACTTTTTCCAGGGCTGGAAATGATAATTTTGAAATTCCATGACTTTTCCAGGTTCTCCATGACCATACGAACCCTGCTCATTATAGCGGCCGGTAACCCTCACCTTGATCCCTGGAATACCAGGTGTGCCGTCTTTACCATCGATGCCCGGCAGACCCTGAAAAAGCCGGCAGAGGAGTCAGAGGACTTCATTCGGCTCGCTCTCCGGACAGCGGCGCGACCGCGCAGCGCAGAACTAAAGCGGTGAGTTCTACTCACGTTCTCTCCCTTCTTGCCGACCGCGCCCTGTGGGCCCTGGATCCCTCGGCCGCCCTGCAGAGGACAAACCAAACCGGCGTCAGTGTAAAGGCCACGCACATCAGGATCGCCGTCTCCCGTCAGGTTTGGTTTTTGTGTCCTGCTTTAACAATAAACTTCAAGGGAAACCACAGCGGGGGTCACCTACTTTGTCTCCCTTGCCTCCTGCCGCTCCGGGTGGACCCTGAGGCCCCTCCTCACCCTACGAACAACAGAGAGACTTTGAGTGCCCGAGGTACTAAAACTACCTGTTTCACTAGGAGTAGTCACATCTGTTTGTGTGTGTGTGTGTGTGTGTGTGTGTGTGTGTGTGTGTGTGTGTGTGTGTGTGTGTGTGTGTGTGTGTGTGTGTGTGTGTGTGTGTGTGTGTGTGTTTACTTACGGGAGGCCCAGGTATGCCTACATGTCCGTTGATGCCCTTGTAACCACGAGGCCCCTACGGGAAAACAAGAAGAGTGCCATCAATCACCTCGGATCAGGGCGGATGCTAAGTCTTGGTAGTCTACTATTCATTGCGATAAAAGCGTAATTAGTGTTTAACTCACTTCACTAATGGGAGCTCCACAGAAAGGCAGCGGCTCCTTCTTTGACACTAAGCCGGGGCGCTAACTTGGCTAACGTGACTAATGTTAACAGTAAGACGGATGGCTACAGCGGGTCATTAACTACAGATGGAGGCACCAAAGACCCAGACAACCTCAACTCATTAGAGGAGGGGAGAGATTTGTGTTAGCATCATTTCCATATGTCCCCATTGCGGGTAATGGATGATGTTGGTAGAGTGGGGGCAGCTCTGGCTGCACCTCCTTAGTGCTCCTCTAAGAATCAGAGCATCCTTGCACCCAAAGAGAAAGAGGACCACAACAAATAGTTGGTTGTGACTGTGAAAAGATGAAAGAAAGGGAAAGAAACGGTGGTACTCACTGCTTCCCCTTTAGGACCCATCATGCCTGGATAACCTCTGAGGCCCATCGGACCCTGAGAAGGAAGCAAAGACCAGATGTGGAGCAGACGCTACAATGCTATGTTCTGTCAAATCAAGATGAAGCCGTGTGGCAAAAGGCTGCGAGATGAGCCTGTTGTTCTAAGTTAGCCAAGCGACTAAACAGCAGAACTTCCTGCATACCGAAGGCCCTGGGATGCCCTGCTCCCCGGAGATGCCCACTTCTCCCTTGGGACCCTGATGGAGGAAAGTAAAAAAGAACACGCTGATTAGTTATTCTCTTTCTGTGCTGCTTTCAATTGAGATGTGTGGCTACATGAGCAGAGTTCGACCTCAGAAGCACTTCGCCGGAGAGAGAAGAACGAGGTGAAACTCGTCTGACGGCTGCCGGATGCTGCTGCTGTCTCGACTGCTCTTTGATGATCGTGGCTTACAAATCTAGCGCAAGCTAGTTAGCCAGCTAAAGCTAACCAAGTTATGGGAACTAAACCAGTTCAACCTGGTTAGCTGTATTATTAAAGGAATAGTTGGATATTTTCAGAAACACAATCTTTTGGTTTCCTTCAAAGAGTTAGATGAGAACCTCTCTTGTGTTTGTTCCCTAAAGTGCTCCAGGCTGGTGGTGATTAGCTGAGATTAGCATAAATAACTGAAAGAGAAGGTAAGAACAACATCAGCCCGACCACGACCAACACCTCTAAAGCTTTTGTATTTACACCCAAACAAAGAGACACGGTGGAGTTTCCTGCACCCGTTCTAATCCAGGCCAGCGACTCCCTGGAGTTGGGTTGTCACAGCGAGGTAGCCAAACAACAAATTATGAATCCTGCAAACGTGTTAAATTAGTGGAGAAAGATTAGACTTGAACCGTCTTGTGTGGTTCAGACAGAGCCACTTTATTTGTTTACCATTTACTGGGCCAGGTCGTCTGTGAGGAGAGATTCACTGAATTTGACAATTCGCAAATTAGATTAGAGTCGCTGACAACATCTTTAAGAACAAATACACATAATGAACAATGATGAATAAATAAAAACATGTTATGCTGCTCATATTTTCATAGTCTCATCGGGTCCATTGGTCCTGGAGAGGGAACCTCCTCTGTTGCTCTCCTGAAGGTTTCTTCCCTCTTTTTCCCGTGAAATGTTTTTTTTCTATTTTTGTCCTGATCCGACGTGCGGGATGTCGTCTGTGTACAGATTGTAAAGCCATCTGAGGCTATTTTTTTATTTGTGAATTTGGGCTATACAAAATAAACTGAATTAAATTGAATTGAATATTACTCTACCAGCATCAGTGATCTCATGTCCGACCCTCGCCAGCATCATGTCATGTCCAATTTAAGGCCAGTAAAATCAACAGGAAACAAAATCTCGGGTCACTAGCTAGTTTCAGCTGGTCTAGTTTTATTTGACAGAAGTCTGCAAACAAATGTCATCTGGTCTTGCTATGATGAAGCACCTTTATCATAGATGGTGTCTGTGTTTTAGCTCCAATAGCTTATAGTGGGTGTCAAAAGCTCGCTAAGAAGAAGACAAATGAGAGCAGCGCCGCTGGGCAACCTTGAGTAAAAGGCAGCCCTTCTGAAATAGCGGTCTGATTAGCAGGAACTGTTGAGTCTTTTTGAGCGTCTAAGGCGGCTTTCGTGGGAAGATCAGAGGTTAATTCCTGGGGTCTGGTTAGCCTCTCGCTCGGAGCCCGCTGTGTGCTCATTAGCTGTGCTTAATTCTGAGAGGTGAGAGGGCTGTGCGGACTCTGCCTCTCTCATCCTCCCTTCTTGTACCTGGCTCCTCACCACCCCCTTTCATCTAGCGCACCACGTGCTCACTGCAGGGCCCGGGCCAGGCCCGACTAATCGCAGCCAGATTAGTGCCAGGCCTGTGCCTCTGGGGGGCTTCATTAAAACTAATCCTCACCTCTGCTCGCTCTGAATGGCGGGAGAGTGTGCAACATGGACATGTATGGGTGTGTGAGTGCATGTGTGAAGCTGTTGGAGAGAGATTGGGCAGCTCACCGACTTCCCTATGCTGCCAGGCTCTCCGAGAACACCGCCACGTCCTTTGTGTCCCTAAAGGGCGACGATCAGTCAGTGAGGTGTCGGACAACTTTGTTATACAACACACTCATTGACGTTGAAAACCTTGTGCTCATTCCTTCAGTGGGCCTGTCAACTTCTCACCTTGACGCCCTGCAATCCCTGCGGTCCTTTCGGTCCTGCTGGACAGTTAAGAGGACACTGTTGTCGGGAGAAGGAAACATATGGATTATGACAAAAAAAGTGAAGTTGTGTCAAAGCTGATTTGTAAGAACGTGGATGTCATCGGATCTTACCTGGAAGTCTGCGCTTCCCTCTTCTCCACCAATGAACTTCCCTGGAGGACCCTAGATGGACAGAGAAGTAAAGGGGTCACCTGGTCAGGTGCCTCTGAGATGATCCAGCCCTCTCTCTTTCTCCCTCCATCGTTCCTTCTCTCTGTTTATAGATTGAGTAAAGTAGTTGTATCTGCTGATGCATTCCTGCCCCGGTCGGATGAGACGGCCCACTGATCTAATGGGGGTTCATTTAGCCCAGAACTGCACTAAAGCCAAACAAATACACTCCCCTGCTTTTGGGAACATCGCTCTTAATGCAGACACTCCCCTCCTCGGTTCCTCGGTCCCCTGTGTGCATACACAGTGTGTCTTCATACACAGGGGACGACATACACAATGGGGGGAAAAGACTTGAAAGTGAACCGCTCAAAACTGTTTGTGGCATTTCATCACTCGCTGTCTGTCGGAGGCTGTCCCGGGAACACGGAGCTCAAAGCTTTCTTATCATACAAGACTTTCCAAAAGGGCGTTAATTGCTGCTCGTTTTGAAGAAAGGAGCTGACTTGAACATCGGCATTAGTAGAAGTGATACACAGTGCTACACTGCAATCCCATTCAATGATTTAAGTAATCTGCAATTAGATTGATGGAACTATATGCATGAGTGAGCCCATTGAGCTCCTGGTAGGTCATGTATCTCTCGCTCGTTTTTTTTTTACAGCCGATGTCACCAATCCCACAGAATGAGAAGCTCTTCAGATATGACATGATTTACTGTGACATCTTTTCTGTGGATTAAGGTTGAGGTTAATCCGAGTGGCACAGTTATAGTCACTGGTAATGCATTAGTCAAGAATAGTTTATTGCAGATGCATTAGTACCAGCGTATATGGCTGCCGATAAAACACGACATTACAGATATGCTAAAGATTATGTTTAAAGTAATTTAGAAACAGTTGTGTGGTTTGACCACCAGAGGGAAACTACAAGTTCATTTGTAGTCCAGTACAATGTTGCACAGTGCACAATAAAACCCAATGTAAGGGATCCTTATGTTTCTTTGTTGTGTATATGCATGTTGGCTAAGTTATTGTTTTTGTAACTCTCAAATATGAATATAATTTCTGTTATTGCTGTTGATGCTACCAAAATACTTTATAGTTTCAAAAGTCGAGTTTCAAAACATGAACGGTGAGCTCGGGGAAATGATGTGGTGCATGAGCGAAGAAAACCAGGCCATGACCGCCATCTTGGGCTGAGAGTCAGAAGATTGAGCAAGTCAGTAATCGGAAGATCGTCTGTTTGATCCCCGGCGCCACAAGATCGCACGTCAACGTGTCCTCGGGCGAGATGCTGTGGACCACGTCTCTACCTTCTGAAGGCTCTGTGTGAATGGGTGAATGTTGATATGAAGTGTTACGCAGTCAGACTAGAGATGAACTATATCTATATATCTATGTATATGCAAGTCTATTTACTGTGCAATTTCAATGTAGCTTTAAAATATTGTGGGACTATTAGGGTGGACAGAATAACAGGGACACCTGCACAGTGTAACAAGATACAGGGGATAGTTACAGTTGTTCTTGTGGATGGTTTTGTTATTTCATCCGTCCCTGCTACAAATACACGATACTCAAAAGCTCTTGATCCCAGGTTTTCTTTGGGTATTTTAACACCAACATCCTCTTTGTTCCATTAACAACTTGGTCGACACTTACTGGCTTGCCAGGAGGTCCAGGAAGTCCTGGAGGTCCAAGTGATCCTAGGATGCCCTAAATTAATCAGATGGACATAATAAGGTGCGAGTTCTGGTAGCTTATAAATCATGAAGGCAGTATAATAAACGGAAGATGGTGTCCTACCTTTGGTCCAGATAATCCAATTTCACCTGGAAGACCAATTGGCCCTGGAGCGCCCTAGAGAGAGATACACAGAGAGCCATAACAACGCATAGACGTCCCAGCAGACACATGTATTCCCACACATCAAAGCCATGAAGTGAAGAGGCGTGGTGTTATACCATGCAGGCTACTTACAGACAGTCCTGGGAGGCCGGGTCCCTGCGTAGACAGAAGGGACAAGGGGTTAAACTACTGTACGACAAATGGAACCAATCCATCAAAGTATCAATTAACGTTTGCGAAAAGCCAATTAATAATGGCTGCGGTAATTCAGTAACACTGGTGTATGGTGTCAGAGAAGAGCAAAGACACATCACACAATCAGTTTATGTTTGCTCCGTCTTTGCTCGGGATTAATTATAAACAACGTAATTGAATCAGTAAGCCGTCTTGGAGGGAGAACAGGCCTCAGGGCAGGATCTCCCGTCTGTGCAGCGCGAGGCAGCTGGGCGTACGAGCACAGTCCCCAGACAGGACGCCCGTTCAAGCTAAACAAGGGATTTAAACAATAGTGGTGCGTTCAAGCACGACATTGAATGACTCTGGGCTGAGTTTGTAGGATGCCGTCCGATAGATGGACACTGAGCGCCCCCTAGTGGCAGGAGGCCGCTACAGACGACGTGCTTGGCCTTGCGTTAGCTCGACAGCAGTTGCATTTAGAGATAATTGTGTGCGTACAATGTGGAGCGTTGATGGCACATTTTGGACTTTATTAGGGAATGTGTGGAAATAAGGCTTGTGTCGTGTATAGAAGGCATAAACCACATCTGGGTAAACTTAATCCAAAGGGGGCCACAGCTGGTCAGGCTTTCAGGCAAGGAGAAAAGAGGAGGAGCAGCTGGGTTACAATGTCTTTGTTAGGAAACTGACTGGGCATAAATCAATGTCTAATTCAGCCCAGCATAACTCATTTAAGTATCATGACAACCTTGTGCGATGAATGTTATCGTATTAGTCATAATGAGCCATACATAGGCGAGTATATTTACTCAAGTACAATACTTAGGTATGAGGTATGTACGTTGTATACCACTTCTACTCCTTTAGCTCACATACAAAACAAATATATGGATGTATTGGTTACAATATTATAACATTATTACATTAATAACACATCACTTAAACAGTACTTTTACTTTAGTAAGGAATCAGAATATGTTTTCCACCACTATGTAAAATATAAGACATTAAACACGTTAGATTTGTAATTATTATACTTTATAGTAGCAGATAAATTATAGAAAACAAAGTTTTCTTACAGGAGGTCCAGGTTCGCCACTTGGTCCAGGTTTACCCTGTAGGAAACAGAACATAAAAATATAACTTTAGTAGAGATCTTACACAAATAGAAGACACTATCCTCAGTTAATCTTAAAAGCAGGGGCTAATGGTCATCCTCAACATTATGATGGCAACATGACCCAGAGGCTTATTTCTTGTTGAAGTGATCCTTGGTCAATATGAAAGCTGTTCCACATAATAGCATTATAATAGTGCACTTGTTCTCATCATCTATTCAGGTTAGATACTTGCCTTAGGCCCCGGGTTCCCAAAGGGACCTCGATCCCCCTTTGCTCCAATCAAACCCTGGAGACAGACGGAACGCAGCGTTAGCATGCGGATACGCTCAATATGAATATCAACATTTGTTATTATTATAATACAAATGATTCTGTGCTTTCCACAGGCTGTATGGGACTTGAATTCACCTTACGATTCAGCTCATCACACATTTGATCGAAGCTGACACTGTTATTAGGTAATTAGGAAAACAACCAGAGGTTGAGATTCCAGGGCGGATTACTGACTAAATCTCTGAGGAATGCTTGTGAGTGTGTATGTGTGTGTGTGTTTGTGTGTGTGTGTTTGTGTGTGTTTGTGTGCGTTTCTGTTATCATGTGACCAATGGGCATTTTCACTCGATTCAACGCCAACCAAGAATGAAGCAGCAACAACAACTACATCACAATTGAAGTGATATGAGGTTTGCTCCTTAAAATACACAGTCATTGTAAACTCCTCTGATTGTTTCCAAGTCCACCTCTTCATAGCGAGTGATGTAAGAGTTATCACAGTGTTATTGGATTAAACGTAAAGTGTGTTAACGTCATCATCTGGAATGCCTCAGTCTTTCCAGGAAGCTATTCTTCAGTCCTGCAGCACTTTTCCATGAATGAAATGGTCAAATAAGCTTTAAAAAATGCAATATTTGTGTTGACAATAAAGAAATAGTTTGGATAATTGGGACTCAGCGCACTGAGGGAATTTCTAAAATACTTCAATATAAAATAAATAACTCAACAACTGTACAGTATATTTAAGTACTTGTACAACTTCATTATGTGTTGTGTTTAATTATACATCTTGAAGTGAGCAGTGAGAAGAAAGTTACCCTTCTGTGAACAGTTTGTTACATTCTATATTTTATTACATTTATCATCTATTGTGGGCTTCCTTAAGGTGTAATATTTTGAAAACGCATTCTGCTTCCTAAAGCATCTGGACTTTGATTTGTGATTGTTTTTGAAATCATTGATTGCTTCCAAATATTATTAGATGTGCAAATCATAGGCTCAACATTGGAGCGCATTATCTTTTTTCAATGTTGTACTTTCAATTTTGTTGTCATATTTTATTTATGATAACCTTTCATTTAATGCAACATCCCATTAATTCAATGTTAGTAAAGTATGAACAAAAACAATTATTACATATTCAACTGTTACTAGAAAAAAAATGTGTTGCTCCAAATATCCTTAGAAACTATCTATTTGAAAAAAAAAAGATAATTGGCGGTCTTAATACAAATTCTGTAAAACCCTGACTAATGTACGAGGATGCTCGCTCAGCCTCACTATTGCATTTGTTTGACCTTTGTATCCATAAGCTCATTTAAGCCTCTCAGAATGTGTCTTTAGGTAAACAGCTTATACTAATTGCATTGTAATTCCCCCGCTTTTGTGCATTCCTTGTCTCTTTCTCCGTCTCAAACACACCAAATACCAACATCAGCCACGTTACTTACGTCGATGCCGTTCTCTCCTGCTACTCCATCAGGACCGGGCTCTCCTGGCTCTCCTTTTAGTCCCTAAATAAAGAGAACAAAGGCACTATTGTCACGTACAATACATCCATCTAGATAAATCAAACGTGAAAGGTTTTCTATTATAACATCCAACAGTCCAGAACAAACTTACTGGTGCACCTGGGGGCCCGGGTGGTCCCTTGTCTCCCTGCAGAGAAACAGAGTGGAGATGTTAACCTTCTGATTTGGTATTTGTCCGTTTACCAGAAGGAGTAAGGCATGGGGAGTATAAGATGTGGCCTTTTCAACTCATCCATTCATAGCTGGGTCTATCTATCACCTTAATCCCCTTCATCACTGATACATCTGACAGGTGGTAATACACCTCGTGTCACCATGGATGTTCTCACAGAAATGCTTCCGACACATTGAACTGAAGTGAGTCAAAATTCCTCTTTCTATGGTACCGTTTAGTATTTTCCATTTGACTAACTTTTTTAGATGTTGCCATCTCAGCCTTGCAGAAGAAGTTCCTTCAGGCAGATACACATGTTCAATAATTCAACCAGTGATTATGCTCTAAACGTGCTTCGGGTCGGCCTGAATATTCTCCTTTTCCTGTGGCCCTACAGGGCAAAGCCCAGTGTAGAAACTCGAGGGCAGGCTACACCACCCAGTCTGGACCAAAGGTGTTAACATACTAACTTATCCCAGCTGCATCATGGCGGCAACTCAGCAATCGATCTATTCCAAATGCATGTTCATTTAATGAAGGTGGTCAAGTATAAGTCAAGACAGGAGACTTGAGCTGAACCCTAAAACACATTGGCTGATCTCAACACATCCAGTATTTAAACACATCAGATTCTGGTTCCTTGAACCAACAGCAGAGTTGTACAGGCAGTGTGTGTCCTGCTCCGCTGGCTCAGCAGCATCCATTTCCAAACTATTTATACAACCTGTGTGTAGTTAACCCTAAGAATATCTCGAATGTATCACATTACTGTGACACTAACTCAGGGTTGAGGCAAGAGTCCCTTCTCAAAGACCACCTCTCTCTGCTGGGAACAGAGCTCTTTTGTGCCACTGTGTTTTCATATGCAGTGCCCTCTACTGGTAAGACTCCAGTACTGCGGGGCAGCGCGGCGTTGGTATTTCTCCAGCACAATGACGCTCTTTGTGACAAATCCGCTGGGCAAACCTGTGTGGATACTCACATCGATGCCGTCTGACCCAGGAGTGCCAGAGGGGCCTGGTGGGCCGGCCTGGCCCTGAGGTCCAGGTGGACCCCTCTGAAACACAGGTAGGAAGACATTGGAAACTACAAACCGCACCAATACATTATCAGTGATGTGCAATGTATAATACATTCAAATTAATATTATGGTGATGCAATAAGGTGCAACACAAAAAAGGAACAATTATTTAAAACAAGCTCAACATATTTTCTTGTTTGTAAATGACAAGTAAACAATAAAACGATTAGCTAACTTGTCACTGACATCAAATCGGTCAACTCAAGGTCACTGCATGCATCAATTGCACATGTTTTGTAGGAAAGCATCCAACCAAGAGAAACACCAAAAAGGAAGCAAAGCAAAGAATAAAACAAAGGAATGTGGAGGAATGTGGAAGGGGGTGTCATGAGACCGTCTGGCATTGTCCCCTACCTCACACCCCTCACCCCCATACCTTCAATATCCTCTCAGAGGATCAGTCGGTCCATCAGATGTTAAAACCCAACGTAAATCCAACTTTGAATTCTTCCAACTTTTCAAATGGGGAAAATGAATAATCCTCAAGAGTGAAATAGGGGAGACGTCCAGGAGATAACACACAGGTGTCTGTTTGAATGGGGCCTTTGATGCTCTGTGGAGGCAGTTAGTGTGTGTGTTGTAGGCTGGGAGTGTTTGTAAATGTGGCAATTGTTGGTTTCTATCTCTGCCATGGCCATGAACAAAAACATTGTTTTAATTCTTCAACGTTTTTCCTCCATTCTTAAAGATCACCTCCCCCCTCCACCCCAAAAACCAGAACCCTCTGTTACATCTTCAAAAGATATGAGTCCATGCATGATAAGGATGAAAATCCACAGAGTCCAGTATTATTTAGTCTCCACAGCAGAAATCCCATTATTGCTCTTTCTTTTACGTGCATACCAAGAAGCCAGGTGACTGTCACATGTCGACCTGCGATGGTTCAGTCCTGAGCATTTTGATCACTTCAACAAGCACCGAAACACAACTTGTAAAATCACCTCAAGACATCCAGCCCCCGCTGGCCATCCCCAGCAGCCCCAAATCCCCACGAAGCCTTAGAATGAAGGGGGTCAGCTCAGCCTGAGACTCGCAGGTCTCAGCCTCCCCTGTCCACTCACCACTTGGGCCACAGCCAGGCACACGGCCTGCAGTATTACCAGGGTCTTCAGCATGGCAGAGAGAGCGGCCATGGTCCCTCTCCCCTGTCTGTCTCTCCTCGGTTCACCAAATCCTCTCTTCTCTCTCCTCTTTCCGCTCCCTTACTCCTCTCCAGGCCGGCACAGAGCGGAACTGGTGGAGCAGAGCTGTCTGAGAGGCAGGGGTGGGGGGGTGGGGTGGGCTGGGGGGTCTCAGCCCAAAAGAAAATCCACTCAGGAGGAAGTAGAGAGCGGAGGGTGGAGAGGGATGAGGACGTGGGAAGAGGTACAGAGAAAGAGGTGTAATCCTGCCCCACAGCCGGCCTCTGAAAGCAGAATAATCATGCTCTACAGTGTGGGAAGCGCACACACACGCACCTATACATAGATATGTGTGCACGCACACACCCAAAAACACACACACTTCAGGTTTTCACATTAGATTTGGGGCATGAGGAAACTCTTTGAACATGCGGCTTCTGTAATTGGTTAATTTAAGAATAATTACCATTATTTGTACTACGTTCTGAAGCCAATTGGGCTGAGCAGCCATCAAGCTCCTCCCAAAGCTGTGGGAGTGGACCAGTGAAGGACATCTAAAGACAGCTAAACACGGGCCTGTGGACACGTGTCTGCCGTTGCTCCCGTCTCTCTCTGCGAATGTGTCTCAGCGTTGTTGTTGTTGTGTTTTCCCATTCACCCCCAGGCTCCCATTTGCATAGTGGTGTAAATATCTCCAACATTTCTCTCGTGGGTGTTGTACTGCACATGAGAAGAAGCAGAAAAGCTATGTGCAGGATATAGAGTATACTGTACATGAAAAGGGATTTCACTAGGAGGGAGGGGGCCAAATTCACTTTTAGGACAGCAGACATTATACCTAAATCAACAACTCCTCATGTTTAAAAATAAGTAATTTACTGACATCTAGTGGTCATTTCACTAAGAGCTGGTTAGTTCCCACTGCACTCCAAAGTGGCCTTCTGATGGTGAATGGACAAATTGTACAGTTGCCCCTATTGTGCAGACGTCGTATTACACTAAACGCAGCATTACTCTCTGTGTCCACTAGATGGCAGCAAATACACAGTAACAAGTATGCAGCGCAGCTCGGTTGCTATGGTGGTTACGCTGCTACAGCTGGGGATAATACATTTATTCTCCTGAGGGATGATGAAGACACTACTAAAGATGCCGAGAAGAGACGCATTTATTAGCAAACTGAGATTTATTGCATACAACAGGGAATCTCAACAGACCCCATTAAATAAATTAGGAGAGCAGCTCACTGGTGGCTTATGTAATGCATTGGCTTCGCACAATATCACTTGCACTGCATTTATCACACTAAATAAAAAAGTATTTTTTCGTACTTTGCCCCAAATGAGTCACTATTAACTATTGAATGATAAACCCTTATTTTCACGTGATATTTTTTAATTGAGTTGTTAATTAAATACAATAATGCAAATGAACTACTCTTGTATTAAACTGATTTATACTCTAAAGTCGGCCAGCTTTTGTCCATTCAGTGCATGTTACATATTCTGTGCTTTCATGAAATCAGGGTTGACAAGACTATTGTGGGTCGCCGTTTCCAAACAGAAAGTGGAACATCTACACATTGCACCACGAGAAGGCACCGGTGATGATCTGCTAATGCATCATGTTCGAAGGAACTTTGCATCAACGCCACTTTTACAAGTACGTTTCAAAAGTCACATTGTCAGCAAAAATCTGCAAATCCAAATGACACCATAGTATTTTTTTGTAATCCTTTCTTCACACAGTTGAAAATTGCAACTTCAACATAAAACTTGGTTTCATGCCTTGATGATACATTCATTTCAAAGCTTTACAGAAACTGTAAGACACAATCTGAATTATTCTCAAATTGTTATATTACTATGTTTTGTATGTACCGTGTGAGTTGTGTGGTGTTGGTGTGGCACAGTTCCTGTGGACTGCCTGGATGATACCTGGTAAGAAACAGCATACCTCTTTGGAAGACACACTTGGTGAGAGTTAGATGAGACGTTTAGTATACCACTCTAACCTAAGGCCTAAGATTGGGATCCATCTTGCCATCTCTTGGCAAGGAAGTAAAGAAGCACACTTCCCAAAAGTTGGAACTAAGGCTTTTAACCATTCCATACGGACACCTTCAGTGAACAAGTGCGAACAAATTGTCTCCCAGGCAACTGTGTGATTCACATCTACCCGGCTTGCTTACTAAAGCCGCTCTGCTGTTGAAAACAATGCGACAGGGAACCAATTCTTATTTGAATCTAAGGATATTGAGAGATCAAAGTCCATGAAAATGTGACACATCTATATATTTTAAACTGCTGTGCAGAACTTCTCACGGGGTGAAAACTGAAAAGAATCATCATCCAGTTGTTGTATTTCTCATTATAGACCATTCCCCGGACTCCTCAAACTTCGAAAACAGAGAAGGAAAACATTGGCCTCGCCCAGTTTTCTCAGTCCCTCTCAATCTTTCTCCATCTCTTTCTCCTTGCTCATGTTTAAATTCTCAGGGGGAAAATGACTCAACTGTTACTTTTCTAAATGAAAGCAATCGCATCTCTTTTTTTCACGAGTTGATAGCATGCTTATCGCAGCTTATTGAGAGACGCATGAGGCAACATGTCACACAAATTCAACCAATAAATGATCATAACACATCCTCCCCTCAGCTACACACTCTAATAGTATCTGGCCTCCAGACAAAAGAACAAACAGAGCAAAGCAAGCACTATGCACATGCATGCTCGTGCATTTAAGTAGCCCCTCAATGAAATATTATGAGTGACCAGGGAGGTTTCGATTCTGTGCTGGTATTCGTCTCTTTTGCGCCCAGAAAGATCCGTTTCACACAAACCGGCTGTCCATTCCTTCTCTAATGAGACACCTGAGAGACGGGACGAATGGAAGTCATCATTAAAGTCTGAGGCAAGGACGGGAAGGCACACACAAACACACAGGCCCACCACGCAATGATGACAGACAGGGTCAATATTGTTCTTGAGTGCAGGTGTAAGGAGTAGCGGTGAAGTGACAACAGAGGGAGGCCTTTTACAGGAGAGCAGGGTGGGAGGCCGTATCCGAGGCCGTATCCGAGGCCCGTACCGCGTCGAGACCTCCAAGGAGAAGGCCGCGTTCAGTCGGCGCAGAGGGAGGAGAGGAACACCCTGACAGACTGATGATATACAGGCTGAGGATATTAGTCCGTCTGGTCTGGACCACATTCATTAGGGGGTCCCGTGGTTATTCTCTCAATGAGAGGATAGAGCTTCTTCGACGTGTGAAAATTATTGGGCAATTCAGCAGATAAAGACACTTTGAAGTGCGATTTGCTTTCCATCATGAAGCTAACAGCGCAGTTCATTCGAGGCTGTGTGCGTGTGTGTGTGTGTGTGTGTGTGTGTGTGTGTGTGTGTGTGTGTGTGTGTGTGTGTGTGTGAAAGGCATAAACTTTCACACATGGCTTCAGACTTTCCTTCCTCCACGTGAAATGACTTTAAACTCGTTTAAAACACCAGTTCAAAATCCATTGTGCAAGACCACTTTAAAAGCACTAATCTTAAAGTGCATTTTCAGAGTCAGTGGGCGACCGGTCAGGCTTCTCGCCGAGCCCGCCACAAGACCTGAACCTGATGTTGTGGCGGGACCCAGCTGCACGGTGACAACTGGCCCAGTCACAAGCTGACAAAGCGATGACTGCCGCGGGGATATAAAAACGCACCGTTTAGCAGCCACTGACCCCAGCCTAAGCTCGCTGAGGTGTTTCTAAGCAACAAAGCACGGTAACACATCGCATGTCGCACCAAAGCCCACAGCTGTGCTTCACCAGCGTCAAAGCTCAGGGATGAGGGGGGAACGGCTAGCAGATTGGTCCTATTGCTTCAACGTGCTTGCATTGGCTAACACATACAGATATTTCATCCTCTGTTATTATTATGGGAGGAAGATACATTATCATAGTCACACATACCGATATTTCATACTGATGTTACTATGGTAGCTAGATACACTATCAAAGTCGTTTCCCAGCCTCCGCTGAATTTGATTTAACTTTTTAGGGCGATGAAATGCCATTTTCAGCACATAACAAACAACTGGATAAATATATTGGCCTGTGGAGGTGGTCTGGCATGAGGCTATGCTGTCTTATAATCCTATTTGAGCTTTTACTTTGAGACTTCCAAACTTGGAACATCATAAATAAATCCAAGATCTAAATCCAAGATATCACAATATATGTTGCAGATGTAAAGTGGAAAGATTGTTGCTGTTATGAGGCTTTAAAGTGATTTTAAAGCCACAAGTCACACATTTCGACCTGGTGGACACTTATCTGTCCCTTAAGGATACTCCTTAAGACATTTTGGGAAATAGGGTACATTTATTATTCACTCCTTTAGCAAGAGTCTGGTGAGTAGATTAACTGCCACTGTCACGCCTGTATGCTAAACTCAACATGTGGTTAGCTTAGCTAAAAGGGGCGATACCATGCGCCTCTACAGGTTCCTACTTTAGGGATCCTACTACAACATGCTTAATGTTCATAAATACATTATTGTTCTGCCTGCCTGAATTCACCCTCTGTCTGAAATAGTCAGCGCATGAAGCCCCTTTGCAGGAAAGCCCAGTGTGGCAGACCAGGGGGAAAACCCGAGCAAACAGCGCATCGGAGGCGGATCCCAAAGCTCAGGTTGGGGGAAGTGATCGACGGGACGTACTTCCCAGTACAGGTGCTACAGCCAATTGGCACCTGGGAGTGGTCACACCTGCAGCCCGTCAGCTAACGAGGGAACGGAGAGTATATCTTCCCTCCACTGGAAGCCATCGGGGGGAGAGCTGCCTGACTAGGACAGGAGAAGGAGCGTGGAACCTCAGGAGAGGAGTCGCGACAGACCAGAGGTAACTGGACCCTCTCTCCTCTGCTCTGCCCATACAGGAGCTACAAACAGTCTCACAGCAGGTGTGAGACTGACGACCAAAGACCCCGACCGGGAAGAATCCTTTGTTTCCATTAGATGCCCATTCCCCCTTTTTCCTACACGTTTTATTAAAAGACCCTTTATTTTTGCACTGCGTCTCTGAGTCTCCTGATTTTATTCCGAATCTCACCTCCACATCCCCCGGGTTGCCACACCAGCTAGCACAACAAAGTGACTGGGCTGTCCTATTTCACAGTTTGTGGGTTCAAAATTATTTTAAAGGTGTTAATGTTTAAACATATATATATATATATATATATATATATATATATATATCTGGACCTAGCCAAGCTAGCTATTTCCTATTGACTCCAGGCACTTTGCTAAGCTATGCAGCACCATATGGATATTTTAAACTATATGACGGGGGTTTTGATTTTGCCACTAATTCTGTATGTTTATATTCATACTCAAAAGTATGTCCATCCATTCATAGAATGCTAAATAAATCTAAATGAATCCAAAATGGAGTGCTGTCCAATGTTATTTAAACAAGTCCCAAACTCCAAATTAGCCAAGACAACTGAACAATGGTCATGAACGTTCCTGTTGATCCCACCATGTTAATGAGAAGGGATACGTCGGGAG
This sequence comes from Liparis tanakae, assembly GCA_036178185.1. Taxonomy (NCBI): domain Eukaryota; kingdom Metazoa; phylum Chordata; class Actinopteri; order Perciformes; family Liparidae; genus Liparis; species Liparis tanakae. The sequence continues at coordinate 10,177,692 of CM070106.1, forward strand.
TCAGTAGCATCGGCTCAGCTTCTAAGGGGTGTGTGTGGGATGGAAAGGGGGTCATCCATGCTGGATCTTATCCCAAAAAGCTGGTGTGTCTTTCTTTAAAGTTATGATGACTTTCGTTCTTTGCTATCTTTATTGTCATTGATGTTACTCAAAGCTAACTAAATGAGATAATGAATGACTTCATGTGTGTATGATGACAAATGTGATGTAACTGTGGTGAAGTGGTCCAGTGACATAACAGGAGTCAGGACAATTTCATGCAGGTTTGGTGTAATCGACCCCATTTCCTGCATTGAGGCATTCAGGAGGTCTTCGTACAGGAACCTGACATGTTTTCACAAGTGCACATTACAATTGTCAAGCCGGTTCTCCGTCCCTTTCTCAGACACACACAATCCCACAGACTATATTTTTGTTATCCTGTGTTTTGACTTATTACTGACGATGGCCCAAATGAAACAACTTTAAGGTGTTAATGTACTGACAAATCCACAAAGACGTAGCTCTCGCCGCCCTCATCAAACTCGTTCCCAGCTGTTTTCAGTCTGTGGTAAACACTTTCCGCTACCCAGCGCCAAACAGCAGAAACACATAGTCACAGTCTGAGAGATAAAGAAGAGAAATAACGCTGCTCTAGCTGTAGATTTGCGGAATGTGAGATAAAGAAGAGAAATAACGCTGCTCTAGCTGTAGATTTGCGGAAATAACAAATACAATTTGATGTGAAATGTCCATGTTTCATTTCTGTCATAACTTGCCTTGAAGATAATTGAGTAAAATAAATGATAAACTCGACAGTCAATGTCCACATCAGTTATGACACACAGAGTTGTTTAGCAGCTTCGACGTATCGTAATTACTGTATTACATCTGGATGGCGTGCGCAAATGTATTGTTAACAGTACCACATTTAAACCGTCAAAGAGAACCGTAATTAAATATAATGCCTGCTGTGACATTCCAACATCGGCTAGGAATTGGATTAAGCAAAGAATAAAGCAGAGCGCGATTCATTTTTAACAAGGTCGTATTCATATTTTAGTCTGTATCCTCTCTTTTTCATTTAAGTTCTTAGGAACAAATGATCCAAGGATGTCCAGTTAATCGCTCAAACGTACCAATGAAATGTTCTGCGCAGCAGAAATGTCACGCCGCCTGACGGATACAAGCCCGGAGGTGAAGTAGAGGACGCACGGAGCAGTAGTGACTGAAATAGACACCTGACAAGAAATATTTCGGACAAACGATGACGCTGCACTCTTAGTGGAAATCAATTTACACTTCCAGCACACGGCAAGTTAGCATAGTGGAACATTTAACTACTTAAAACATGTTCCTTTGCAATTGGTGGAATATCTTTTGAACAGTTTGCTGCAGCGGAACGTGAAGAGGACGCACACTCAGTCACTGGGATGGTCCTCCACACAGGAGGAGGTATTAGAACCATTGAGAGAACGTTTATTGCCCGTTGCTCAATATGTATCAATGTATTTTTGGAAACCAATAGTAAAAGTTAAAATCAACCGATTGCCAGACGAGCCTGCCAATGGCACAACAGGAGGTTCTGGTTTCGTCATCTGGACTCGCCACGACTTCTGTGGCGTGTTCGGTCCAACTCAGAATTCAGAAATTATTACTTTGTAAGAATGATTTAAAGCACTTCTGACAAATAAGTCACAGTTGGAAAATATCACTCTTATTAATAAAAGATTGTGAATAACTCTTAACAGCACCTTATTTTGCTTAACACCACCTGGTTAGAGACACATAATTCAACACACACACACACAAACACTGACACACACAGGCCACTGAGTAACACCAGATGCTTCACCACCTACTTTGTTTCAAGCCAAGTTGAGAGCTGATGATGACTTTTCTCGCGCTGTATGGTGACGAAAGCGAGCAATAAGTTATTCGGACAACACATAACTACTTTCCCCCCCTCTTACTCTGAATGACCAAACCATATTGTACGTTAATGAAAATAAGAGTTAGTATTTAATTTGGAGAACAGTGAGCCTAGCCCTGCATCTCATGAAACAAACCAGCTGTAACATTCCCATCCCCCCCTCTTCCTCCCCCTACTCCTCCTCCTCCTCCTCCTCCTCCTCCTCCTCCTCCTCCTCCTCTTTCTTCGTCCACTCCACCGTGGAGGATTCTCACCCCGTCCCTCAGGCTGATCTTGTGCGATAAGAAACAGCGACCTACGCCTCGGTGTCCTATTATACCCCAACTAAATTCTTCCTTCTTTGGACTCCGTGAACTCTCTCCATCTTTACTTGTCTTCATTTGCGTTATCTCTGACCATTCCCCCCCTCTTCTTCCCCCTGTCCAGCTTCATCAATCTCTTTATCGTCCACTCTTTCATCCCTTGTCATCCCTCCCTCTCCTCCCAATAACACGCAACCTTCAGAGCTCCAGCAGTATGTATTTATCACTGACATCTTGGTGAGAGTTGCCATACCTTTACTTCTCAAACTGCGTGGTTGATTGAAACCTCCTGTGGCCAGTGATCCATATTACTGACGACGTTTCGCCTTAACGCCTCCATCCGAGTTGATACTTCCTCCATGGAAAGTCCCAAGTGGCCGGGTATACAGGATGATCAGCGGCGGACTGTGGTAAATAACATGATCCTGTAAAAAAAATAAAATCTGAACTTATGTGACATTGATCCCAATTATATATAACACATATTGAATTTTTTTTTAAAATAAGTGTAAAAATAACAACTATTTTTTGTGTACTTGATTGGCAGGCAAACAAACACAAGTCTGTGGGATGTACTTTTCTTTAAACAATTTGAAGTGTTCTTGAATAGAAACAAAATAGATTTATATGATGGAAGAATGACGTTTTAAAGGCTCGTTATGCAACTCAATATTCAACCAGCGCTGAAAAGTTGTGATGGAGGACCGGGCACAAATCCATGATGTGGTAATAATGAGCTTCTGTATAGTACACTGTAAAAAAAGATCCTAATTTTACGGTAAATAACTCTAAATATTTACAGTAGTTTTACTTTTTTTTATTATATACAAAACTCTGTAAAATAACAGACATTATCCGTAAATTAACAGCCCGACTGTTAATTTAGGTATTATGCTCGTAATACAAAATATCATTTTTTTCCCATTTTTGTAAGGAGAAATGACTATTATTAATACAGTCATTTTACCGTTTTCTTAAATGACATACCAATTCATGTAAAATAACAATTATTACCTGCAATTAAATGTGTAGCTCCTTATATGAAGGTTTATGTCCATACTAACAATTTAACGATTTTCTTTGTAATTTTAAGGTAGATCACATTATATTTATATTAATGTGTACTTTTACATTAAAACTCTGTAATTCTAAATCTAAATTTAGCTAACCTTTTTCATTACATTAAACATATTGCAGTTTTTTTAAGAGTACAAAGTAGAAGAAATAAAGATTAGTTTTGATACTTGTTCTTTAGAGGAGCATTATAGGGCGTTATGTGTCCAGAGTCCAATATTTGTAATCAGAACTGATAATTCATCCATTATCAATACCGCTTATCCTCATTAGGGTCGCGGGGCGCTGGAGCCTATTACAGCTGACATAGGGCAAAGGCAGGGGACGCCCTGGACAGGCCACCAGTCCATCGAGGGCAAGAACTGATAATAAATAACTAAAAGGAATTCTGACACTAACATCTTTTTAAACACACATGCATACACACACACACATACACACACAAACAAACCCACTATACTCTGCCAACTGACCTGTAACCTCCTAAATGTCTTTAAAATGAATTTTACATATTATATTTACCTAAATATAATACATTGACATCATGGGGTGAAATCGCCTCCAAAATCTTTACAAGATGAAAATCCTTAAAACCAAACCATTAGTTCATTTTCTCTACTTTCAACCAACTTAGATCTTTGGATCCTCTTCAGATTCAAAGAGGAACATCTTAATATGAATACCCTAACGTTTGAGACTGATAGCTGCAAGTTAAGGGCCTCAAATGGTCAAATTGGGCCTTATTCTCTTATATTCGCATATCTTTTGACAAGTGCAAAATGGTCATAATCTCCTAAATATTAGTCCTGGATATCCAAGATTGAACACGGACACTCAAGACAGGGCCTACAATGGTGTGATGGGGTGACATTTCCCCCAAAACACCCACCAGAGTTAATTGGCTGTCTGAAAACCAGGACTTGAAGAGGGTGTGTGGCTTTGCAAATCTGAGACCCTGTTGAGAGTTTGGACTGATTTTAGCTTTTTTTTTTTCTAAACATGTCAGAGCTTAGCCTTCTTTGGCCAGGTTGTAGCCACTCCCAAATGGGGCCAACCATGTAGGCTGGCAATATCTAGCACTTAGCATCCCTGCTTGGCAGTGGTTTAAAAAACGAGAAGAAAAAAAAATGCACTCATTCGAAGGTTCCCAAGTCCTCAAATGTTTGTGATATGACAAATCTCTAATATCATGGGCGACTATGGGTCAGTGGGTAGCAGGTCCGTCTTTCAATCACAGGGTTTGAGGTTCAATCCCCGCCCTAGTCGACACTTAACCCTGAATTGCTCCCTGTAGCTGTGTCTACGGTGTATGAATGTAACAGTATTGTAAGTCGCGTTGGATTAAAGCGTCAGCTAAATGTAATGTAATAAAAAAATCTGTAAAATGACAGTATTTCACTGCAGAAGCTTTAGAAATATCCCTTTATTGAAGGTATTTGACTGTAATAATATAGAAAAAACCTGTAAAATTACAGTATTTCACTGTAGAAGCTTTGGAAATATCACTTTATTGAAGGTGTTTGACTGTAATATTACAGGAAAAATCTGTTAAATAACAGTATTTCACTGCAACATCTTTAATGGTTTTCGTCCTTTTTTTGAAGTAAGGTATTGTACCTTAAATTTACGTTTTTTGTTTGGCAGCCATTGCTGCCAGTCATTTGACCGTTTTTTTACGGGTTTTTTTCTTACAGTGTACACAATTAAGTGTGTGCAATTATGTTTTTTGTACTCGTAGGACATGTGTGACCTCACTGCAGTTCTCTCACCTTCCAGCTAATGCAAAACGGCTCAACAATACGGGAAAGAGAATTGAATTCAGAGGTGTTGCTGAAATTGGTGTTTCAGTTTATTCAAGTCTAAACAGACCACTGTTGAGTTTTAATATTGTTTGGATCGCACCTGATGTTAAGGGCACTTTTACAGAGCTACTTCTGTGCCGAGGGACCATGGAATGAGTAAACGGTGTGTGTGGGGGGGGGGGGGGGGGGGGGGGGGAAACAAGCCCTTTTTCCTCAGTCAGAGCCGCAAGTGCTTATCAGCATTGGAGGCATCTCAAGCTCTCCCTCATCACCATCAATCTGTCTCAATGACTTTTCTCTCTCTCTCTCTCTCTCTCTCTCTCTCTCTCTCTCTCTCTCTCTCTTCTGCTGCTCTGCCATTTGTACACACACACACATTTCATCTCCAACAACATCCTAGCTCCCGCCTTCTGTTTGATGCCTTTACTTATTGGTGTGTGTTGACCCATCCTCCCCCACCCGCTCACCCGCCCACACCTTCTTCACCTTTTCTTTCCACTCTTCTCTCAACATTTTGCGACATCTCTCTCGATGTGCATTTCTCCCCGTACCCTTGATGAAACCGCTTCATGACTAAGCGAGCGCCGGTGTGATGGATAGCCTAATGGGAACCGAGGAAGCATTAAAACCATAATTCAGGGATACAATGTTCCGAGGACTTCAGTGAGATCCACTCCAAATCATCCACAGTGTTTGTTTGTGTCGGTGCACACAGCCATGAATGGTGTAGATGTTCATTGCTTAGAAATCTTGCTTTAAAAATCGCACCCAGATATTTGTTGTCAAGTTTTGGTTCAGCATGCCATTAAAAGAAAACAGTTCCCTGTAAACCTGAGGCTGTACATGTAGCACTGACAGAGGCGAGGCGGGAACTTTCCACTTTATCTCATTAAATGAAGATACATATATATATAAGTAAGTATGATTAATTGTTTATTTTGTATCCGTCCCACAAGCTACATGTGTCTTACTTCCCTTTTGGACTAGAGAGCTAATTCAAGTGTCAGAGCTAGGGAGATAGCCACCAATAGTGTGAGCTAAAGATCTGTGTCTGTAGCTAAACTAAATATGTTTTAGTTTTTTAAGAACAAAACATCTACATCATTAAATAGAGCAAGAGCTAAATCAAAGTATCCTGGAGAAATAAACTAAGAAACCAAAGCTAAGTGTCGCTAACAGTTCGGCTAACTTGCTGAACAGAGCTCTAGTGGGATTCATACAATGTGGGGTGGTAGAAGCACATCATGGTAGCTCCTTATTAAATGAATTCTAATATAATAAAGTTAATAAGAATAACATGCATGGACGAACATAGCCTTAGCCTGCAGTATGGCCTCTGTCTTAATTTATAAAAAGAAATCATAAGGCGTTAGATCATTTCTACCTGGTAAAGTACGCCGTTTGCCACCGAGCCTAAAACCTGAACCATGTCATCTCTACTGCAATATGTGACTATAGTTACAGTAGCAGTGCTTGGTCACCAGGACGGACTTCCTGATCCTCAGCACACAACAAAGGCGATGCGAAAGCAGCTGGGGAAAAGCAGCTGCTTCCAATATGCGTTGCATCCATAAAATTGTATGACCTAATCTCAATGCTCAAAAACAGAAGAGGTGCCTCATAGTCATACACATACACACACACACACACCTCACACACTGCAGTTTGAGAATCACATATGAAGCACATTATAGCCTGAACTTTATAGTTGAATCACATGTGAAGACACTAAAAAAGTTCTTACAGAGGAGAGAGAGAGAGAGAGAGAGAGAGAGAGAGAGAGAGAGAGAGAGAGGGGGGGAACTGAGATTCCATAAAGAAGATGATTTTCCATCATCATCGCACCCTTATTGAGCATCGCGCAGCCTATACTGTGACATGTCTACACAGGTCACCACTGTGCAGGAAGCAACAGCGGCACAAAATAAATAAACTGCAACACTTTTATAATTAATTATGCCCAGGCTTTGTAGAAGTTTGTGTGGTGATGTACACGAGACAGCCTGCTATGAATAATGGTTTCTGGGCCGTGTAAAAGGCAGCGCTCACATAGCGTGTGTCACAGACACATAGTTAGAGCAATTAAATGGTTAACGTGAGGGAGAGCTACAGGGGAGAGTGATGTCAGGACGTTTTTCATTCAAGAGAAGTGGATCAAATGGGGGAAGGGATGAGAAAGGTCGATGGGAGACAGACGAGGATCTGGACCCGCTTTGCTTAATGTTTCTGTTTTTATGAGGCTGTTAAACTGTCCATGTAGAGTGGTTGGCAGGCCTCAACGTGCACCGACCGCTACATTCTCACAGCTCTCTACCTGTTTATCGTTCGACAGAATGCTGGAGCATGACTGAGATACCGTTATTTCACGAAGTAGTCATCCGTCTCCGTCTGCATCAAAGCTCAGTCAATTACACACACAACAAAAACTGTTTTCGTCCTTCATAATTGAAGTAAGGTTGGTTGTCATGGTCAATAACTGTTTTTTTTCTTTTGCCAGTGCAGGATTTTCTTTTTTGGAATAGCCTGTAAGCGTTCCTATGCTGATGCATATGGATCAGGTGAGGTCAAACTATCCCGTATGGAGAACCAGGAACATCGCCCGTTTAATTTGTTTAGTCTCCATAGAAATGAATGCGTATCATTGTGTGCACAATCAAATGGGTGAAGCGTTCTCCGAGGCATTTAAGTTAAAATTCATCCAAATGCCACAGAGTCTAGTCTCCAGCTCTCACTGTGGACCTTTGTTTATTCTGGACCTGTTAGTTTGTGATGATGTCATCGTCAAGCCTCTTTGCCGGGGTGATTTGACCCACGAGGAGGTTGACTTAGCGCCCCCCTCTTTAATGAACACGCTCTACAGCAGGACGTGTCTCACTCTTTGGTTTGCCGGATGCGGTTCACCCAAGTTCATGTTATTGCCAGTTCAAATTAGCGGGGCTAAACTTTGTTTTCTCTACCGAACAGCTCCCCTGGGCTCTCTATTGCCTGTATGCCTCGTTCTCCCAGAACCAGTGTGAGGGGACGCAGTAAAGCTATGCCAACATCATCATCATCATCATTGTTATCCTCATTATTATTAACCCACTGGACAGAGTAACGGGCCAGTGTGCGCTGGGCATTTCTCACATTTACCAGTCTGAAAAAAACCCAGATCTTAAACAGATGGTCATTTGTTAGTGACAGGCTGAGCAGATGAGAGTGGATGAGGATGTTGAGTATTTCGGACAGGCCTTGGAAGGAGGAACTTTTAAGGGGAACGTGGGGCAGTCCTGTTCTCTCTCTGGTGTTTCCACCCTGCCCAGGAGGAAGGTTTAGATTGCGGTGTGGAGTGACGGGTCCCAATGCAAGAGGCTACAGAAGGATTTCAGCATCGTGAAAACGTTCAGCAAGTTGGACATGAAAAAAAAACTATACAATATCGCATATAACTTGTGTTTTTCCCACTTCTCTTGATCTTTTTTAAGAGAAACCCATTGCGCTGATGTTTGTTTTTTCACAATGTTATTTCTGTCACTTGCATAGCTCTTTTCTCAGGGGACAGGGTTGGGTGACAAGCGCGCAGACAAGGAAGAAACCCAGTCGCTATACCCGGAGCAAAGGGAGGGGAGGTTGAATGTCACCTTGAAATCAAACAAACGGATTGATTCAGGGCCTTCGGGGAGCACTGGGAAATACCTCGGCCAGACAGGAGACACTAAACCAAACAACAAGTGTTCCCGCGGGAGTGCGTTCAACTGCGGCACACGATAAATTATGGGCCCCAGGCAATTTATTTTTACGTCTCACTTTGTTTTATAAGGCAGAAAGAGTGTTTATCTTTGAAATACACAATTCAATAAACAAAGCACTAAACCTTTATGTATGAAATGTTTCCCTCAAACCAGAAAAAAGTGCGAATGACTGACGTGAAGATTTACAACAGTTTTTTCCCTTTCTATTTCAAGACATCATTCATAAAATGAAGGATATTTCCATGTGCATGGCAATTGATATAATTTGGTGATCATTTAGTAAGTAATAGTCACATTTGTTTTTTTTATTAACTCCTTTCCTTTTTACCATGTATGTTTCTTAGGCTTTGTTAATTGTCAAGACTTAACAACATTAATAATGTAGTAACAAACAAGCTCATGCTCCTTCCAGACTAGATCTACTATATTACAGCAGTATATATCGCTATATACACACACACACATATATATACACACATACATATATTTATATATACACACATACATAGACACATATATATATACATACACATATATATATATATATATATATATATATATATATATATATATATATATATATATATATATATATATATATATATATATATGTGTGTATATATGTATATATTTAATTTCTGCTCTGCCCCGACCTCTTTTGGTCCGTCTTTATCAGAAAAACTATGTGCAATAAAATGTGAATGTGCTTTTTTTGGTATTCTGCAGAAAGGGACCACAAGGGAACAAAACATTCAGAGCTCTCCCTCTGGGTATTACTGCATCAGTGAGTTTGCACGAAATCATTACTCTGTTGTGTCCCAATACACTTGCAGGATCCATCTTTCATTTTGCCGCTGACAAATTTCACATACAAATATGTTTTATGCATTAAAAGAGCAGCATGTCTGCATTCGTGCATAAATCATCTCTATGGGAAAACTTTTTATTATTTTTTTCACTCGCATCCAAGATTCCAGATTTTTTGCAACAGTTGACCTGCGCTGGACATAAAGTGACATCTGATTATTATCCATGGCTGGAATAGATACTAAAGGGGATTCTACGTGCTGAGATCAGGAGATGGAAGTCAGATAATTTAATCAACATCCGATTCGATGTCTGACCAATGTCTACAGAGAATAAAACAAAGGCTGACGTGAAACATTCTTTGTTATTCTTGTTTTCCCACAGAAAGACCTCCAACAATGATAGCTCGGCTTGTGAAATCAGCACCATAATCTATGCACTGAAGTTCATTTTTCTCATGAAAATCAATCTGTTTTTGTAAGGTGGGTGCTCTACATACAGTGCATGCATGGTTATGAATTGATGCATATCGCTACAGTATAGATCCAAGTCACTGGCATTGTGAGTGATGGGCCCACACACTGGGCTCCAGAGCTGCTGGCTCATTAAGCGTCCACACAACAGCAGCGGTGTGGAATGCTCATCAGAGATAAGGGCTGAGACGCCACAGTGCATGAAAGGTGTATGCAAGATTACGACTTTCACAACTCTACCCGTGTCTCCTACTGCAATAATAACATGGGAAGTCGTGACAGTCTAATCGATCCTCTTTGCAGCTTTTAGTCCTCTTTGGAAGTATTGATCACAGGAAGCAAAGAAACAGCCTTCATGTCGGATGTGTGACGGGGCAACTTCCTCTCTGGCTATCCTTGGAGATTTTGTATTTTGCTTGTTTAAGTCAGTGGTACTCGATCAATGTCACAGGAGAGCATTGGAAAGAAGCAGGATGTAGTGAGTTTGAAGGAGTTTGGTGGCCTGTGGCAACGTCCACTAGGATTATACTTAAGTGGCCAATCTGTGTTGCGGTTTACATTTTGTGTAGCACAGCAGGGGAGGAGTACGGGGGGAGCATCATAAAATAGAAGCCATTTGAATGAAACCCGAAAGGTGGAGGTTGATGAAATGAAAAGTGATGGAGAGACGTGTGTGGCGGAAAAAGAGAACAGATGAAACAGAACTAGATGTGGATGGTAAGCCTTTCTTACTTTCTTAATAAAGGGCACGAGAGTTCCATAGCTGAACCCACCTGTGTCTAGTCCATCAAGCTGGTCTTGAAGCTGATACATTCTGGATCAACGGCACCTATATGAAGAAAGAAAAGAGGAACAGAACCCAAGATAAGAGAGCTAGACAATGCTGAGCACTGAACAGTCAAAACCACGCGAGAGATTAAGTGTACAAGTAATTGTTCTCAACAAATCATTGTATGTGCTCTTGATGGTTTGGACTTTGATGTTTGGTCACATGTTCTTGTGAATTCTTCACAGGGTGTGAAAGTTGGCGCCGATTGATGGTTTTAAATGAGTACATCTGGTCGGGTGGGCACGGAATTGTTTGTAATGAGAATAAATAATTAAATTGCCCGGTTGAAATGGCCTCGTTCAAACTAGCTGTTCCTTCCAAATGCTGAATGTTGTAAACGGTTTAACAGCTGATGAGTCAACAACTGACAGAGGAAACTCCCACCCGATCCCGGCGCTCGGATACCCAAACACAACATATTGAGAACACAAAAGCTGGAGTATCATGATAGTTCTTTCCAAAAAAAGGAGGGGATTTAAAATATCAGAGTGGCTTTAACTAAACACATAAATTAAATGCAAACAGAGCGGGACACAGACAGCGCTACACTACAGCCCCTGTCAAAACAGAAAGAAAAACAACTCCTATAGCAACAATTAGATGCACTCTGAGACTAACTAAATTAAATGTCTACTTTGGGAAATAAACTGCCATTGTGAAAGCATCAAACTACGTCAAAACATGGCACCGCCTGGGGCGAAACCGTCAGAACACCACCTTCACAAATTAGGTCCGGTTTTGTGTGTTTTTTGGTTCTTTTTTATCATCTTTCCTTTCACGGTTCTCCGCGTTACCATTAAATGGCATTGTTAAACTACTTGCTAGACTACATTTCCTAACTTACATCATACCTGTTTTATTGTATGCATACTATGTAGCCTGGTGTTGCTGTTTTATAGTGCTCTAACATTTATATTGGTTAGTGTGGACTATGCATTGCTGTGTTATTTTTATAGTGGGTCAGTGGGTCAGCAGGTGTGTCTTTCCATCAGAGGATCGGCAGTTCGATTCCCGCTCACTGCCCTGGTCGATGCGTCCTCGAGCAAGGTACTTAATAACTCTGAGTTGCTCCCTGTAGCTGTCTACGGTCCAGGTCACTTTGGATTAAAGCATCAGCCAAATGTTCTGGAGCTTTTACTCTAAATACTCATCTTAAAGTAAATTTCCTAACTTTAGAAAACATTTGACAAAGAGCTTTGAGTTTAAAACATTTTATTACAGAGGATTGGAAAACTTGACAAATTTATTGCATCAATTATTTTATTTTTACCTTTTTGAAATAAATGTTAAAACTTGTTTGTTGCACTATTCCGAACTACAAACTACCGAAACAGAAAACTTAAACTTCAGAGAGAGATGGAGAAAACAAGATATTGACAGAAAAAGGGAGAGAGTGAAAAGGGAGGGAGCAAAACGTGTCAGAGATGGTTCCTCGCTCTCGTGGTGAGCGGTGTGTACGTTTGTAGCTTCCTCTTCTAACCTCCGCAAAAAAACAGGAGTACCGTAAGAGGGAGGGAGAACGTGAAAGAGGGAAGGGTGGTTGAGTGATTATGTGCTAAGGAGTTGCGCCTGCCTGTGTGTGTGTGTGTGTGTATGTGTATGTGTATGTGTGTGTGTGTGTGTGTGTGTGTGTGTGTGTGTGTGTGTGTGTGTGTGTGTGTGTGAAGAGGTACGCCACTCTCTCTCTTCACTAAGAGCTTACCACTTCAGCCAACATCCTGCAGCGGGCCACTCTCCACGACAACCCCTCCTCTCCCCTCTTCTTCCTCCGGACCGACGTATGGACTGCTTGAAAGAAGGCAGAGAGGAAGGCAACTTTTCAGAAGAGAGATAAATGGTGAGAGACAAGTCTGCTATTGATTTCCTGGACTTAGATTGTTGGAGTAACAATAGAAGACAATCCCCTTTTCTCTGTGTGTGTGTGTGTTTTCTGTCCGCTCTAAGTGGGACAGAGACGGGAGCAGCAGGAGCTGGACCGTGAAGACAGGAGGAGGACCGAGTCAGAGCCGCGAGGGACTTTTTGACGAAAGACGGAGAATAGAGGAGGCATAGAGGAACAACCGGGGCCACTCACCTGACTCGCCTCTCGGCGCTGCAAGAGGGAGCGACTCGCGTCCCCTCCCTCCCGTCCCCTCTCCCCTGACATGGGCCGCCAGCTGGCCCTGACCCTCGCCTACCTGGCTCACCTGCTGGCCACCGCCACCAGCGCAGAGCGCCAACAGCACCGCGTGCAGCAAGGCCGCTGCAGCTACACCTTCATCCTGCCCGAGGCGGAGCACTGCCATCCCTCAACGGACTTCCAGGTGACCAACACCCTCCAGAGGGACTCCCCGCCGGAGGCAGAGCCCGACGCGAGCCAGTTCGAGGCCCAGAAGGAGAGGCCTTCCTGGCAGGACAGGAAGCTGGTGAACCTAGAGAGCGCCATGGAGAATAACACTCAGTGGCTGCAGAAGGTAAGGCGTCCGCGCCGTTCTCCTCCGTCATCTCGCCGTTCTTACTCCGTCTCTTCGCGGTCGCTCTCGTCTTCTCGTCCTTTTCACGCGACGCATTTGTCGAATGCATATCTGGCGCCGCGTCAAGGCCTGTGGCTGTATTCAAGCCAGAGCTCCCTGTTGCATGCGAGAGGAGAGACGAGATGAAATGAGCTTATTAAAATGCCAAATATGTCACCAACCGACATTAGAACAACCCGTTCGCGAGCGCAAGTTAGCCAAAAACGTTGTGTACCAAACTCAGCTGACATATTTAATACAGAAATGTGTTCCTCAGTGGGGAAAAAAGAAAGAAAGTTTATCTGCTCCGGCCACATTTCAGCATGGCCTCTGTGGCTCTGTGGCTCGGATTATTACCAACTAAAATTAAATGATGCGATTAGAAGTGCCCTCACAATAGTGTTTTCATTGCGAAGGTCATCAGGGCACCCAAACAGTTTGTGGCCATTGTCTGAGGCCGCCTGACGGACACGCCATCCCTCTCCACCCGTCGCTCCATCATTCTGAATATTTATGGCACGCACTAATCCTCGGGCCGATTAGGAGGGTTTGTCGAGCGCTCATATTGGCGGGCTGAGAGCAAACGTGTCGATTATACATTTCAGGATTTTAAAATGAGGCATTAAGAACGCCAAAGCTCTCCCTGTGCATCCGTCCCTCCCCACTCTCACCACACAATCGACTGCGTTCCTCTTTTCATTTGACACGCTGTTCCTCTATTTCTCTTCTATCCAGTTTCTGCAACTCTGTGATGATGAATGCGTCCCATATTACACCTCGACTTGCCGACCACCAGATCTTAAACTCTTCCTTCCATCTCTGCTCGCGCTCTCGACACACACCCAGAAACACAAACGGAGAGTCAAGTCCTGCGTGCCCACTCTGTCTGATGCTCAGTCTATGAATAGGAGGGCTTAGATTCCATGGGAAGCATCTCACAAGGCCAAACTTATACGTGTGTATGAGAGGCAGTGTGAGGATAGTGCACACACTCTCCCCCATGCGTACAGTATATTATTCATGCATTCAGTCTGAAAAACATGACATATTGCACTCATCTTGGTCATATTCCTTGCAGCATATTGCCTCTCTCGCTGCCTTTCCCCCAGAGCTGCGATGTATAAGAGACCGTGGAGGAGATGCAGTTTTTATCCCTCCATCTACAGAAAAAGCTCTGCTGACGCATATCTTGCTGCGTTGCCAAACTTCCTACACATAACATCTGGAATGAACACAAATATCCAAGCGTACAACAATCTACCTCCATCCGGCCATAGCACTTTAGGTGGGATTTCCTTATATAAACGGCAAGACCCTCGGGAGCCTCTTCTAGAAATGCACGGGGCTTATGCTGACCTTCGACCTCCACATGGCAAAGCCTTTTCAGCACCTTGTGGAGCTCATTAGGCCTATCTGCATACGTTTGAGGAGGTATTGGTATCCGGTAGAGGTTGAAACGTGGCAACTGTGTGTCGGCTTGTCTGTGGGACTTTGTGCGATCTCACTCGAGGCCCCCTCGGGATAATATGACCCTCGCTGTGAGCCTTCAACATGAACCCCTTGAAAGAAAACACACCAGCACGCACAGATTTAGGAGCACACACACACTAATTCGGCATGTTTCCGCTGAGGAATCTCTGAGTGGACGAGCGCAACGGGACTGTATCAATGTTCCAGATTCCTTCTTTAGTGTTTCCAAGAAGGAACTAGTGTTTGTTTTCTTTTGTTCTAAATCCCAACACAGGCCCCCCATGGAGTCCCTTGAGCCCTGAGGGATTGACAAAAGAGATGTGCGGGATGCTTTTGTTCGTGCTTTAAGAGTCTGTGTGGATTATGCTCATGCTGAAATATTGCATAGAGATCAAGGTGGCTGGGCTACCCTCAGGTGACCGGATTTCCTGGCCCCTTGACATTTCATGAATTCAATGTGTCCCACAGAACTAACATTATTAATTTGTCTCATTTCTTTTCAATATCTGTATATTATCAGTATTGAACATTCTCAAACTACGGCCTTTGGCTTGACAACTCACTCAGCTGGTAACTGTAGCACCCTTTTGTTTTGGTACAGCGTAGGATTTATCAGTCGTGGAAAGGAAGTAAATACTGTAGTGTACACATGTTAAGATACTTTTTGCTCCACTATCTGTCGCTCCCTGTCTACACTTTTAAAAACCAGTGGAGACCAACTCAGAAGCTCTCACTTCTCTCCATCCCCATCCCTTGCTTTTTAAAATATGCAGCTACAGAGTGGGACATACATGTGCATCAAGCATCATGCATTTATAACAGAATTTAACTTATTAAAATAATATATATATATGATCTGAATCCATCTGTAGAAGTAGAGCTATTTTACTTGGACACAATTAGAGTTCCCGTCGAGACGATGAATGAGTCAACAGCTCAACACCATTTCATAGCAGAGCCATTCACTTTTCAGACAAATGGTGGTTGGATCAACATCCCCTTCCTTTGATGAAACAAAAAGATAATCAGGAACATTTGTTCCCAGGAACGATGTCCTGGTTACTTTGGATAATTGACAGAGTACACTGTCAACCGTTTCCAAATGGACAAACTGTTTAAACAGGGAGATTTGTAGATTTCCCGTAGTATCAGGTTGATTGTTTTAAGAAAGAGAATCTTCATTTTTTTAAATTTTTCAAATGTCATTATAAAATGGGCACCAAAACCAAAATGTAATTTTGGTTCATTGTATCTGCGTTGAGGCAGACATAAAAATTAAACCAAAGGCCAATAATGCATTAAATCTCGGTTGAAAAGTGGATTTACATTGTGATGCACTGACATATTAAATTCGCCATTTTCATGGAAACATAATCATTGCTGATCCTCACAATCATAGACATCCCACTCATCTCCATAATTACACACAACACGTGTACTGTAATAGAAACCGAGACCAAATGTGTCTTTTGGCTCGACAATTAGAACCTCAAGTGGTGAAACAATGATTTCCTCAGCACTGATCCTAACCTCTTAGACACACTAACCCAGTAACACGTACGCTACATCCAAAATGTGATTTATCCGACGGCCTCGTGCAGCATGTGACCGAGCTGCAATTAATGCACTTGGCAGTGAGAGCTGTAGTGTAACGAGGCCTCTGGATTGAGTTACATCACAGATGGCTGTCACATGAACACTTTGGACCGGCGACTGTTAGCAGGGTCACTGAAGAGGCCGATTATGAGGCGGGGATCTTCGGTTCTTCCTTTGGAGTTGGCTATAATCCGCTTGGTAATCTCTTCATAACCTTCGCTGTGGAGGGATTTCTTTTCCGCTGGCTCAGTTGTCCTTAAGTTGCAAAATGTGAGAAATGTATTTTTAGAGCACGAGGGAGGAAGTGGGGGGGGGGGGGGAGTTTGAATCAGAGAGATAGATAGGGTAGTTAGTAGGAGACTAGAGACGCAGCAGGTTTACACTTGCGTTGTAATTTCTGTTCATTAGTTTTTTCAGTAAATGTATCCATGTATCCATTAGTTTTGTATTATTTCACTAAGTTAGACATGCAATGCTTTAGTCAAGCCTGATGTCGCCTTACACATAGAATGATTCCAGTCACTTCCACCCTGTTCATTAATAAACACTGGTACTGGATTGGCATCTACTGATACCCAAAGTTCAGGAATCTGTATTGTATAAGGACTGAACAAGTCCGATCGGTGCATCCCAATAAGACATAAAGAGAGACTGATTACTAGCAGGCAAACTATTTAATTGCAGATTCATCTCCATTTGTCCACCTAGATAACTTATTATTATGCTGCATAAAATCTAGCAAAAAAGTCCTCTCTTGTGTCGATGCATTATCATAACCCCAATTCTGTCTGAAAACACATTTGTATTGAAAAAACAAACAATCGTAATCTCATTTGAATTCTCTTCGATCTCTGTAAATTACCTCTCTTTCGCTGGATACTTCTGGATGCTTTCTCCTTCGAGACTTCATTTTCCAGTCATGTGGTTTAACGAGTAAAGTCTGATCTTTTATCCCCACAAAAGTCCTATTGTTGATATTAATGTTGTTCAGTTCGATATTCTACTCTGTTTATTTGCAATGCCTGAGCATTAACGTCTAACAGAATCCCATCGTTCACAGCATTGAAGGCCGAATTTGTCTTCCAGATTCTGTGTGCTGAAATCAATAATAAAATCCATTTATTGGAGCAAGAAGGATGCCATCCTATTTTTACTCCCTCTGCAACATATGATGGGTTTTGCCAATCCTTCTTTATCTGACCTTGTAATTGATTAGAGTGTAGGCGACTATCGCTGAAGTCCTGCCCATGTATTTCATGTCAGCCTACTGGCTGTATACCATTACTGCTCTTTTTTTAAATTCCACTGAAACACCTACACAGTGCTAAACTGTACAGATTAATATTTGCCTGATGTACATCTGCAGATAGATATACGGTGGCAAGACACCGTCAGTGCCAAAGGGGTACTATATTCAAGGACTCCATCACAGTACCTGAATAGAATTGAGGGGAAAAAGACGGATGACTCTAGGGTTGCTACTTTCACACTGCATCAAGCTGTCAGTGAATGTACTACCTTCTAAAATATGATTATCACCACAATGAAACCACGGAATGTGACGTGCAATATAATATTGTTCCCTGTACAGCTGGAGAACTTCATCCAGGAGAATGTGCGCTCTGGGATGGAGGAAATGAAAAGTACTGCGGTACACACCCAGACAGCTGCCATGCTCGAAATGGGAACCAACCTCCTCAGCCAATCAGCGGAGCAGACCCGCAAACTGACAGACGTTGAGACCCAGGTGAGTCCATCAGGAAGCATTAGAGTGAGCCAGGGCCCACTTGTTTCCAGCCAAACCAAATGAACAACTGTGGGGGGTGGGGGGGTCACACCCATGCAAAAACAAATGATGTGACTTTCAAAACACAATTGTTAATTTAATGTAAATCTGATGTAACCCGCCGTGAAGCTGTGCCCAAAGGTGGCGGCAAGCGCTTTTAAAAAGCAGCTGGCATTTGGTTCTACAGGCTCCGATTGACACAATGCATTAAGCCCGGCGTCTGACAGCCAGCCAATTACAACACAATGCTCAGTAGCACAACACAGATGTGTCTTCAATCAGGCGACAGAGCTGTTATTACAGTTTGGGCCGGTTTTGGTGCTCATGTTTTCTTTTTCTCTTATCAGAGTTGACGTGAAACTACGACCTGTACAAACATACGAGCTGCTTTGTTCACGTTTTGTGTTTCATGTGCAACTAAAAAACATGGCACAGGTGCATTGGAGATAATTCCTGCTCACGTTTCCATTGTAAGATCAGAGACTGGAGCAGTACAGGCCTTGAAATGCTCTGCGTGACATTGTTCATCCCCCAGGGTGCTTTGCAGCCATGACCCCCCCCCCCCCCCCCGTCAATCAGCCTGTCATCACTCTCATCAACAGTTATTATTGTTACACTTTGAGTTATTGTTCTGTTTTCATCGATCTATAGGTTTTAAACCAGACAAGTCGCCTGGAGATACAGCTGCTCGAGTACTCGCTCTTCACGAACCGGCTGGAGAAACACATCCTCCTGCAGACTCAAGAGATCTCGCGCCTCAGTGATAAAAACAGGTGAAAACACATGCTTCAAAGGATTGTTCAAGCCAGTCATGCTTTAGACTTCCAGGAGAGGATTGTTTTACTGTGTACAGGAACTTCCCTTTCAGATCTTTTATGGACTGTAAGTTGGTAATTTACGAGGCACTTATTTTTTCAACCAGAACGTCGCAAGGTTAGTTTTGCTTTTCATTTTCCAGAGAATCATCTATCAATGAAGAACTGCTCTTACCTCAATGTCACATATAGCTTTCACATGGGTTTTCTGAGGGTGCGTCTTATGGTTGCTACAGATGGTGCTATTTTCTGGGTGCGTTTAGCTGCTGCTTGTCCTTTGCCGATCCCAAATGAGCTGCTGCAGGAAACATTTCACACATCTGCTCATGAGCACCAAAGAAGGTTTTCCTCAAGAAAAAGCAATATAAAGACCTTTAACAGTATACAATACTGTACATAACTAAAATGTATAACATAACAAACCCAGTGCATGTCATCCAACTACCAGAAGAGAATAGGTTGAATTACTCTGACGAATAGGGAATTGACAATATAATCTGCAGGCTTCTGCGTGTGTGTGTGTGTGTGTGTGTGTGTGTGTGTGTGTGTGTGTGTGTGTGTGTGTGTGTGTGTGTGTGCCATTGAATCGTCCGAGAGCGTCAGGAGGGGTTTCCCATTCTTCTCTCTCCGAGCACAAGGTCAGATCAGGGCCAGCAGAAGTTAAGGACCGGGTGTAGGGCGGTGTGCATTGTTTGTTTATCATCCCATCCATCTGTACCAAGTGTGACTGGGAGAACGCCGTGCCCCCGCTCCAACACCTGTTACACATCTGGCCCTGCTCTGCTCTTGTGGCCCTCGTACTTGAAAGCAAATACATTTATACTTTACTTCACGAGTAAACACCACGAGGGGACGCGTGAAATCAGAAAGGTCAAAGTACATTAGCGGCTGAGCAGCTGTGAAGTAAAGAAGGGAACCGCAGTGGTTGTGGGGGGCTATTGCTGCTGG
Organism: Liparis tanakae; assembly: GCA_036178185.1. Classification (NCBI taxonomy): domain Eukaryota; kingdom Metazoa; phylum Chordata; class Actinopteri; order Perciformes; family Liparidae; genus Liparis; species Liparis tanakae. Next base: position 10,197,729 of record CM070106.1, read on the forward strand.
TCGTCAATGAGACAATGGGGCCAGCTTTTGAACCGCTGCCAATGAAAAAGAGCTGGAAGACATGTTTGTTTTCATAAGCATTACATGTAAAATACTATTGGCAGGAAGCACAGCATTTTGCAGATAGAGGGTGAATAGCAATATGTATTTCAAGAATAATAAATAACGCAATACCATAAGCATAACACTTTAATTGCCCAGGATGCAATGTGATCCGAAAATGACATGTTTGTTTTGTCAAACCCTCCTACGGTGCCAGAATACCGCTGCACTTCTCTCCCTTAGACTGTTCCTCAAGGTAAAATACACATAATGGAGAACAAATTGTTAGCTTGCTTTGCCACTTTTATGGAGTGATCCGCCGCACAAGGTGCATTATTTAATTGAAGTGATGTTAAAACAGGATTTGGATTGATCCAGCCACACGCTGCCTAAAGTGAGAGATTGAGGATACACATTTAGTGTGGCAGTTGCGTGGGAGCAGGGCTGAAAAGTAGCTTGTTCAATCTGGGTGGCTGGATTGTTTCAATAAATAACTACTGCACAGTCGTTAGTCAAAGCCATAAAGATCCCGCTGCAGGGATTTATGATCTTCATTTGGAAGTGGGGGGTGTGGCACTTGTGCAGACACACACACACACAAACACACACACACACACACACACACACACACACACACACACACACACACACACACACACACACACACACACACACACACACACACACACACACACACACACACACACACACACACACACACACACACACACACACACACACACACACACACACACACTGTTGCCTGATGGCTGTGCTCTAGAGGCTTAGCATGCGGTCCCATCTGCTGCTGCAGTACAGGTGTTTTTATGATGTTAGCCCAATGAGCCTGTCGCATTGATGTCTATTAGTCATCATCATATAAATGTGGACGTTTGTTCAACCTCCTCGGAGGTAATGTCGAACAGATCCAGTGTCCGCATGGAGCCACTCCTTATATGGTCCGCCACAACTCCGATTCCAGATGAATCTCAACTCTCAATCCGATGTTACGTCTTCCGATTTTCACTTTTCTCCACTTGCGTTTCGCAGTCTACTGGAACAGAGGCTGCTAGCGCTGGAGGCTCGCTATGGGAAGGAGCTGCACGGCTTGCAGAGCGAGAAGCAGCAGCTACAAGAGCTGGTGGAGCGGCAGAGTGGACTGGTCAGTCGGCTGCAGGGTGAGCTGGTCAGCTCCACGCTCAACAGCACCTCGCTGCAGAGGCAGCAGGCCGCGCTCACAGACACGGTTCAGCAGCTGCTGGCGATGGCCAACCGCTGCAACGGTGAGGCTCGGGCGCTTTCCCTCAGGCGCGTGCAAGATACACATTTGCATGAGGAAAATGTCAACAGAGATTAACACATATTACTCAATATGAAATAGAGGACAGGGCTTCTCACTTGCTAGTATTTAGCATACAATTATATATTGCATTCCTCTGATTCATTACTTACTAATGGCAAAAAAAAGACCAAAGCTTCGATAAACACCAGCATTTAATTTAGGCTAAAAATTACATCGACAGCACTTATAATAATGAGCATGTGATTTGTGATTTAGGATATAAATATTGAAATATGAAATCACAAACAACAGCTTGTATTTCAATCCCAGACACACTAGATACATGCATGCACTTATATTATATTAGATACTGCAGGCTTCAGCCTAAGATATCTTAGATATGGGATTGGGATCTGTGCGCAAAACCCATAAGGTTGCCATCTGTAACTAAATTGCTGTATGTTTTCATTTAGACATCTTCAATACGGCCAAGGAGGAGACGCAGAGTTTCAGGGACTGTGCGGAGATCCTCCGATCGGGAGTGACAGAGAGTGGATTGTACGGCATCCGCCTCCCTAACTCGACGCAGACTGTCAAGGTAGTAAGGCTTTAAAGGTCATTGGCCTTTTCTCGCAAATATCACTTAACTGACTGTGACATGGATCTTTGTTTCCCCCGTGTAAGACATTCTACCAGTATGCATTTCATTATTTAGCACTGGGATCATTTTTGCCGATCCTCGAGCTCGTTGAAACCACATGATGACATTCTGAGGGATTGTCACATGATTTTCCAACGCAGCGAACACTGGAAGGAAAAGCTAGTCTGATGTAATGGTAGCGTTCCAGGGCTTTTGGTGAAGTGGATGGAAATGCCATGCGGGGTCACGGAGGGCCGACATAATAAGCAACATAATAAGCAACATGAAGCATCATGAAGCATCATGAAGCATCATGAAGCATCATGCCCCACGGGCTTCATGGTGAGTGAGTGTGCTCCGCTGAATGCAAAGTCAGGAAAGCTTGGGGGGAACCTCCGCTGACCTGAAGCAGCCCTGCTAACTCGACCGTGGTCTCCACCAGCAGGCGACCCCCTTCTTTCCTGGCTCGGATGTTCACTCTCTGAGTTACCACTGGAAAAAAGAAAGATAGCAGTGAAACAGTCTTTTTCTTTTTGTTATTCATTACTTGCAGTCTACTTTGCTGGTTGGCACCATCTCCTGTGTTTCTCTTGCTCTTCCTCTTCATTTCCTGTGGGCAAGGCAGCCAGGTGTTAGGCACTGGTGCCATGTGTTTCCTGCCAACCGGGGCCAATGTGCGATTTCCACTGATGTGAGTTAGTTTCTGCTTTCAAATCGATGCCCTCGACTTCCAATACGGCCGGCAATCTGGGTGGCTGCGTCAAAATGGGGCAAATACAAAATATACATATATAGAAATATGCATACAGATATTTGTGGAACGCATCCCTCTATGTTTCTTTTAATCCCCAAAGTTGTGAATAATGATGATGTTTACGAGCCAAATAATTAATTGTTTGGTTTGGCTTCTTTTTTAAATATTTCATAACTCTGTGGTGCATGCTTTTGAGAGCTACATTATTAGACTAAGGGTTTATAACATTAAACACATTACAGTAGGTCTTCTTTCTAAGGAGACAATGTGATTCATCAATTGTTTCCTCTAAAATCCAGAGCCACAATATAGTATATACAATTTTATACATTAAATACTGCTCTAATTGTCTGATATTTTGCATTTTAGTTCTAATGGGTTTGTCCCAAACTGACTCCTTGGCTACAATAAGTGAATAGGGTAATACATATGGATCTGGTCTAAATCAGAATAACGACTATATTTGGAAAAAGGCTTAAATGGCTCTTTTTTTATTCAGTGTGTGCCTTTAAAGGCCCCAACATTATCTTAATGTGCCAGAGAAACAGCACATCATGTTGCCAGTCCACTCGGTTTTCAGAGGTAGAACCCCTGAGTGCCTTTCGACCTTGCTTTATCTTTCGTATTCTAGGAAAGTGCTGGAAACTTTCATTTCATTTCTAGCAGAAAATAGCCACTTGAGTTGGTGAAATAGAGAGACCCCTCGGGATGCTGTCCACATACCAGCGTCCACACTGCCCGGCTCTTGAGACGGGTCAGGGCAGTTTGTAACGTGGAGAACATTCAAGCAACCAGCCAAGTGAATCCAGTTTGTCTCATCAGTAATTGACCACATTGGAGGTTGTAGAGGTTGTTATTCAGAAAGTCAGAAAGGCCACTGACCATAAGGTTGGGCCATATGGTCAAAATCTTATGTCCTGGTAAAGATAATTTCTTATCTCAAAGATTATATAGACCACAATATAGCATGTTGAATGGAACTTCAATAAATGAGTACTCTATATGATTCCATGTGTCAATTAAATTACTGTATTAGATGAGAACATTTGTATTTTCTCATCTAATTAGTACTTAAGTGGAAAAATTGAATATATACACCAACAATTATTATGTGCATGCACTAGTGGGGTAATGGGACAAAGCTGATCTATGATCCCTACTTTTTTACCAATACAAATCATATATTTCTAAACAATTTGTTTTTATGCAAATAACCACTAAAAAATTAAAGGATTCAACGGTTTACACTGACTGCACAGCGGCTGAAATTATTTTTGGGACAGTGGTTAAAAAACGGTCTTGAGCCACCAGCTGATACAACAACCAAACAACACAAACTGTATTGGATAAGAATCATTGACCATTGGCAATTGAAATAGCCCTCGAGTGCACACAAATAGAGTAATCAGATTCAAACCATAAGTTAGTATTATATTCTTAGCATTGTTTTATCCACCTTGTTTCCTACAGCAGCCGATAGTTGTTGCTAGTTGAAGTGAAATGTCTCGTTAATACTACCACACACTTGGCCCAGAGCCAATCCACTGCAAGGGACTAGCTGGTTAACACAGTGGGGCATTTGGCTGCTACAGAGCCGGATATTTCCCCCAGCAGCTGTGGAGATCAAGGGGGTCTGAACATTGGACTTGCACCGTGTATCTGTGTGGAAAGGATTGTGGCAAATAACATGGTGTTTGCCATCAGTTGATATATATGTCAATGCTGTGTTTACCGCACACACAAAAACACATTGATCCTTTAATCATCTCGTCCCCCCAGACGCAGGAAATAGACGAGTCTGTTAAATCTCCTCCCTTTCCACAGGTGTTCTGCGACATGAAGACGAGAGGTGGGGGGTGGACCGTGCTGCAGCATCGGAGGAACGGCTCCGTGAACTTCCATCGCGGGTGGAGAGATTACAAAATGGTGAGTTCTGCGGGGGGGGGGGGGGTTAAGGGTTAAAGTGTATCATTATCAGTGTAGGCATTGTGGGTCAGTACTGTGGGACTGGACAGGAGGTTCCAATAAACTTCCACGGGCGATTTGGCACTGAGAGGCGTGGGATACCGGCGAGCTCGTGATCCCAGGTGACCTGGGGTTGTTGTATTTGGCCGCCCTCGCGTACTCTACCTACCCCCCCATGTTATTGCACCTGTTCACGTTCCCTCTCCCCGTCATCCTCCCACACACCCATATACACACACACTCAAACACATGCTTATGCACACACACGTCATGCAACTCACTGACACAGAGCACTACTATTTGTACCCGGCCTTAATCCCATTAGCGTTTGTGAGAGAACAAACTGGATCTAATGAAATTGTACACACGACTAATCAAGCATCTTCAACACCTTTGGCTTTTGTTTTCACGTGGACTTACATTTAGTTCATGTTTAATTGTCTGAACCTGAACATCAGAGATTTTTTATTAGAATTGATGTTCTAGTTCGTGCGTTTAGTGGAAAACATATGCCAGCAAGCCTTTCCTACTGTGTTCAATTACACACAGAACAAATGAGAGTGGCTGGTTTGGGATTGAGCGGGCGGGCGACTCGCCTCTCGCCCACGACAACAGATCAGTTCCTACAGCTTGGATTGAAAATAGAACGCAGAGAGCAAACAGGAGAAAAAGAAAAGCTCAACAAAACCGACCAAGAGCTATATTTTTCCAAGTGGACGATAAATATTTGCTTCCAGTTGGGGCGTGGGAGCACTGTAGATGGTAGATAACATGTGTATTAAAATGCTTCACTGCCTCAGCCCACACTCCGTATTCTCAGAAGCTGAAGTCAGTGCGGACCAGACGTTGCACCCGGGCCTTGCCGGTCAAAAGAGAGACGCGCCAAGGCTCGTGGTATTCATTCACTCTCGCTTAAGACCAATAACAAACAGAGACGGAGAGATAAAGTGAAAAGGAGAAAATGTTCTTCCGTTAAAGTGAAGAAATAATGCCAAATATAGGGCTGGGCCGCGCGCCGCAGATCTTCTATCCCGCAGGGCTTTTCGTATCTTGATGACTTAATATCACAGGAGAGAATGATTTCTTAGAATTCAATAAATAAATAAATATTCTGTATCAAATAATCTCATTCCAAACCCTATTTGTGTTCTTCTTTGTCAATTCAATACCTATCAAATGAATAGTATTGCGTATTACAAACCGTTTCAAGTTAAATTATAGGGAAACATTATCAATAAATAAAAGCCTAGACTATATCTTAAAGGGGACAGAACATGTTCAGAATTTGATCAGAGCTGATAAATGCACAATACAGGACAGGTGGCAGACATCAATAATGTACACACATTTTGGTCTGAATCCACTGCATCTAAAACCCATATTACCTCACTAATACATATATTAATACTTATAGCACCTACAGTTAGCAATATATAGTTCTTTATTTTACTGGTTTTAGATTGGCTTCGCTCACAATATGTGTATTTGCAATGCACAAGTAATAGTCATGTACTGTGATAGTATAAAACATTCATGTACATGTAGTCATGATCTGCATTACCTGGGGACGTGCATGGCTTCTCTATATATTAATATCAGTAAATCATTAGATTTTGTACAACGGAGATACCGTTTCTTTATTAGCAGCCTCAAAAAAGTTCAGTGCACCTTGGTCTCTGGTTCGTTTCAGGAGAAGAAGAAAGGCACCCTGTGTCGGTGAATACAAATGGAGCGCCAGCCTCCCTTCCAAATGAGGCTGCGATGGGGACCAGTTAGCTGCATATGGTTTTGTGGAGGATGGTTTTCTCTTCTTGTTCTGGTGGGCCTGAGCGTGAGGCCGGTTGTGCATGGCGTGCAGCAGCACAGCGGTTCGCTCCTGCTTCACTCCCACATGGAAGGATCAGAACGTAAAGCATTGTACAACGGATTATTGCTGGAATACAGCTCAGCAGCTGCTTTTCCCACATTGCGATAGAAATAATACAGAAATTAAATATGAACTCCATTTCTTTCTTGTGTAGAGTTTGGCCAGGCACGGTTAGCTGGTTTTAATGGAGACTCATCTGCCCTCATTATCCCACTGTGATTCCACGGTCTCTGAACATCAGTCACAAGAGAGGCTTTTTGCATACGACAGCCCGAGCGGAAGCCACATTACGTCCTTCATCTTACGTAGTCTCTTTGAATGAGCGTTGCATGATATGATCACTTCCCAGGAGAGATGACATCCATTCCCACCGCGAATCAATTTCTGTCAAACCAATCATGCCTGTGTGGCTCACTGTGTCGATTTTATTTTCATTTAATGCTGAAATCACTTTCTTATTACCGCGCCATCAACCTGTTAACATCCTGTAGCATCGACTCCCGGTGCAGCGCTGTGTCCTTAGCGCTACTCTGTTCAACCCAATACTTTATATTCCAAACCCATGCTGCATAATAGACAAATAGTTGTTAAATGAATGTAAAACTGTCAAAACAGCTTGGATGCTCATCTCTGAACTCTACTGGAGTAAAGAACCTCATTCATACACAAAATATTCAATAAATTGAGTTAGTATGCTGGCAGTGGAGAATGCCATTTGATAAGTTCAAAATCTTCCATAACCATAATTCTCTGGGATCTCGATTAACAATGACGTGAAAACTGTACATCTGCTGATTGCAGGGGATAAAACAATTCATGTAATTAGACCTATTACAGTGTACACATATAACTAGTTGTAAAGAAATAAATGAGCAACAGAGTGGGCAATCTCCACAGTCAAAAAGTCAAAACAATAACTAATGCTTTCAAAGTGTGAGTTGCTGCATTATTGAATAAAAGCACATAGTACAAAGTTAAACCTGTGCATATTAGTCTGTCACTGGGCCTGCAAGCAACGTATTTAAGTTAGAAACATTTGGGACAACATGACAGTTTTAGAGTGCCTCATAAGTCATAACCAATGAGCCACTGCAAGTTAAACAACATGTTTTATATTATTAGCAGTTGCATTATATATTGTTTTGTTTGTTTTCCCTGCTGTACCGATAACATAGCGAACCCTGACCCCAGAGTAGAGGTTCATTCCGAACCGTGACGTGCGTCTCCTTTCCACCCCTAATGCGTCCCACAGGCGGCTTGTAACCGAGTGTTGGTCGCACAGACAGAACATTTGTAGGACATTACAGGAACGTCTCAGTCGACTGGGCCGTTGCTTTGGAAGTGGAGTATTTATCTTAATACACTCAGTGGACTGTCTAAGTCCATCAGAAATGACAAATGCGACTTGAGGGTCATTTTCATGTTAACTAAAATAAATGGACTTGGCAGGTCCCTGGTAAAAACAACCGCCTTATTAAGACTCGTTTTTTGTTCCATTGTGTCTCTGTCTTTGTGTCTAATCCAGGGCTTTGGAGAGCCAACTGGGGGACACTGGCTGGGGAATGATATCATCCACAAGCTGACCAGCTCCCAAGAATACAGCCTGCATGTCCAGCTCAAAGACAGAGAGGGGAATGAAGCCTTCTCACATTACGATCACTTCTACATAGACGGAGAGGACAACAACTACAGGTACCAGCGTCACACAGCATGTACACACAGCACCGACCACGCAGGCTTGATTCTTAGACAACACTCACATACAGATGTACTATAGTACTAAATCACATCCCATTATCTCACAAAAGTGTTCAGTATATCACAGTATACGACGAAATGGTAGACTACAACACGTGGGTCTCTAATTAAACTATTTCCCCGTATTAGAAGTCATGAATAGGACTGTAATGAAGGTAATGCATTTCAGTGAGCTGTATTATTAAGAGTATTCTAATGTGAAGTGCATAATTGCAAAGCAGTAACAGGCGGTCAGCAGTCGCCTTCCCCCTGGGTGTGAGACTTGTAATATCACGACGGATTAGAAACCGTTATCGACAGTTCAAACTCCTAACAAATGTCGTCGTCCGTGAAGCTTTCTCTCCTCATGCCACTAAGGTTAAAGGAACGACTTGGATAGTTTTTTTTTAAGAATGTCGTTCAATATAAACGAGCTGAGTGGATGGCACCGTTGTCTGTCTGTCTCCCTTCTTCTTCTCCAATTACTGTGGCTACTGCTGCCTCTGTGAATCCCCGTGGGGAGCCACCTCCACTGGAGTAGAACACCAACGCTCTGCAATACCTGACCCCTGCCAGGGACTGACAACTCCAACAAGCCGCTCAGTAACCTTATAATCACTAACAAGAGTATGTGTGGGAGTGCTGAAGCCACGCTTCCTCCGAAACGCAGCGAAATAAAATACAACTCGAAAAGAGTTGTTGGATTTCATATGAATTAACAGGATTGTTTTTATTTTTTGTGAAAGTCTATAGATATTTTTACTCTGACGGATGAAAAATCGTAATCATATGTGGGTGTATGCTTTCAAAGAGCCCTAACAGTGCAGCAAATTGCATTTGCCAGACTTTGTTCCACATAGTTAGCGCGATGAACCTGAATGTTTCACCGGGTTGCTGTAGGCTACGCTGTGTGAGGTGAAGCACCTGAATGAATAAAAATCACCTCTGGAGCTCGCTAGCTCTGAGATCATGTCCTGGGTAACGAGTTCAATATGTACCAGCTTTACTAGCATGCTCGAGATGTTGGCTTCATATGTGGGTTTATATTAAAACTTCCCAGCCAGAGCTGTGGCGCTCTTCAGCTCGTCAGCCAGAGCAATCCTCCTGCTCCTCAACTGGACCCCGTTCGCTCCCGAAAGCAACATAAACGGTCTTCACCTCAAACTCAAATCATTATTCATGAATTAATAATCAGCATGAAAGATCATTGTTCCACTGAGGTAGCCAATCTCGGGTCAAAACCAATGGCATCCCTTTGATCGTAAAGGATACAATAACAACGGGAAAATACAGTCACCACGAGAAGGATTAGTCTGCGGTATTGGAGGAATAGCTGAACTAATACATCTGGAAGTCGAGGCAAATGCAAAAGTTTAGCGGAGTACGAAGAGCTGGCGCGGTCCACAGAGCACTCACTCCAACTGGAGATCTCCTAGCCTGTGGTTGCCATCTTGTCTAATTTGATCGTTTTTAATTTTCTCCACATTTTTCCAACAAAAATATCCCCTCGCATATTATTCCAGCCTTCTTTGTTATTCCACGACGATTATGCGTCCCGGGCACGGCCATTCAAAAGTCGCGATGTGTCGCGATGTGTCGCCCTGCGCCGTGAACTTACACATTCAAGAGGAGGATCTTTCATTTAGTCATCGCTGACAGCTCGCCCCGGGCCACGGAGCGGGGTCACATAACTCAGGGGGAGAGTCCGGTGCTAACTAGACAGAATGGCAGGGCAGAGGAGAGGCCAGTCAGCAGGGCTGACCTCCATGTCCACCCCCTTCAAACCAGCACCGACATACAAAGTCACACACGTACACAGACTGCATTGCTGGGGACGCTCTATGGAAATAATTGAGTCAATTAAACGTGTGCAGGGATGCCGTTCAGACGTTTTTTAAAAAGCCCAGCATGGAGGAAAATAATGAGAAGATGTGCAAGTTGTTTTGGTTTTGATGCTTGGCCACAATGGGAACCTCGAGGGAGATGGTACAGTGTGATAAAGAGCATTGTCCACATACTAAACAGGCTACGTTCTCCTACGGTTTACGTGTGGATACAAGAGACTTTTCTTTGATTCCTTATGTATCTTTATCATCTGTAGTTGGGGAAGAGTACTAATACTTTTTTATGTTATTTTGCACAAAGCTCGGCTGTAAACCGACTCTAAAATAAAAAATGGAGGTGAATCTTGCTCTACTTTTTATGATTTCATAAAAGAACCTGTGTTCAGGCTGTAACCACCCGGCCATGTGGAGCTGCCAAACTAACAAAGTTGCCCAACTCAGCGTTTAAATAATGAACGCTGCCCGTGGCGGAGCCTTTCGCTTTAAGCCTTTGCTTTTTTTTACTTTTCTCCAAAACTCCAGCCTTCATGCCGAGGGCTTCAGTGGCACAGCTGGACGGACCAGCAGCCTCACCCACTCTGGCACCCAATTCAGCACCAAGGACAGAGACAATGACCGCTGCACCTGCAAGTGCGCCCAGCTCGCATCTGGAGGTACGCAGCTGCCCTCGACGTCTTCCCCCCCCCCCCCCCCCCCGCCTCAGTCCGTCTGGTTAAACATGTCTGTCCACCCCCTTGTACATGTCCAAGAGGGCATTTCATTTCCCCTTCATTGCCAATATAAAGTTACTGCTGGCTTACAGCTGCACAGTTGGGTGTTACATTTCATTGGCTGGAATTTAATTCATACTGACTTTTTGCTTGAACTCTGGCACATTCCCTGCTCCAGGTTGGTGGTTTGAGGCTTGCGGTCCGTCCAACCTGAATGGCATATATTACCCCAGCTCCTCCAGTGTGGTTCGCTACAACGGCATTAAGTGGTATTATTGGAAGGGTCCAAATCTGATGGCTACCATGACGACCATGATGGTGCGCCCGGCAAACTTCTGACGGCGTGACGCGGTCGAGGCGCCAGATTATCTCGTCGCCTCTGATGAACAAAATGAACAATACCCAGGAAATGGTATATTTGGGGAGGCAATTGTTATCCAACTGTTGGTGGTTTCAGCTCGTCGACGTCTGGGAGTGGGGCCCGTGTGGACGCTCGGCAAAGGACTGTGGTTTAGGTGAATACCTGAGTTTCAACCAACAATATCGATACACAAGTCTAGACTGTATTTCAATAAGGATTGTGCAGCTGAAAGGAGGAGGATATGGACTTTGCTACAGATGACCAAAACATGACCAGTTACTCAATTCTAATAGAATTCAACTGCTTAATGGATAAACCTTTAGAGACACTATCGCAATACCTACCTTTTTATAATAAACTGGGAAATCTTGTTGTGTGTTTGTCTGTTTGCTGTAAATACATGCAACTAAACTGCAATCATCTTCTGACAGCCTTGTATATAATTAAGATAAACTTAATACAACTGCTGTAAAAGTCTTAACTTCACACTGCTTTTTTAAACTTAGATCTTGGGATTTTTTAAATATGTAATATGATATTAAGATATAATTATCCTATATCTTGATTGTAACTTTATTCCAGTAGCATTTTAAATGACAGTACACAATATAAGGTAAGATAACCTACAGCGATTTTAGTGGTTTACCACTAATAATAAAGCAACACCATAAAAAAATCAACAATAATAAGCTTTGCTGTAGCTTCCATGGGGCTTTTGAGAATGAAATATCCCCAATTGTTTCCCGGCACTGGTCACGTAACATTTTATTCGTCAGATTTCGTTCATAAAAGTACATCGCAAACCTTAAATGCTGTGACTTACTTTCAAAAGTGATTCATACAAGTCGTCGGTCCCTAAAATCCACAGTGCCAGGTGCTTGTTACCGTTTAAGCTACGTAAACTAGCCCCCCATTCTGGACTCAGGAAGTCAGGCGGGAACGGTCGTCCATTGATCTGATGACTCATCCAATAACACTGGTCCCTGTGGTACCTATTAGATGGTGGATGGGTTTCACCTCGACTAACTATGACCTGGATATTCCGGTGTAGGCTCGGGACGTCAGCCGCTGCCAACTGGAAGATAACACGCACACACGTTGGCTGGCCTAGTCTACAATATCTCACTAACTGTTGTGTTTCATTCACTCAAGGATAGAGAGAACACTTTGAGATCTCATCTTCCTGGCCTGACGCAAATCCCAGGAGATACTTCTGACTGCTGCCAATTCATTACTGCAGAAATGAGACATAAAGCTTAATGAACTGTAAACCAGGTCTCCGTGTTTTCAAATGTCCTACTTATCAAGATCAATAGCAGGGATACTCAAAGAAATATTCAAATACGGAGAATTCCCCCAACAAATAAATAGCTTTTCTGAATCCGTCAAGGGATTACGTGTGATCAATTGCTAGTAATTTACTTCTCTTTTGGGGAATATGCAGGAGCCGCTATACAGTGTGTGTGTGTGTGTGTGTGTGTGTGTGTGTGTGTGTGTGTGTGTGCGTGTGTGTGTGTGTGTGTGTGTGATGCAAGAATCTCTAATGAAATGTCATCATAAGTGGATCCAGTGCGAGCAGCTATTGATATAAAGCCTACAGGTTGAGTCAATAGACTTGAGCCGTGTACCACACTGTACAAGCAGTAAAGCACCCACGCTCACACACACTCACATGCTCTGCTTGCATGCAGTGACCCCATTGGTAAACAAGTTTATTACGACCTCCAAGGGCTGGACAGGCGATAGATCACAGCGGGGGGAGGCCAGGGGTGAATCCATCAAAGCGACTTTAATAAAGACCACTTGATTTGGCCTGCTGGCTCAACAGATGAAATGCTTGTGTTCAGGTCCAGTGAAGCAGTCCAGAGTCTGGGCCGCTTTGCTTCTCTACTGGTCCTAGTCCCCGTTTATTATGGGCAGGAAGACAAGGCGATAGTAACTTTAGAACTGTGTTATAGTATTATCAATAAGTGTGACAGGCTGTCATTGTATTATGCTAGTTCTCGCAGTGTTGAACGTTTTTACGACCAAGTCGAGACAAAAATCTATTTTGTCGAGTCTGTTATTTGTGTTTTTATTGTCGTGCTTGAGCGAAAACTATGTCGTCATCTTGATTAGGACCGCCTTGGAAATGTGATTCAAAATCTCAATAGGATAAAACTGGCTGGACAAAAGGTTAAATACAAATACATTTAAAATGACTCAAAACTACGGATTGGACTTTTACCTTAAGTAGCTCCTCAGCTAGTGCCATATGATTTGAACGGAGCGATCAAACAAGCTAACGCAGAAATACAGCGTATGTGAAAGAGTCAAACCATGACGCTAAAGGAAAAGATTGAAATGCTTTAAAATATGTGTATTCCCTTTCTTACAGAGAGGTATATGGCATGTCTGTACAATGAATATATCAGTTAGCAATGAGCTGAGGTTATCATAAAGACTGGAAACAAAGGGACACGGCTAAAGACAACCGAATACAGCTAACGGCAGTACACACTAAAGATCGATGCAAAAACAGAGAAATTAAAGGGAATTATGCATGTTTGCCTACCAGGCAGTTTGTGTACGCTGTGCGTTTATTTACCAATTAACGTCAATGTATCACCTGTGCAGATGTGGCGTTACCTTTGGTCAACGCCAGGCTAGCCGCTTCACCCTCCTCCGTCTTCATGCTAAGCTAAGAATGATGACAGTGGTGTGAACCTGCTCATCTGCCTGGGTGGAATTTAAATCCAACATTGTTAAAGTGGGGGAATTAGGCTTCAGAATATCCAAACCAATACTAGGATTTCAATGATCAGTATAAGCTGTAGTTGTGTTAACTTTTCTTGCATGCTATTTCTACAGCCTTTTTATAAATAGTTATGTCAATAAAGCGTCTTCATTTGACTCGGCTGACAGAGAAGGAGAAATGTGTTTGTGGTATGGTGTCTTGGCAGAGGCGGGGGGGATGTGTTGACCCGCTATGTACAGCCTATTAACTGATTTTAACAGAGTATAAGCCGGCCAGTTTCTTCTCCGCGGGCGCTTTGAACCTCGTTTGAGGATTTATCATACAACCCAGCTAGACAGAAAAATGCAGGAGAGGAGGGAGCAAACCAAATTTACAGACTCCAAGAGCGAGAAAGAAGAAAATGGGGAGGCAGAGCCAAGTGCTCATAAGTCCTTGTCTCTCCCTTCTTCTGCTCCAGTGTATTTGATTCATAAGGGGGTATGATGGCCAGCCAGGCCAGAGGTCAGGTATGTCATTTTGGCAGGAGGAAGAGGGAGGGCTGGGAACTGATTTATAATAGTCGTCCCCGCTTTGTAGTTCACTGTGTCAGCACGCAGCCCATTTAACAGTGGTCATCGGAAAAAAGCAATACCATCCCTATATCTGCCTGCAATGCATCAGCTCCAGTGGCTCTTGAGTTCTATGTTTCCTTATAGAAAGAGAAAAGGCAAAGCAGCAGTTGTCAGGTCATGTTTGAAAAGCTGAAGAAAGTAGGAGGAAATGCTACCTCAGGCCACTTGGGGGCACTTGTGGCACAACGAATCTCGACAGCGTCTCTCTTTGTCGAGAGGTGACGATCTGGCTGCCGCTGGCTCCCTTGTCTTTCACTCTCCACAAGCCTGGATTATGTAACTATGCATTCATTAACACATCATCTAACATGTGCATCCATTCCAGCAGATGGTTAACTGAAGGCTACAGAGGACATTTGTGTGTAAGTGTGTGTGTGTGTGTTTGTGTGTTGTTAATCCAATACATGTTGGACTAAAGGCGTTCAATGAGGATGCAGGTAAAAACACAACTTTGCAAACCTTTGATACTACGCGTATAATGAGGTTTACTGCTGAAGAACGTTGCTTGTTTGGTTGAGCTTTAAAATAAACACGTTCAATTACCAGTCGAATAAAACTAAGTCCAGATGAACTGTTTTTTTTTTTTTAAACAGTATGCCCCAACTAAGTGAAGTATTAATAAGACACAAGGCAGGCAGACAGGCAGAGTTGAGATGCTCAGTTACTGTTCACATAAAAGTTGAAATGGGCCAGATGTGAGATTTAAGTCCCTTTGAATGTGGCATGAGCAAACAGTTGCGTCAGTTCCCACTTCCGGAACAAAACGGATGACGCACAGTGGTATTTTAAGTTTACAGAGTAGAGCAGCACAAATAAAACGGATAAACAAAAACATACCGACGACAGCAGCGATTCTTTGGGCAAAAACAAGATGTGCTCATTCTCGCTGACGGGTTTCAAATGTAAACTTGCGAAGTGTGACAGTGATGAGCAGGGGCACGTCTCAGGACTTGTACGTGGACACGGTTCTACTCCCATCAACCACAACAAACCACAAGCGCCAGTGTCCATGGGCTCTCCAGTTGAAAATAAGGAAAAAAGTCTCCTTGTTCAACAAATCCCATCACATAGCACCAACTGAGCACCTGTTGACCTCCAGTGTCCTCCCAGACTGCTGCCCACCAAGTTCAGCCGTTTATCACCGCAGGCTACGCTCTTTTTCAAATGGATGCTTCCGGGGGCACGTTCTACTGTGCCATTAATGTGCCCCTTGAAGTCTTAGCAGGAGCTGTGCGATGCTATCTCGTCGAGTCCGTGCTTTGAGGAATCCCACACTGTTTACGAGACAGAAGACATCCAGCAGACCCCGAAGAAAAGTCTAGCGATATTCTCCGGCTTTCAAATGTCAAAAACAATCTCAAGCAAAGCAGTAAATTGACTTAAACATCTTTATCAAATGTTGTCTGTGTAGCCGACGATTTATATAGTTTCATACTCTGTGCCAATGTTGTCCCCCAAAAGATAATACTTGAAACACATCAGTGAACCATGCTGTTACAATGGAGGCGTGCACGCGGACCCCGTGAAGGGTCCAAGGTCCACTAAACCACTGGGACGCAGGGCTGTAATGGATCTAAATGAATCCCTCATGCTGCTGCAGTAAACACTCACTCAGGCACCAAATACAAAGCTGGAAAAAGTCGGCAAAAAGGCAGCGTGTACTTTTGTCTGCCATAAACTCAAGACTTGGCCCGTCTTGAGTGGCGGATAATGGGCGTGAAGCTGAGCCACAAATAGAGCGGGGAAGTCTGAGTTGGACTGATGCATTGTTTTTATGTTTTTCTTAATGACATTTGTTGTCAATACAAAAATAATGGAAAAGCATATGCCAGCATTATCATTGAGCGCCAAATATTGCCTTTATTTGGTGCTCAAGTTTACCCTCCGTGTTCAGGCATCAGATATTCCTTCTGAAATATCCAGAACAATGTGTCAAAGCTCTGTGAATTATTAATAAAGAGACAGAGAAATGAAAATGTTAATAATTAATTTAGAGTGTCAGCATCTTAATGCTCAGTTATTAACATGTAATACTAAGTATTGAGTATTGAATACTATACTGAATATTAAGTATTCACTACTCTGCATATTTAACCGGAAGATTTTTGTGCAGTCATTGTTAGTATAGACCGCTATATGATTCTATTGACGTGCGGTATATGGGATTATGCAGATTATTCCATGTGGGTGCACACAGTTTGAGGGAAAGGCAGCTCGTCTCTCGGACAGCGTGTGTGTCTCTGGCCAGTTGTGGGTAGAAAATAGAAAAGCTGCTTTCCCGACCCGTCACAGGCCTGACAGTGAGAGGAGTCGCTGTGGAAAACACGGCACCGTGAAATGTTTGCAGGAGGATGAAAGAACCCTTTATACAAATTCACAAGCATCCCATGCTAGAGGCAGCCAGCTCCTCTGAATTGAAATTAATGCTGTTTTTAATCTTTTAAGTTTTTTTTTAAAGAGTACTTGAATATAACCAAGGCAGGCTATAGAAGATGAGAATTGATCATTTTGTTTATCTTTTCAAACTGTTCACATCTGACTTTGGAGATGGAGCCAGTCCTTCGAACATAAATTAATATCTGACAAATGGGTCTATTTCTGTCTCCCTCTCTGTTTAGTACCTGGTCTCGCTAAGCAGAACAGGTTTCTCTCCTCAAAAGCCCAAATGCCAAGAGCGCCGCAATTACTGCTTGAATTGGCCATTAGTACTCAGCAGGAGTTGGAGTCCAAAGCACACATCCACAGACAGATGCAAATTCAATCAAACAAGCCCAGTCCCTCACTCACACACCAACTATGCCTTTTTTGTTTTGTTTGTTTTTTTAAACTTCACAGAGATTACAACTGAGGTTTTCTGTTGTTTTGATTCGTGGAAAACACCCGCGGGACGACGTTTGAAAGATTTAAGGGGTCATTTCATTTTAGAGGTTGGAAAATGTTTTCATCAAATGTCAAAAGGAATGAATAAGCTTAACAACAATCACGGTGTGCATCAAGACAATATGAATGAGGCAAAATGCACATCAATAACTTAAGAAATAAATATTGGCATTTTGAATTGTTACACAGCACTGTTGTTTTC
Source organism: Liparis tanakae (assembly GCA_036178185.1). Classification (NCBI taxonomy): domain Eukaryota; kingdom Metazoa; phylum Chordata; class Actinopteri; order Perciformes; family Liparidae; genus Liparis; species Liparis tanakae. Next base: position 10,215,361 of record CM070106.1, read on the forward strand.
TTTTGTTACATTTGTTTACTGCCAATTCATCATAATACGATGGTGGTTGGGCGTAACGGGTTTATAAGTTTGCAAATGCCAATCATAATTGAACATCAGCTAATTATCGCTTGCAACAACGCAGGCTCAACTTTAGTTCGTATTTCATGATGTGCAGACTTCCCTGACCACAAGCACCGCGCTGCACAGCTGAAACCACGTTCAAGGGCTGTCGGGATGTTTCTACGCTCAGCTCAATTAGTTCTTGGAATGTCCCTTTTCCCCGGCATGTTCCAAGAAATGTCAAGCGGCGCTGACTGAGATGTTGTTCTTGGTTGATCATGATAATGCGTCATCAAACAATGATTGTTACAATCGCACAATTCTCATGCAAATCACTCATAACCTGTGACAGCTGATATCATTCAACTGCGAGAGCTGCTCCCTCAGCAGTTTGAGACTTGCGTGCATTAATAAATCGGACTATTAGCGAAGCAACCCAAACAAACAATGCTTCATTCTCATGTCTCTTACCTCAGGCTATGTGTCATTACTGCCATATCATATCACCCGTTGCTGGCTCAAGACAACCATGCGTATTATGGTCCGACAGTTTATATAAACTATTATGGGAGGACATTTTTCCAGCTTTTCATATGCACAGTTGTTTGGTGTGTCTACACATTTATTTGCAGTTCTGGTCCTACAGTTCCAGGCCAATCTGTGCCAGAAAACAGCTTTTACAACAAGGCACTTTTGGAAAGCACATGCTAATGACTGCAGCCTTTATCACCCTGAACCTCATGAAGGTTGTCATTAATTCACATTTTAGCTCAGTTTAAAATCCTGTGCATATTATCACAGCAACTCAACACATTTTGTTACATAAGTGTTTGCTTGACACCAATAATCAAGTTAAATTCTGCTGTGGTACAAAAAAAATCCCCTTGAGGAAAAGAAAATCTGTTCACGAAAATATATTCTTATACAGTTCTGTCTATCTCCCGAAACCATCTCCGGTGCTCAGATAAACCACCTGCCCCAGTACTGATCAGACTATTGATTATATTAGATTAGATCCTGATGGTCTCTGCATCAATCTGGGTGAATGTTGACAGATAGTGTACGGCTCTTCGGATGCTTGGTAGACTGGAAAGGCGCTATATGTATTCCATGTACCTGTTGTAGCACAAACACATTGTTAATTCCATTATACATCCAGATATTAAATTGCAAATAAAAAGGGGCTTTATAACATATTATTGTATTGTATTGTCTTTATTCAAATTACCATAATGGATGACACGTTGTAAAATACTTTTTGTTGAAAAATAGGATCTGAACTGTTAGTTTTATGGGAAAATACCTTAAAATAGCTCAAATATATACAGTATATAGCCGTTTATCTGTGAAGCCACATGAGTAAACATTTCTCCTTTATTCCTCCCTTGTTTTCTTCATCTCATTTGTATCTCCTCCGTCTGTATGCACCTCGGCTTCTACCATTCTCTTTCTCTGCCACATAGACTCTCTCAAACTCTCCCATCCGACGGGCATCCTGATTCACTACACACTTGCGACTTTTGGCAGAGCTTTTTAATAGCTTTGATCAATTATTGATCAAGGGAATCTTCTAACGGTTCAAAGAGAGTAAGGAGCATGTGGAGGCAACCACTTTCACTTCCTCCCAAGATCCAAGCCGAGAGGAGCCACAGTCAGAGCGACGAGACGCAGCCGAGCCACCGTGCAGCCGCCAAACACGCACACTGGTTCCCCGAGAAACGCAGCAGATCTGCATGTCTGACATTAACTGAAGCTCTGCGACCTGTCAAGTCATGTTCATCCAACCCAGACAGCAAGCCAAGGTAACCCGTCACCCGCTGCGATCTTAAATGTCTCCGGAGCTGAGATGTAAAATGTCATGGCCTCGGGGTTCGACCGCCTTTTGATAGGCAATTTTGCTTGAGAAATCTGTCCGGGTTCAATGGCTTGGCTGTGCCACTGCTACTTGACAGCTGTATTTTCTAGCCCATGAAAAGGATATGTCAGGTTGTCATGTATAGTTATTGTTTCTATCTTGCGTGTGCATGGATGCTGATGCGACGCCAACGGCTGGTGACAGAAGTGAAAGCCTTTCGGCTGCATACTTCTCGTTTGGACTTTCCTCTGCCAGTCACATCAGTGTAGCTTAGTTTAGGAAGGATTTAATCTCTTTCTTTTAAATATCTATAAACTCCCTGACACAATGACAAAGTTACCACAGACTACCACTGTACAAATGGAACAGATTTGTAGGTATTGGCTAGGTTTGGTTGCGTACATTTCGATGCGTGTTCGTCTTCACTCTCCTCTGTAGTGCTTTGTGTGTGAATTTGTGCAATCACAGTGTGTATTTTGCTCCTGCTATCCTGTATTATTTTCCTGCCAGCACTACCCAGCAGAAAGGATTCCTCTGCATTCCTCTAGCGTCTCCGCACATGACCGGTCTCAGGGACCCCAAGAAGAAGAAGAAGAAGAAAAAACTAAACTAAAAAAGTAGAATACCAAGCGATGGTGTCCAGAAGCTGTTTACTCTGTCTGCAGGCTATATGCTGTGTTTGAGCAAATGTGAATGCGTGTTTGTGTGTGGGTGCAGAGGCTTGTGCGGGTACCAGGTGTGCTATCGCAGACCGAGCAAGAGACAATACTTGTCGGTGAGAGGACGAATGAGAGAGAGAGAGAAAAAAGGAGAATGGGCGAGAGATGGCGGAGTGAAGTGAATGAAAGATTCATACGGCTGCAGGTCCCAAAAGCACCTCTGTATTTGCCAGGAGTCCTTAGCTTCAAACTGCTGAGCAGGGGCGGTGGGACTGTGCCGAAGACACGGGCACACACACATGAAGCACAGGCAGAGGTGATATCTAGGAATCAGGAGTTTGCTGAAAAGGAGAGCAAACAGCAGCACACTATCCCTTAACCACAACATGATGCTTGTCACGGCATACGACTGGCAGCCGGATCCTGTTGTAGTGGCATGCCACCATCGCAAGCCAAAGAACCGTCACTCCTGTCAAGTGTGATGCAACCTGTTTGTTTGCCTGAAAATAAACTGTGTGCGCTGATATATATATATATATATATATATATATATGATTTTTTTTTACAATTCCAGCCATAGCCTCAAACACCCACCCCCACAGAAGCAAAGTAGAGAAGTGATTTGATGCAAATTAGGCTAAATGAGAAGCTAAGTGTTGAGAAAATCCTGATGCGGGCATGCTAAATAAATCAGGAGATAGGAATCTTTGTCATTATAAAGACAAAATCTAGACGCACATCCGTAACATAGCCTTGAGCTCGTGAAGAAAGTAAAAGAAAATGGAAAATCGAAGATAGATGAAAAAGGGAGAGGAAGAGAGAGAGAGAGAATAAGACTCCTCTTTACTCACTACTGCAGCGTTGCTATAGTCATAGCTGCGTCTTTAGGATGCCAGGGAAGAGCGAGTTAGAGGCAAAAGAACGTTTACAGCACCAACTACCTCACTCCAAATATGTGCAAGTAGGTCAACACACACACACACACACACACACACCGAGTCATTTTCCAAAGTGCTCACTTTTATTTGTCCATGTGCTCAGATCAAGTGCTTCGTGAGGCGGGGTCTTGAAGAAGTCTGGCTTCTAGAAAATGGCGCGAAAAGACCAATATGTGTGTGGGTGTGTGACATGGGCCTCAGAGACGATCAACAGTAAATCCAATCAGATTTGTCAACACACTACGCATGAGAATATTTGATCAGTCTAACTCTGCCGCACTGTGCTGTGCATCCATTTTGGAAAGAAGTCAATACTTTACAGCTCCCTATTCGATGTCATGCACTTCTATGTCCTATAGTCTTTTACAGAAGGGGTTGACTTTGGAATAGATATTTTGCCTTCAAAGCTTTTTGGCGTCTACGAAACCCTGGGATAATTATCTTATTCATTTAGGCATATTTTGCTGAATTGTAAAAGACAGTATTTTTGGCAAATCTATTAAATTATTTTATTAATCTCTTTAATAAAATGCATACATTTGATTAAAACAAAGCAGGGTTTTCTTTGCTTTTATATTGTATTGGTATCTTACCCGAGTCATATATAACTTCATCGTATGATTTTCTTTAACCATAACACAAACAAATCTAAAATACCAAGGATATCAGTGTGTTTCTGATATGCCTTTAGCAAAGACCGTCACACCAGAGGCGTCTTCGGGTTGGAGGTTCATTTGTATTCGTGAGGGTATCATGGCTGTGTGAACGGAACTAAACTTCCCAGTGTTGATGTTGATTTCCCCCAACCCCCAATTTCACAATTGTTTTTGATGTAGGTCACAAAGTGCTTTCATCACCGAGAGAGCGGACACCCATCCGTAAGGACTATTGCTTTATCCTCACGGCCAGGACGGTCGTTCCTCTGTCAGAGTGGAATCAGGCCCTGGAGAGCTGTTGGGGCCATTTACCAACATTGTAAGACATATGGCACATAAATATATAATTACTCACATGTGCACGCACACACACTCACACACACACTCAAGTCATTCACCAACATGACAAAAACGCAAGAGTGATGAAAACAGACCCAGATGTCAAGGAAAATTGCATACAAGTAGAGAAACTGAGCGGCTGTGTGTGTGTGTGTGTGTGTGTGTGTGTGTGTGTGTGTGTGTGTGTGTGTGTGTGTGTGTGTGTGTGTGTTTTCATGGGAGTGAGATCTTCCCCAGCGCCCACATCTCCTTTGTGACATGATGAGCTTGTGACGGGAGCAGAGAAGCACTGAACTCGAGTCGTCGTCTCGAGGGCTGTGATGATCAAGAGGACCTTTGGGAGAGCAACTGAAGCTTTACCTAAACAGTCCTCTGTGGATTCCCAGTCGTCTCCTTTCTCACTTGCAAACCTCGGCCCATCAATCCGCTAGCCCGGTCCCCGTGGACCAATAGTACCGACGGTCCTCGAAGAGTAAAAGTTATCAAAGACTATTAGTCTGGTGGAAGAGATGTGTGATTTCAGAATGTGAGACAGCGCCTTTTAGTCTCTTTTTTTATATTCCTCCATCCCCCTGTTGCCATGTTATGCTCTCATGGCCCCACTCTTTCCTTTACCGCGACCCTCAAAGAATACTGGCCTTCCTTCCTTCCCATCCTGACCCCTCCATACTGCGGTGTCCACAGTTGAGGTATAACGCCTGAAGCATCGCCGGTGGGCACCAAGACGGCAGCTGTGCGCGACACATGTTCACCAAAAACTCCTCTCACTGCTTCATTTCCCTCCTCCTCACCCTTCATTGCACTCCACCTCATCCAACTCCTCCTTTCCTTTCTCCTTTGCCCCCCACAGGTGATCCCCCCAGAGGGCCGGTTTTAAACCCTTCACTTACTCGCCATGCTGTGCTTCCTCTTCCAGCTCTCTCTAGCCCCACTGAAACCCCGGTGTGACCGACAACCAGAGACATCTGTCCCAAGAGCCGGCAGCACAAACTGAAGAGGAGGCTTCACGGAACGGTCCAAACTCGGTGAAAGACATTGAAAACAAGCCAAGGGGCAGTGGAGGAAGAGGACTTTTCAAATTGTAATTATCAAACAAGATTGACAGCATTGTACAGCATTCTACCTCGAATGAAAACTACACTGCTTTGGAAATAACTTGGAAATGGTAAATAATAAATAATTTGCTTTTCAAATCCATAAAAAGTTCCCAAGTGTCGACAACCCTAAGCAAAAATGTGTTTGCCTTACGAGACAAGAGATAACTGTCAAAACTATTTGGTTGTTTTCATCAGAAGAGCTTGAATAAGCAAAATTATAAGTAAAGTTTGATGAATAAACCAAGTGTGTAATAAAGTCAATGTTGGCATTCATCTGCTTTCATGTGGTTTTATGTTCCTCCTTAAATACTTAATGCTTATGTTTCTGTGGGAGTGCAATATGCCAGGCTTAAAACATTTACCCTCTTGCTTGTTTACCTTTTTACGCCTGGTAACCCTGTGTTTAACGTGACTCTCTCAGGCAAAGTCTTCAGAAATTACGGAAAGTGTGCATAAAGGGCTCAAATGTCTGCAAGAGAGCCCCTCAAGCACCTGGCCCTAACACCATCAATGCGTCCTGCACAGCAGCAGAAAATGTGTTAGAATACAGAATGGGATTGCGGTGGTCGGATTCAAAGCAGTCAACTAGCAGCTCCAGAAGAACAGTGAAGCCCAAAGATCAGACATCGCTTGAAGTAGAGTTGAGGAAAAAAAACAAGCGGTGGAGCAACATTACAAATGCATGACCACCTATCCATCTGTGCAAATACATCATCCCAATGTCGAAAAAAAAAGTCAGATGTGTTGGAGGTAAGGTTGTCTTGGCGTAGAAAGCCAAACGTTTATATCTCATTATTCTCAATTTTCGACAACATAAGTTACAGTTTTCACCAAAAAAAGTTAAAACTCTGAACCATTTCAAGCATTCTGATTCCTTGTTATACTATATCATCTTGTGAGTAACGTTACGTAATCGAAGCCTTCAGGACATCATTATATTATAATAATAATTAGATATATACTAAAGGCTTGTGTGTCTGTATATCTATATAGATATATAGACACAAAAGCATTCATAAGAATTCTAAATTGTTAGGAAATTCAGTGCTAAACTGTTCTGGTCAATAGCGCCCAGCACTATACATGACACAGAACAACATACCACTTGAGCTGCACGAATACGAGGAAAGTGTGCGTCATCCCCGTACGTGTGCAGAAATGAAATCCATCAGGTCTAAATCTGGCACCAATACCTCTCAACACTGGGCCCCCGACTCCAGCAGTTTGTTCCATTACCGTTCCAGTGGGTTTATCTAGAATATAACTTTTCCAGCTCATTATGCCCACTTTAGGCTCCCATAAAGTCATTAATCCCAATCACAGTGTTCATTTTCACACATGCCAAACCAGCATTCCACTCTTGGCATATCTTTTTACCCTTCTGTAATGCTCGAATGCATGTATGCGTAGACAGGCACATATCGCCACAGTCTCCATCTACTTATTCATTCTGTTTGTGCAACACAGTCTGTGTGTGACTGCATAATAACATGAAATACTGTGATGGGGATCACAAGATGATAAAGATCAGAGAAAATCTTGCCAAATATAGGCTTATGGACTTGAAATGCATCTGAGAGGGCACATTTCAGCACTCCTCAATACCATGAGTTGGATTTGTGAAGCAGCTCGCTCGTGTTTAAATGATTTGCCCTCATCCAGAATATTTGTCATGCTGGAGAGCTTTTCAGCATCAGTGTTCAATGCCTTATAGAGATTACTGCTGTTTTGAGAATATACAAAACAATCTGCTGCTGTGCTTCTTGGCACCGAAAAAGCTCAGACGAAAAAAACTGAAAACAAATCAAATTAAGATAAGTGTTTCTTCATACTTTGTTACTTATTCAATTGTCCACTTAGTGATGCTGAAACGATAAGACGTCATGCCAATAGCGGACATTGGATAGAGAACTGGGCTCATAAGCATTGCTCAACATATTCTAGGTAGCATAGTAAGTGTAGCACTCTAAAATATGTAATGTCATATCTTAGTGATTTATTAAAACTGTCTACATTTTTTATAATTTACTTTAAATGTGTGTTTGAGTTAACTCGTGTTGTTCCTATGTTTGAGAGCGCTCATCACCTGCACATACTACCTGTGAAGGGAGTAAAGTGCTTGTTGACCCCTTGGAAGAGAGCACTGTCTCTTTAAGAGAGGTGTGTGAAGGAGAGGCGCAGTATGCAGGCTGAAGACAAAACAACGTACACTTGCTTTAACCGGGAACTTAGACAAAAGTCACAAAACAGAAGAACGACTTGTTTCTGAACAGTTCATTTTCTGGGTGCAACATAAGCCAGAAGGTAATGCATGTGCATCATTGTGAGGCTGAGGTGGGAATGTGTATCTGCATATGATAATGCCTTCTCTCAGTCTCTGCATTTGTACATGGAAACCTTAGATCAATACCGGGCTGCTGAGCAGCAATGGGAAATCGGTTGCCAAGTTGCGGAGATGCTAATGAGCAGAGCAACAGGACGAGGCTCAGAACACAAAATCAGAAGAGCATGATACAGAAGGAAGATGATCAATGAGCGTGATTTAGCTTGAAGGTCTATTCGGCGCTCTGGGATTCATCCTCCTCCTTCGGGGGCTGTTCAGGACTTTGCGCTCGGTTGTGAGAGAGAACAAGTCGTACCGAGCACAGTAGGAATATGTATAGTCCCGGAGAACAAAAGGAACGTATCAAATTATTTGTTATGCAGTAGCATGCAAGCCTTTAGCAAACCCCATTCTCATCCCGTGTCCCACATATCCATGCTGATGCCGATACTCACTCAGTATTCACACAGGACCACATGGCATTGGGGGAACAACCCTACACGGGGAGGAGATACATAATAGAAAAACTCATTTAAAGTGAATTTAGGGGCCCAGGCCCCCATTAAGCTGAGCAGCCGGCCTGAATGTAAGATCATGGTAAACTCGTCACACGGTGACTATGTGTGTTTGTGTGTAGAGAATGAGCAGAAGGCTGGATAATACGGTGTAAATATGAAATGAAAAGATGAAAAAGATGTGGAAATTGAATAGAGAAGGATGAGTGTGCAAAAAGAGTAACGTATTTAAAAACAGTCCCCTGACTCTCCAGGCTGCGACATTTTTTAGGATTTGTCTCCAACCTTCATTTAATGGATTTTACAGTCCATAGCTCACACAGACAAACAGTTTACTCCACCCTGTTAACAGTTATTGAGTCTTTTGGTTACACAGCATTGTGTATACAATATATATATATATATATATATATATATATATATATATATATATATCTCCATTATCTATCCATACCGCTTATACTCATTAGGGGCGCTGGGTACACCTGGACAGGTCGCCAGTCCATCCAGGATTGTGCAATCGGTTAAAAACTTTAAAAGAATATACCTGGCGAGTGTTTTAATAGCTTACCCAACTTTGACATTTACAAAAGTTATGTGACTGAGACGACTTGAAATAAAAACATGCAGCACAAGATGAAACACTTTAATGGTGTGATCGTCTACCAAAGCTGGAACTCTGGGGATGCTGCCTTTGTTTCTGCAGAAGACGCTAACCTCCTTTTCCCCTTTCTGCTCTCTGTCTCAGACAAAAATTTCGACAGGCATAGGAAATGAGTTTAAGCCCTTTTCTTTCATTTTGTCGAGGTCAGACGGGGGGGGGGGGAACACCTTTGGGATTCACCCTTCGAAGAACAAAATTAAAATAATGGTTCTTATTCTTCCTTTTACTTTCCACCCCCATTCAGCCAAGGTCAAGGACACTTTTACCTGCTTTCCCCTTCCCCAGTCACTGCTGCCGTCTGGGGTCCTGCGTCTCAAGCCGAATTGTCATGCAGAAATTGAACACGGACGTCCTGGGAAGGCTCATCCCTGCATTTATCCTGCCTCATACACCCTACTGTTTCTAAAACGTCGGGGCAGGGGGGATCTGAATAAAACATATGTCTCTCGCTGTGGAAGCTTTTCTCTTGGATTGAACTCTTTAAAAGGGACATTCTCATGACACATTAACCTGAAGAGTGACTGACCCTTCCTCTGACTTCTGGGATGTACTCAATCACAGGAATGCCCTTAGGTGGGGTGCAATGATGGGAATAAGAGATGCACTTTAAAGCATTTGCTGAAGCACATTTTGAGCTGCAACATCTTTTTGAAGAAGTTATTGTACTCTCTGAATATCACCATGTGATGAGTTTTCTTTCAAGTGCATGTTAAACTGCCTGAAGCTATTGATTGTTACAGTCTTCATCCAATTGCTGAACTATAGTGCCAAATATTAGCAATAGAGCAATGTGCAGATATTTAGGGGTGGAATTTAGAAAAGCTATAGAGAGTACACAAGTATGAATCTGCATACGGTATGAATTTGAACTAAAATATTTTTTGCCAGTCACATTTACATGTCCCTCCATCAAATAATATACTTTGGCACACAGCAGCACGGACAGTGAAGTCAAAGCCAAATACACACACACACGTGGCAGTAAACATTTGTTTTGGTAAGTATCAATATTTTCAAAGCAATATAAAATATATGTTCCTTATTGTGACGCTTTTCATGCCGTCACGCGTGGGTTTCCCCCCCCAGCACCAAGGATCAGCCGTTAGCCATGTTGAGGTTCCGCTGAATGACATCTTTATTGGAAACCATGTATACCGAGCAGACCGCAACAACACGCGTCTGCTCGCTCTCCCCTTCTGCTACAGCTCTGCCCTCTTTATACCAGCAGCATCGGCTGCTGACTGGTTGCCAATCAGTGAGAGCAGCTGACTGATTGTCAACCAGCCAGCAGCCGAGGCCAAACTGGGGAGAGCTGTCACACTTATTTTTTATTGGAGCAAGTATTTCAATAAAAATGCAATCAATCTTATTCTCGTTAATTTTCAAATTTCCAGCAAAATAACTGCTATGTGTGACAACTATATGTCAGACTTAGTGGAGGTTCAAATGAGGCCATCCAGTTGCCATTGCTGTGACCCTTCAAAGGATTTATATTGATAGTTTGGAAAAACAAATATACCAGATATGCTCATGGTACAAACCAGCAAAAAGAGGATCTGTCACCCAAATAACTCGCAACACACAGATTAACTCTGACATTTAAATATTAGATAATGGAAATAAAAAAATATTTCAGGGGACTCCAAACCTCCCTTAGTGAACTCTGTTTGGGGACATGGCATTTATAAAACTCCACAGATCTATTTATTGTAATAATGTAATAACAAATACATTTGTGTCTATATCTAAATGTTTTACACTTTACTCCTGAAAGTTATATGCCATTAAAAAAGTGTATGTTCAATTGGGTAAAGAAAAATATCAGGCAGATGGTTGAACGTGTACTTTACCTGTATTTGCGGTTTCTCTACTGTTGGGTTGAGGGCGGCTCATTATTAAGTGTGGTCAGCTGGGGAAAAAAAGATTTGGTTGTTGGTACCCATACGGAGAACCAAATACCACAATAATGCAAATGTATGTTGGAGAATATTGAAGGGTTCAATTTGCAGATATTTAAAATCAAACCGAGATGCGATATGCTCTTCTTCGCCGCCCTAATTTAAAACAATCGATTAAGCAGAGCCCACAGATGCAACAAGGGTTTGTTTTTTCATCCATGCTTCTCTCAATAGCTGCCGCTTAAACTACAATTAGGTCGTATAATGCCTAACCCGCAAGACTTGGAATGAGCTTAAACAATCAATTCCAGTAGTGAGTTCCTATTGAGTTTTAAATCAAGATTTCTACTTTGTTCCGTCTTCTCTTACGGTTGCCTAGCCGGCAGATTTCACAGGTCAAGGGACCATTCAGAAAGCTTTAATTAGCTTTCTCAAGCTAATGAGTTCTCAGGCATCATACAAATTGCTCTGTCAAACTCTGACTTTGAGCCAGCTTGGATTGTTTGGGTGTAAGCTCAACAGAATGAGGGACTTTTAATCATGTTCAAATTCATTACCCCCTAAATGAGTAATGTTTCATTCTTCTCAGTCATTTTGCCCCTTATTCGTAGTTAAAGCTGGCCCGCTGGCCGTGACAGACGTCGTCGACCTGTTTAGTGCGATTTCCATCATCATTACACTGGATAGATCCATCCCTGGCAAATTTGGGGGGGAAATATGTAATCACAAGTCGAAGGCTGATGGACTGAGAGCAGGAGAAGAGGGCGACACAGAAGAAAGGTAATTTCAGACTTGGGAGTAAATACTAGCATCGAATGTCTCCATGATGACAGTGGGGCAGGGAGGATGCTCAGACAAAAATATGAGCTTCGGTTTAAAAGGTGAAATATCGCAGTCTGACCCTATTCGCTATTCCCCGGATCAAAATTGGTTCCGCCGGAATGAGGAAGGGTATTGCCTAAACCAAAGACTTTGACGAACCTGAGGTGTCTTTTCAGAACCAATTTCCAGGGAATTGAATTTCAATCGTGTTAACAGTAAATGAGGAGATTTATGTGTCCATGCGTGGGAAAAGGGTATAACAAGGCTGCAGCGGCAGTCGCTTTACACTTCGTCACATTCACAAAGAAGGCATTAAGGCTGTGACCCAATTCAAGCGGGCTCGTAATAATGCTGCTGGTCTCTAATGCCGTCATAATGGTCGTTGTCATCCTCCTTGTCAACTGCATTCTCCCCGCTATTGTCATCACACTCGTGGAAGATTTTTTTCTTCATGAGATTATTTGACTTTTTATGCATGTTTTTGACTCCCGAGTAATGCCGCATCACGCAGTCGAAAGAGGCGGAGTCACACTGAAGGCACCGGCCCTTAGAGACCTCACTCTGTCTCTGTCGCCGCATTTATTCATCTCTCTTTCTCTCACAAGCTTCTGATGTGAGACTGATGGAGCTTGGAGCACAGCCACCCGCTGTCAGGTCCCAGCTAATGGAATCAACATGGTTTGACGGATAAACCCACTGAAAATAAGTTGTCAGGGAGCCGCGGACCCTTCATCAACCTCCCTGCCACGTGTGGCACTGCCTTGACCCGTCCCAAAGCCATCTCAGGCGGGTGTTTCATCTTCAGTAAGCTGAAATTAGGTTTCAAGCTTTTATTTATTAATGTATACTTTCTGTTCTCGCTGACATGACGAATTGGGCAAGGGTTTTTCTTGGGGTCAGAAAGATGCACTGAGGGATGGGTTTACCCTTTAGAATCGTGAGGTTAGTGCCAGAGCAGAACATGCAACGTATGATTTGTTCAGGGAATAGTTTGACATTTTGGGAAATATGCTAATTGCATTTCTTGTGAGGAGTTGGAGAAGAAGATTGATACCACTCTCAACCGAGGTGTGTAAACGACGCAGGGCTTTACGAGGCTGTATCTGCTTTACTGTTGCACGATCAGAGTTGCCGGGCCCGGCCAAAGAGCTGTCCGCCTTTACGCCTCGGTTTAATTTACGACGAAAATAAATGGGATATTACATGTTTATGGAATAGCTGTTGAGGTTGTGGTCGTTGTAATACTTTTGGACAGTCAGCCGAACCGTTTATTCTAAGCTAAGAAAACCATTGCAGGCAGTAGCTTCATATTTAGCGTACATAGACATCGTTGTCTCGAAAAGCAACCGTCTCTGCAGCGGGACGCATTGATCCTGGAGGTTTCTAAATTAGCTATGTCAATAATTAAACGTTTAACCCTTAGCAGAAAAAACGTGTAAATGTTCTGATTGATGCCTGGAGTTAAAGAGTTAAAATATCCATCCCATGTCCATGTTAAGAAGTCAGCCAACCCTGAGCGAGCTTCGGCCGAAGCCATTCAATAACTTCACTTGAATCAGCAGCTAAACGGCACCAACGACTGAAAACACTCGGCAACGTTACCCGGGAAACCCTGACGCAGGAGATGCCGCGCAGCTAAAATAACTGATGAGCTGGAGCCTTGCTGGGAAAGCGTCTGCGTGTGTCCATGACTATCCACCGGAACATTGTGGCTGATGTCGTTCCCCGACAGGTGAACCGGGGACTCGGCTGCCTTCGCACGGCACGCCTGCATGCGAGGCATCCCGTCAGTTAAAAACGGTTCTCAGTCTGACTCCGGCATAAGACATATCTTTTGGAGATGGAGAGTGAATAAGCAATTAATGAATGAATGAATTAATGCTCATTCCAACAAAGTCAATGCATATGGAATGCCAGCAGAAAAACAGAGGTAGGAAAGGAGCAGTAGGGGTGAGGTCAAGCTGAGTCCTAATGAAATACCAAGAGCATAAACAAGGCCTTATATCTGCTCATTGGAATCATTCTCAGACTGTGTCATGTGTTCCTAACATCAGGTCATGCAATGTTCCACAGGCGACTGTAGAAACTGATGAGTGAACTGCAACTGAGCACAGGCACTTGCTTCACTCCCTCTCCCTGGGATGTAACCAAAAGCTTTACTTACTTTATCCCCTAAAGGGTTGGATGTTTTGTGCAGGACTTTGCCGCATACAGAGTGAATCAATACCGCATGCGAGTAAAAATGAATCCCTCCCCAGGACCGCATTCAACGCACGATACATCTAGCGCAGTTGTCCCCACAAGATGGAATTGAACACAAGAAAAGCTGCTATCTACGGTATTTATTTCACGTTGGCCTGTCGACAAGAAAAGAAGAACAAAATCTGGATAGATTATCCTTTATAAATACCTCCCCCCACACACACACACACACACACACACACATCTACAGCGCAGTATGCAAGAGTTGTCCCCTCATAGGATGAAACCACCACCCAGCCGAAATCCAGGAAAGTAGTGGTGCTCAGTGCCAGCCTGCCGCTATATCTTCTTCGGCAGACTCAATGGATGTGGACTCATCCCTCAAACCCAGGAGGCGGCTCTAGACTCCTTCGTCCGCTATTCATTTTGAGAAAGGTCTACCAGACATTGATTTGATAAACAAGAGACGTGCAGAGTAAACAAGAGGTGGATCTGGGTCAAGGATAGCACACAGCCACTGCGTCCCAGACCCTTCTGTGCAGTACCCGCGAGCACCACCAGGAGTCACTGTAGATCCATCCGCGCTACTGGAGAGAGGCAGAGGAAGAGAGAAAAGAGTGGGGGGGCATGAGGAGGTGGGCGTAAAAAAAGAGCTCAATGTATTAGATCAGCTACCCTACTGGTTTTGTATACCGACAGCTGTGCTCTATAACCCACTTGACAAGATTAAAAGTCCAAACATATAAACAAATAGACAATCTGCATTCTGGCTCGCAGAGGCCTCAGTCAGAGAGCTCAGCTCGCTCTCCCTCGGTCTTCTTTGGCACCTTTGTGAACCGCCGATGAGAGGGGAAAGAGCGTCGGTACATAATCTCGGGCTGCTTATAGGATTACACAATGTGACCCACTTCAATGTTGCGTCGATTAAAAAGACGCACGTTTCTAATAATATTTAAGTAGGAGAAATATTTATCTTGAATCCCCATTCCATGCATGTGTAAGACACACAATCCATACCCACTCTGGGCTTGGCTCTCGGGTGCTGGTGCATGGCTGGGCCATTGTTTGCAGACAGAAAGAAAAAAGAAAGCGAGACACAGAAATGACTGATGACAGATCCACAATGCTCAGCAGTACATCTCTCCGTACTCAGTGGGCCCTCCTCCGAGCGAAGGCGGCCATCCATCCGGCGTCTTGCTCTCTGGCACTTTGTGTTTTTGGTTTAGTTTGTTTGTTCTGACATGTTAATGGGACAGCTGATGGACTGGCAGCCGGATCCAGCTCGAGGGGCAGGGGGCTGCTGTGTTTATTTTATTCTGACAGTGAGGGGGAAGGTCAGCACGCTCGTAGCTCACCTGCTTTCTCCTCGCTTCCTCTCCGTCTCAGTGTTTGCTCTCTCTCATCTTTCTTCCCTAATTTTAGGCGTTTGTCTCATTTGCTTCCATCTACCACGGTGTTGTGTTTTTTTGGGGGCACATCCGTCTCGGCTCATTTCCTCTCTTGTGTTTGGAGCTTTTCAGAAACATTTCCTCAATTATTGACCGACAGCTGCAATGGAAATTGGGACAACAGATTAGATGAACTGTGATGCTATACTGAAGAAAAAAGACCAAAAGAAAATGAGGACAGCTTAAATAACACCTTCTGCAAAGGAAAAAAGGCAACAAAAGTATACGCAACTCACGGGACCAATTTCGTGAAGAGTTTCTAATGCCTTTCTATAAAGTGAGTGCACCGAAAGAAAACAAACTACACGCTGAAGCAGAGACACACACACACACGATGCGTTTGCATAAACCTGAACTAAAGCTGAAATTGTTTGAACGTTCTCCCTCACAAAATACACACATGGAAATGGAACTCTCCAAAACCAAAGGCAAAAACATTTCTGAAAAGAAGTCTCCACATGCTTTTCAAATCTCTTCATTCCGGAGACCTGCCTGGAAATGTGTACGTATTAATAGCTAACCAGGCAGGACGCCGCGCTGCATGCCACAACAAGCCCAGACCACATTAGACTGCGGAGACAGTGGGTGATGGAGGAGGTGGATAACTCACTGTGAGCAGGGGAGAGCCACAGCACGGCCACGCACCACTAATGCTGCCGAGGAGTGCAGCCGCACTCCACAAGTCCCGTTGTCCAGTGCCTTCGTCTGCAGGGCTTCGCCTTGGCCCTTTGTTAACCACTCCGCGCATACGGCTGTGATGTTTTACTTGCCCGACAATCACACTCACTTGTACAAAAAGTCAAACGGAGACCTACTAAAAGAATACCAGCAGTGTCGCCCTGGGACTAAACCAAAGAATAACTTAAATAGCGTTGAAACAGACAAATACGTATCGAAAACCTGTCCATCCCGAATCGCTGCGTCACCCGAGTGGCTCTTCTGATCCACATAGAGAGAATGTGAATTCAAATATTTGGAACAAATATCAGCTGATCAGTGGCCAAAACCATTGGAGCACCAGTAACCTGATAAACTTCAGCGAAGCCATAAGGACAAATAATGATATTCCTTTGAGAACTCAAAGCATTACAACTGGCTGGATGTAGCACTTTTAAATGCGTCAGTAAAGCTCATTGAATCAAAGGTTAGAGTCTTACCTTTTTTATTTTTTGCACAAGTTACAAGCCATCAAAAGTTAAATGAACCGAAACTGGCAAGCCTAATGAGTGTAGATTAATACTACTAATAGTACAACATCCCTACTTAGAGGCTCTAACGTGTGCGTCTTGCATGCTGAATAAGTGCAGACTATTATGGAGAGACAGTGATACATTTACCATTAATAAATGCAACTCTGGTAATTGTGAGGTATAGGTATCTGTTGATAATATACTGCATAGAGAGAAATGGTGCTCCAATGCAGCCATCAACCTGACCAGTCAACCCCAAACCGATGACGATTTGAGCTCTCAGTCGTGGGGAAGAACCACAAACTCGTACAATCAGGGTAATAGCATCGACTCTCTCCAGATAATGCCAGATAGGCGATAAACAATCAGAGAGGGACGGCGAATGCAGACGAGGGAAATCAAGAGGAAATGAGAGATGGAAGGCCTGGCGAACAGCGAGAGAGAACAACCCTTGTTGTTTTCTGCGAATCCTTAATTATCTCCCTGTTTATTTACTCTTCATCCATCGCTTCAAAGCTGTAGGGCCTTCAACACCCTTAATCAACCTCTCTCCCCAGCAGGGCCTGTAGCAGGCATCTTCACTCGCCTACGTAATTGACTCTGTGTTTGAGAGGCAATAAAAGTTTATGACTATTAAATATAACATCAAGCGGGCTGTTTTTTCACCAAACTATTAGCGGGGGGAAGGCACGTGGCGAACCGATAATTAATTGCCTACTGTGGGGATGCCTAATTACCGATTGTTGGTGTTATTAGCTGATTAGCGGGTTGAGTTGACAGCCCTGAAAGACTGGTCGTTGACAGAGGAGAGGATGGGGCATCTATTGGTGCTTGGAGGTGCTGATATAATTGGTCTTTATTTTTTTGAAGTATGCATCTTGCAAATTGGAAAGCAGGTAGTGACAGAGCTCTTTGGATCCCGAGCACTCTTTGATTTAATAGCGGTGGAATGGCAGAGGAAAAATAAAGGAGAATTGACTGCTTGTTTAAGCTCCGACAACATGACTCAGCTTCTGATGAGAGTTATGCAGTAAGTATAGCGAGTGGCGTTCAATCAGGAGTTCCCTCACTTGTTCGGGCCCTCCAGGACACTCTCTATTTGACGTCACCTCTGGGTCAGAACATATAGATACTGACAATAGCCACATTCTTGTCCTCTGTATAATTGGGTGTATTTTTAGGGTTTGGTTTGAAATTGATATGGGAGACCGGGGCGCTGCTCAGTGATCCATCCGTTGGTGCCAACCTTGGTGGCCGCAGTGACAAATTTAGACATAGAGTGTTCTCTTCCACCAAATTAGATCAGGCCAATGGGCCAAGAAAAACGTGGATCTGTGTCCCTGGAAACAAGTGAAAGCCAAAGTGCTAAAGAAATGTGCTTTTATCTAGACATCTACACTCAATCACACTTTTGTTGCGATAGCGTGGTTGCAGAGCTACCCAGACATGTATAAATGATAGTGCATACATTATTAATGGCTTACCACACCACATGTGTGTCTTCTTCATGTTATTTGTGTTTGTCTTTAAACCATTACATGTAAATTAAAAAAGTATGGGGACACAGGGGACAATGTCTGACCGCCAAACGGTGCGGCATGGCTGGCAATGTGCATTGCTGTGCGTCCATCCAGGCGCTCGTGGAGGCTTGATAAGGTTACCAGCAGCTGTGTGGGAGTGCCAAACTGGGCTGCTGTCAGCCAGTGTCCTGCTACACTCGGCACAGCACTGCTGCCACAGTGCAATCGGGCCAGTGAAGGAAATACACCTCAGGCTTGGCTTGGAAAGCTACACATCTCATTTTCAAAAGAATCATTTTCAAAACTAATCATGAGTGGGATTAGCAGTTGGTACACAATACGTGTAGTGTTGGGAATATTACCTGTTCATTGATCAACAGTTAAATACGTAATTTAACAAAAATGTGCCTTTTACGTCTCTGCTGCTATTATGTCAATTTCAAGTAGCTTAAAAACAAATTCAACCTCAGATGGATTAAAGTAGATTTTTCCACTCTTCTATTTAACAGTAAATAATTTGTCCTCTTTTTGTCCATCATCTTCCATATTCCAAGTGCTCCATAAAACATTGTGTAGAGGCTTAAGATAACTTGTTGCATTATTGAAAGGGAGAATGGGAAGTTCAGTCCGTGCAAAGAGGGACAGAGTGAGGAGAGAGAATTTCTGCGCGCATGTGTGTGTGTGTGTGTGTATGTGTGTGTGTGTGTATACAGTTGTGAATAGACTTTAGCTGGCAGAAAGAAGCTGGTGAGTCATTCGATTTCTAAATTCAGGAATGGAGTGAGAGCAGGAATTACATTTGATGGAGGGATTAGGATCTGAATGATGCCGCCTTCTATCAGTTAGTTAAACCCAGCCCAACCCGATCATTTTAGAGCTGGTAATTTGACTCAGTGGCCGTCGTGTTTGATCAAAATTTTGTACAATTCACAGCTAATGTTGATCATCAACTGTAAATCAAGACCGGCGCTATCTCAAGGAAAAAATTGAGACCAGTACGTTATGCAGCTGGAAGTTCAGTTTCGAGACAAATTTGAAAACGGTCTGCAGTCACAGAGAACGTGTCTTTTCTATCGTCTCACAGGTTATGATCCCCAAAACGACATATCTATGCATGTTCATTACCGTTTGCAGTACACGCACAACGACAGACACGTCCTCATTTGTTCTCCACTGTGGGGTCCCCAGTGGCTGGACCTCCCTCTGTGACTCTCGTTCTTAACCTTAAAAAGGTCTGGTCCGAATCATGAATTCTATTTCCGCATGTAGAAGAGGAAAGAGGAGAAAGCCCGCGCTCAACATAAGACGATGCTGCCTACAACAATTGTTTTGCTGTATCGTAAGTAGGTTAAGTGCATCAGAAGATGGAAGATTGCAGATTTCTGTTTTGCATTTGCTCAGTGTCTTTTGAAGGTTATGTTATCTTACAGATGCAAAAATATGCAAATTATCCAAGATAAAGAATTCAGGGGAAATTTCCGGGGCTGCCCGACTCCTCGGATTCCTTTATTCTACACATGGTCACATAATTAGTGGAGGTGAAGCATTGCAGGTTTAAAGTGTGTTTTGGACGATCAAGGCTTATCCGAGTGGAAAACTTGTTTTCATGAAGGGTAACACAGCGTACCCCGAGGCGGGGTTAAAGATTTCAAATGGGGGTTGCAGTTTGCTAAATATTGTCTGCTTCTTGACGAAATAAAATGAGGACACAAGGTTAAAAGAGAAATCCACAGAGAGGGGAGAGATAGGTGAACATTTAATAACAATAAGATGTGTGTAGCCCGGATGGCCATAAATAAACCAGCAGAGCAGGACTAGCTGCGGGATAAGCGGGCCACAGACCTAGGGGCCATGTCTCTTCTTAACAACAGAGCCTAGTCTCGTTCAATTACCGTTTACTTACAATCAATAAGATGACCTACAACACATGAGTGAAACTTGGCTGCCTTCTCTGATGCCTCCATTTCAGAGAAATGAACATTTTCTTTCACTATAGATTGTTTTCCCCTTGTCCCGGCTGGTCAACCGTATCAATAACTCCCCAACAACACCACCAGCGGAGGAAAATAAGTCAAGGTAGCTCCTCTGTGAGTCCAGTCGCCCTTTGTTCTTGACGTTCTGCCAGGCGGGTTGTAATATTTTATGTTTTTTGTTCTCCTTTTTTTCTCTTTCACAGCCTTCCTGCAGTTTGGTAGCAGTCAGCGCCAGGCAGCGTGGCCGTTTTACTGCACTCCCTCACTGCGTCTCACGACAAGATGGAATCACCGCTAAAGGTTGGTCAGTGAAACATGGCCTGTATGTTAATGACAACAGGGGGGGGGGGGGGGGGGGCGGCACTATACCCAGACAGATCTGGTGCCAAGCCTCTGTGCCAGTATGAGTTACAAAAGCAGCAGTTTGCTGAGAGCAGGGGGAGGTCTCCATGTAATCACTTCACTTTGTATTCAGCAGACAGCAAAGTCACAAAAAAATACTTTGTTTTTTGGAGTTAAGAGTTGATGCATCTGAAGGAAACAGAAGTGGGTGGGGTAGTGTTGGAGGTTACAGATAGGGAATGTCTCGGCACACACATTTAGGAGTGGAATATGTACAGCACCCATCGATCACAGCGGTGCAGCAAAGTTCCAATTATTTCTAAAATGTGCATCTGCTGGGGTTTGATTCATGCCCTTTTCAATACCTGGAAGTTATGCCAAAGAGCAGAATTAATCAAATCTCAGCCATAATCAAGTGGTGTATGGGTCACATTTCACAATGGACAGACTTCCCTGCTGTACGTCATTAGCATCACTTGTAACTAATCCCTCTATCCTCCCCTTCGTGAAGTTTAAAGGGAACTCCTAAAGCAGCAAGCTTCTATTCATCTTCCATAATATCCCCTTTGTGGCACCTTCAGGATGCTTTGTAGCCGGTAAGCCTCTGAGGTCACAGGCTGCGTGTGGACAAAAGGTCTGCTGCAGCCGTTCAGGCAGGTGGAGACTAAAGACATGCACAAGGTGAGCAGGACAAGGTTTGCTGCAAATTAACAGACATGCAGAATGGAAGGTTTTCTTCCGTTTCACGGGCCGGGCCTGGAGCTGGTTCCCTCAGGAGGAATATCAGAGGGACAAGGACTTTGATTCTTTTCGGTACAGTATATTTGATGATGCGAGTCGTTTGGGGCGGTATCTAGAACAAGGAAATGTGTTGGCCCCTCCACCCGTTTCGGCCTTCCAAGCAGTGGATAGCCGTTGATCAGGCCGTAAAGATCCATCTGCAGCGGATACGTCAAACGGCGACGGTGAGGGCTCTGTGTAATGAAGCAAGTTAAGCAGTCAGAGGATGCTTCCTGCGCCGCCGTCTAATCGGTAGAACGCGTTGAAATGAAAAAAAGAAATTAGGGTGTTTAAGAGCAGGCATCGATGCGAGGAAAAGAACTATTACCGAGTACGAGGAGCACGGAGGTGATGAACTGAATCGAGGCACGTTAGCCGAGCATATCGATGCAGGCAGACCTGCTTGTGCCGGCATGGGTAGGGAAATGGTGACAGATCTGCATGTCAACCGATTGATTGTTATCCCTCTGCTCAGTTGAACACGACCCTTCATTTATATCAACAGCTGAATTATAATCCAAGCGCTTGTCTTTTGCTGGCCTTACATCCCGTCTCATTTAGCTGTGCAGTCGCATTATCTATAATCCCTCTATCCTTGTGTTTGTACCTCTTACTACCTCTACCTATCAGTTCACATGTCGTCACGCCCACACAGTCCGTTTTTGACAAAGCCATCAGAGGGGGAACCACATGCAAAATCTGCCTTTTAATTGGCTCCATGTAACGTCACCAGACTCTCCAGCGCCTTTGTGTTTTACTCACATAGCCTGTAGGACTGAAAGAAAGATATATTTGTGGGCAGATTGCTAGCGTTATATATATATATATATATATATATATATATATATATATATATATATATATATATATATATATATATATATATATAGTTATCCCACATACACGTAAACACACTCAAACACAGGAGAACATGTCCTGTTGAGCGTAACATGACCCACGTGGCCCACAAGCGCAGTCATAAAAAAGATTACAATAACTAGCGTTGGAGTAAATTAGACACAATGACTAAACTCGACCTCTGTGAAGGTCAACATACTGAAACATGCCAGGGGTAACTACACCCTGCCGAAGGGTGGCTGAAGAATTTGTCCGCCCGTGTCCCCGTGCATCCCTGGGTACATCTGCCAAATGTGGCCACATTTTTTATTTTCGTGACCCTTAATAATCCAGTGTTCAACAAGAAAGTTGAAGCCATGTTTCAAGCCAGAACTACATGTGGGCAAAAAGAGAATACAAAGAAAAGGATACAAATGTGCAAATATTAAGGTCATAGAAATTTTAAAGTAAAATAAAGAAATTGTGAAGATATATTTGTGACACACAATAATGTGCATTTATTCAAGTTTCTCAGCAAAAAAATAAAGTACATCAAAATCACAATAAACGCACGACGATAGATTAAAATTAGTCCAATATTTATTTTCACTCAGTAGAGCTTGCACAAATCGTGCAAATCAATGTAATGCAAATGTCTGATTAAGTAAGATGTGGTTCTTCCTCCAAAGTAAATTTTTATGTTGCAATTGTTACCTTTGTTTTCTTAAATCACCAACACATGCTGTTAGTGCGTCTCTGTTGTTGTGTGTTGACATTCATACAGTCAACATTCATACCATAGCACAAATACATACCAGTGTGCTTTCTAGACATGTTTCCATGTCAGCAGGATCTGAATTGCTCACGCTTTAGGAAAGAAAGAAAGATCCAGATGGATTGAGCGCGACAAAGTAGGAGTGAAAGTGAAACAGATAAAAAAAAAAGAGTTGACACGATCCTTCTGACCCCCGCAGAGGGAAACTACAGCGGAGCGCGATACATCCTCATTCAGAACCACGAGTGGATGATTGACATTGGCACGCCCATGGAAATGGTTTTAAGAGCTTCTAACCCTCTATGGGCAGCGTGGCCCAGAAACTCCCTCCAGATGGGTGAATGTAGGGGTTAGGTTCAGATCAGCTCACTGCCTCACACTTCGAAATAGGACTCGGGTTCAACCACACAAGCGGACCACTGTGCTCCTGTGAAACCGAGATGAAAACCGTGACTCCCTGTCTGAGCACGACCGAGGGCTACCTCCGTTTTACATTAAATCAAATATCCAATCATGGATAGCCATATGTTCCTACTGCATTAGGGCAGAAAGAGAGGGAGGTGCTGCTGCCAGGGGCAGAATTATGTTTCCAACTTGGGGCCAATTAATATGTTGCCTGTGCCTCAGCAATCACTAGTTACTCAAAAATGTCCTCGCAATAATTTCGATCATTCAAACAGACCTGACTAAGTGTGGCTACATGATGTCAAACTCATCCTGCAAATTGTCAGTGCTTTTTGTTTCCATGACACCCCCTTTGGAGGATTTGAGAAAAACACTGCATGCTTTCGCTGTCAGCACATGTTCATTTTGGACATTGCTCACCATCATGCTGAGGACTGTCATCTTTAAAAGAACGGTTTAACAGCAGCGCCTCTCTGGTCACAAAACTGGCCACAAAAGATTCTCAGAAAAACCACAGAAAAACACTTTGAAAGGAAATACTTTCACAAATAGATGTGTCTTCAATTGGACTTCAAGCTTTAAAATTAGGAAAACATCTTCAGAATAGATGCAGTTATCATACACAGAATGTGATTATATTTTCACATTTGAGGAAATCTGAAGATGATTGGTTATTATGATTGCAACACGTAGTAAGAGAGCATTTATGCCGCACTTACCATCGTCAACTTAAATAGCAGGGCTTTGCATTTTTACTTCATGTTGCCAATCATTTCTTAACATAGATATACTGACAGAAAAGCACTTTCTTTAGTAAAACTTTCCATGTTTCACAAATGTGTAACTGCACCGATTTTACACGTGAACTTCACTTTACTAATGAGGACTCAGTCTGTAATAATATTAAGGAGTCACTTTTGGAAAGTGACTATATTGGCAACTAAGAACCAGGATAATAACTCCATGCTGGCTACAATGGCATCAATGTCAATGCAACACCCACAGAACCCCAAACTTTGTGAAGTTCTACAGTACAGTTGTATTTGCTGAGGGCTTACCATATGCCTTACTATCAACTTATTCATACAGTAACTGACAGTTGTGAATATCTAAAGTTATGATGGTAGCAAACTTAGAAACTGTCTTCCGTGCATCTACAAGTAATACATAGGAAGACTTGTTTAGGTATTCTTATTGAGGGACTATTGAACAAATAAATAAGACCCAGTGAGGATTGTTGAGCAGTTGGAGAGTTGGCTGAGGCTGAAACTGTCCTCAAGCTCGATTCCCATCTTCACATTCTACCGACATTATTGCAAAGAGTTGGACAAACTGCAGCGGGGGTATCTGGGAGGTTTGACGAATTCCCGTGATTTCCTGAGGGATGGCTAGTGGTGCAAATCAGGGATTGGTGGAAGTATGAAACCCATTGATGTACCGGGTAGACTTTCCCATCCTCATGAGAGACCTGCTCTACACAGGAACGCAATTTCACACACTGGGCAGTGATGGATCCTTAGAAAAAGGTCTCTGAATTTACAGCTTGGGAATTACTCTCAAATTGTAGTGTGCAAGTTTCAACAGTTCTTGTGAAACTGCCATTTTCTTTTTATACTCATTGTGAATATCTTTTGAGCGTCAAATAAAAAGATAGCTTTGCCTCCACCGACAAAATTCCGGATGAAATGGTCAAATGGACGACTAAAATCACATGAATGAAAAATATATACGATTTTCAAAAGGCACATTTATACTCTTGAGTGAATCATTCGAGTTTCCAACAACAAATGCCACAAAGGCATATCCAATTTAATTAAAAAAAGGAAGTTGTTTCTATTCTCGCTGTTGAAGAAGTAGCCTTGGAGAACCAGTGGAGTGCTCTCTCTCTATCCCACCTTTTATGCCTCTCCTCTGTCACCCTGTCTCTGTGCGTCTCCTCTCACCTTTGTTTTCTAATACTTTAGCTGGGGAAATGATGAGCAGAGGCAACAAATGATAGGAGGGACCTGATGCAATATTGATTCCTGGCGCTCATCAGGGTGACGAGAGAAGGTTTCTGTGGGTGGAGTCACACAGAATACACACTCTGAAACAAAAGCAACACAAATACATGCCCATGAAGGTCACCAGTCACCTGTTCAATTATTTCGGTATACTGGGAAGACACATTTAGAAGGTTATTCTCTGCTGTAGTATTTACATAATTGTGGTTAACAATGCTCTTTCAGTGCATTTTAAACCAAACATCATCCAAAACTTCAGTGTCTAGGTGCTCTAAAGAATTGTGGCAACGAGAAACTTCAAAAGGTTACTAATAATGCAGAAGATGGCTGTGAACCATGGACAGTTTTATGATGTGTTATGAGATGGCTGAACAAGATGACAAGATGCGTCGGGAGTGCTGAGGGCAAATTAGACAGTCGATTAATTACATTGAAAACGTGGCCGTACCGCAACGCACTATAAATGTCCCCATCCCCGGCCTGTCTGCAGCAAACAGATGAGTTCATAAACAGACAGTGGAGGATGGGCTATGTCCTCAGGCAAAGAAGTGCATGTTTGAGTGTGTGTGTGTGTGCATGTGTGTGTGTAAGAAAGACAAAGCCTGAGGGAGTGTCTGGGAGCCAGTGGTACCCACACGCATGCATGTGATTACAGGTTGAGATGAGTCCGAATGAAATACATCAGGAGTGATACAGAATTTCCACCTCATAGGTTTTGATGATGTGTACATTTTCCTGTGTGTAGTTGTTTGCATGTGTGTGAATCTATATGCACAACGCTCCTGCCTTCTTTCTCACATGGTACAGCGCACTGTACTCATATGTTGAGGGTCAAAGGACCGACAGCACAGTTCTTAAAAAGCAGCCTTTTTTAAACCGTGCAACTATCGTAGTTTAAAACTAAACAGCAGAGGTTTCAACTTTATTTGAATACAGACAGATTAACACTAGGGCCTTATGGGATTAAAGCGCACACAGAGCCCTTTAGACCTTCTATGCCTACACCTGCTGCGAAAAACTGGGGTGACTTCTCAACCCATAATGCAACAGGGTAGTGTCTCATCTCTAGACCCCACACAATTGACTGTGAAGATTGATGAGCATAATCACTTCCTCCAGAGGAGAGTGGAACTGGCTGAAAACCATCGTGTCCCTGTAGGATTATGTTTATTAACCTCCCCATTAGAACCTGAAGAAGATGCTCCTGACACAGAAAGAGAAAGCAAGCCAGTTTGGTCTGAAAAAGGAAATGCGTGTCCTCCATAATAATCCAAATAAAGCACCTGCGCTTCGTATTCTGACCCATTCAGCTCACTCCCTTTTCCAGTGGAACATACAACCTGCGGTAATTGTGAACCACGATGTAACGGTTCACCAGGGCAATCCTATCAGAGAGAGACGGCGTGCAGGATGGTAAAGACTGTAGCACAACCATCCCAGAAGTACTAAAAAACATTTGTTCCTCTTTTTGTTCTCCTTAGACTTTCATGTGACTCCCATGTTAGATTATTCTTCCTCCATGTCTTAGGTTACGGTGAAATAACGGAGCGTGCAGTAGTATGCTATTCCAGTCATTCACTTACACACCTTGGAAATGACTACCGCACCAATCTTAAACACGCAGGCCGGCACACAGTCCTTCTTTCTCCCTCTCTTCTTCCTCTTATTGTTGTAATGGAACTCTGTAAATAGGGCCATTTTGAGTTGAACAAGCTTCAGGATGAATTACACTATAGGCTCCATGAGTCAAGGCAGCAGTGTAATGGATTTTCCTTATTCCATTTTTTTTTTTTGCCCGGCTTCCCTCCGACGTTATGCATTCTGCCAAACCAATGCATGTAGTATGTGAAGTGGCTAGTTGAGGTGCATGGACAAAAGATTAGACCAAAAAAAGAAAAGAGGTCTATTGCGTTGAAGGCTAATAAACTCAGTGTTTCTGTTGGGCAGAGGAGAGATAACTTTGTCCTTGGCTCGCTCATAACCTCATCAGAATCGCTCAATGAATCACAGGGCGCCATAACTCATCGCGGGGGCAGCTGTGATACAGTCAAGAAATACCCTTGGTGGAGAGCGGGGAGCAGCGACTTGGGTGGAATCGGGTAAAGAAAACACGTCGGAAAGCACACATGAAACACAAAACACGCAGCTGCATTTGTTTTTGTTTTATAGATGGACTTCCAGATGAATAACATACAAAGTGTGGTGTACACAGTGTGTTCGATATGAAACGGAGTGCGTGGTGAACCAACAGTGTTGATTCTCCTCCTACATTGATGCCAATGCATTGATTGTGTGTGCAATTCCAGCCGGTCAGAGGGACAGAACAGTGTACCGTAGTATTCGTTTTATTTTTCTCCTAAAACATTTTTTTTTAAAGGCTTTTTGACGCCGTTTTGCGATTTACGGGTTCACACTCGACGTGGATGTTCCCCCGCTATGTCAGTGTGAAAGGCCCAAGGTAACTGTGGACGAATGTTGAAACACTTCCAAAAATATTTAGCGATTGCTTTTCTGAATAATATTCAGACTATCATAATATAAAAATAATGCTAAACTTTATTTACATATTAGCCAAGTTTAGGAAACACTTAACAGTCAAAACAAACATAAACCCAACGGACAAGACAGACGATCAAAGGAACCATCTTGGACAGCGTCGCTAAATATGTTTAGAAGTGTTTTAATATCCGTTCAATAACCAGTTGTTGGTAGAACATTACTTGTATTTCATTCTCCCTGTGGCTCAGTGTTCAACACCCCATCTGCATGTTTAAAACATCAACACACTCAATAGAGCAACATACTGTAACATATGTGCATTCATGACAAAGGACCACATAGTAGATCATCTTGTGTGGGAAGCAACGCATGGTCCGTCTAGATTAAAGACAGCATCGCGTTAGTGTTCATGGAGGACTCAAAATGACTTAAGTATAAATCCATAAATAAATGCATGAATAAATATAGGAATAAATAAATAAATGCTTAAATAAATGTATAAATAAATACAGGAATGAATGAATATAAGTTATAAATCAACAGAACATCATTCTACTTCTGTCTTGCTCCCCGACTTAACCAATCAGGCTTTAGACAGAGGTTCGGACCGCCCCAGCTCATTTGAATATACGGACACGTAAATGTCACACATAAATAAATGAAGAAATACGTGTGGACACATAAATAGAGAAATAAATAAAAGAAGAAATACAGAAATGTAGAAATGTATTTATTTAATGATGTTGTGTTGATTTATAACTTATATTCATTCATTCCTGTATTTATTTATTTATACATTTATTTAAGCATTTATTTATACATTTATTTATTTATTCCTATATTTATTCATGCATTTATTTATTTATTAATACTTAAGTCATTTTGAGTCCTCCATAAGTGTTAGCTAGC
Source organism: Liparis tanakae (assembly GCA_036178185.1). Classification (NCBI taxonomy): domain Eukaryota; kingdom Metazoa; phylum Chordata; class Actinopteri; order Perciformes; family Liparidae; genus Liparis; species Liparis tanakae. The sequence continues at coordinate 10,244,052 of CM070106.1, forward strand.
TGCATTGGAGACATTCTTTACTGGCAATAAAAGACATACCAAACGAATAGTTAACTTAATGAAAACATGGAAAATATAATCTAAGACAATATCCAAAACAAATAAAGCCAGCTGTATTTTTAATGTACACTTTATTATAGAACACTATATTGTCAGACATGCATAGACATGTTACCTATTCGTGAATCCTGCATTGCTCTGAGGATTACCCATAGTCCTTTGCGTGTATTAATATTGTTCAGCGCAGGTACACATTTACAACAGCAGGTGGCGTAGTTCTTTCATTCCGAGGGATTTAACTTGAACCTTTTCAACATACGTACGTGTTTTAATATCCACCCAGTAACCAGTTTTTTCAGATCACCTGGACCAAACCGTTGCCCTTATTAAACTCAAGTGAACTCAACTGTCTGACATCTGTGTTCTTGGCTGGTTGAATTCTTAATTTTATGGCTGTGCTTTACTCGTTGCCTCTAATGCGTTATTGTCCACATTGTGTATTTTCACCTCAGGACAACATCTGCCTCATTAATTTGCAGCGCTTTAAAGACGTTTGGAGTCGCTTTAAGCTTAAGTCCTTAACTTTTAAGGAACGATTAGCAGTAAAACTTTAAGATGCTCAACACAACTAGAGGCAGTTAAACACTTATTCTGTAGCAAAATGACCCTTTATTGTCCACGTCAGCATTTTGACAATAGAAAATTATAGAAAACAGAATCATTGAAGAGTCTGGTTAGAAAATGTAATCATTTATTCAACATGACCGTATCAGCAGGTCAGCCCACTCACAAAGCATCAGACTTACAACCACTAACTTTCAGTATTTACAGATTGGAACATTCACGTCGGGCATCAAAGCCAGACACAGCGTCCACTCGCTGCCTCTCGAGTCCAGCAGTATCAGCCAGATTAAACAGGGTCTCCTGATGCAAGGCTATTTTAAAAAGGTGTTGGCGATGATCCAGAGTCAGAAAACTGGTACTTTGGATTTTATTGAGAGTAACGAAGGTTACAGGGGAAATGTCAATCTATATTGAGAAAAAAGATTAACCATGTGACCGACGTCGGTGACTGTGCGAGAACAGACAAGCAGGTGGTGCTCAGTGGTGCTAGCTTGCACGTTAAATCATCGGTTAATCAAGTGATTGCGCAAGTGCAAACAAAACTCTGACATTGGTCCGTTTCAACAAATGACTGGTTGCTGCTTTCTGTGCTGCTTTAGTTTTAATCATGCTTTGATAAGAGTCATATGGTGGAAGATCAGATTGAGTTATGATGGTAGCAGTCGCCCGATTCTAGATTCAGCTTGAGCAAAACCTGTGTGTTCAAATCAGGCCCAGAGGCGTTTACCGAGCAGGTGTCCTTTCATAAAACACTGAGCTGATGCATCAAGTTGACACAATATTTCGCATTTGTCCTCTACATCCTCTGGTCGGAATGAGCATACTTATAAACAATCTGTACAACTCCCTCTTAGTGTCATATTGCTTTTCAGAGAATTATGATGATAAGTTCATTGCAGATGCAAAAGTATATATAAGTATAAGATATTATGTTGAACATTGTTTCTCCTGGATGGATCACAGCCAACGCCAAAACACCAACCCAATTATTTTCAACACGACTCTTTGTCCTCGGTCATGGTGGCCACAGCACTTAAAATAATATACTTCACTTAACATACTGTCTCTTTGCTTTTTTATTAACAGCATTCACGTGTACTTTTACTTTCAATACTTAAGTACATTTAATATCAGAATACTTATATCAGATATTTTAAGACCTTTTCTAAAGTAGTATTCTGATAAGTGATTTTTAATGGAGTCATTTTCCATTAAAGAACCTTTACTCAACTGGCGAGACATTAAAAAAGTATCAGGTCCCAATACCCAGCCCTCAAAGTACCAGACTTTCCAGCTTAACTTGTCTCAGACAAACTCTGGAGGGGCTGAGCTCCTAGTTGTGGATCAGAACTGTGCAGCAAACAGACTTACATTGTGAATTAACAGGATTAAGTGCTTTAAGAGGCTTGCCAGGTAAACCTAAACCTGGCTGCCTAAAGACTGAGGCGAACTCGGAGCTACTTTCAGCCACTTTGAAGTCTAACGGTTTCATCCATGACTGGCATATCAGGGAGCCTACTCAGCACAGCTACACTGGTCCAACACTGATTCGTCATGAACCTATATTCATTGTGCAATATACACATACACGAAAAACGTGAGAACATGGAGGGGTGTTTTTACAAAAAAAAAAACATCGTCTGAGCGTTTCAGTGATCATTTCCTTCTTGTTTGCAGCTGACAGACTAAAGCTGGGCGACATGGCCAAACTCTTCTATCCAGATACAGGCCCTTTCATATCTTGATAATTATATATTAGAATATAACATGTTTTATGTAATTAAATAAAAAACTGATCTTTTTAAAATAACCACAAGATGAAGCCTTTTTTTTAACACGCCTTCTACTCGCTGAATGATAAACTTTTTTTTAATTACATTTCTTTACTTTTAGAAAACACTTTGAGTGAAATAATAAATAAACATAGTCCTCAATTATATCTTCTCAAAAACATCTGATCAATGCATTTACACAATAGGTGGCAGACACTAAGACTCTATTTATAGATGCACTTCCTGGTCTGAATTGGTCTGCATGTCTACGTAACATCAACAATTAATTTATCGTTCATAATAAGAACTGAGGTTGGCTCAAGAGAGACGTTGTTTTGGTTCTATTTTAAGAACTCCTGTTTTCACATTCAGTGTTGCAGCGATGTAAATGTAATGAACATGTAGTGTGACAGTATCAAACATTCATACCAATCGGAAATGCGCCACCCACTACAATTAATTATTATCTATGTTTCCTGGCAGTGTGCTCGGCTGCTCCATAGATTATTAAGTCTATGTTCTCATTTCTCTGGAGCGGGGGGAAAAGTTTGCCTTCATATTCTGACTAACGAAACAAGACGTTAGTCAAATTCCATCAATGAAACGCAGATCATCACCGATACATGAAAAGAATTGTAAAAAGTGGAGTAATTTAAAGTGCTGGGAGGTGTGTTTCTACGTTTCTAGAAGAATGGATCTAGTGCCACGTTTTTTAGCGGTCCATTTTCCAAAGAGGTTTAAATCTCCCAGAGATTATTATGTCAACGGCCCATCAGTCTAATTTACATGACTTTTCCCTTTTGTGACCTATTATGAACACAGTTTAGGACTTGTGAATAACTGACACGCCAAACGGCCTTGATGTACAAACATTATAAAGTCAATGTCGCTGTAAAATGTGCAAATAATTATGAGCTGATCTTTCAAATCCCCCGCATGACCCTATTTACACTTTAAAATCAATGCTAAAGTCAACATTGCATTATTTAAAAAAGAGAAATGTTTTACCTGAGCTGCGGACTCAGTCTGGTTTATAAATATTTGCAAAGCTAGTTTCATGGGAAAGTTTGTCAACAAAAAAGCGTCTGTCTCGCCCTCCAATCATGCGATCACATTTTCCATTTTAGCGGTCGAAAAAGACCACAGTTCAAACTGTCGCTGAGAAGAGAGGGAGGGAGGGAAGGAGGAAGGGAGGACTGGACCGGGCTGCTCGGTGGCAGACAGTACGGTTGCCCTGCAGTGGGCGTTTATCACCGCAGATCTCCTCCTCAAAGCTGAAAGAGTGACACATCTGCTCCCTCTCCACTTGGATCTTCCTCTTTATTATTAATACCTCACCCGGGAGAGGGAGCCGACTTCTGCGAGTATCAAAGGCTTGTGCAGACACAGCACTTCCTCCTTTTATTAACAAAGCAACTCGCAGATCGAGACTGCACATCACGTACGGAGTGCCAAGAACATCGCCTGGATCAAACGCTGCGATCAGGGGGGAAAGTCTCCGTCTCAACTAAATGTCTGTGGGTCTAAATCTTTTTTGTCTTCTTTTTTCTAAATACCCCTTTTAGATATAATGACGTCGCATTTGATGTTCATGATAACAATGACCAGGACAAATTTCTGTACTACGGTTGACCCCAAATAGTTGACTATTTGATCTAAGGACCCAGACTTAACAGGCAATCTGCCCTCTACCTACTCGTGTTGGGTATATAAGGACAGAGCTGAATAAGCTAAGCGTCCCAGTACATGTAGGTGCATTCGCTACCGTTCCGCACGAGGAGAGATCAGCCTCCTCGGTCAATATAGCACGAACTGGGGGATTTATTTCTTCAGCAGACTACATTTACCATCAGCTGTGATTGGACATGTGCATCAAATGTGACACATTTTCCCCATAAATTGAACATGGAGAGTATTCCAAATGTCAACTCTTTAAATAGCCACATATTTTTTAGAGTAAATGGATTTCCTATGATGCTGAAACAGGTCAGATGAGTGAAGGGACCATCACACTTTAAACATGGAAATAGGTTGCTAAAGCATGACGTACTGTGCTGATGGGAAAATTGCACGCTCTCCAAAAGATTCATGAGTCTGTCAACCCCTACAAGTTATACTCTGATTTGGGGGTGACCTAAGTGATGACCTTATACAAATATCACAACATTTTAAATTCATAATAAAGTGCTGTGATGACAGCTATTTAAATCTCATGGGAGAAGGCTCATTATTCCGGCCTCTGTGATGACAGTATGAAAAATGCTTACACTTTGTCAGAGTATGTGGCTTTAAATGGTCCGGGAGTGTTTCTGATTCAACTGTGAACTTCAATGTTTCCTTCCTGAAGGATTTTGCCAGATGATGGTGGGTGACCTATGACCCTTGTTGATGGGTTCCAGGGGGGATTCTCCTTTTAGAAGAAAATGTTGTACATTTTAAAGTTAAAAAGAGCAGTAAAAAGACACAGCAAAGTATCACAGTAATAGGCCAGGAAATTATAGTATGCCAGTATTCTACTAGCAAAGAAATGCATAGATAGGCAGCACCCTCTGAATGTAAAGAGAAAATGTTTTCCATGGGCTGAGGAATGTTTCCTTGATGTAAACTATTTAACGCAAGGTGATCGGCAGTCAAAGCCATAATGCTTTCTTTGATAGCATCCAGCAAGCTCCCCGAGAGCATCGATCGCAAAAAATGGTGATGCAGCATTCCCTGCATAGTGTGACTCAGCGCTGATTTGCCCTTTCAAGACATTATGAAATTAAAATTTGAATAAGAAAGCTCTCGGAAGGTAACAAACAGTTTGAAGTGGGAGATAAAACTTGCCCCACGCTCGCATGACAGCTCAGAGGTGCTGGAGCCAGCAGAGCCATTCACAACATTAATGTTCATTAAGGCTCTATAGTTACCCAATTAAAATGAATGATTGCTTGTGGAAATACTGGGAAGCACTACGTACTCCACTCAGCGCTCAGTAAATGCTGCTTATATTCTGAGTTTCCTGCACTTCCTTACACTTACTAAATTTAATTTGGATGCAATAAGTGCGCTAAATGGGAGAATATCATTACCGCAGGTTCTTGCCGAGCCTGGCATTCTCGGCTGGCGCGACAGGCGATCTACAGGGCTCAAAGTTTTACAACCAAATGGAAAAAAAAGTAGCAGCTCTGCCACTGAGAATTTTTGGAGATTATGCCCGGTATACTCTGCACATTTGTCTCTTCCGTTAAAAGGCCTCCAGCCCGTAAAGCTGTTGAGTGAATTTAAAGTCCTTGTTGTCATCAACTTTGCGTTAGTTTTAGTGTGAGAGAAGATGTAGGCTTCTGGTTGAAAACGCTGTCCTGTCTCATGGCGTCTGATCAACTAAATCGGTGTGATTTCTTCTAAAGTTGGCGTGATCAAAACAGTCGACTGTGCCCTGCTGTTTTACGTCACATCAACTAGTCACTCACCAATAGGAGGACCATCTGGATTAATAATACCTGTAGATCTACAAACAATGCTGGTGACAGTGTTGATGAGCCTGAGAAGTTTCTCAGAGCTCTATTAGAAGTTAAATAAATACATTGCAGAAGTAGCGCTCTGCGCCTCAAGGTATCTGTGACTTTTACCACGAGTTTCCCAACAACCTTCTAAAGCTTCAAAGTGACACTGATTGTTGGCCAATGTCGATGGTAGGCTGTAATACTGCAATAAAAATGGTCACCTTGAATGGCTTTTCAGACACTTTTCCTTCTAGTGCTACCATCTGGCCGATCTATGTAATTTGTATTGCCAGAGGAATGGAGGAGATTTGAAACTAATCCACAGAAAGTGATTTCCCTTGGATCTGCTGTCTCAGAGGTGCAGAGCATTTTACAGCAGAAAAAAAAAACATCTTAAAAGACTAAAGGGTCTGTATTCTGAGTCTATTCTCAGGGGCACAAACCCAGGCCTGACCTCCCGAAAACAAGAAGTGTGCAACAATAGTGGGGGAGTCGGTGGGGTGAGACAAAAAGCCATCTCAGAATACAAATTCTTGTCTTCTAAATATTCTGAAATCGATACAGAAATTCCCAAAACACCTTCTTTCTTTATAATTTCCATACGAAATAAACTACATATTGCATTTAAATCTGAAAATGAATATTTCATGGGGGAAAGAAAAAAAACACGCTGCCCATCCGCAGCGGTCTGTCTCATGCTCGATGAATGCACCGCATGACAGGAGTCACAACGTGACGTTCATTAACTGAAAACGAAATGTGACATCAGATCAAGCTGAACGTTGAATAATTCAACAACAACCACGGCAAAGACCGTGGCAGAGAACCCGGCTGCAGAGAGAGGGACATTGGGTCTTAACGTCAAGTTACATCACATCATGTGAACTGGACAGTTCCAGAAAACATGCTGTATATTTGGGATATTTACTGATATTACATGTAAAAAAAAAATTAGGTACCGTCCTGTGTGCAAGTTGCCAACTTATTTAATTTGTTTGTTTTTATTAGAATTAGGACGTATTGTATAGATAACTTTCACGAATCAGACTTTCCTCGTCCACTGAGACGCTTTCAAAGCAGAGACGCGAATAAATAGAAAAAGGGGCCTCCGAATAAAGTTCTGTTGGAAGCAGCATGTTGCGCTGCCCGGTACTTGGAAGCTGCAGCTGGAGAATAAAGCTGGAGTGGGTGCAACAAAGTAATGCCCCGATGGAAACAATTATCACCCACGCAGGCGGAGAGCAACTGGGTGGAACCGCAAGGTAAAAAGAGAGGAAGACTCCTTATCTCTTCGCAGTGAGGTCTTTGGACTCGCACAGGCCAAGGAAAGGATCATTGGTTCTGGTGCTGATTGTTTGTGTGTCGGTGTGTCTTATAAGCGCTTGACAGAGAAGGGTGAGATGTCATAATAAAAACATTAGTGAAGAGGAAAAGGGTGCAGGGCTAACATGAGATGACATACTCTTAAAGCCGCACTATGTAACTTTTCCACCTTAAAATAACAGCTTGAAAAAAATTGTGCCGCTACAATGACTTTTAATATGTTGATTTGCGCCTCCACCACTGCCATCGGGGGTCTGTGGGCTGAATACTGCTGAATGTAAGATGTTGGGACCGACCCGGTACTTCCGGCGGAAGTACTTAAACTTGCTGTCTGGCAGTGATTACGCAACGTCTTATAGTGCCAGTACACACTCGCAGGTGACTTTTTATTTGCTCCGCTACGCGACTCGTAGAGACGGAGTGACATGCTGCTGTGTTGAACACCGGACTCGCTGCCGCTGAGTCGCGTTCAGCGGCAGCCCGGTCGCGATCAGCTGGGAGCAGACGAGCCGGAAGAGCCATATATGGCTCGAGACCAGATGTTAAATACCTGAAGGGGGCGCTACAGGGGAAAAGTTACATTGTGTCGCTTTAAGAGAGCCAGAGAGGGACTAGGGAATGTATTTTTGCAGCAGCAGTTTCATTCTTTTCTTCTACATCTCCTTTTAATCCTTGCCCCCTGCCATGCCCTCTCCATCCCTTTCTTTCCAATTAGCATTCTTTCTTTTTTTTACCCTAATTGCATGTCATTTGTACCACTGACATCTAAGGGGTGATCTCAAAATGGTAAAAAGTGTATTGCAGGATCTAGAAACGAAAAATGTGTAATCTTGCATATTCACAAATGCCAGTTCCAATCTACAAACAAATACTAAGCACTGTGAACAAATGTTTTACAGTTTTAAAAATGAAAAAAAAACTTCCTTCTTTCAGTACTGAGTCACAACAGGCAAGCTAAATGAGTGCCAAAGAAAGAACACATAAGCACAAGATTATATTCCCATTAAAATCTTGGCTGCTGTCAGTGTTATTGACAAGGTAGAGATCCTTGCCTATGTGAGGGCAAAGAGTAGCGTGCACACGCACACGCACATTGTTGCTTTCAAAAGTTGCTGTCCGCTCCATTTAAACCACACATCCACCTACAATCGAAAAAAGTGATGCGTTATAAATGACACTGTGTTGAATATCAACATATCTAGCAAGTGTGCTCGGGGACAACACATTTCTTTGCCATTTTTACACATCAGCTGTGTCTCAAAGCTCAACAAATAGATGTGTTATTACTGCATTTTGTGTGTAAATCATATGCAGCCCAGATAAACACAAAGGTCTTACACATTGTGAGTCACCTGTGTGCAAAGGAACTACTGGTGGAAGTAAATACATTCCCAATCTTACCCATCAAACATCAAGTCCTGTGGTTGCATAATCAGACTTCACACTACAGCAGCTTACTTACTGTAAATGTTGGAAGGAAGCAAGGAATTCACATCTGTAAATGACAATTATTTAAAAAAATGTATCTGTTGATAAATTGAAGAAATGTAACGTGACATCGAGGCCGTCACATTAGTCGGACTGCTAGTGAGTTCACATTTACGGTGGTCTGCGGGTGCAATAAACAGTTTTCATTTTGAACCAACTAACGGCTGTGGCTATTATTAAAGTAAAATCTAGAAAACAGTATCCCAGGTATCACATATATATCACATCACATGCAAATATGAAAAATGAGCAAAACAATCCTGGGAGGACAGTATCTGTAGAATGCATCAGATTTCAAGGTTTACATTTTGTGATTTTACATGGCCCCTGCCAAATACATCTGAAGAAAACCTAAAAAACGGATAAGAAATGTGCTTTTATACGTGTGACCAATTCCCCATCATATAAGTTGTTTTCACCCTGTCTGCCTGGTTAATTTACTTTCATGTCCTTTCAGATGCTGACCGTCATACCTGATCATCCCTCATTCTCTTCACCTGGTCCTCACACCCGCCTCACCTGCAGCCCATTTCCTCGTTAGCCCCTCACTACTTAGGTCCCCTCACTTGCACTTCTCCTGTGCCAGATTGTCTTGTGCGTTAGCGCCAAACTCTCCAGCATACCTTTGTCTCATGCCTGATTACCTGTTCTGACCCTGTTACGTCTGTTCTGACCCTGGGTTTTGCCCCTTCTCGGATTCGTTTGACCGACCTCCCAGTTTTGACCCTGCCTGAAACTCCAATAACATACTTTTTCTTCCCGTGCTTGTGAGTTCCACTACATGTAACCAAGGGGTGTCTAAAATGCGGGCCAACTGCAGCCTGCAGCTAATTCCTAAAAGATATTGGAATATGGCCCACACGTGAAACTTGCCCTTGAGTGAATTGTAGTTCTTAGGGTCACCACTAGGTGGACGACTGGCTTCAACAAGGCAGATGTCTCCCAATATGGCAAAGATCGTCAGATTTCATTTAATCAATTTCAAATACGTAAGAAATAACTTAACTATAGATACTGCAAAACTGTACTTTAATGCCGTCATCATTCCACATCTGACCTACTGCTTAACCAGCTGGGCTCAAGCAAGCAGTAACACCCTAAAACCAATTCAAATCCTGCATAAGCAAGCACTAAAAGTACTGGATCAGAAGCCCAGGAGCTATCACCACCGTGCCATTTTAACCAAATACAGTCTCCTGAACTGGGATAACGTCATTAAACACGCCAATATGTGTCTAGTTTTTAATAACATGGCTCCTCCCCCACTTGGCAAATTTATTAAACAAAAAACACAGAGTAGCAGAAAAACTAGATCTGTGGAGAGAGGCGACTGCATCATCCCATTTAGGAGGAGCTCTTTTGGTCAGTCTGCCTTTTCAGTGAGAGCAGGCCAGCTCTGGAATGCCCTGCCTCTGAATTTGCGCACTAGCAGAACTTTTTACTCTTTTAAACACGGCCTGAAGAACTGGCTTTTTAGCAGTCAGGTGTGTGAGCATGAACTATGACTCCCTCCTCAGTGATTGTGTAAATAATTATTGTTTTTATGTCTGTTAAATTCTTATTTTATTTGATGTTTTAATAATTTTATGAAGAGGCCAGTATTTTATCATAAACTGTATGTTTTACTGTATGCTTTTTCTACTATGTTACTGTGTTAAACTCTTAAGGTACGTTCACACCGGACGCGACAAAATATTTCTTGTCGCGGCTGCCGCAGGATTCTGTCGCGCGACAAAAAAAGGGTGTTCACACCGGACGCCTTAACCAGACTGAGATGTCGTGTCTTCACTTGTCGCCCTGTGAGACGCCCTGCTGCTGCCTCTCTCTCCTTCTCTCTGGACTCTGCGGTCCTGACTTCCACGGCCCTCCGCCCCTCCGCCCCATGTCCCCGCTCGTCTCCCGCGGAGTAAACACGGGTCGAGGAACGACAGGACCGCAGAGAGCTTCCACTTGTTAGCGGAGCGAGCTGCTCTCTCACTGCGCTACTCGCTGCTCTCTCTCTCTTCTCTCTATGATTCGTGTGTCTGAGACTTTTCCTCCTCCTCCGGCGGCAGATCTCCGCTGCCATGAAACACGTATGCCGAGCGCTTGGTTCATAGTAAAGTACAACACACAGCGAGAATAAAAGCAAATGCACACATTGTAAACGTATCGGGTAATCCCACGGCTTCTCCGACCTCCTAAGCTTCATCTTTATCGCTACGGTTTCGGTAAGTAAAGAGTCGTGTCATAAAGTTCGGGGTGCCCACGAACCTCGACAAGAATCTTTTCCTCCACTTTCTAAACCGGCCGGCAGAACGATGACGAGCGGAGCTTCTCAACGCTGATTGGCTGACGCAACTATGACTCACGCGTTTCTGTCGCTCGAGTTCAGAAATTTCAACTCGAGCGACAAAAAGCTGCGACAGATCGCTCTGTTCGCTCAGTTCGCCCCGCGACAACCGCTCTGTTCGTGCTGCTCTGTCGCGCCTAACGTGCTGCTCGCAGGAAAAAAAACAGCGTCACAGCTTTGTCGCAGCTTTGCATTGACTTAACATGTAAACCTGTCGCGCAACAGAATTTTGTTGCGTCCGGTGTGAACGCACCTTTACTCCTCTAGTGAAGGCTTTAACATCTGGCCACAGGGACCAAAGCTGAAATTTAGCCTTAGCTAATGCTAACACATTTACCCTCTGGGTTGATTAATGTGTACGGTCCCTGTACAAATAAATAAATACATAAATATGATCAAATATGGCATAACCAAAGAAATGAAAGATAGCAAGCGAGTGCAGAACATTTCAGAACTGTGGGGCATGGAATATTATTTCGAAGAAGTTAAGTGGAGGTTAGTCGGTTATATTTGTATGGAAACTGCTGCCGTGAAGAAAGATTAATGTACAACAACACTACGAAACAGAGCATCAGACAAACACGTCTTCCACTGGCACCGAGCAAGAATACAACGTTTAGCAAATGGCAGCTAGCCTGCTAGCTCAACAATCGTAGTTCAGCCGTACGAACTAAACACAGGGAACAGCCCCTAGCCTGTCGCAGGAATAATTTGCCCGGAAAAGACGCCAGAGTTCAACAATGTGAACATGTCCACTAACGGCCTTGCGGCAGATCAAAGACTTGTCGGCTAACTTAGAGCATCGGGTGTCAGATCAAACTTGTGCTTTTCTACTCTGTGTGTGATGAGAGCACAGACACCACAGCTCAGCTGTTTGTTTCTTTGCGGGGAGTTGACGATAACTTTTGCATTACTGGTGCCGCTTGATCTGAGGAGCCTCAAGGGCACAACAACGGGAAAAGACGTGTTTGAAGCTGTCAGATGTAATCCATAAAATGACGTAAAAGGGACTTAAAGCTGTGAGGAGTTACAACCGATGGGGCTCCGGCTATGACCGGCGAGCAGAAAGGAATGGCCTCTTGTGCTCCAAGGTGCAAGAGAGTGAGGCTGTTCAAAATGTACTCCATCATCCACCAAGAAGCCCCGTCTGTAAGAACGTCCAGCTTGGTGATGTGATGAACACAGGCGTTCTAACTTAACATATTTAATGCACCAAGTTCCCCCACAGATAACTTAAAGCGTTCCTCTCTGATGATGCCGACCTCACGTACCTCCTGTATCGGTGGGCTGGCTCAGTCTCCGTGCTGCAGCGGGTGGACCAGCTTCAACCACAACTTAACGCATGCATGAAAGCATCCTAAAATAACGTATTCATCAATGAAATATTTAAAATAGTATAATTTACATTTGCTAAATAAACAGATGTTGCTGCACTGAACAAACACGTGTGGGCCGATCCATCGTCATTGTAGTGGCCATTCGTCGTGCGAAATCAAACAAAACTATAAATCAAACCGCCACTGATGCACCTTTGTTTTCGGTGTTTCCTGTCAGTATTCTGATAACTTATTTCTTAACCCTCCTGTTACCTTCAAAGTTACTTTTTTGACCAAAGCAATTAAAACCTCTAGAATATGATTAGAATTATTGTTTCCCAAGTTTAAGTGTCACTTTATGTTTGTTTGTTAAATAGCCCTTTAAAGCGACACTATTTAACTTTTCCCCTGTAGCGCCCCCTTCAGGTGCCATATATGGCTCTTCCGGCTAGTGAGCTCACAGCTGATCGGCAGCGCGTCTCGTTCAGACCCGGCCCGTGTTCTCCACAGCAGCATGTCATTCTGTCTCTACGCGTCACGTAGTGGAGCAAATAAAAAGTCACCTGTGAGCGTGGACTGGCACTATATGACGTTGCGTATCACTGCCAGACAGCAAGTTGAAGTACTTCCTGTTCCTCAACCGGAAGTACCAGGCCGGTCCCAACATCTTACATTCAGCAGTATTCTGGCCACAGACCCCCGATGGCAGTGGTGGAGGCGCAAATCAACATATTATAAGTCATTGTAGCGGCACCATTTTTTTCAAGCTGTTATTTTAAGGTGGACAAGTTACATAGTGGGGCTTTAAATAAATGTTACACAGTGAAAAACAGCATAGTTTCAAATTGACCCCAAAGAACACCGATGCGTACAAGTTGTGTTCAGGACAGTGAAAACATCATGTGAATTTTATGTTTTCCCCAATAAATTAGGAAAAGTCATGAAATATGAAGCAATGTCAATTCTTTTAGAGACGTTAAACATTGAATGGGGTCAAATTGACCCCAAAGGTAATGGAGGGTTAAACCAACAAAAAAGAACAAACTAAATTTACGTTTCCTCTCTGTGCTGTGGTAAAAAACCATTGGCCCCCCCTGGTGCATGCTGGTCCTGTGCCTATCCACCTCTACATATAACCACAGGTGCCCAGTGTTACCCAATCAGTGAACCTAAAACTAAACATATTAAACTTAACTACAACTATCATAAACAACCAACATATCAAAATATAACCTAATAAGCAATAAACAATCAATATTACTTTACAATAAAACCTAAATACAAATGTCAAATTAAATAGCTCCAACAGTCATACTACACATGTGGGTTTAAAGGATACAGAATTGACAAGTAATGGGCTTAAGTGCATTTGACGTAGCAGAGGTGTTAAAAAAAAATGACACTTTCCTTCCAAGAGCGTACCAAGTAGGTCTAGCGCTGCCTATGTTGGGATCTCTCGACAGCCCCACTATCCCCTCGTGTTGTTATGAAATAATATCAAAGCTTTGAAGCCCCTTTTGGATCACGCCAAGCTGTCTTACAGAGGCAGCTGTGTGTACATATGCATACTGTGGACAGTATGACATACATACGCTTACTGAGACAGCGTGGTGGAAGTAAATACCCCCAGCAGGCGAACACACAGAAAGCTGCACATAAAAGTACTTCCAAGCACAAACACACACCGCCTTCACAGCCAGCAGAATTCACCATGAAATTGGATGGATGGGCTTCTGTTCCACTACTTGGTCTCACACACAGCGTGTGTATGTGAATGCGGAGCGCACTTGACCATTTGCATGGGGGGGTTGCTTGTGTATCAGAGCGTCAAGAGGAAGACGGTCATCATTTGGTGGGGATGACTTTATTCACTATTGATGGGGAAGATTGACGGAAACGTGAAAGTTTGTAAACCGCTCCGTACGCTGCACAATAAATAGAAGAATTCAGAATCCAGTCATGTCAAATAATATTAATTAGTTTTTTGAAAAAAAGGTACACATGGACAGTACAAAGGAAGTTTGCATCCTGTACCCATTTGTTACTGAGCCGGGCCTTTAATAATTCAATCTGCCCTGAGATTATATTGAACATGGCAGTGCATCTCAGGAACCCAACAAAACAACATGACACCACATTTATCGTAATGTTTTTTTCATAATTGTTAGCTAAATAAAAATCGGTCATCTGCTGCCGCTGTCACATTGTATATTTTATTTCACAATTAATCTAGAATCAACATCTGTTGGTTATTATGGACGTGTCATCATTCTCAGTAAACGGTGACCCAGGAGCTTTATCATGCGGAGGTTTTTAAATTGTCTGAATAACCGCAATCTGGAAAAAAAAACTTGCAATGTACGCATTTGTTTGCTTTTCATCTGCTTAATATGCAGTCATTACAAATGGTTGTGGTTTAGTTCAAAGCTAAATAGATTGCTATAATGCTAAAAATGATTAGTTCTGCAATGTTGACTGCAATTTCCGAATAAAAGGAAACAGATTGCATCAAATGATTCAAATTATTTCATCGTATATCTTTAAAATACTGAAAACGACATACAAAAACCATCATTCGATCTACTTAGTATCTGATGTTTAATATCTTAACACTGCCATTCATTCAGAAATGAATGTTTAAACCAACAATAGAACTCTTGAGTCTGAATGCATGGGCTTGCAAGCGAGTTAGATTTTGATAGTTATGAAAAGACAGTGGACAGTTTGCTAATAAAAGGCCCTGACCTTTCTGTTTGCTCAAGCATTTACGAGTGTTTTGACTTACTGTACTGTGTGTGTCTGCTGATATTGATCGGAGGAGTCTCACAACGTGGCACCGGGGGAGTGTCCAGCCAGGCAGCGAGGTCTGGCAGAGTGAGAAACCCTGTGCATATCACACTCGTCTCCCTCTCATATAAATGGTCCTCAAGGCCCCATCAGCCCTGCTTTATCGCTCCCTTATCACGCCAGACTGGCCTCATCGGTGACAGGACACCACACTGCCTCTCGCTCGCTTGTTTGTCTCCAGTTGTTATGTCTGCTACAAAAGGATTCACCGGCCTTTCGCGATAACTCAATTTGTTGGACGATATATTGTCTCAAATAACGGAGTTATTTATTTATTTATTTATTATTATGCACATAAATAGCAATAGATCATAGAAACTGTAACATGGGAAACAAGGATGAGCATAACATACCTGCTTCTGCTTCCTCCAACCTGTCCCAGGCATCAGACACAGCTCACACAAGTCTGAAGCGAGGGTCCATCAAAGAGGCCTCCTGGAGGACGTTCTGAATGTCTTCATCCTGTAAGGAAAACATGACAAACTATTTAGTGTCTTACTGTAAACATTATATGGATTAGTTAGCCCTCTTTTTGAGGCTGTACCTCAGTGTCACGGGTGAAGCTCGGGTGCCTGGACTCCAGGTTTATATAGAAACAAACACTCTCTTTACTCAACGAAAAATGGTTCGACATAAAAACTCTGGTTTGTAGGTAACACTACACAAGAAACCAAACACTGGGAACTTGACACTGGAATTGATCACGGGAAACTGAGACACTACAAAAGACAGGGATAGACGACACTGGTAAATACAATATTAGGAAATACAAATAAAGACAACAAACTCACAGGGGACAAAGGAAGGACTGGGAGACTGTATCAGGGAAAACATAGGTGTAGGGAATGAGTGATTAGGGAGGCAGGGGAGTGGCTGAGGGCAGCAGGTGAAGGGAATGAACAATCAAGATACACTTGGGAGAGAAAGAACTGTCGGCGTTTCTCAATCAGCGTACTTGTGCGTCCTTTCCTCTACTTGTGTCCTCGTGGACTCGTGAAACGTCATCAGTCTCAGTCCGAGTACATGTTCACATTCAAAGTTCGCTTCTCGCAAAGCACGGTCAAAATTCCCGGATGTGACTTGATCCTCCCACTTTACCCAGGATGCATCAGAGGAGACTTGTGCGTACTCTGGCCAGCATATATCCCAGAATGCATTTCACCAGCAACCGGAAACAATAGCGGAGGAGAAAATAATCTACTGACAGTTGACTTTTTATAAATACTACTGTTGTTGAGTCACGGAATGTCATTTTAGGATGTTTTGTTTATTCGACTGTAAAAAAATATTTACACTGAATTATTAGAGTAAACTCAGGAGCAAGAACAGCTGATGTGGTGACGTCATCAAGTCAGCTGCTGTTCCAATCGCAGAAAGACCATCCTCCCGTTGTCCCGCTCTCCCGTACTCCGGAGTCTGGACTTCCAAGACCAGACTCTCTAAAAGAAAATAAGAAACGCAGATTGTGTTACACAGACTTATGGTTATATATATATATATATATATATATATATATATATATACACTTTACATTTTGTGTTTTATCTAAGAGCACTTGACTATTCTGTAATGAAACATAAATCAGTATTGGAATGCATAATGCTGTCAGAAGCAATAACTAATATATTTGACAATGTGACAATGTACACGCTCTCAATTTGTTAAACTTCAGCCTGAATCTTTTCCCCACTCTTCCCAACTGGGACGTTTCACCAGAATGCTGCTCGTTGAGACAGTCGAGACAATCGGACTGCAGATAATCTTGGACACTGAATGGAATCTCCAAAGGGCTAATCCACATGCACTCATTTTCTCTCTAAAACGTTAATTTTTACTGAGCTTACTGGCGCTTGAACAAATCATAATGCGTCACTGCAATTAATCCGAGCAGTCGGGATTAGAAGGGGTTACAATATAATAAGTGTCTTATTGAGTAAGTCGTTTCAAACGCTTTAAGGTAGGTCATCCACCGCTTAGTATTGGACTTTCACTTGACAAACATGTTTTATGTATTCTTCACTCACGCTGAAGAACTTCTACACCAATGACAAGTTTGTGTGAATGTGTGCACATAAGCACACACACACATACACACACACGACAAATCCAAGAAATATGAGACTAATCGGCTGGTCACCTCCCGTTTTGATCATCTGCCAATCATTTTTCCTAAAGTCTCTTTGCAACATCACAGAAACACGTGATCATATATCCACTTTTGTGCTTTATTGAGCGCAGAGCGAGTAAAAAAAGACAACCCTGCAGCCACACACTTGACCTCTTCGTCTCCTACACTTTGACAGACTTCAAAGCTGAGAAAGTGCCCATCTACTCGGGTGCCACACTGGCTTCTAGCCTTGCAGTCCACGCGAGATAAGCAGCCGTAGCTCTAAACACCCCCAGACAGACCCTTATCCCTCCGGCGTAATGTCCTTGTGGATGAGAGTAATGCAGAGAGATAGATGGCCTCAACCTATCCTTCCACACCAGGGTCCCTTGGCTGTGAGATTGCATGCCTGATACCATCCTCCATCTCTTTCTGTGTGTGACAACCTAACTCTGACTCTCCCCCCCCCCCCCCATACATATACACACACACACACACCTCCTCCCTCAAGCCTCCCAGATCGATATGGCTCACTGATGTGCCGTCCGTCAAATCCACGGGCTAAGCAATACACCACATCCCCGTGAGGAGTGATGGGTGCGAGACAGTGCATGAAATGGGAGGTAACACACGTGCTCACCAGGTCCTGAAGCGGATCACTCAATCTGGTGCCAAATGATGAGAATTCTTTCTGACTGTTGTGCCATCGTTCTCCCCTCGCTCTCCTTCCACTCACATCCTTGACATGTCATGATCAAATGGGTGCTTTTGGAGTTCAGCGGTTGACCTGACATCCAGGAGGCCGCCATTCATATCCCCCTTCTTCCGACTTGCATTTCTTTTAGCGTTTCATCCCTCCAACGCCCCTCCATCCTTTTCTTCATCAACGAATCCCCCCATTGCTCTTCCACTCTGGACGGATAGTTTCCGTATCATTCACCTTTATGTGAACGATCCCCTCTCCGACGCCACCCCTCTGTGCTCTGCGAGGTGCGATAACCGACTGGCTGAGAGGGTAATGGTGAAACGGAAGTGTGGCCCCAAGCATGAAATGAAAACATGGGTGATCCACGAAAAAGAAATCCATCTTGAACAGATGCCAAGAGGAAGACGAGAACCTGCATTTTTTTGTCACATAATCCTTAATCGCTCCACTTTACCAGAAGTATTTCAATTTACGGCAAACAAATGTGCATTAACTTTCCAGTGACAAAATACAGTGAGGCTGACATAAGCACAATGTTTTCATCAGTGTTGCACTGATCAAAAAGGTAAAGCACAACAGTACAGACATAACAGCAATAACTGCATAAACACCCACGTTCTAATAAGGAATTCAAATGAAAGAAACACATTCCAAATGCCCATAAACTTACTTGCATACCACTAAGCCTTAATAACTTCCCCCTGCTTCCTTACGTTTCCCACTCAATGTAATTTTCACAAAAGCGCAAATGTGCAAATTTTGGTTCAAGTTCACTCCACCCGTGAATACAAATAACAAGATTTAAAATGCAAGCAATTAATGATGGAATTCGTTGAATGCGTGTAAGTAGGGCTGTCAAAGATTTTCTTTCAGTGAACCGGATCGATCCATTCGTTGTTTCTCTCTGACCTTACTGCTGGCTAGTTCACTTTTCTTAAAAATGTTCTACCGGACATCTTGCAGCCCCAACACGCTCAACTCAACTTCTTTATACTCCAACATCTCCGCGACTTATTGAGTGGCGTAATAGTCGCATGACACAATGAATCGATAATGAAATGCATCGCCAACTCTTTTAATAATCGGATGTTATCGATTCGTTGTTACAGCCCTGTTTTTAAGTACCGGGCAATGACTACCTTCTGTTCCACGGATCAATTTTAATACTCCAAATGAAGAAGAACAATACGATAATTTAACACTAACTTATACCTCAGTTTGTTTGCAGAACAAAAACAAACTATTAAAGAAGGCAGCTGTATTTACTGCTGTGGACATCCATAATGAAGAGGATTTTATGAGTCATTGTGAGATCCCACAATTAACGATATGACGCACATGCAGGAGGCCTCCTTTAACGCCACAGAGGAAACAAGCTGTGGTTACGGGCCTCGAGTGGACTGTGGGTGGCCAACGGCATTAAGGAGGGGAACTGGTTCACCGGTGTGAATGCGGGAGCCCTGCGTGAGTAATAAAAGATATTTACTGTAAATCTTCAGCAGCTAGGGGAGCGATAAACATCACAAACACAATCAGCCGCTGCTTTAGTGCTGCCTACGCATCTGTTCTTCTCCTCAGGAGAAAGAGAGAGAGAGAGAGAGAGAGAGAGAGAGAGAGAGAGAGAGAGAGAGAGAGAGAGTTGGGGGCAATCTATGGCTTATGCTGCATTGTAGATACACTATAAATAGTGTCTACAGTGAGTGAGGGATGACAAAGACGTTTTTTTTGTGTGGCAAACCTCTCATGGGAGGACGCCGATTCCTGAAGTTAAGGGTTCCTTGAAATGAAGGCAAACACTAAATACAATAAAGAAATACAATAAATAGCTCAAAGCATTGTCTCAAGAACAATTGTAAATCATGTACCTCTTCATGAAATATTTACCTTCTCCTTTATTGATTTACATGTTCTATATCACTCTGGTGTTCTCTTCTCTAACAGCGTTTCCTGTTTACTGCTTATGATGGACCGGAATCCCAAATAGCCCAATACGGTAAGGTGGTCATGACACCCTGTCAACTCAACACAGGCAAGAGTACAACATCGGTTAGGAAGCATCTTGATCAAAACAATATAAGTGGAGCCACAACAAAGTATGCATATTATCCACAAAAAAGAAAAAAATAGCAGCGCGGAAATGTGAGCGAGCCATGTCAAACAGGCCCCTACACAGAAGCATGACATGGGTCCTTCTACCGGAGTGCGTAACATTAATAGAAGGGAAATAAATCATTAAAGAAAATGTATACTGGATATTTGAATTGTGATATGTTTGATTTAATTTAATTTATGTGCAATAGTTTCCTTTTGCATGTATTATCTCAGTATGTTTCTAAATGTACCTCTCACTCTGATATACTTTTAAATTGTCTTATAATGGCTAGTCTTGTCGAGTGTTATATTGATTTCCTGACAGTTGGTTGAAAAATAGATTGTTCTGTGAGATCTAGTAATCAATGCCTTTCACAAACTAAAATATACAGTATTTTTTTAGTCAAACCCATTACCTTGTTCGGCCTAAGATTTTCTCTTGACTTTTTTACCTTCCGTAGGTTGTGCTTATCACCTGTTGCAATCCAGAGTGTACCTATTTGTTCCAAACATTATAAGCAAAACATCAGACCACTTCCTGTGCACCTCAGATGTATTAACCCTGGAGAGGCCAGCGGCAGCACATGCAGATGCTTCACACGTAAAATGCTACGACAACTATAGATCCTCATGTTCAGGAGGTCATGTCATGTAACTCTGGTGCCAGGGCAGAGGAGACTGATGGAGGGAGCGACTGATGGAGGGAGAGCTTGATGAAGGCGAGAGCCTGCCATCTGGGCAGCTCTCGCAATTTCTCACCTCAATGATGCACGACACATTTACACAACTCCCTCTCTCTGCTTCCAACCTTTCCTCAGTCTTCGCTCAAGCTGGCCACCAGCTGTACTCGTTTGCTTCACACTCTCTTTTGCTGCTCTGCAAATCAGTCTGTGTGTTATTTCCCGGCGCACACCGGTACATCCCCACCCGCTCGGCGATGAGCAAAACAACAACAGTAGGTGTAAGGTTTCCCAATTGATTGACGGGTCGCTGATATCAGACGGCAGCTCACAACAATGAGCGGTCTGCGGAGAAGTCTTTTCAATATACAGTGGTCGGAGAGAAAATGGACATGAGGCGAAGATGGGAATAGAGTGACCTCGGAGTCGAATCAGCGGCACATATTCGCTGAAAAAAACATTCCTCAAGGTAAAGGAGAGGTCAGCATCCAGGGACAGGCAGGGAGATTCTATCTGCACAGCAAAACCTGTCAAGGAAAGAGCTGAGAAGTCCCTGTGCAAAGGTTTACCTGAGGCGGTGGATCGGAGGACGCATTTGGAAATCGTCTCAGAGAGACAGAGTTAGAGTAGGAGGAAAAAAGATAGGAATGTAAGGAAAATCTAATGAAGGACGCAGAGATTTCTCACACACCGTCTTCTAAACCATTGGATATCAGAGATAAGAATTATAGGTGACCTACTCGAAGATCTTCTATACCCGCGGCAGTTATTGTTAAACCTCACCAACCATCCAACATTTTAGGACTGAGTTTTTTAAGTCTTTTGAGTAATTAGCAGCCTTTCTCCTTCTCTATATTTAATTCAATAACTATAAGAACAAAGCTGATCTCAGTAACGGTGTGTATTTATGATGAATGTTCACTTGTGTCATGACAAAGGTGACTGTTCTGCTCTGGCTTTATTATATCACTTTATTTTATATATATATATATATATATATATATATATATATATATATATATATATATATGTATATATATAATAAACTAATAGGAATATAAAGCGGTCAGAAAGTGTGTCTTTTCAAGGTTCACTTTTATGACGAGTAAATAGCCATGGCTGACCATAATTGTGTGGGGGCAACCCCTGCTACTTTATCACGGTGGACATTTATTTATTCTTTTTTTGCATCCCAGCTTGTTATATGACGGCTTTCTTCCCCTGTGAAGTTCCTCAGCCTAAAGCACCCAATTATTGCCAGGGACTGTCACATATGCAGGGAAAATCAAATGAAACAAATGTGGTGCAACAGAACAAAAGCAATCTCTTTTCCTGTGACTCCTTTCATATGTTTGCGGTTATAAGGATCACCAAGACATAGGCGTCTAATATATTCTGTGATATGGCTTGGTTCTTGTCTGCACTGCTGTAGCGAGAGATGAGGCTGATTTACAACAGAAAAAGTGTTTGACTTTGAAGTAGATATACCAGCAGTACAACGTCCAAGGGTAGCTTCTGATCACAGCATGCCTTCATGTTATCAAGTTGTTCCTTTACTGAATCCCAAATGAGAATATAAAATGTTGTGCCATTATGACAAGAGCTTTTGGATCAAATATATTCCATTTACCCATGAAAACTGGCCTAGATTTCTCACCTAGGCAAACGTGCAGTCCGTAAATCATCGGTTTCTAAGAGATCATACGAAATATAACTTCAAAATGTTTTCAAACGTACATAAATCCATTCTCTAACAACTTATTGATAATGCAATGCTGTGGCCGTCGCTTACAAAATAGGTGAGACTCGAAAAACCTCCCTGCAAGTATCCCCTATCTTCAAGGTTATTGCTGATCCATTTGTTGCACGTTAGATAATTGACTCTTAGATGAGGAATAACCATGATTTATGGTCAGAGGGAATACATATTCCTCCATATCTCAGTGGTGATTTATGGTGTGATAGAGCCCAAGTGATGGCCATTTTATCTGATTGTACGTCACGCAAAGTAGTCAATCAAGTCTGCGCAATCAGTCACACCTGAGACGGCGAGGATGAGAGGCAGGGGCTTCTCTCTCTGGGTTTCTTTGGTCTACTTAGAAGTCTTTAAGGCAAGTTATTATATGCAGAGCTGGGTAAACCATGGTCAACTAAATCACACCCACCCCACACACACGCTAGATTTATGATGTGTATGACGGATAAACCCGAGGCATGGGACGGGCATTCGTCATGTGCAGCAGCTGTCTGCGGCATTTTAAACATCTTTAACGCTTTCATGTGGCTTATTTCATTTACTGCTCTCCAATAATAATTATAATAATTTACACTTTTATTAGTCCTAGAGTGGGGGAAATTCTTGTCTGCATTTGATTCATCCTTCAATATTAAGGAGCAGTGGGCTGCAACTAGGGGTTCAGTGTCTTGCTCAAGGGCACTTCAACATGCAACTATGATGGAACTGGGTACCCTGTGGTTACGGGACGACCCCATGCGCTACAGCCGACCCCTGCATGTAGCTCGCTGGTAACTTTAAATGTTCAAACAGATTTTCTAAGCAGGTCTCTTTATCATCAGTCGTCATGAAGGCGGACTATTTCCCATCGGTTACGTCACATCTTTCCGTGGCTTATTTAGTTCCTGCTGCAGTAAACCGGGTATCAAGCGTTCTCTGGCTGAGAAACTCAATATTTAATTTGACCTTTAGGATGCAGATGTTTCACACTTCAGATGCCGTTTGCCGGTGTGTGAGCATGCGTGTCGGGCTTGTGTGTCTGTGTGGCGCCATCAATTATTAATTTTCAATATCTAATTCAGCATCAGATCCTCCATATTCCATATTCCACGGAGTGCTCTTCTTGTGTCTGGAAAGAAATGGAACTCTAGGTATAATAGATGCCGGAGTCCCTGTAAAAATGATTTGGTTCAGACACCTACTGTCCTCTCAGATTTAGCTTTGGATATTTGTAAAAGACTTTAGTACCCCTCATACTAGCTTTAATCTAACAAACAATATTCACACCCGCCACTGATGCAATTTAATAGCACTGCCTGTGACTCTACCTCTCTCCAATTATTTGTCCTATTAACCTTCTTTTGCCCCAGGCTTTCACTGCCTTTTATATACCTCCCACACAGAGACCTCAACGTTTCAATTTCTACAAATCCGATGTATCCATAATGCATATCCCTTTTCAAAACCATATTGTTACTGTGATTTAACTGCTCATTTTCATGCCAAACTGCTACTCTGCTCACTGTGGAATAAATATTTTAGGTCATACTTTTAAAAAGCAGATGCATCCGCTCTACCGAGGGGATGATCCCGTATGTGGTGAGTGATTAGAGGGCTCAAAGTGCTTACCAAGCGTTCCCTTTAGCATTGGTGGATGTATAAAAGAAGAGCGATGTGATGAAAGCAAACCACGTGTATTAATTGGATTTCTGCTGTACCCAACATCCCCAAACAGTGTGTCAGCTGGTTTCAGGTTGGGTTCAGAACAATGTGTCGCCTCGGGCTCAGGCCTGTAATGTACTGCAGGAAAAGACAAAGACGGTATGTTGCATAAGCCTGTCAAAAAAATGGTCAATAATGGATGAAATAAAGCAAAAATGTTTGATAAGGTAGCTTTTAAAAATCTTCTTCATCTGTATGAATATTATCGCCTCCTAAGACCTTATCATGTCTGTATTCTTGTGGATTTTAAAACGTTGAATTAATGAGTTGACATAATGGAAATGAGAGTTTATTATTATGAGATGCCCTACAGCCATGTGCTAATAGTTTGAGTTATCAGGTCAGGTCTTAAAACTCCACTGACTGAGTTATAAATAATGTAATCATGTGAAAAACAATAGTTTAATTTAATGACATTACCGAAATATATTTTTTAAGTAAATAATATCAATAATGCCAAATTATTTTGGGGGGCTGAAGGACATATTAGTGGGGCTTTTCTAAGTGTAGGCCTCAAGACGCCCCGGCTCGCCACAGATTATTCAACACGACAACATAAAACACAGAATATTAAACTGTTTCTTTGCACCTCGGAAATAAATTAACCTGCTGCTCCGTTATTCATTGCACATCAAAGATAATGTTTCTGAAACATAGTTTTAAAAATTAAAATGTATACCTAACATTTTCTTTTACATGATCTTTTGTCTTCTCTGAAATCTTTACTGGTGCAGTTAAAAGTGAAATATAAAACTCATAAAATGTTTGCAAGATTAAAGATTGCTGATGTCTGCAAAATGCTAGATAATGCTAGATGGAGAGTACAGTGGGGGCATGGTGATAGTAGTAATGCATACTGGCACATAAATACATTGTGGTAAGCTTATTTTGGAGGAAGTCAGCCATTTGTTCATTGGGCAGTGAGTCCTGAACCTAATCTCTACAATTGAATGCTGCTATTTCCTCTGTCACTTTGAGGAGGCAGTAGTATTCAGCCACAGGGACTAATGGAAGTCTGAGTCAGAGATACTGAAACCACCAGCGACCATCTAAAAGCAGCCATTAACTCCATATTTAACCATGACATGAAAGCTCAACAGGCGGCAACAGTTAATTTCCGGTGAGGATGCACATGATCTTCCTCTCCACTCCTTCTCTCCTGCTTTTCTCCTCTGGCTCCTCTTTGAGAGGCTTCACATAAATGTTTGACTCAGCCAAGTAAATCCTGCAGCACAGAACGCCCAAACTAGAACATATCCACACACACACATTCTAAACCTGACAGGCGCATTCACCCCTGTATATTGTATCAATACACACAAGCACATACATGAAATACAATATACACCCTATGCATACTCTTGTTAGTTTCCCCACTGGAGAGTGAGAAAAGATGTTTCATCTATCTACACTATCAGGACACCCAAGCACAGGCATGAAGATGTGCACTATCCAAACACAGAACAGCCCATACCCTCCTTCTCGCTCACTCTCATTGACAATATTCCACTTGGACCCCCTTCAGATATCATTTGCAGGTGTGTGCGCCCACGCTGTCAATGCATGCCTGAAACAAGAAATGAGATGGGAGTCGACAGCAGAAGGAAACAAACAAGTCTGCATCCTCTGTCTGCCAACCCGGGCCTTGGCAACACACCTCTGCTCTGAGATGGCAGCAGCAACCCTGTGGTGTAGCAGAGTTTGAAGGCTGATCAGAGCCTCTCTCCATGTTCTGCTGTGTGACAGGAAACCCACTACTTTGAGGTAAGGCCAGTTGTTCTACTTAGGAAGAGGGATTAAAGGGAATCATATTTTTAATGCATTTTAATCATTGTTTTGCCAAAAACACACTACTAAAACAGATTATTTAAGAGTCACAAATGACATGCTTATGCTGGCTGATAGGGAGGAACACTCCATCTTAAGTCTTGCTTGATACTAGCACTGCATTTCATACCATAGAGCAGGGGTCACTAACAGGCGGGCGGACTGCGGTCCGGACGCAGGCGCCGTTGTTTCTGTACTTTCGAATGAAAACCGATAGACAATTGAGAATTATGAAATTTCATGGATCGCTTTTATTTAACCGCCTCTGATTTTCTAGCCTTTACGGCTCTGGTCCAGCGGTCCAGGAAACACAGCGACCAATGACACGCGTTGTAAATCCTCACATGATCCTACTCGGGCAATCACGTATGTGTATTTGTATTTCATTAATCACCGCCGTCGACTCGAGTGCCATATTCACACACACGGGAGTGACAGGAGAGGGAGACCCGATAGATGGAAAAAATATATGAGTCAGAACTTGTTTCACTTGGCCTTCCAACAAGAAATGTGGAAAGCTTAAAACAGAGACTTTAACCAAGAATGTGGAGACTCTTATATGTTTATTATTCCCACCACCAGTTCCCAAGCAGAAGCTGAGAGGAAATTCTCTCTAAGTGAACCTCGCTGAATTTGAGTTGAATACCCCCGCCATAGATCATAACGTTCTCATGAGTTGATAAACGGTTGCGTTGGAATCTCGATAGGCCCGATAGGGGTAACTATGTTTCCTCATATGCTATCCTGTTTTATGTGTTAAACCTCAGCTCTATTCTATTGTTGTATATGTTTCCTTCGGGCAAGATGATCATTCACTTTTTTGTGTCTAAACTTTCTTTAACTTAATTCTCACAGAATCTTGCTTCTCATCATTGACGCTGAAAAGATGGAACATATCTTGCTCCTTTTTTTCAAAAACAAATTGGTTCAATTCAGTTTTCTTCAACTGCAAAATCGGACCATAGAGAGGGCAGGCAGCATGTGTTTGTAATAATAATAATAATAATAATAATAATAATGGATTACATTTGTAAGGCACTCTTCATCCAATAATCTCAGAGTGCAACAGAGCCAATACATAATTAAAACTATAATAAAAAAGTAATATTTGAAACAAGTCATAATGTTTATGACTGAAATCAGAGTTTGAGACGCTCATCTCAGGCTCAGCAGCCATGCCTTAAAAAAAACAGCCATCCTTGTCCCTTTGAAACGTGTCTCCTGTTGACTGCACTACCATTATACTACTTGGTCACCTCTTTCCCTTGGCCTTCCAGGAGAGTTGTGATGGGAGACTTGGCAGCATCCATCTCTTTATGAACATAATAATGGGGCAACACACCTGACTTCCCTTGTAAAAGAAAAAAAGGCCTAATTGTACAACTTGCCTCTTAGATGCCTCTTAGATTAACTATTCCACTTAATTATGAAATCACTGATGTCCACACGTTCACAGCTGGCTTGACCATGTGGTCTGTTTGAGGCAGACTACTTATTAGCAGCATTGAGCTTAATGGCTGTCTGTGAATGTCCTTGCTAGGCTCAGCTTTCTTAAGGGCTTGTGTTTTATTTGTTATACTGCACACACTTGTTGGGGCTTTACAGAGAGCCCCATCACTAACATCTGATGATTTGCATCACATCAAAAACACATTTTCAATTATATTATTCTTACGGTTAAAGTGGAAAAGTAAAGACTGGCCATGATGTATTCATGAACAAAACTGTGGCTAAGACTCAGTGATATAGAGTATGTGGGTGGCATCAGTCCTTGTCCCTTTAGCAAGAGCTAGGCAGGATGTAAAATGTAGCTAATGGATAATAATACTAATAATACTAATAATAACTTTATTTATATAGCACCTTTTTAAAACAATGTTTACAACGTGCTTCACAGATGATAATATCTAATATTACATTTAAACGTATGTATTAAAATATAAAATAAAAAATGTTATATAAGTTGTTAGAATTTTAAGGTGTTGAACTTTTCATGATCAATTGAGATAAACAAATAAGAAAATCGTGGAGGCAGAAGAGTGTGAACAGAGGTGCTTAAAGATGTTTGGAGATGTCAGAGTGAGGGAGAGCTTCTGCAGAGGCACAGTCTGAGTCTACGGGCAGCAGCAACAAATGGTGATTTATAAAACATCTTTTGTTCAGAGTCCAGACACACACAGGCACCGAAAAGCCAGCACAGCAGCGGGTTGCAGCAGTCACACTCATTTGTGTTGTTTTGGTTTTGAGAGGGTTTCAACAGATACACTCATACTCATCTGTCTTGGTTTGGGAAACCTCCTTTCTTTTGTCCCCCGTTGTCCAACTGCTGTTGTAATGTGCAAAGGAGACAGGTACAATTGCATTTCTGTAATTTGAGGGTTCCTTATTATTTTTTCATCAACCACTCTGACCACGCTTCAGAGGAGAACGTCATGTCAGCAAATCCTAAGAGAGACCTCAGTTAGAATTAGAGTCTTTTTGATCGTCACATGGTCCAACAGGTTTTATTCACAAGCGACACATAAACACTTCAGTCTAATTATAACATAACACACAGTGTATCAATCATACCAGCTGTTTTAGTGACAAGTATAATGAAAAATAATCTAGTTGCTGGAACAAACACACAAGTATCCAAGTTCATTAGATGACTGACAAATGATGACTCAGACCATACTCATCGTATCAACCAGTAAATCAATAATGCAAAGGTGTACGAATAAATCTGTGTGGTTCTGTTTCAGCTGTGTGCGTTTGGCCTTTCCTACACACATTATTTATTGATTTATTTTCAATTGTGTCCAGTTTGAAGACCTGCATCACCCAGGAGCTTCAGACAGAAACATACTGCATGAGGGCAAGTGCCTATTTACTTTTCAAAGTTTACTGTATTTCTGTTGGAAAATACAAGAACATATTGTACTTTATTTAACTCTATACTCTCAATGTCAAGCGGCAACACAGTTGGCTCTATCAAATTTCATTTCTGACAAAAAAAGAGTTTCAAAACACTTTTCAGCACATCAAACTTTAGTCAAAAACATTCAGTTAAAAAGGAAAACAGGGTGAAACTTTCCTCAGGTTAGATCAACTACAAAATAAATGCCCTTCCCCTCCAGACATTGTAAATGTTTAATCTTTGATGTATAATTGATCCATCTCTCTGTTAAATATATGTTTTTTTGGAAAGCCAATCCATGCCCTACGGAGATCTCCCTAGTTTTAATATATTGCATTCTTGGACTCGGTGAAACGTTGATGACACGTATTTCGCAAGACATCTTCTTATTTGCCCGGCAGGCTTTGATCTCATAAGAGCAGAAAATCTTCATGTGTGGATGCGACTTACTTGAAGGAGAGAACAAAGTGTAATTAAAATAAAGAAAGAAATAGACTATAATAACACCAGACTACTAGAGATTCTGTTAGGGCATAAAACTAAAACCTCCACGGATTCACAAGTTTGTTTCATGAATGTAATTACTTCAACTCCAGACTCATATTGACTTTCAAACGCTTGGAAAAAGCACATTCCTCAAGCGAAACCTGCGTCCTCTTCCTTCATTGTGTGTTTCCAGACTGCAGCTCATTCTTCTTGTCCGCAGTGTGCTCCTGGAAGCCGTTCCCGAGGCTCTCGGTGTGATCAGATGTGTTTCTTCATACTGTGTTGCCCAGTAAACAAAATCAAACATGTATGAGAGCTTTATGCAAGGCATCAGAGGGACCCCTGTCTGTGGCGAGATTGAGGAGATCATTTGCTCCTTACTCGATGCGACCTCCCCCCCCCCCACCCCCCGCTCTGGGCACTGGGCTACCAGAGATGCTGTCTTGTTAGCTCGCTGCGAGAGAAGCCAGCAGGTCGCCACGGCCGACAACATACCTTTTGAACTGCTTTTCTCTCCCGCTCTCCTCTCCGATCCCTGCATCTACAATGTCCACATGAATCTTTATTTTCTATCATCTCATTTCTCCTTTCATCTTTCCCCTATGGCTGCTCTGGCCGCTGATCACAAGATGCGTTTATGCCCGAGCCATTAAGGTCTATCGTCCAACATCTAACATGTTAGTCACACAGCTGTGACAAATGATCCAGTGGAATGATCTGCCCAGCAGTCATAAACCACATAATTTAGCTACTTAACTCCAAAACTGATATCAGCCACCTCAGTCAAAGAGACTTTCTGTCTTTTTTGGCACCGCTTCTTTGAGTCCAACCAGCTCCAATCCACCTTTCTCTGTTGGGCCAAAGTTGATACGGAGCCATCAATTCCATTAAGTAGCGGCCTGATACACCAAACTAAATCTCCCCTTTAGAACAGGTCTCTGAACCTGATAAGAGTTGGCAAGGAAATGGACTGAGTTGTAATTCATGATATGTCACCGTCTCAAAGTTCCTCTGCTTACCTTCTCCCGGTAGATAACTCCAGACAGTTCCACTTTGTAACTTAATTACCGGCTGTGGGAAGTGTGAGACAAAGTCATCTCGTACAAGGGGATTTAGTTTGTTATAGACTTAAAGCACAAAAAGGTCCAACACATAATGATATCCGCGATTTTATGTATTAATAATTGTTGTAATACAAATACAGACTCACCGTCTCTGTTGGTCCCTTTCTTTCAATCATTTTATTAAAAGTTTTTACTAGTTACACCAGACAATCAAAAACGATTGAATACAAAATTACAAAACAACCAATTATACTGACAATCAGACAAATCAAAATAAAAAATATATAATAAAAAAACACAAACACTTGGGGATTTAGTTTGTTATAGACTTAAAGCACAAAAAGGTCCAACACATATTGATATCGTCAATTTTCTTCTATTAATAATTGTTGTACAAATACAGACTCACATTCTCTGTTAGTCCTTTCATGATTTGCTTGGTTCATCATCGACTAGCCGGGCTCACTTCCTCACGTTGTCAGACCGAGCCAAGTCTGTGTCTTAATTAGTGTCTGTTTTTGTTAAAAGAGCATTATCCAGTACATTCAAGGATTCCAAGAGCCTCTTTGCCACCAAGCAGATGCCCTCCTGCCAGTGTACTGGCGTATAATCAGGCATGACCTTGTTTTGTATGTATGAGTTCTAAATATGTCTTACATGGGAGCAGATGTGTAACACCGTATGATACTGATAGACAAAGGCATGCAGCAGAGGGCAGGGGGAAGGGGGGGGCTATCAAATTTCTTCCACGTTATACATCTGATTGGAAAATAGAAAATGGATTCAGAAATTACCCGAAGAAAACTTTAATAGCAAACAACAATAAGGACTTGTGAAGAAAGAGCCTGCCGCTGTGCTCGCCACTTTCTGAGGCTGTACTTATGCACAGCAGTGCTTTCAGCTGAGGACTAATCCCAGCATGGTCTCAATGACAGTGCTAACTTCTATACTGGTATTGTGTCTTATCCGTTTTAGGTTGTCTTCATGTTATAGTCTCTTCGCTTTTAAATGGCTCTTTAATGTATTTAATTGTATTTTAATTGTCTGTTTGTAGTGCGTTTCTATTACTCTTTGAGTTCATGCTTTTGATGTTTTATGTAAAGCCCTTTGAATTGCCGTGTTGCTAAAATGTGCTTTATTAATAAAATGGTTTTACCTTGCTGTATGGAGCGTAGCCCCGGCCCACCCTGTCTTATCACTCGTACGTATGCGTCTATGGTTTCGGTACATTGTTTTGTTGTGGTAATAAACAAGCTTTATTTAATCCTTTTTTAATGCACTCTAGCACCTTATTCATATTCAAAGTACATGTCTTAGTCATTGAAAACATGTAAGTGTGTACTACAGAAGTGTTGTTTACTTAACTGATTCATTCTGAGTAGTGTTCTAAAAATAATATGAATATCTATAATAACTGTATGGACCCAGTGGTGGAGGGGAAGGAAGAGATAAGTGAAAAGCCTCCCCCTTTTTCTTTGAAGCATGTGGTCAGACATTACTTATTTTGCTTTTAAACATTAATATGAGATAATGTAATTCATCATCAAGGCAACATGATTTAATGGCAATTTGTTAATATAGCGGTCAAGATATTTAATTTCAAACAACAAATGTCAACCTCATAGAGGAATCAGGGCATCATCACAGTCATCAAGGAACCACAAATGCGTTTGGACAATATGGTGGCAATCCAGTTTACGTGATTTATCTAATGGATGTTGAGATATTTCATTGGATAAGTGAAAACTTTAATCTGCCGCTGGCGGTGGAGGTAGTACGAAGGGAGCAGCAAAGTCATTACAATGAATCATCTGTGCACTATGAATATGTGTTCATGATTTCATAGCAATCCATTGAATTGCTGTTTCGAGGTTTCACTAAAAATCAAGAATATCAAGTCAGGGGATCATTAATGTCAGTCGTATTTACTGATGTACGTATTTTAGTTGACACTTTAACCTGCTGGAAATTCACTTTTGTCACTGCCTTGTGTATATATTTAGTTCCCTGTGTATATTTAGTATTGTTATTGTGTTTTATTTTGTATCTTTTAATTTTAATAATGCTCTAATGTGCTGTGATCCTGACATGTCCCCACTATGGAACTAATGAAGGAATACCTCATCTTATCTTATCGTATTTATCCTCTGAGGACCATGCAAGGCTCTTCTAATTTCAATGACGACCCATCCAATAGTTCATGTATTACAATGTGGACCAACCGCCTGACACCACCATGTGCATACACAAACCAGTACACTGCTGCAACACCAACGCATTGAAGATGCATGCTAAAAAGAGAGAGAAGAGCTCAAATGACGAGTCTAAAACCCGGATCAACAGCAAATTCCCAAGCTGTCCTCGGAAATAAAACCTTAACGGATGCTTCTTTTATAAAGTTGGACAGAGGAATCAATCAAATCAGACTTTAGATTGGATTTCTTCTGCTGAAACAAGACCATTCGCCTTGTAGAGAGCCCTTCAGAAGAAACTTGAAGCTCCACATTCTCTAAATCATTCTTATGTTGCACTGTAAAACACTTTTACTCTAGATCTTCAATTCTTTTATCCTCAAAAGGATTTCCAAGCAGTCACACACCAACAATACATGCTAAGTTAATACGAGATTAGGAATGTACGATTTCTAGTATACATACAAAATAAAAATGTGTTTCTCTATTCTTGAATATGTTTAATCCAAAAGAAGATCATAAAGACTCGATATCATTAGAAAAAACTTCCTCCAGAAAGGTGATCATATACATGAGATTGCAAGAGTTCGACTAACAGGACTACATGCTGTCCCCCTTCCACAAACAAAAAGCCTTTCTCTTCTTTCTTACGTGAAGGCTAAGGTCTAAAAATATGGTAATCGTCTGCATGAACACACAGAGAGATGAACAAAATGTAGAGTGGGAACACTGTTTGTATGATATTAGCGTTCAAGGTTTGCTGTCAGTCTCGAGCTGCATTCAGAAAAAGTGGAAAAAAACAACCTTGGAGCGAGATGTGGAACACAGCGTTCCCAGCGCACGCTACAGAAGCGTATTTGATGAATTTGTTGTCTAAGCCTGTGTACAGATTGGTCTGTTGGACAGAACATAGCGCTACCGCACAATTTTAATTTCGATAATGTCAGACTTTTAGAACTTAACTCACAGGCGAGAGGCATCCCTTTTGATGTTTTACTCTGAGTGCACACCTTCGTGACCCCAGGTTTCTGTGTTATTCTCTCATTTTCACACACACAAATATATTTGCTCAGATCTGGGTCTCGTGTTCTGGCATGGAAAAACAAAATAAAACTAATACTGTCACAAGTGTCTGCTTCCAGTGGCTCACCAAATGAGTAATTCTGTCAGTAAAACAAATTCATAATTGGATGAGAACGGAGAGAGAAAATAAACAATGTCCAAGTTCCATGAATGTTGTCCCTCAACAGAATCATCGAGTTTTGGGTCAGGCATTCTTTCCCAGACCCTTTTTGCAGATGGTGATTCAATCTTTAATTGTCGAGGGAAAGCGGGACTACGAAGCAGGGAGAGGAAAAACTGGCAAACACATTTTTAATTATGCTCCACTAAATTAAGATACCCAGATTCAGTACCCTATCTCTCTCTCTCTCTCTCTCTCTCTCTCTCTCTCTCTCTCTCTCTCTCTCTCTCTCTCTCTCTCTCTCTCTCTCTCTCTGCCCCTTGGCTCTGATTGTATTACTCATTCAGAGAGATCATCCGTCATTTCCAGTCACCGTACAACATGGACGCATATCATAACAGCCCAGGAACGAGAAAGGGAGGGACAGAGATGTAGTGGAGGGAGCATCGGCCCTGGCCAAGAAAGAGCAGAACATGAATCCATAACTGAGGGATTCTGGCAAAGAAAGAGTCATTGTAGTACTCTGTTCCACGCGACAACGCTCCACTCATAGTCCATGACCACAAATTCCTCAGAACTCTTGAGTTTGAAAATGTGACACAAGGTTGAATGGTGGATATTTTGTGTGAAGAAACATACAAACATCCTTTGTGCCTCACTCAGCTCCACAGGCTGGCTATAATTACTGGATATCATACTGCTCTCTACATGTCTGAAAAGCAATTGGCTCAAAAGACACGAAAATTGTGTCAAGAGAAAAACGCTCTCCGTGTCCATCTGTCTCCGAGCGCGCGTGCGGGAGTGTGCGTGCCGAGTCTGGAGATACACATGCAATGACGTGCGATCGAAGCATTCATCAGGCATACATGCATTTGTGTGTCTTAATTTGCCTTGAATAGAAAAGACTGCCCCCCCCAAGAGTAACATCAGCCAAAGTACACTTATTTTGTGTCATCTAGGAGGACTTGCTGGGATTTATACCTCGTGTTTTGCCAAATGATGAATGGCCATCGCATACAAATCCAGGCATTTTGTTGGTGGCCATGAGGTGGTCGATTGTTCCATTCAAACAGTGATTAGCGAGAGTTGATTAGAGCTGCATCAGGTTTTTATTAAGCCAAGACTCTCCTCATGCAACTTTGTCCAAATGTAGCTCACGTTGTGTTACTAACAGTTTATTTCTTCATTTCTAGAGTCGTTTGTTCACACTTTGCAGTAACACAAACAACAACAAATATATCCAAATAAAATAAATGGTGTTGATCACATATACTAGAAGAACATTATTTGGAGCCATCACATTAATTCATTATTTGCATTATTAGTAGGATTTTTCAATTATGGTTATTCAATTCAATATGATCATGTTTGAATCTTTTCTTTTTAAATAAACAAGGATAAAACAAAGTGAACTCTAATCAGTTTGAGTCCACACTGTATCAATACGTAGCTACTATTCAATGTCTGTACCTTTCAGTATAACAAGTGACAATAATTAAGTACTTTTTTTAATTTTTACGGACAGATTCGTAACAGAGTCTGCCACAACACTTCTTTCTGATTGGATAATTGTAAAGTCGGGCCAACACCGCAAAGACAGACAAAACTAAATCCAACATTTCATGGTACACCTGGGTGAGGGGAGTGACGTGTTGTTTTAAACAGGCAGGGTGAGGACAGCCTGCCACAGAGTTTGGGTCATCAGTGTGGTCGTTAGGCAGGCTGTAATGGGCCATGAGAGGCTGTTCTGCTCTGGCGCCGGGCCGGCTGACCTGTGGATCACACCAACATTATCAGCCGACGGATCGCACCATTATGCCCTTGATGGAGGGGAACTCTGGATGTCTGGAGGAGACCGAAAAATGGTCGCAGTATGCTACAAATCTGCAGACACGCCACAAGCAGGTGTGGGAGTGGGCACACATGTACATATGCAGGAACATACATTAACATGAT
The DNA here is from genome assembly GCA_036178185.1 of Liparis tanakae. Lineage (NCBI taxonomy): Eukaryota > Metazoa > Chordata > Actinopteri > Perciformes > Liparidae > Liparis > Liparis tanakae. The sequence goes on from CM070106.1 coordinate 10,279,887, forward strand.
TTATGTAGGGATCCTCATTATAGAGTTATGGGGATATATTAATATTCACGAGTCTACGTTTTGATTGTTGACATTCTGGGAGAAAAGTATATTTCAGCCTTTTTTTCCTTACGTTTTTTTAATAAATGGTGGCATCTGGCGACCGCCCCAGTCTCCAATGCTGTTTGAAGTGCACCTGTGGTCTTCAGTGAATTCACTTGTCTTTTTCTCTTTTACTATTATTGCATTTCATACAGGAAAGCTAAAGGTCACAGTTATCTGCATGCAGGACGGGAAATTGAAACGTGAGGACTCGCGGAAGAGAAGGAAACAACGATGGTGAGTGAGAGGATGACAGAAATGCATTCGCCACTACAAACGCTAATCACAGTAAATGTCAACCCAGCCACTCACTCCTGCCAATCTTTTCTGATTTATTTCGTACCCCTCCCCGGACGTGTCCGTCCGAGTCGACGTCCTGACAAAATGGAATGTTTCCTTTGTCTATGCCTAATGAGGAAGTTTTCATAAGAGGTCCAGGAATTAAATAAAAAAGGAAACTCAAAGCTCCAAGATTGTCTTGTGAAAAGAAATAAATAAGCAACCCTGACCTGCGGCAGTGTTGCATCCCAGTCTTCTCATTATTTTTTTACCCTATCCACTCTGTCTTAGGTTTATGCTGAAACATCATGTCGCAGGTCAGAGCATACAAAGGTTTTTTGATGTTTTATTTTTAATCAATTGGCTGCAGAACACTTTCTTCAATGATATGCATATAGGGTAACCAAAAAGTGATTTTCTAGACGTAGCTTCATAAAAACTCCATCCAAAATCTCGAACAACCCCCCCCCCCCCCCCCCCCGGCGTGCATTAGAAGTTACCTTCATGTTTTTTTGATGGCTAAGCATGAAGCCAGCAGACTCATTAATCTTAGAGGGAATTTCCTGGTGGGAGTTGGGGGGGGGGGGCTGTTGTGTGTCTGTCTCTGTCTGCATCTGCAGGCAGACAGAGCTCCTAGGAAGGAGGAAGGAGGAGGAGAGGAGGAGGAGGGGGGAGGGGGCCGGGGGCAGCTCTGCACGGCGCTCACGCTCACACGACAGCAACAAACTACCAAACCACGACTCATCACCCCCCTCCCTCACTTTCACTGATTTCTGTGAGAACACAAACAAGTTTGTTTTGGTAGTGCAAAAGTTGTGAGATTTAACAGTTGGGGAAGATCTCTATTTAACTCTTGGGGAAGCCCTCAATCATGCAACATATGCACATGCATCATCCTCATTAGGATTTCATAGAGCACAGGCAAAATGCTGTATCTGCCAGCCAACCAATCAGAGCAGGAGGTCTGGACATGCCACTAGTTGTGGTCAGTCGGGCAACCCTTCAGCTTGTTGCCAACAGATATTGGGTTATAAAAGTAAAACTTTCAATGCCACAAGAAACTGGGAACATCAAACACAACACAAGCATGAACATAAAATAATTTAGCACAGGCCAACATACCACCCAAATATTTTTTTTATGTTGTTAATGTTCTACTTGTACATGAATAAAATCTATTTCATGGTTTAAATTGACATTTTACGGACACAGATAAAAAAATATAATATAATAAACTTCACGGTGAAGGTGGAACACTCTTTTGCCGCTGCAGACCCAACATGCCCTTGTATTCTGACCTTTTGTCCAATCCATCAATTACCTAAACTAATTTATATAAGAAATAGAAAGGTGATGCTGCAGCTGAGTCCATGCACAGTGTTGCATGCAGGTAAAGTATACGCACATATTCTTACACACAAAGATTAATGATCAAGCTTGAGTTGGTTCACTCCTCTATAAGCTTCTTCTTCAAACCTTCGACGGATTTCCCCGCATGGCTACAGTATTTTAATGCATTTGAGAGGATACATGCTAAAAAAAACAATACAACCGCTGTGTTGGACTCACAATGTTCCATTTACTCTCACATTAGACATGGTAGAATAACTTAAACTCTGATTTTAACAATATTTGACATGAGTGAGCAACACGTTACATTAAAAAATACCATCCGACAGTTCAAATTTGTAAACAATCATGTTATATTCCTAACCTTTTAGGATTTGTTGTATGCAAGTGTGACCATGGAAAGGCCCGGATCGGGTTCATAATGTACATACAGAAATAGGAGACATGTTAATCTTCTAGTGTAACTCTAAAAATGTTTTGTTAACTATCACGACTATTTTGTAAAGTGAATAATACGGATGTCTATAAATGTATTTAGAATGAAAATAAGGCTATTGATAAGCATTGGCTTACAACTGCCCCTCTTTGTCTTTATCTGTATTTGCCAATAACTATTGACAACTGTTGACAACAACAACCAATCTTATTAAAGAGAACCCTCTTGGACGGGAAGTCCAGAACAAAATATTGTGTCCATATGTCCCGTGTGATAATACTGCAGCATCTTCGACCCTCACTCTGCAGAACGCCTACATGGCTCATTCCCAAAGTACAGAATAAGACTCAATGCATCATTTCTGTTTGGAAAATTGCATTTCACACAGGTCAAATGTCTGAAAACTGTGTAGAATGAGAATCCAGAGATTGTTAAGGATAAATGTCAGTTACATACGAGCATGGACTCAAACCTCCGCCAAACCAAGGTCAGTTATGCAACACCGAAATCATGTCACACCTCCAGATAAATAAGAGCTTCTCTTTTCAAGACATCACAACATTCACTATTAGAAGCGCACGACTATTGAGTAAACTGTTTTTTTCTAATTGACATTCAGCTAAAGAATAAACGTTCCCATCGCTTTGACCCCTTGCGATGAGGGTCAACGTGATTTATGTACAATGTGTAGGACCATTGCTCATCTACTGTTATACAAACATGACAATGAAGACCACTATTTGTCTATGAAAATACTAATATAGAGGATCCTGTAGCAGTGCGCCATGGCATTCCCATAGTCTGTAAGCAAACCTTTGTAAAGTCTCGGTGAGAAAGCCATTAAGTGAGCTATGATGCTTGTCACCTTGCATTTGATCAATGTTTTGATTTTAAAGCCTCTTTTAAAATGTCACGTCTACTTAATATCACATTATTCACCAGATGGAGTCCAGGCCTTTCAGGTTTTTCATGCCTCCTAAAGCGGAGGAAATTCTCTCCATGAAAATCTGTGGGCAATTGTCACCGGAATGGTAATTTGTATATTGAGCATCAAGGACTTCATGCGTTTTTTTTTCATAAACTCTATGAATGAAAGGAAATATGGGCTTCTCTTTTGTTTTTTTTAATTCAGGAAAATAAGATTTCCCCCTGGATAATGAAAAATGTGTGTTGTGTGGATTATTATAGAGAAATATAGAGACAATTCAGTCAGTTGGCAAAAGGTTAATGCCTGAAGGTAATTTCTAGAAAACATACAAACAGTTTACAGTCTATTGAAAAAACAACAACACAAACATGGCATTGAGCCCTCATTTGCTGCTATTATTTCATCCTCTTCCAAGTACATGGAACCAGACGGCTTCACACCAGGGGGCTCACAAGCGTAACACGCAGCAGAGCTCCTTATTGTTCAAGCGTGGGGACAAGGAAGGTGTGCACTGAAACATCCTCTGTACATCAGCGGACACAAATGTAACATCTGAATTCATAAGCGGCACTGCATCATGTCCCGTGACGCCAGAGTGCAAATTGAGAACAGCGTGTACTCAAGACGGAGGATTCTTTAGAGATTTAGAAGGAAGGATGGGGACAGGAAGGCAAAAAAAGAGAACGGGGGAAGGGGATTTTTTTCATTTGACTGAATGTGTGTCAGTTTATTAGAAAGAGAGAGGGACAGGGACACCTACTGTCTACGTGGCTGCGTCTGCATGTGTGCTTCCTGAGGCTTGTCTAGCGTGTGCTTTCATGTGCACGCTCCATCACACTGTTGAGTCCATCCTACATGGTAGCAGTGCACGTTTAATAAGCCTTTGTAAACTGAGCAGCTGGTCCACCCTGTGGGAGTCATTAGTAGTGAAGCTCATCCTTTTGTCACACACTCCAGTGTCTGTCCCTCACCTCTCAGCCCAACCTTGGGGCTCGTCCAGTTGCCCTGCACACCTGGCTTTACGTTCCTCTTCTTCCCCCGACTTCAAGGCTCCTCTGGCCGGCTGCTCCCGTAGAAACTGAGCCAGATAAATGGAAAGAAGGGGCGGGAGGGTGAATTAAGCAAGAAAGAGACAGGGTGGATGAAAATAAACACGGATAGGGATTGTATGCGGAGGGAGAGAATGAGGTCTCTCGGCTCCCCGCCGCCTATTATCAGAGTCCTAGAGGACGCACCCACCTGTCTTTGTAAAGTTAGAGACAAAGAAAACTCACTCTCACTTTCTTCCTCTGCACTGGCTCCCATGTTATTTCTTTAAATCCCTCGCCTCCCTCGTCCATCCAGCCGGCCGGTCCGACCGCCTGCCTGCCTGCCTGCCTTGCTCGGGGCCTCTCTGCAGTAATGCCACAGGGAGTCAGGTATATGAAAGCCTCCTCTTCTCCTCTAATCTCAGCATGGCAGAGGGGCTGGAGCTGGCTTTGCTTTAGACACATAGACCCCCACTCACTCACCCTCTCTGCCCAGAAATATATATACCCCTGACAGCCAAATCACGCTCCACACACGCTCAACAAGCCCCATCACTTGCCCCCTTCATGGCTCAGCTCCGTCCCTGCTCAACCTGGCATGCACTTATTAAGATGACTATTTAAATTGTTTGTCTGGCCTCCCTTCGGTGTTTGCAGAGTAGATATTTGAAAATGCATTAGGGTGCTCGGAGGCGGATTAAAGAGAAGATAGGGAGTAAACAGGTGGCTAGAAGGAAATGAGTGCTGTTCCAAGAATTAAATAGCTCTCCAATGGAGATGTCCCCTATGTCATTTCATATCAGTGAGAAAATTAAATTGAATTGATCCCTGGGGTAAAAAGTTTAGGAAGAAAACATTCTCAGCTTTACGGTCAGACAGCAGACTTGGAAATGCGGTTGTCATGGCGCTGATGTGAGGGAAACTAACTTGATTTCCAGGCTCCCATGCCTGTCCCATTCTGTACCTACTGTACTCACTTGGGATGGTTTAGGATTCTTCCCATGAGGCCTGAGGTAATCCCTCACCGGATCCGAATGGCGACAGCGCAGATTGGGAATGAACTTCCTTTATGGATCTTTGCTCCGAATAAAGTGGCTCGTTCCCTCCGATCGGCCATGACCCCAACCCAATTAACCTGGCAATTTGTCACTTTCAAGGGCATCCACTGGGAGTTTGCCGAAATTGGCCAACTCGTCACCATCCTTCACTCCCTGATCGGTAATGGGGGAGAGGGGAGATGATAGACATGATTTACCATAACCTATGCATTATCTCTTTCTCTCTTCATCCTTTCTTCTTTCTCCTTCCACAAGTCCTTTGCCTTTCTACTTAAAAGTCTCTCCTTAGCTATCATAACTACACAGATAATTAAAGAGTCTCAAGACCCACGGTCACAGCTGTTACTTAAGAATCGCTGTATGTCCTCCTTTACTAGCCTGTTAATCACGACTGCTACAACTGCAAGTGGAAGCAAAGGACAGAGCCCTCCCAAGTAGATTAATGAAAATAACATTGATTTCCTTTGAAGGCACAGTTCCAGGCCCGATGCACAGGCACACAGGGTAGATCAGGTGTTAATGAACATCAATGCTAATCTAATGAAGGAGTAGAAGAAAAGAGGAACAAGAACAAAGGCAAGCTAAAGGTATGCTGTGGAGAAGGATGAGTTTTAAAATGTTGCTTGGGAGTTTAAATACTATATATCTTTTAGAAGTTGATACATTAAGATACACACATTTCCAATAGGCTGTAGTGAAGTCAAATGTATTGTCAGAACATAATCAACAACAGATGAATGAATCCCACAATGTTCCTTTCAGTGTTGGAGTTTTCATTTGACATAATTGAACTCTTCGGGTCGTCATTATAACCAGTCGTTTTCCTTGGCATGCTTCACTCAGACACAGGGGTGCTGTTACGTTACCCCAGCCATTCTTTGGCTATATCCCTCTCCAGTGGAGCGGTTATCAGGGCAACGGGGCGAAGCCGCTCGTCTCAGCACACAGCTCGTCACAGCACACTGTCCTCCCCTTGCTCTGCAACAATTGTTAATGTTCTCCTACTTTTCCCCATTGATCTCCTGCCTCCCGGCCCATACATCCAGGTCCGTGTGAAGCTGCTGCGCTACGGGACTTTCTGCCCTCTTGTTTCCAGCGCGACATTGATTCATATTTCCCCATGAGCTTCCTGTGGGTATAGAAAAAAGAGAAAAAATAATTATGTTAAGGTCAAATAGTTGTTATTAGTATTGAAATAACTTTCTTGAAGAAAACTAGTGTTATTAACGGCTATTGTACGTTTATTTCTGTCCACATATAGTTTAACGTGGCTCAGCTGTTGGCTCAGAGATTACAATCAACAAGACACTATGCATCGTGCTTGGAAGAGTGGTTATTCTAAAAAGTGTGTAGGAAAGACAGACATGATGTGTAAAAAAAAGAAGCATTTTTAGGCATTAAAAAAATAAAATAATATTTTTGGTAAAGTAAGGGAAATTTATCATCAATTCTTGTTTTTACCAGGTTCTTCTTCACTGTCTTTGAACCCTTCAGCAAATAACTATTGCTCAGTGGAAGAGCTTCAATGATTGTGTGTGTCATCATACCCATGCAAACAAAAAAACACTCACAAAAACATTTCTCCATCGGGCTACTAGTATTCAAAAAGATACCCATTTTCTAACGTCTTTTTAAATAGCTTCCATAATACGAATGTGACTCACTTTACTGTTTTTCCTTTTTTCAGCCAGGACATGTTTTGGAAAGCTTTTTAAACAAGCCATTGGACTTTTATTAAGACTTTTTGTAAAGCTACTGCTTTCAAGTTCAGAAATGAACCGTCAAGCCCAATACATGCAACATTAACTTTGCCCTAGACAATTGGAAGAGACACATTAATGAATGAATTAAGCTCTACTACTACCAAAAAAGCTCCACTTTAACAGATAATTAAAGAGATAAGTGCATCTTTGTGGGAGTCAGCAACTGTGGAGAGTCATCCTGCCCCACCCATCGCTTTTCTACCAGCTTATTTCGGGCGAGTGGAGCCAACCAGACACAGTGGTGTCCTCCAGTTCATTCTGGGGGACAGCCAAGCACTTCCAGGTCAGCTGCAAGATGTCCTCTCTCCAGTGTGTAATGGGATGCCCTGAGGTCCCCTCCCACTCGGTTGCATCCGCAGCACCGCCGAAGGGAAGCGGTGAGGAGCCATACGTGTTACCTCATTGGGCTTGTCACAGCGGCGAGGTGCAGTGACTCAATGCCGATTAGGGGTGGGCTGATCGCATCATTTTTTTTCGAGATGCCTGAAAAAAAGGAACACTACTGCTGGAACACTACTGCTGACAGAAGGTAGTTGAATTTTTGGGTTATGTGCTTTCCCAGGATCCTATGTTCTCCGCTTTTGAAAAGTTAATGTGTGTCAACAGAATAATAATCGGGAACATTGGATCCTGCATTAAATAAATATATATATATATATATATATATATATATATATATATATATATATATATATATATATATATTTATATTTATATACACACATACCAACATTGCCTTAATTAATGTAACCAACTATCACTGTTAATTTAATTGATTCAACCCCACAAATTCAAGATGAAGGTGAGCTGCCTATCCTAATGATGGATAACGTTTTGTTGTGATTTGTTGTGATTGGTGAGACCAATCTAACAACATGTTATCGTTTTCAAAGGCTGAAATGACATCCAACATAATTACAATGCAACACACACACATCTGTTGCAGAAAGAAGGTTGTTGGTCGCGATGTGGAGGGCAGACTCTGCGCTGTAAGTCGTCTTAAACCAGATTAAAATTATTCAAATATATGACTTTGACTAATAACAGACTGTAATTAGGTTGATACAGCTTTTAAATCTTGGAGGGCAAAAAAATGTCAGTTTGGAGATTGGCCGAGACTCTGCAAGAGACACGGGGTCAGGCCTCGTCTTGTTACTAAAGGAAGGGGTTAATAAGTGAATCTGTTATTCTGAATGGCTCCACAGGGTTGCTGGTTCACAGAGATGAGAGTTGAGAGAAATAAGCTGCTCTAGCATACTTACATGCTGCTTTCTGATATGCCAGCCTTAAATCCTTCATTGTGCTGTGGGACATGTATCTGATTCATGGAGAGGCTTTCTGCCTTTTATCTTCACAGCCTAAATGTTATCGTTCTCCTATGACGGGGTCATTTCTTGTTTACTATGTTATAAAAGGCCCTTAAGAACAGGAACTTGTAGAATACAAAATGTTATCAAGAAATAACAGTTTGTGCTCCAAGTAAGTGGAAGCTTCATTTCTCATTGAAGTTGAAACACACTTTAAGAACTTAACCTGTGAGCTTAAGCTTGGCAGACGACAGGTGACAGTTGACTTTGTTCTCTGAGCTTTCTTTTGCAAAGATTCACTATCCATCCGTCTGTCGGTCGGTCTTTCCAAAAAAGTTCTCTGTGAAAACAGTTTTAGGGGAAAAGAAAACAACTTGCTGGATTTGACTCATCCGAAAGCTCTGCAGCTGAGGGAGTCGATCATCTCTTCTCTCTGCTCACGCTCAGACGCCCCCACACCCACTTCTCCATCCTCTTCCCTCTTCCCCATGTCTGCATTATCCTAAGTCAAAGCATCCGAGGTGTGTAACGTAAGCCTCTGCAGTGCGCCTCATGTTTCATAAAGAGATAAGAGACACTAAAAATACCCATGGTGTGTGGAGAGATAGCCAAGCATTAAAAGAGGTCCCTGCAACCAGCACCCAGCAAAACAGTCTCCTTTAATTCCAACCACAGACATATTAAAAAATAAAAAAACAGAAAGCTGGATCCCATAGACTCAGCCGTAGAGGCTACTTTACATAAAAAAACTGATTGAAAATGTGGATGTATTGTTAATATTAATTTTATTTGTAATGGAGGAATGGAAGAGAACACACCTTTACAATTTAAGTTGCAGTAACACATCAAATATGTGTAAAATATCCAACGTGTTTCTAAAGAAATCCAAGGAGATTAGTTGTAAGAGCAAGTCTGTTTAGATCACCTTGACCTGATAACACAGGTTTAAAAATGGACATTTGAGTTGGATTCCTGCATTTCTTCTTTTCTAAAACACAGTGCTGAACAGTGCTCTAATGCGAGCTTATCTAAGTTATCTTTGTGCTTTAACATCTTCTATACAGCTCTGTAAACGCAAAGCAAAAATTAGGAGAGTTGTCAACACATTTCCTGCACGCTTCGACGCATTTGAGATCCTGTTTCTAAATAAAGGTGCTTCCTCTGAGGGAGGTCTGTTCCCCACTTTACGCACACGGCTGAGGCACAGCATGGCGAGTCAGTGTGCGCTCCTGTTTTTATCCATGCATATGGAGGACCAGGAATAGAGCTGAACACACACTCTCTTCCAAACTAATTGGGGTGCCATAACTCATGGGCAGCAGCTTTTGTGCTCTCATAACTTCAAGTTACATGTACTCTATATGTAGCTTGTGAGAGAGAAACTGTCAGCGAAAGGGAGGCCGGTCGGGGGGGTGTTGGCTTGGAGTGATTGTTTGTCCCCTACCATCTGTCTCCCTTCACAGCATCCAGTGTTCATTCTGTTCTCCACAGAAAATGAGTTCTGTACATGCTCAGACCGACAGATGAATAAGACAAGACAATGGGAGATGCAGCTAAAGAAAGAATAGAAACGTGTTTTACTTTTGGGAGTGTCGGGAGAGCTTAACGTTGAAAAGCATTTATTTATATCGAGAGTTGCCAGCAAGTTGCTCTTCTCAAAGCCTTGTTGGCCCTTAAGTGGGCAAATCTAACCCTGCATTAGAAACTAATCAGATTTATCAAAAGGGGCATGGCCCTCAGAACTCTCTGCAGTAATCATTTATTCAGTGTCAGACATGCTGATTTAGTTGAACAACTGTTATTCCAAAAAATGTTTCCATCCTACTGCAAATAAATCTGTCTAATTTGTCTATTCCACTTCTTCTCCTTCCAATTTGACTTCCAATTCATGTGAATCCTATTTTTCTTCTTCTCCCTAACGATTGACTTCCTCTATTTACTTTTCCACTTCTTTTTAATCCACTTTTACATTCTTTCTCACTTCCTTTATTCATGTTTCTTATTTCTGCATCTCCTTTTTTACATTTTCATGTGCCGTTCTAATTGCGCTTACTCTACTCTGCTATTTTTCACTTTCTTCCGTTTCCTTTCACTTCTTCTTCAACAACTTCAACATTTTCTTACTATTATATTGAACACAATATATGTATCAAGTGTGTGTCTTACATATCTATACCGACAGTAATTTTCTTTAAAAGAACACACGCATTCTAATTAAAATAGGTGCATATCTTATTAACTCCATACCTCTAGATCACTGATGGCATTTTTGTGATAATAAGAATTGTTTTCCTTCTCACTTGACTTTTCCCATTCTTCTTGTTAAGGTGCAGAGTGATTACGAATTATACAGTTCCAGTTGGCACAAACAAGGTATAGACTTCAGTTTGACAGGAAACAGATTACAACTGCCAGAGCAAATGCTTGAACCTTTTCCAGCTTCTTCAAATATTCTCCTTCACCATTTGGATTTCTATCCAGCCAAAGTGGGTGTCAAGTCATTGCTTGCCCTTTTCTTTTGCTGAGATATGGATAGAATTAGTTGAACGTGGCTACACCCACTCAGCCGGCCCCAGGAGTCTGTCATTTCATCTCTCAGAGGGATTCAATGGGAGACATTCGCACATGATTTTTGTAATTCATCAAAACTGTGCCTTGTATTATTCAGATTTTGGGCGAATTCCTTTTGGCTTGCATGAAACTCAAAAAGACATGCACTACAGTTAAAGGTGCCTCGTCATAGACTCATCGCATTAATACATTGCCCTAGTCTCCAGGTCAGAGACAGAACAAGAGAGAGAGAGAGAGAGAGAGAGAGAGACTACGTGTCTGTTAGTGGAGATGGCAAATTATACCGTGAATACAGATGATGAACTAAGAATTAAAACCAAAGATCCACGAATGCTCTTTTGAGAAGAAAAAGCTGATTGAGATACAATAGTCAACAGTACAGTAGTGAAAGATATGAAACCTGCTGATCTTTAAACTGCCTTCCTTGAAGATATTGGCTGCGAGTGAATTGTAATCACCTGCAAAGAAAGCAGCACTTTGCTTTTAAGGAGTACTACTTAAGAAGTAAGAAATTCCCTCAAGAGAAGGTCAGGTGTGTTTACCCCTCCTCTGTTGTGTAATTTGTCTCATAACTACAAGGTTTTGTAACCGTCATTAGAAGGTAAATCCCCTTGGCTTAACGTGCCACAGTAAAGAACTGGCATCCAGGGCTTGATAAATGGACACTCAACACTGGTTATTGTGATGAATGGGAATTTCACACAGTAGTACCAGCCAGGTATGGGAGAAAAAAAAACGAGAAAGAAATTCCTCCCGAAAGTGCTGCCAATGGCAAATTGGAAACGGATGCCTGTAGGATCAGTTGACATTCACCTTATTGGCTTTTATTGGATTGTTGGACCTGCTTGAAGTTAGCTCAGCTTTTAGGGAGGCGCTTTGACAAAACATGATCCATTTCCCAAAAAAAAGTTAGAAAAAGGAGTCCAATACTTCTAAGGCCTGTTGGAAAACTGAAGTCAATAAACAGATGAGCTGTTACCGCGATGATTAGTGAGGGTCCATGGTTGTTTAGCCATCAGTACATGGAGGCAGCCAGCCAATGCATTACAGCAGTGGTTCCCAAAGTGGGGGTCGCGACCCCCAGGGGGGGCGGGGTGGTATTACAGGGGGGGGTCGCGGCTTCATCACCAACCCACACACACAGACGCACACATACACCGGTAAAACAATATAAAATAACCAACGTGACATGCACTGTGTTCCAACCACGCCACCAGAGCGGCTCATGTCACAGACCGACTGTGGCAAAACCAGCGAGAGCGAGAGAGAGCGAGAGCGAGCGAGCGAGCGCGCGCCCGAGCGAGAGAAAGCGCGAGGGAGAGAGAGAGTGAGGGAGCGCGAACGAGAGAGAGACACACAGCGACACAGAGCGAGAAAGATACGCAGCGACAGAGAAAGATAAAGATAAGAGAAGGAAGTATGTACAAAGATGGACAGATTTGTGACTGGTCTAAATCAGGGGTGGTCACACTTTTTCAGCATGCGAGCTACTTATAATGTGACCAAGTCAAGACGATCGACGGGGGGGGGGTGCTAGTGACTTTTTCTCTGCTCCGCCCCGACGATGCGCGCGCAAGCCAGCGAAGAGAGGAAGTTACTCGGGGGCGGGCACATTTATTTTTCTGTGATGCGATCTACCAAACTACGCCGCGATCGACTGGCAGGTCGACGATCGACGTATTGAGCACCCCTGGTCTAAATGAACTGAGAGTAGCTATCTCCAACCAGCAACCCCGCTTTGACAAAATCTGTAAAGCAAAGCAAGCCCACACCAGTCACTGATATATATGAATAGGAATATACATAGGAATATGATCACAAAATAAAATGTACCATGTAGACCTGCACACCTTGTTCATAATTGTGTTATTTTATTGTTTGAGAAAACCTGCTGTCCAATGTGAGGAAATACAGTATATGTTGTTTGCACTTTGTTTGCAATTAAGTTAATTGTATTTACAAATTATTTTATATATTTTTTATTTTATATATATTTTATTATTGCTATTTTTTTCTTTCAGTGGACCAATGGCTGAGCAGCTTTTAGTGGACCAATGGCTGAGCAGCTTTCAGTGGACCAATGGCTAAGCAGCTTTCAATGAACCAATGGCTGAGCAGCTTTTAGTGGACCAATGGCTGAGCAGCTTTCAGTGGACCAATGGCTGAGCAGTTTTCAATGAACCAATGGCTGAGCAGCTTTCAATGAACCAATGGCTGAGCAGCTTTCAGTGGACCAATGGCTGAGCAGCTTTCAATGAACCAATGGCTGAGCAGCTTTCAGTGGACCAATGGCTGAGCAGCTTCCAGTGGACCAATGGCTGAGCAGATTTCAGAAGACCAATGGCTGAGCAGCTTTCAGTGGACCAATAGCTGAGCAGCTTTTTTTTTTTTTCTTTTTTTTTTGTATTCTATTAGTGTTCAAAATCTCACATACACATATTTAAATTTTTCAGATTCTTTGTACATAGAGAAGTACAGGCCAAAAAAAGAGAAGAAAAAAAGAAAAAAAAACACATGCAAATAAAGAAACAATACCATAGTAATAAAACTAATAATAATAATAAATAAAGTAGGGAGAAATCATTTTCCATAGAGTAAAGAAATACAGTCAGGCCATTTATCTGTGACATAGTTGCACCACTTTTGCCAGTGTTTAAGAAATGTTTCTGTTCTTTGATTGACATGAGCTGTGATCTGCTCCATTCTGTAGATATCCGTTACGATGTCTCTCCAAGATGTAATTGTAGGACACTCTGGTAGTAACCATTTTCTAGTAACAGACTTTTTGCTGGCCACCAGCAATGCATTAATCAAGAGTCTGTCCCCTTTCGGCCAACTCTAAATTTCCAAGGTACAGAATCTTAAAGTCCAAAGGGATGTCCTCGCGAAAGATGTCCTGTAAAGTATTGTGTACCGCCTTCCAAAAGTGTTTAATGATGGGACAATCCCAGAAGATGTGATAATGGTTTGCGTTTTGGTGTCCACATTTTCTCCATCATTCAGGAGTGGTATCGCTATAGTGAGATGTCTGAGATGGTGTAATGAAATATCTTGTGTAATTTTTCCAGTTAAACTCTCGCCAGCTCATTGAACTGGTACATTTCCATTGGTACCCCCATATTAATGTCCATTCTTCCTCAGAAATATCTATCCCAGATTTCTTTTCCCATTTTGCTTTAATGCAGTCGTTCCCAAAGTGGGGGGTAATTGTATTTACAAATTATTTTATATATTTTTTATTTTATATATATTTTATTATTGCTATTTTTTTCCCAGTTAAACAAACTGAAGAATAAACTGTGACGTGATATGTACTTATTTTAGAAAGAAATAAAAATATTTTATACAGTTCATGCATTATAATGCAATTCATTAAAAAACAAGAAAAAATTTGGGGTCGGGTTGTGGGGGAGAGGGGGGGGGGGTCGTCCAATGTTCCTATATCATCAAAGGGGGTCTTGACAGAAAAAGTTTGGGAACCACTGCATTACAGTAACCATTTTATCATTAGAGAAATACATGAAGGGAGACAGAGAGAGAGAGAGAGAGAGAGAGAGAGAGAGAGAAAGAGAGAGAGGTGACGCTTTAAACTACATTTGATGTCTGATCAATGGGGTGTATCAAGCAGCAGAAAGAGAGCGAGGTGATGATCTAAATCGAGAGATGCAGAGGCGAGGGAGATACAGTATAGGGCAATTTAATCACACCATCTCAGCTGGATAATAAGAGAGGAGCGAGGGAATATAAATAGTGAGTGAGAGACTAATGGAACTCATTTTAGGAGAGTATTTAACCTATTTCAGAGAGAATCCAGGGTAATCAATTAAATGTGCTTTTAGCCCAGGCCGTAGCTTTAATTACTCTTCCAGTGTGATTATTCTCGGACATGCTAGCTCTGTCCTTGAAATAGATATTAGCCACGTTGACTCTTGCATGCTCCGACCAAAGAGAACGACCCAGGAAATAAGGCAATGTTGGCAACACAGCTTTGGGTAAACATGTATTTATGTGTTTGATTATAAATGTTGTTGTGTAAGAGTTGCCAGTGTGAATGTATGTATTTCATATGATGATGTTAGTTAGCTGATTGGGTGGTAGGCATGTTGTTTACATGTTCTGTTGTTATTACATTACATTACATTATATGTCATTTAGCAGACGCTTTTATCCAAAGCGACTTACAATAAGTGCATTTCAACCTAGAGTACAAACTAAGAACAACAAGAATACAGAAAGTAACATTTCCTCAACATAGTCAAACTACAAAAGTACCACAATAAGAGCCATTCAAGTGCTACTAAAGTGCAAGTCTGTGATTAATCTGATCTTAACTTGAGTGAAAGCAGGACCACGGTGGAGTGAACCCGAGTTGACCTCAAGACAGTTAGCCTGCTCATCTTGCTTTGTAATACACGTCCTATAGGACTCTGTGTTATTTTAAGTTGGACCTTTATAATGCTTTTGGTAAACACTAAACATGGCATCTAGCAGCATGCTTGATGATCAAATACCTGAACCACTAATTAAGATGTTTTAGCATGCTGGTGGTAGCATTAAGAATATCTAGGAGGTTTTTGCTTTAATGTTTTTCAATGAGTTATCATTTTTCAAATCGGAGTACAATTTGATTAAACTCCTCTACAAAATAAAAGAAGAAAAACAACAAGGTTAACTCAAACTTACCATTGCTTTTGAAATTACTGCTAGATCTCTCATGGTTTGACAACCACCATACGTGTCTAAATCTCTACAATACCATTTAATTGAATTGCTCATTCTTGTGTTGAGTGGCGTGCCTGACATGACAGCTGACCTGTGGGTGCTCTCCTCCCAGACAGCGTGAGCAGCCAGTACAAACCTTGGCCTGCAGTGGTTCAGTCAATATGTGCTCACAGTCCCCAGGACCCGAGGAAGGTCTGTTACAGCCACAGCGCCGGTCTAGCAGGAGGCCTGTTTGTTAGACAGTTGACACTAATCCACTGCTCCGGATCACTCACACGAGGGGAGACGGGAAGAAATGGCCAACTTCTGAAAATATGCAATTCTGCGCTCACGTGTAGTCCCAGTGAGACTGCGTGTTATTTTTCCTAGAAACATGTGTACACGAAATGTGCTCTGACCCAAACACAAGCATGGTAAAAACACACAACGTGTAGTAGATATTAGAAAAAACATCATGTCCTGCTGTCCAATTCGATGAAATCAGAAAACAGAACAGGGGCTTTGATGTTTGAGCTGTTAGCTTTGTAAAGCTCCCTGTCATCTGCCACGTCTGATAAACGCGAGCACACAACTGTTGCTGTGGTCTCGATTTTCCAGTATTTTACATCTTTAATGCATATCAGCAGAGAGAATTTCCCATTCTGTCACACACACACACACACACGCACACACATGGAGGCGATGTCACGGCCATTCATTGAAAGAATCGGAGCTCCGAGCCACACAAACATCTTCTCGAGGGCCAATTAGAAATAATTGAAAACAGATTCAAGTGAATGGAATGCGAATGGAACCACGTTGACATTCACATGCTCATGTATTTTTTTTCTTTCTCAAGCTGCCCTAATAGCGTGTATTAATACCATTAGAATACATGCTTTACTTCCTGCAATTTTCTTTTAGAGAGCTCCCGTACACACCCATGTGCCGTAGGTGTTCACGTTTATCGATGCTTCTTCTAATGCACCACAGGTATCCCACGCTCCGATGCATTAACAGCTACAAGAAAGCTGATACAACAAAGCAGCTTAGACAATAGGGTTTTCAAATCAGGTGTGACTAATATCATCATTTATGGCTCTGTTCTATTAACGTTTCCATGTGAGCCATGACAGTGTGAGTGAGCCAATGCACAACACCAGCACCCTGAAAGCGAAGCAGCTAAATGGAATTTAAGTTAATACATTTATCAATTGACTTCATGTTTACACATGTTACTTACACTTTCTCCGACAGTGACAAATCAAAAGGTCTTCATACAAAGGTCCCTCTAGAAAAGGAGAATGTGAAAGTAATATAAAATACCTGACATGGATAGTCAGTTAATGGGAGATCTACTAAAAATATATAAAACTTCCCCAGTTGGTTGGTTACAGTAAGACAATTATTTTTTTGTTTTTACTTTGCACAATATTTTTCAACGGAAATCTGAACATTGGATAAAGGCCATGTTTATTTAAAGGTGCTTGGGGAATTCAGCATATCTCTCTGTATTCTTCCACAAATCAAAAATAGCCCCAAAAATAGTTTTAAAGAATAAAATGTTCTATGAATCAATACACATGAAAAATCGCGTATGAGGATGAGAAAAAACTAAATTTGAGAAAACATCCTTTACAGATAAGTCTTGTAAAATGCATTTGCACTACACTACTGAGGAATAGGGTAAAAAAAAATAACTAGCACTGAGACTACCACAGGGGACAATATTAATATTGATATTGGGCTCATTGAGCTTCATTTTATTGGGCCCAAGTGAGCAATTTAGTTATTGCTGGGCATATGTGACAGGATTGTTTTGGACTCACTATTTAGCAAAATATCCCTTAAAGCCCACAATATTAAAGTGATTAAACATGACTTTATCACAAAAAAATATGTTAAAGCACCTTCTATGGTTCTATTGAGCCCTTCTACTTTGACAAGTGTTGCGTGTCCCCTTTTTTAAAACCTTTTTTATTCTTTCTTTTTGATTTCCTATTCCTCTGGCTTCAGGTCAGTAACACTCACTCCCGACCTCACTAACACTCCTCATACAACTGAGTCAAGAGAACAACCATAGCGGCGGACACGCGGCTCTCCACCCTCATCCCACCGGACGAGGCTCAACAGATGGATTACGGCCCTGTGGTCGGCGCCTCGCTGCCGGTCAGAGGGCAGAAGTGTTTGATAGAAGAAGAAGAAGAAGAAGATGAAGAACGGTTGCCGAGTTCTTGAACTGAAAAGCCCACTCGGTGGGAGGGCCCAGATCATGTAGGCGGCCGCAGCGCCTCACGCATGGTGAAGGATGGAGCTCAGGTGTTGGGCGAAAAGAGAGGAGGAGAAAAACACACTGGATATGTTTTTGTTTTGACACTTAGAAGGCGCAGCTCTGGAGCCACAGAACAACATGCTGACTAACTCTCCTCTGGCGACCTTGCATCCAGTTCCAGTGTAGTTGTGTGTGTTGGGGAGGGACGATAAAGAAAAGGTGGGGGCTCCTATAGACGCCGAGCAGCTTAAGTTTAATTGCTTGTGGTGGCAGTCAAAGTCAATATGCTGGTCAATGGCCCGTGCATCCCGCAGGTTCATTTCCCCATAATTACTCTACATGCGCCCAGCCAATGCATAAGTCTGTCATCATTAAAATAATAAGAATGGGTTGGGCAAGGAGGAGGGCAGGAAGAATGGAGGAATAAATGCAAAAGGAATGAACAAATCAATATTGCACACATAGGAAAAGATGACAAAGCGAAGGCACAGATTTAGTGTTTCTGCTATGTAAACACATGCAAAGAATCAAAAGCATGCACACACACACACATAAATTAAGCACACTGTTTATGTGAGATGTTAATATATACAGTCAGCTGTTATTGATTGTATTGCACATTTAAAAATCCACATGGAAAAATGTAAATGCACCACAGCCACACACTAAGGTCCACTTGAACCGTAATACACCCGGCAGCACATTAGTAGAAGCCCAGTTGTTGTACCAACAACAATTCACACCATTTATTTAACTCAGTTTTTCTTTCCCTTAAAGCTCCCTTAAATCTGCTAGACTGCAGGGTAATGTGGAACACACATCAGATCTGCACGTGTGGGTGCACAAGGAGGCGGCGTGCGGGTGTTCTCCCGGTGCCGAGTGTAATCCTCGGCCTTTACCAGCTGCCCGCAGGTTTTTCAGCAACGTCTCACTCAAATTAAAAACAGGTGCACACGGTTTGATTAGCTTGTTAAAACACACCTGCTACTGAAGAGTGAGGCATCACACACACACACACACACACACACACACACACACACACACACACACACACACACACACACACACACACACACACACACACACACAAAGGCCTGTGCATCATAGATAGTTATTATAGGGGGAAATATTAGCTGCTTTAAGGTTTTTTTTACAGAGTAAAAATATAATTGC
Organism: Liparis tanakae; assembly: GCA_036178185.1. NCBI lineage: Eukaryota > Metazoa > Chordata > Actinopteri > Perciformes > Liparidae > Liparis > Liparis tanakae. The sequence goes on from CM070106.1 coordinate 10,298,834, forward strand.
CAAGCTAAACTCCCATGAGTAAAACTGTTAGTTATGAGCAGTTGAACAGTGTTGATCTGACGTATTCGGTCCATTGAATAGGTCCTCCACATAGTCTGTAATGGAAATGGGGTTCTAAACTGTAAGTCAGGAGACGTGCATTAAATATTATCCAGACTTTTGTATCCGACCTGCAGACACCGATCCTTATAATAATGGTTTTACAATACACTGATTAAACTCATATGATTCATCAAGTATCTCACAGTTTAATAGTGTGCTGTGATGTTCCCACCGGCTGCATTTAAAAGCCACCAGAGTCATTCTCTGCAAAATAGTTTTATGGTATGCCAGGAGGTTAACAGCTTTTTGAAAGCCCATCGAGTCATTCTTACATTTAAACGTTCTCAAACATGACGCGTTTTATTCCTGTCGGCCTTTACTTCAGTTACCCGCCTGTAAATGCCTGTGTGTGTGTGTGTGTGTGTGTGTGTGTGTGTGTGTGTGTGTGTGTGTGGGACCAGCCCACCTTATACAGTATTGCAGAGTAATACCCCACCATTACCAACGGGACAAGGTCAATTGAACACTGGCACTTCATGTGTTAAATGCTCATTTATGCATCAAATGTACCTTTGGAAGATAATAAGCCACCATAATAGATTTTTATAAAATGCATTACATGGGAGGGGAGCGAGTGCATGTGAATGCTGTTCCCTTGCCCTCGTCTCATCCTTCAACAAATCCCTTTTCGGCAGCTACGCTCGGGGTCCATAAAACTTCTCCATATGAATATTTAATGTACAACTCATGTAATGCAAATTCTACTTTGTTTTATTTTCCCTCTGCCCAGTCCATTATTTTGCCAAGCGCTGCGACAGATCTCGTTGAGCGCTGCGACAAACTGTTGAGCGTCTAAAGGCTTTGCACGCGCTATTTCCACTGAGACGTGATTTAAGTGTTCAAATACACAAGGGAGCAGATATAGATTTCATGCATAGTTTAGCATTGTTTGAAATGTTTGGAAGTTAATGCAGAAGACATGTATTAAATATCCTGGAAATGCTGTTTGGGTTGTGGGGAAAGAAATAGAGTCTGAACATTCTTAGTCATTGGGGTCAGAGGATATCTACAGGAAGAACAATCATCCTGTAGATAGATATACTGTTGGGGATGGATTTCTTCCTTCACTAATCTCTTAACCTGATGCATATAAACTTGTATCTCTCTCCTATCTGACTGGTGAGACGCCACAGGATACTCACCCTCTGGACCTCAGTAATCAACCACCCACAGGACACAGAGAGGTTGGATCAGAGTTCAATTTACGTAGATTTATTTCACCGATAAACTGAGCTGGGTCTGGTATAAAAGACAACCACCGCCCTCCATATCCGTCTTTCCCAACTGCTGAATAAACATATTGACATATTATTTATACCTCACACTCGATGCAGGTGCCGCCTCCGTCAACTCCCTCATTACATATTATTTCTCGTCACTCAGTTTGACCCCTGCCCCAGTTCAAGTCGGTTACTTTAAGGAATGTGAGGTTTCTTGCTGACGTTTTCTCCCTCGTTACTTCTGCCGTCTCCTCTCTACTAGTTAATACTGGAGCAGCACAAAGCACAAGGCCGCTGTGTCTGTCTATGTCTGGCGTTCTTGAACCTTGTCTCAGAGAGAGAGCTGTGTATGTCCTCTAAATCATCTTTGTAGATGTAATTTAAGCCTAATATAACACAATGGAAAAGTGTAACACATGCGATATATATATATAGGTTGTGGAAGCACACCATTTGAAAGATTTTATCCACCATGTTCCCCCCTTGGGTGACCGAAGTCTCCCACTAAACAGAACATGTTGTTCCTCCTCTGACTCTTCTGGTTTATGTACTTTGCGTACAGCAGGACCCGCTCATGCATCAGGTGAACAGCACCTGGTGGATGAATGCATGAGCTGCTGCAGGTCTTCTTTGGGGTCGGGTCTTTTGGGGCGTTACTGCTTATATCTTATTATCCATTATTATCACATCATGTAAGCAAACATCAATGCCCTCCTGTAAGGTTACACTCTACTAATGTATAATGTATAGTTTAAGACGTCCTCAGACGTACACAGTATCCGTATCCGGTCCAAAAAAAAATTATTCACTTTTCTTGACCGGTGTTTGGGGACCACTGCCTTAAGGCAACTCGACTAGTCAATGGCAGAATATGCTGTTTTTTCTCAGGGGGATGGACTTGATGAGAAATGCAAGCTAGATTATATTAGGTTATATAATACGTTAATCGCAATCGCAGGTTTTTTAGAGCCACCCTGATTAACCGACATTACCGCAAGCCAATTTGACCTTTAGCCCGATAATGGCTGTTACCCCCTATGGCTAGGGACCGCCTCTTCTTCTTGGGGGTTCTATGAGACGGGCAATGTTCAACTGGGCTCATCATATTGTTATTCTCCTTTCTGTGAGTGTCTCTTCCTACACTGTGATATTCAAATATCTCTGTTGTGATTTTTGTTTGTTTGTTTTGTTTGAATTATGCATAAATACACAAACATTGTGTAAGTCATTGCAAGGTCACATGTCCATTATGTGTTAGTAATACGGGTCACATTAAGGAAGTAGTTCAACATTATACAGTATGGATATCACTGGCCAATAGAGGCCCCCCCACTTTGAGCCACAAAAAGAAGAAAGAAAAAAGAATATACAAAGATTATGACATACTAGAACCCCGAGAGCTCACCGGCTAACTGGTTCTACTGGGTCCCGTGTGTGCTGGTTCTTAAACCTGAACGGGTTTTGTTTTTCTTTTAAACTAACTCGATGGACAAAGGACACGGCACCAGCATTATTGATGAATATCTTGATGAAGTGACTTTGATGGTTTGGAAGACAGAGTGAAGATATATTTCACAGTTTACTAATGGAAACATATTGTTATGTTAAATAAGGCAATTATTAGCATTATTGGCTATTTAAATATTTAATTAACATTTTTAATAGCCGATTTATTCGAGTAATTTGCATCAAATTCTACTTAGCCTCACGCCATATAATCATTTTTACGGCCCCCACTGTTTAATGACTTTCTAATTAATACCTGCTCTCCCTACATGTTACATTATATAACCAAATAACCCCACAAGGATATCCAGTACTCAAATTAGACATAGAAATTAAACTATATGGCTAATTTACTCCCATTATTCATCACATGCAGTATTCTACGAGAGAAACTTAATTTTGCTTATTTAAGTCCCACACTCAGGTGAGATTTGTTTAGTGTTATTTTTTGTTAAACAAAAGAAAAAGCAATCTTTTATTAGATTTTACTTCAATGCTTCAAATGAGGAATACATTCAGTAATATATATATATATATATATATATATATATATATATATATATATATATATATATATATATAGGGGAACCAACTAATCAATGATACTGAGAAATCAATATCTAGTGTTTAATTAATTACCATTGTTCTCATATTGACTAACCTGCTCTTGGTTTGTGTATTTTCTCAGCTTCTAAAGCCTAGTTCCCATTTTCATTATCTGCATTGCAGAATGTGTAAACTGTGAGCAGGTGAATGTAAACCACAGAGGACACACATGTACGGCCCGCCATGATGGGCTATGAAACAGAAGATGGGCAGAATGGTGGGCCCAAACCGGTCCAGGCCTCCAACCCACCTCTCTACCCCTGTGCCAGCGTTGGCCCGGCCTATAGTGCCAAAGAGCCTGCCCCTCACTTCCCCTTGAGGTGTGTCTCGGTGTGGGGTGGAAAGAGCTTGGCCCAGTCATTTATGGAACATTCCACTTATGCAGTCTATGACTACGACATTAGGACTAATAATACACATCCTCTATACACAATAAAATATGGGGTTTTCACTTGCGGCTCTTTACCTGTACATTTGCTAGAGGAAGCCATCTATTATCCCTCTCCCTCTATACTTTCACCATTATCACGTCCTGACCTGGCAGGATCTCTGTGAGTCATTACTGTTCGAGAAATATTGTGAGTAATGAGGCCAAAGTGCTGGTGATCGCTTCATAGCAACGTTTACCTGAATATTAGTATGCGTGTTTCTGCACCCTCGATTTCCTCCTGGCTGCTGCCACCGGGGAGAAAATCAGCAGGTCACCTCGTCTGCTGCTACTTAAATCTGCAGTGAGGTGTGTGTACAGTATGTGTGTGTGCGTGTGTGTTTGAAAAGGTGGAGAGAGGGTTGATATGGAAAAAAGTGGTTCGACGTCTGAAATTGGATCTGCGCTAGTTAGCTATTCACATCACAGCACTTTGCAAAGCAGGAATAAATGACATTTGAAAAATGCCGTCGCAAAGTCATATTGTTCCTCGGCTTCCTGTCTGCTCATAATAATGAGCATCGTTTGTACTTTTTACCGGTCTGTTTTCATGTCGCTGGAGATTCAGCAACACTCTTACATGGAGAAAAAAATAAAAAAAATAAAAGATATAAAAAAACATTTGTGCTCCATTCCAATTATTCCTAAAGCGAGTACAAAAAAAGATGAATGCTATTTGAAGTATTTGAAGTCATTAGTGTAATGATTTAATTATTTATGAGTACCCGGGCATAACTTAGTATGGGAAAAGCTTTCAAGATATTATTGAAATGAAATGCAAATGGTCTTTCCTCTCAGTGAAGGGAACGCCTGAGAAATAGGTTTCAGTCAGCTCTTTTTGTCTCCAAGATGGAAAGAGAATTCAAGATTTGTGTATATCCTCAATTGTCCTATTTTAGTCTCTTCAATTTTCAGTTCCCCTCCCCCTCCTCTTCATACCCGAGCCTGTCAGCTCTTTTTCCTGCAACTTTACTGCCCCGCCCAACTGCTGTGAGTCCGTCTCTGTCGCCTTCATACTGTGTTTATGTAGTCAAGATGAAACAATAACAGACAAACGTAATAACCAGAACGGGTCGGACCGACGTGAACCCCGGCACGGTGTCGCCGTCTGAGAGATTAGGTCCATTTAAATGCAAAGAGAAGGAGCGACTCCATTACGTCCTCTTGATCTCCTCCGTCTCCTGCAGAGCCTGATGACACGGACAGACACGCTGCTCTCATGCATTTATTCTTTATCATTCACTTTTGTGCCGTTGCCAGGTACTTTTTTATTCCCGAGATGACGTTGAACTTGCCAGTTGGCCGCTACACATGCCGATCCCCGGGTTTTCTTCGTCGGCTCAATCGCGGACGAGGACATGCGGCGCGTCAGCATTAACGCTGCGTGTGCTTTTGGACCTTATATTCTTCTTTACCCCACCACAAAACATTATATATTTAAGCCTATTCTGTGTGTCGACTCTCTTACCCCTTATGATGACAGCATAACCTACTCAGTAACGTGCATTGATCGCCCCAAATATCACAGTAAGTCAACCTCAGCCGTCACATCCATGTCGGTGATGGAGCGGTGGGGGAGGGGGGGCTGTGTGGAGGTCGCAGCATGCACATTAGATATGACAAACGGCTTAGTTCCAACACTTCCACTTCCACGTTGTTGACTCCTGATGGTGAAATCCAATCTCCTGAACACACTTGTATTCAAGCTGAAAGGCAACAACACAACACGTCTGAACCGAGTCGCACTCGTGCAGCTCGGAGACGCAGCGTGATCGGCAATTTGAAAATGTATTGTTTAGCAGCTTGTCCAAAAGTAAAAATAGATACTGCGTGAAAACATAAATGGTGAAGAACTCTCTCTAAATGTATAATTATGAAAGCCGTTATGGTGGAAGAAGTATTCAGAACATCACGCAGTAAGACTTTATTGTTTCTATCAGTACGGCTCAATTTTACAAGACACACACCTTGACTAACCGAGGGGTTTGACTTTTTGTTGGTATACAGTGATACATTTTAAACTAGAATGGGCACTCGGTAGAGCGCATACCTTCGCATATCACAAATTGGGCATTGAATTATGAACATACAAATGTACTGTGCTATGGTAAAAAGAAGATGTTGACCTTTTCATGACCTTGACCTTTGACCTGATCGATCCCACAATCTAATCAAATGGTCCCCGGATAATAACCAATCATCCCACCAAATTTCATGCGATTCGGTTTAATACTTTTTGACTTATGCGAATAACACGCAAACACGCATACAAATACGCGGCGATCAAAACATTACCTTCCGCATTTTCAATGTGAAGGTAATAATCACTTTCACTACTTTTGAAAAGACAACTGTACTATCAGTTGAAACAGTCCCAAACAGCTATTTAGCTGGTCATTGTCTGTCTGTTTTTAGGTCTGGCCTAACTAGAATAGCCTTTAATAAACCCTTGATAGTCTCCATAAAGACATTATAAACTCCACAGAGATATCAGTATTCAATTACCAATGCATTTCATATTTTAAAGAAAGATGTTCACATCTGTATCAGTTTCTCACCTCTTGAGCTCCGGCGTGCATCATACTGGATACTGTGTCCGCATCCCAGAAATACACAAATTAGACACGGAAATCTACGAGGAGCACTTGATTATAAAGGGGGAGGGAAAGGTCAGGCCATTCATCAGCCACCATACCTGGTCATTACAGCAACTCCAATGGAAACTGTGACAAATGAACCCTTCCCACATTAATGGACTTGGCATTCTGGTATTCTGATCGCACACTCCAGCGCTACTTGGAGTCAACAAGCCAGATTCATTCACCGCAGAGAGCTCGAACACTCGCGACTTCTTCAGCCAAGACCAATTGCAATTAACAAGCACCTACTTAGAATATAGGATATGTAATGGATGAGGACGTGGGAGGAAATGGATGAATGAGAGAAGGAGCGTTGTGTCATTACGCAATCATATGAAAGAAGCTTTGTGGAAGGAGACCTCGAGGAGAATTCATCCTCTGTTCCCGTGCCTCTGCGCTCTAATCCAGCGTAGCTTTGTTTCCTTTTTTGTCTCTCTCCATTCGCATCTCCTTGTTATTATACGCGTGTTACGTTTCAATCGTTTCAATTTGGAATTGTGCGGACGTCTGGAAATTGGGACGTCTATTGCTTTTCAAATAAAGAGAATCGCAGATCATTTTTCCTACCTCGATGTATTCTAAAAGTCGACTGTAATTTTGGCAACAAATCAAGCTTTTCGCACAGCGGGGAGCGATCACAATGAGGGGATGGAGCAAAGGGTCCCTCCGGGGAACTCGCATTTGCCTGAACTCTCCCACTGGGTTTTCTCGTTCACGCCATTCTTTGCTCACCGGCTCAGCCCCGAAAAACAAAAGCGAGCCCCCAGTGGCAGTAATTACTGCACCACTCAAGTGGCATGACAAATAAACAAATGTCCCAATACCGCGGCTTGCTCGCTTCCTTTTCACTTCAACAGTCCTGCATAGACACCCATTAAGGCCCCAGGAATCCTCTTCTTCTCATCCACACACACAAATAATGAAAGTTTTACCGCAGGAAGGCAATCGAAACCGTAGCGAGGAAGGATGTGACAGGTGCACACACCCCTTTTGTGGGACGGAGAGAAAGAAAAGGAGAGGGAGGATGAGAGACTGTTGGTTAGCCTGTCAGGGAGCAGGCAGCCATGTCCGTAGCAGCAGGGTCGTATGCCCGACGCTAATTACAGTGATGAATGGTGTTGGCGGCGCGTCCCACTACCAGCGATTTAAGGCCCCGGTGACCCTAACCATCACCAGACGTGAAGGACAAAGTGTGCAGGGCGCAGAGGAAAAGAGAGACTGGAGGAGGAAAAAAGAAACATTTGATGCTTGCTGACATCACCCGCCTGCATCATCACCATTTCATGTCGCCCACAAAGCTAATTGAATCTGCACCTCCGCCGTGCACTGAATCCTCGTTACTGCTGGCAGGGCCACCTTCATTACACTCTTTTCCTTAACGGAACACTTCACTCTCGACATAGGAATCACACACACTCTCTCACACACTCACACTCACACACACACAATGGATTTCGCTTGCACAGCTTCATTTCATGTTTGGCTCACACTGCCAAAAGCAACATAATGCATGTTTAGTAGTGGTGTGTGTGTGTAAGTGTGTGATCCAAAAAGAATTGAGAGGGTTAAGAAGGTGTGTGGGTTCTCACTGGGGATGAATTTAAGCGTTTTGCTAACATCATGTCAGGCCTGTTTGATTTGTGTGCCAGTGATTACATGTGCATGGCAGAAGGAGAGAAGAACAATATTCATTCATGCATGCACGCGCGAGTGTGTGTGAGTGTGTGTGTGTGTGTGTGTGTGTGTGTGTACCTTTCTCCATGTCCGTCCAGGCTTGGCTTTCTGTCTGGCAGAGAAAGAGAGGGCTACACTGTGATTGATTCTCTCTCTGTTGCCCATTCTGTGCATCATCAAAGGGAGACACGGTGATCTGGAATACCTTTAAGAAGCTCAGCCGTCACTTCTGTAATCAAACAGAAGAAATGAGGATGTCAACTCGGGCTGCTGCATCTGCACTTTCATCTCTTGCTCTTTTCCCACCGTGTTACTTTTCTGTCAATGACACATCAAACTTATTAGGCCTGAGTCATCGGGCATCTTTTCTTTCCTGAGCTAAGTACATGAGGGTGTGGTTTCAAAGTGCTGGAGGACCGACCAGCAATGCAGTAAGATTGTTGTGTTCATTTTTAAGAATGATTCACTTTATAAAAAAAGAGTACATTTAAATAAACAAGATTTTTAAATTGATCTGTGACAAAATGTAAGAATAAACATTAGCGTGACTGTGTTATAAACTGTTGAGTCAAACTGTCAGAGAACGTGATGGAGCAATTTGTCACGGTAAACTGGGCTCAAAGAAATACTGATCCATCTGAGCCCTCAACACAGTCCACGATAACCCAAAGAAATGAACTGAGTAGACCACTGGACTCACAGGTTTCTAAGATAGCTGTTTCACACCTGAACGCCTGAGGGGGAAATCTAATGGCAATAATATTGCCCAAATAAACAAGATATCCTTGAACATTTTAAATGGAAGAGAATATCTCTGCAACAAGGAGTACAACGCTAAAGATTGGGAACATCTGGTATAAGAATTGCCACTAAATGTTTGATGGTTTTACCTTGGAGCAAAGCAAATCCAATTATTTGCTCAAACCAAGGTAAACAACCTTTTTCAAAAGTCAGACATCTGAACACGAGTTATTCAAACCCATTTACTGTTAAGTACTCTGAAGCTACTTTGTACTTAAATCTAAGGTCAATAAACATGTTCTATAGCTTAAAAATGCTTTAAAATGCTGCTGTGGGGCTACACATTAATGACAGTATATTTCTTCGGCATTTAGTTTATTTGGAATATCTTACATTATATTGTATTGCTCAGAATATTATTCTGAATCCCGTTAGATAACACAGAAAGACACCCACGATAAAGAGCCCAAATAACCCCCACAGAGTTTTTAGGCGATCTCCTGTTGTACGTAGATAGCAAGAAAGATATCAAGTGTTACTGGGATTAGCAACTGTAACGTAATTACTAAAATGTCAATACTAATTCCCTCAAAGTGATGCCCATAGTAATGGAGCTCTTCCTTTGATACTCAGACTGCTCGTCATGGAGGGTACTGTTGATCGAGGGGAAATATAACTTGACAGTGTTGCAAAAAAAGATAATTGGGAACGTCATGGAACAAATTGGCTTAAAAATGCAGATCCCAGTAACAGACCAGAGGCCAGCCACACAAGAACTGATTCTTCTCATCGCAGCAGAAAATAAGAGATTATCATTTGCCGACCAAGCAAGAAATGAAGTTCATGCTTCAAAATCATCCCCGAGATGATGTCTTTGTTGGGACTTCTTCTAAACCCCCCGTACATTCGTTAAAAGTCGCGTGATTAAGATGAATGATTACAAGGCAGCCGGGCCACTTTGGCAAAGGTTAGGGCACTTAAAACAACAACAATTAATGCATTAAATTAATATTACGAATTGCCACAACTAAATCATGCACAATAAATCTTAGCATAGTAATGGCTCGGGAGCACTATCACTTGGATTACTGGTGGTTTCAAAGGTTAACACATGTGTTTTTTCTCTGTGCTTGTTCTTTGCATGGTTGGCATGTGTAAGTGAGTGCAGACTGTACAAAGTGTACACAGTAAGCCACTCACATTATTAGTTAAACAGACACAAGGAATTATGGACAGAATCGTGTTGGCAGCATTATGCATATAAATGCGAGAGTCTGTTTGTGCTGCAGCGCTGCACTTTCTAAGACACCGCATGGCTTCATTGTTAACAGAGGATGTTTTAGCTGCTCCGCTCCAAAAGGTAAAATTAGGTCTCTGAATGTAAATGTTCTTTTTGTAACCAAGTGTGAAAAACGAACGCAGCGCTGTGGAGGTCACACAGATTAAATGTTTTCAAACGGCATACACGTAGAAGATGAAGAGCTTCTATTTCAATTACATTTGACAGATTTTGTTGCTAATTGAATGCAATATATTATAATGCTCTCTGTCTTTTTATATTTCAGTGTAAGTCATTCAGTGAGACGTGCGGTACAGTTGTGCTCGATGTCCCCGCGCTCTCTTCGTTTGGCTCGTCATCTTCTTCTCATCTTTGCTTTTCCTCAGCCAACAAGACAAGTTCGGCAAGGGGGAGCCTGTTGCCAGGCAACAGCCCAGAGTGTATGATTAAAACTTTGATTTCCAATCTATCACCTGAGAGACTGATGTGGCTTCTTTCCCTCTGATGCTCTGCAGAGCAGCTGGGATGGACTGTGGCACAGCAGCTCCACACTTGCCAAATGGATCTTTACTGTGAAATGAAACATTTGGTTCGTGGAGTCGGCCTTCGTCCTCGTCCTCAACTTGACATCGAGCTACACCTTCAGAATGTCATCTTGTGCCACGGCTCAAACTTGTGCTCGCATAACCGGGATCATTTGGGGATTTTTGGAGGAATAACTTTTCTCCTCCCGCCTTCTGATTCTGCCGCTTTGGTCTTTTGTCTATTGTGCCATGACTCCAGATCAAAGTAACTCCAGTTAGGGTATGAGAGGGATAAAAGGATGACCAGAAGATTCATTCATGCTTTATTGAACGACAACGGCCACACGGACGGAGGTGTTACAACCACGTTTCATCATTATGACTAGAATCATGATTCTAATCCGCCTGCAATGCTCCTATGTGTTCTGGGTGGCTATTTAAAAGAGGAATAGAGGAAGACGAAATACAAGTGTGTGTGTGTGTGTGTGTGTGTGTGTGTGTGTGTGTGTGTGTGTGTGTGTGTGTGTATGAGAGCCTCCCAGATGATGAGCAGTGTCAAAGCACCTTGCCATATCGTGATACATAATTACATAGTCACCCCAGGCAAGGCATGTCTGTATAAAAAATGGCAGGTGTGCGTCTGTGTTCGTGTACAACATGCTCATGTTCAATATCCACGTGTGTGTGGTAGCAATCCAAGATTAATTTCAACACTCCCCTCTGGCATCCATAGTATCCCAATAGGTAGAGAATCTAATCTAGGGGCCAAAGATGATACGATGGCGGCACAGAGAGGCAGAGATGAGACAAAAAGTGAGATGACACATTGTAGGAGGAGAAAAAGAGGGAAGATGGGATGTGACAGACATTTTGCAGCTGAAGGAAACAGGATGAAAAGATACACAGGCCTGAGATTGGAGTGAAGAAAGACACACTAGGGGTCTTGACAGTGGCCATCGTATTGAATAAAAAGGTGGGGAAATGGAAGTGGAGGTGAAGAGAAGGGCAGAGTTTGGACAAAAATAGTCAGGATGACAGCTGAGGCACAGTGGACAGAGGCGTGTTATGGATTCACACTCAGGTTGTATGTTGGATGAGTTCTTTCTTGATCAACACGCAGCAGTTCAAAAGCCAGAAACTGCAAAGGAAACAGCTGTTGTCCGTTTGTCAACAGGTTGGCATTCAGCAAGGCAAACTGCAGATAACCTGTACATGGAATATTTTGAGCTCATGAATGATGAGACATGACCCAGTTCCATTTTCTAAAGAAGAATGTGAGATGTGGTTGAAAGATGGATTATATGGTCGCACAACGATAAAAAATAAAATAACAAAAGTGATTTGGCAATAGCATGCATAGGTGCACGTGATCTTATTAACGTTCACAAAAGCCTTGACCCTCTCATAATGCCGACACTTTTAGGATCAGAGTTATAGTTTACTGTGGAATTCCCCATTTTAACAGGTTATTTTTTATGAAAAACCCAGCTTCCTCTCCCCCTCAGGGAGAGATATCTGCTTCAAATGAGCTAATCGGGGCAGCTCTCGCAACACAAACACATGCACTGTCATGGCAACCAGTGTTACAAATGCAGGCTGTGTGTGGCTGTGTGCAGTTTGATAGAACCAAAGACACGCGCACACACACACACACAGATTCTCATTTATAACACATACTGGGGTCATTGGTGTGGAGGAGAGATAGAGAAATGTGGGTGCGTCTCTGTGTTTACTGATACACACAGAGGAAGGAAGGAAGGAAGGGAAGGGTAGGAAGTAAGGGAGGGAAGCCAGGCAACGAAGCCAAGGAAAGGAGGCAAGGAAGGAAGGGAAGGAAGCCAGGCAAGGAGGCAAGGAAGGAAAGAAAGAAAGGAAGGAAGCCAGGCAAAGTGGCAAGGAAGGAAGTAAGGACCCCCTTACCCTTCGCTGTCAAACACAGATGTCAAACAATTGAATTCTTAATTTAAAATTCTTTCAAATTAAGAATTCATGTGGCTAGATTCTGTGAAAAACTCTCCCGGGATCATTAAGCCGCTCATGGATGCTTCACCATCGCAGGAACGCCTAACCCTGTCTCTGTAGCCTCGTGGACTCCAAAACATTCAGTGTTTAAAGAATGTAATTGGGCTCTATTTATAAACTCTGTCCTGTGACCCTGTGATGTCACTAGTATAACCATAGGTGTTCCCGAGCTTTAACTCCATGTTGTAAATGTTCTAGTTGCTGAAACAGGGCTTTGAAATTGAAAAATACATATATTTCTCTACAATTACAGCCTAAATGTAAAAATGTAGAGATGTATGTGTAAACTATGCATCCTACAAGTATTGGGGGGGGGATACATTCGCCTCCTCGGATGCATTTTAAGACCGGAAGCATTTTAAAGCGGGTTAAGGCTAAATAAAAGAAGAAAAGAAAAACTTTTCTTAAAGCTTTGAGTTCGTTGCACAGAAACAGTGTGTGTTGTTACTATAGAAACCTACCGTCCTGTCTCCAAAGCAGGATGACGTATTTGTTGAATACCATTTTTCAAATATGAAACATTGTCTGAAGAAAAATATGTTGGGGTTTTACTCGGCGTGATTATCCGCATAACTCGGTGACACTTCTATAGACCGCAGACATGCCCCAGAGGCCAAACCAAGCTGCATTCTAGTTTACAGTCTGTAAAGAAAGAGCTGGGAAATGATTAGATGGATGAAAAGGGCATTGCTGAGTATTTGACCTTTATTTGCAATCAACCTACGTATTTTTTGCCAAGAATGATTAACTTTTTCAATAAAGCTTCCATTTATTTTTACAACACATATGACAGCAACTATTACTTTATTTTGAGCGCTTGATAAAAGCGTTTAGTGAAGTAAAAACTGTTAAATGTACATCACATATGCCTCCTGGCACGTTGGATGCATTTAACCATCAGCTCGTATGATCGATGTTCATCTTTTCAGTAATAAATGATATAATGTTGAAGATGCACCATGTATTTAGTATAGAGCTAGAAATCAACCGATGTTGTTCTTTGTGGATTTCCTTTTTTTTATACGTGGTTCCATCATCGAATATGTATTACCTTTGTGGAAAGTAAAGAACCATAGTGCTGACAATGCATCCCACATTTTGTCCTCAAAGCTCTACAAGGTAGTATAGGTCAGAAATATCTGTATTGATCATATTACATACAGATTTGATAACTTAATTTCTGTATCAGTAAAAAAAAGATGTTCCCCGCATGCTCAGCTTCACTATATAATACTCTCTCTGCACTAAATGTTGATGGATCGTTTAAACTCTTGTTGTGGCTTGCTGTAAACTTAGCAACCACGTCATCGTCTTTTGGGTAATGGCTTTCGATCAGGCAGTTGATTGCAAAAGTTTTTTATAGATGCGAGTTGCTCCTGCATCTGGAAACTTCCTTCCTCAGGCCTGTGTGTCATATTAAGCATATTAGGCTGCAGTCATTGGCCACTAGCTTTAATTACGTTATAACAGAAGGGTGTCATGTTGCCTGACTACTGATAATACAATGCAATAAAAGCCTGGGAAAGCAAAGCTGTTGGCTCATCAGGTTTTAGTGTTTATTTTGGTGCTGTGAATAATACACCCCTCTCAAAAATTTCCCAAGGAGAATAAAATACTATATTGATTAATTTGATGTCACCACAATTAAACTTTGACTTTTACAAGTGTGGTTAAGATTATTCCTCGACTATATAATTAATGGCTCTAATATGGCCTTGTACTCCACGAGGCTTTTTCTCTTTTGAGGTTTAGATACAAACAAGGATAAGGGAATTGTTAGCCAGATGTGATGGCCACAGGAACTACGTTTATAATGTAAAGCTAAGACGATGTGTTCAAATAAATACATAAATTAAATTAAATGAAAGATACATAGAGCAGGGTTCTTACACATGTTGACCAATGGATTTCCATGACTTTTCCATGACTTTAAACCAAATTTCCATGACAAAACTGAAATCTCGGTATAAACATGAACAATTTAGAAAATTTGGCTTGTCGAGAGCAGACGCCGGCTTACATTTTGAGCGTCTTTCTTTAAAAAACATATTAATTATTTCAAACTTGGCGTAAATGAACGCGTGATCATAACAAATTTCCATGACTTTTTCAAAACTTTTATGATTTTAGTTTTTTCCATGACTTTTCCAGGCCTGGAAATGACCATTTTCAAATTCCATGACTTTTCCAGGTCTTCCATGACCGTATGAACCCTGATAGAGAATGTATAACATTTGTGCCCTGTTACCAACCAGTCTTCTCGGATCTCAGAGAGATGGTCGATCCCTGCTTGGGAAGGAAATCCACACGTGGTCAGACCTCTGCTCCGCACTAATGTAACCACAGTGATGCTGAAGAAGAATATTCACACGTCAGTCAGTAAGTCGTGGGCAAGTGTTGACTCTCTGCTGTGGGAACATGTCAGTACTACACAACTACAATACCGTTAAGAAAAATAATGATGAAACGCAGCTTTAGTTGAAAGCATCAACGGGAAGGAGTGATGAGGTGTTTACTCACAGTTGTGTGGGATTTGAGTGGTTGTGCTGCTTCATCCACTACGGGGCTGACTGGTGGCAGTGTGTGATTGAAGTGGGATGACTGATAGTTTGATTTTTTTCAAATACCTGAGGAGCTGAACAAAGCACCACATCCAGCGGGCGTCACACCCTCTGGGATTGGTGTTGTATGTTCACTCGACCGGTCCCCACCAAAGCAGCTGGCTGGGAGCTTTTTCATTACACAGAGTGAAGTTGATTGCATTTTCTCCAGTACCCTCTGAAGTGCCTAAATGGAGCCACTATATAGGCTACTCATTGCTTCACAGCCGCCACGAGGCACTGCTACGAGCATCCGTAAAGCCCGTACATTTGGGTGGGGAAGCCAAGAAAATAATACGGTTCAAAATGGGAAAAAAATAAAAACCATCATCGGAGGTACTTGTCCTCTTCCCAAGTGTCATCTTTTCACAATATAAACTAGCTTTCCGTACTATTCTCGGAATAAACATGCATACCCTGGAGCCAGGAGAGCAAAGACAGAAAGAGAGAGAGAGAGAGAGAGAGAGAGAGAGAGAGAGAGAGAGAGAGACGTAATGACAGTTATAAGGCAGTGGAGAAATCAAACGTCTAGCTCTATTGATGTGGGTTTGGCCACATGAGAGGAGTGTAAACACATTAAACTGTCACTCTCTAAGTTACTGTACTTAATGGGAAATCAGCTAATCAGATGTAATATGCATCAAAATGCATACACAGACCGGAAAACAAAGAGGGAATGGAGAGGCCACATTTTGCTGCAAAGCTCGGTTCCCTTAATTGGAAATGAAGCTGAATGTTGACCAGGGATGAAAGTTATTTGAAATCAACCTCCACATGGGGCTGAAGGCCGGAACACCACCCGACGTGGTGAATCTATAGTTATCCAGAGAACGTCTGATCTCACGCTGTAACACTTCAATATAGAAGTCTTGGACACAGAGGAATCCCTGCAGTGTGTGTTTGCCTTACATATTAATGTATGAGCACACTGTGTACGCGACTGAAAACAAATATTGTTCTATAAAAGAATTCATAGATGAAGACAGAGAATATATAGAAGAGCAATTTCACGACTTCTATGTCCATTGGGTTGAAATAAAGATATGATATATACCTGCAAATATGCATGACAAACAAATCAATATTGTCTGCCTGAAACTAATTATGAAGTTTTTAATAATATTCATTTATTTAATGATTATTTCAGCAAACATCTGGAGAATATGGAGACACTAACCGGAGGAAATGATCCAAATCATTATTATCCATAATTTGTTGAAGAAAGATTAACTAAGGCCAATGAGATGCTGCAAAGGGTCATAAAACAGCATTTATAATAGCAAAGGCAAACATGTTTTTGTACATGCAAACTGATTTCTTTTGCTACCTTTTTATCACTCCCCGCTGTTCAGATTTTATTACAAGCTCTGAAATAAGCCTTCGCTTGAGGGATTCTGGCAAAAAACCTCGGATCAGCTGAATTGAATTAGCGTCGTTTTAAATATCCCTTAATCTCCATATATAAGTACATGTTTTATGGATGCCTTATTCATAATTTATCTTCCTTCCAACTCCAAGCGGGGAGGTAGTACAAGTGCTAAGCAATTCTCATCAAGAATTAACAATGGACTCATCTGATCATGTTATTGACCCGACAAAGCTGATTACTTCCCCTGGACGCCGTCTCCTTGCCACTAATCTGTATATTGTGTGAGAAAACATGAAACTGAGCAGACATGATAGTCGCAGGATCAGCCGTCGAGACGGGAACATGAGCAGGTGCCGTCAACATGTTGGATATTCTGCACATAAACGTGAGGCGTTGAGTTTGCAATCGTGGGAGGAAAATATTGTTTTCCATGAGAGAGAAAACAGCGGGCTTGAGAAATGCTGAAAAAAAGAAAAGAGAAAGTCTTCAGTCACCGAAACAACAGGAGAAAGTCAGTAATAAATCAGATGTGAGCTCAGTTAAAAAGCTGCAAAGCATTTGTTTACCTTGGTTTCCATATTCAACAATGCTTTCTGGTCAAAGGAGTCCTGAATCGACCCAGAGAAGGTCATTTGCTGGTAGTATTTTGTCTCGTGATTTCCGGGTTGGGTTCTGGGTAAAACAAAGAACATGGGAGTCAGAAAACATAAGTTTGAAAGATAAATTAGTCAGAACAAAAGCTGACAGTATGAATTCAATGTTTTAATGCTTTGTATGTTGGCTCTGTCTGAAGAACCACCTGAAATATGAGAGGTGCTTCAATCAGGTGTGTTCCTAACAAGCACCATAGAACACGATCATAATAACTACAATACACTACACCTTAAGATTATGTTATATTCATGTCTATTCAAAATGTCATCACTTCATCATTTTATCCTAATAGACATTAGACTGAACTTATGTGTTGCCCTCGTTATTGAGTATGGAGATCTGTGCTGCTGTTGAACACACATCCCCCCCCCTACACACACACACACACACACACACACACACACACACAAACACACACACACACACACACACACACACACACACACACACAATGCATATAGAATCATGGTGGGATCTCCAGTATGGATTAAACCAAATATATGACTCCTGAATCAGTTTTCCAATATGTAAACCTTTACATTGCTCGAGATCTGGGCCACTGTCTGTATACAGTTTTCTGAAAAATAATACTTTAGTTTTCACCAACACTGAACAATTCTAATATTCTCATCTAGCAGAAACAAGGATCCCCCCCCCTGTCTGACAGGCTCCATTGGGTCCATGCATGTCAGAGTTCTGATATACCCAAGAGGTGCATGCGTGTCTAGATGAGAACTCGACACTTGACCATCATAGATAATCAGATTCCACGGAAACAAACTACACTTGTTATACCTGAAGGAAACCGGTGGCTCATCCTCCTGACTTACCCATGTCCCTAAACTGTAATTAGGATCAGCCGCTTGAGATCGCCGCTATGAAAATGGGGGGTGTCGCTATGGCAACATGGCTTTAGAAACGTTTTTGGTTTGGGGAGCCTTATTTCAATCCGGCAGTGAAGTGGGGCGTGGCGGCTCGTGTGCCGGCTCCCTGTCAGAGTGCTTATTACCTGACTGGATGAAGAGGCCCTCGCCGCGTCAGGAAGGTCACACGGCCTGCTGCGTCGGGTGTGTGTGTGTGTGTGTGTGTGTGTGTGTGGGGGGGGGGCGGCAGCAGAGATTCCATTTAAAGGTTCCCTGTTGGTTTGCAGAAGATAAGATCAACATTACAGATGTAGAAGGAAAACAAAACGTGCCGTGCCTTGATGATTTCAGCCATGTGCTGACATTTTATTTTATTTGTAAAAAAACTGAATCAAGAATATTTAAAATGTGATGACTGGATGCATAAAAGAGGAGGTTTAAACCACTTAACTGTTATTATACTGTGATTATTAGCATTAGCTGCATTTTTTTTGTGTAACAGGTAACTGTTACACAAAAAAAGGTTAGTGGTTAGCCAGTCCGTCTTTCAATCAGGGGGTTGGGGGTTCAATCCCCACCCTAGTCGATGTGTCCTTGAGCAAGACACTTAACCCTGATTTTCTCTTTGTAGCTGTGTCTACGGTGTATGAATGTAAAATGATTGTAAGTCGCTTTGGATAAAAGCGTCAGCTAAATGAAATGTAGTGTAACTGTTTGAAGATAGCCTGTTGATCTTGTATTTTAGTTTTCCTCTCGTTATAGTACAGACATCAATTATGTCTGACGGAAAACTGAAAATAAGTTAAGAAACACCCATCCTGTGTCTTAATATAGAAACGGAGGCAGTGGGTGAGCAGGCCTCAGTCCAACTGGAAGAGCAGTGCTTACCGGTCCTTTCTCTCACTGACGTCAGGTCCTGGTTCTGGAAGTCCGATTTCAGACACACTCATGTCTTGGAAGGGCCACAGAGAATAAATATATTCAATTCAAAACTGGCTACTCACCTCTTCTCTTCTGAATATGTTGCAGACTTGTCTCTGTATTTGATCTGAAATCAGAGGTTTGCAGCACATCTTCATCAGCGGGCGGATTTTCGGTTCAGTCGCGACCGAGACTCTCGGTCCGGTCGCCGCTTGAAGTACGTTCGCTTTGGTGGTGGTGCTGCTCGGATCAGGCCCAACACCAAAAGTGTGGGTCAAATCATGACTGCTGCAGCAGGTGGATGGACCTGCATGGATACAGAGAAATATAGCTACAGCACATGATATCTCCTCACCTCTCCTCCTCTGTCTTTCCTCCTCTTAAATAGACACTGAAGAACTCTTTGCCCTGACCTAACCTGACTTCTCGCAGTAGTCAGTCACTTTTCTTTTTTTTAACCATGAGCCATCTTCCCTTTTTACCCTTGATGAGACGCACCTCTGGGTCTGGCTGCTGCTGCTTGAGGTGGATAGAGCTGCATGGCTTCTCTGGGAGCTCTTTATGTCATCATCATCATTATAAACACCGGCCTCGGTGATGCAACTGTGGGTGTGGCTGATTGTGGATGGATTTCTCTGGGCCGGGGGAGAATCTAGAGTTCTTGTCTGCTGCTGCATGTGCATGGAGCTGCAGTTTCTACTGCTATTAGATGAAAAGGAGGTTAACTGGTGGAACGCATTTGTTCCACAATCAGACATCAAACGGGTCCATCCGTTTCTAGATTCTTAAAATATTATTTGTAAACTGATTGATCATTATCTGATGAAGGTGAGCCTGCCTTTGAAATCGGGAGCCTTTCGGACAGATGATATGTTTTGCTTGTCGTCTCATCGGGACGGGCGGTAATTTGAAACAGGACTCAACGATGCAAAACATTAATCACAGCGTCAATAAACTTCATCCACCAAGTATTTACACAAACACATTCAGATAAAATTATGGACGAGAGAAATCATTATGCACACATCAGTAAAAGTGCAAAAGAGGACTTAACGGAGAAGAATAGCTTATCATGCTGAACATCATGAAATCACAGAGATTGAACGTGCTGACCACAACAGTGGTCAGTGTTATCTTTTATCTCATCAAGGAGAAAATAGAAAAAAA
The DNA here is from genome assembly GCA_036178185.1 of Liparis tanakae. Classification (NCBI taxonomy): domain Eukaryota; kingdom Metazoa; phylum Chordata; class Actinopteri; order Perciformes; family Liparidae; genus Liparis; species Liparis tanakae. Next base: position 10,319,148 of record CM070106.1, read on the forward strand.
ACCTTGCTGGAGATTTTATGTTTATTTGATGAACGCTTGAGAAATAGTTTTTTTTTTTAAATATAAAAAAGAAAAATGTACATGAGGTCAAAGAGAGCTGGACGTTATCGTCCTGTTTCTCTCTCTGAAACTCTTCTGCTGTCTGGACAGTTATTGTTAGCAAAGACATTTTGAATAGTGAACAGTGCACAAAAACAGATAAGAAAACATTTCACAGTATGTTAGAACTGTAACAGACATAATCTGGAGGTCGTCCAGCCGGTCAGTCAGATCAGTCGTGGGGATGAGTCGGGTACCGTGAGTTCCCAGAGGCTGGTGGTGGAGTTGTCGTCCCTCTGGGAATACACTTGTTTCTAAGGGGTGAGCAGCTGGTGGCTGACCACGAGTCTCCACGATGGATCTCATCTGAAGAAAGAAAACACAGCGCCAAGTCCAACCGGGAGTCCAGGTCGACGACTTTCAGAGAGTTTTTACTATTTTCTTTACGAATTTCCATAAAAGTGTTCAAGTGATCGAAGGCGCTGGCGAGCTGAATGATGATTACAGTCATTCATTGTACATCAGTATTCTTTAATGTATGTGTGTGTGTGTGTGTGTGTGTGTGTGTGTGTGTGTGTGTGTGTGTGTGTGTGTGTGTGTGTGTGTTTATTAATAGAGGAAGAAATGCAGTAGAAATCACATGCTGGACAATCAGTCTGATCTCCTTCAGAAGGAGAGGTTGTAAATATCTTTAATTCATGAAGATAAAAAGACCTTTGTCAGGTAATCCAACTCAATGAAGTGGCCACTTGGGGGCAGCAGAAACAAGTTGTGAACCCAATATTCGCATATCATCACCTTTCAAGTTGTAATATGAAACTTGTTGGCCAACAGTTGGTTCTTTACTCATCCAGCAGTTATGGAATAACATTCTCACTCATTTGAAGTCAGTTGCCTCTCTCATTAGAGTCTGATATTCACTTTCTTTTAGCTCTGTTTTGTTTCCAGCTGTGAAAGGAAACATCTGAGGCTTCAGATGATGAATGCACCGCTATGCTCACCAGCTCGTCTCTGACTGTCTCTCTCTTGTTTTGTGCTGAGCGGAAGGGTACGGCGCATATAAAGAGTCTTTTCACCGAAAAGCTGAGAATAACGCCACGAGAACCAGAACAGTAAAGTTAAAAAGCCCAAATGAGCTGGAACCAAGCCGAGGAGCTGAAGATTAAGGTGATATTCTACCACTAGTGATCCCTTTCATGTTGTCACACTATTTCTACATTGTTTTATTATTTAAGAGAAAATCAAGACTTATATTTCCCATTCTTGTGCAGATACATTTGGGTATCAGTGCCTCCCAAAACACACACATGCAGGCTCATTAGAATATACCACTGCTGAATATACCACCTATCTGAGTATGTCCCTCCATGGCTTGGGAACCTCTTTGCATGTGCAGTATATTTGCATGCGCAAACCAATCAGAGCAGACTGAACTTCTTAAAGAGACAGGTGCTTACACGAAGCAGAGTAAGGATTATTCAAGGAGAAGATGTGAGAACAAATAATGAGATTGTTGATCGACAAAGTACACTTTCTATTCCCACGCATAGTAACTTACCTGAAAAAGTAAACATATGTTCAAGTTGATCATAACAGTGTGAAATAATCAACATCTCACTCAGTCGCCTCATCTATAGCTTCTTATCCAGCAATTAAACATTAATTACCATCATAATTACACAAATGTGCTAATAAATCAATTTGACAGTCACACATGAAAAACCCGCTTGTTTCAAGTTGACTGAAAATAAATGGAAACAATTAGAATTAAAAACAGGAGGAAGAGATAAAGCATGTGTGCATCTCCTGCTGATGAGCTTTGGTTGTTATTTTCCACAAAGCCCTGACAGTTCCCTCTTAGTTATTGTCCCGTTGTCATGGGCTACAGAGAGTGGTAATTGGAGATCCACTGTTGATTGGTATCATGGATTTTCTTTTCACTCATTCCTTATTTCATATAATGAGAAGTTTTCTCACAATCAAAGACTCAAAAGCGCATGATCAGCCATTTTCTTCCTCCGCTGTATTTCTTTATTAATCCACTGCATTATTCAGAACAAAGAAGGGTTAAGGAGATGCTGATATTGGCATCGTTACCAACACGTGTGCAGCTTCAGCCGGAAGATGATTGTGTAGATTAGCGTTAGATCAGTTGACTTAACTAATTGAATTTGAGAAATGAAAATACACTTTTAAGCTGATTATAATGCACCTTTACAGTCTTATAAGCTCATGACCAATACACAAATCCTGGTGATGACGGAGCACTCTGCTAGTTCCCTCTAATAATTACACTGAGTTGGCCTTCCCATGGTGCGCTGACTGCAGTGAGTAAGCCAGCCCCCTGCTGACAAATTCAACTGACAGAGCAAATATATACTCCCTCTCATCAGTCAATCCCTTCATCTTTGGTCCAACGTCTTCTGGGACAGCAGCGGGTGGATTTTGCCTGATATTATCCAAGGCCCAGGCCGGCACACTGGGGGGATTGTGAGGGTAAACCTCTTGCTTTGATGTCTCCTCGAACATCCCGACTTGACACAGTGAAACAAGGGATGGCAGGAAATTGAGTGGACCGATCCATAAGAGATGGCCCGTCTGACCTTGATATCAACACACTGCAAGAAAAGCAATTAAAAGCAAGGATGAACATCGGAAAATGGACTTCAAAGACGTATTCATCATAAATTTCATCAATCCAGCATTGTGCTCATTTCTCACACATCCTCTTTTAAGAAGATAATTCATATATAGCATATATATATATGTATATATATGTATATATATATACATATATATACACACACATATATATATATATATATACATACATATATGTGTATATATATACATATATATATATACATACATATATGTGTATATTTATATATATATATATATATATAAATAAATAAATATATATATATATATATATATATATATATATATATATATATATATATATGTATGTATGTATATATATATATATATATATACATACATATATATATATATATATATATATATATATATATATATATATATATATATATATATATATATATAAATAAATGAATAAATAAATAAAGATTTGAGTAGCAAATGATCTTTGCAATGAATTCTAGTTTCCTTTTTTCCCAGCTGGCATAATATGCTCCTCTTATTAAAAAAAAGCTACAAAGGGAACATGGCTGCCAAACACCTGGGAAATTGGAAGAAGCTGGCATCTTCAGGCAAGACGCCGGAGTGTATGGCTGTCAGGGTGATGCGTCTGTGATAGAAGTGACAAAGCTGATCGTTGCCTCGCGTCTCAAGGCTCAAAGAAACTCTCGAGACCTCTCAAAAGCTTTTCTCTCCCAGTCCTCCTTCCTGAAGAATTTCAGTCATTGATATTAAAAAGGACCGAGTGAGACATTTGGGCGGCACGGCGAGGGAAAAGCAGTAAAACCGATGTTGACGTTATACCAGCTGGTTTAATATGTGTGACTCAGAATTAGCGCGCTGTCACATGGACTCACGAGAGCAATGATACAGTTACTGCGAAGCGATCTGAGAGCTCACCGACATTCACAGAACCAATGATGCACACGATGATTCTCAGTGAGGCGGAGCAACACGCAACTTAAGAAGCACTTTAATTCCCCCAACCCAGAAACAGAAGAGTGAATCCTCACCACAGTGCTTTGATCTTACAAATGGCCGTAGATGGGGATAAGCCATTACACCGTGCATTTGAGCAGAATCTGATATTCATGTGAGGAAATCATAGAAATCATAGAGATCGCAGAGATTCATAAGAACGCAGCATTATGTGTGATTTATCTGCCTGGAAATGAAATTCATTTTTGATGCGCATCGTCAGTCGGTGACAAAGTAGAGCGGCGGTGAAGTTAATACCTCACATTGACACGGGACACAAACACTGAGGCCGTGAACATTTTTTAAAGTCCAGTCTTGGGGACGGAGGGCTAACTGGATGCTGCGAGGGAACACTCCTTCAGGTCAGGGCGACTTGACAACGTTTGATTAATCGCCGTGGGAAACCCGGTGGAGAACAGGAGTGACTAATGACCCGTGTACGGCTGCTGATTCAATCAATCAAGAAAGGGCTCTAACCATGCCAATAACAGTGTCTCACTCTCACACACACACACACACACACACAGTCTCACACACACAAAAGCAATTAAAACTTTTTTTTTTATTATATGAAGTGCTCTATAAGAACCCCAGAGATGTACCCCCACAGGTTGCCTGCGTCCTTAACTTTAAAGTGATTAAATGTACCTGACATGCAAAAATTACCATTGAAGAAAAAAAGCTTTTGTTTTATAAGACACCGTGAGCCTCTATGCAAGAGACGAGATGAGGGCATTTTCTCTGCAGTCTATTAGTACTTCTAAAAGCTGCAAGGCATTTCCCGCTGCCATTAGCAACTTTACTGCAGTGAAAATGAGAACTAAGTGCAGGTCTGGAGGCGTGCTTTTATGTCTGTACTGTCACAATAAACAATACATTAAGTGATGAAACAGAGAGAAGCACAAACTGACTTTCGGTTATATATCATGATCAACAATGCATTATTTAGTAAGTTAACTGCTGAGATTTGGGGCTTTGTTTTGGGAAATTTACATGTTCAGAAGCTCAAACATTGACACCAACACTCTGTTTACACATCTTCACACTAAACAGACAGTTATGTAGTGTGCTTAAATATTACAGTACATGTACAATTTACTACTGTTTTTGGTTTCACATCTTATGCCTTGGTTTGGTTACATTTACTGTGTTAACATGGATATTAATGATTTGACTAGACCAAAGATGAGGGCCGTATCAGATCACTGCTCCTGCTGTGTAAACACTTTTACCAGATTAGCTCATTAACAGTAAAGTTCAGTGGAGTAATATCTAATTAAGTCTTCAACTACGTATTTTTTATTTATTGTGGCATGTAGTGCTGTGCGCATGCATCCCATAAAGGGTGAGGTCAGAGGTCACTGAGTGGACAGGGTGCACAGCAGTGTTTCTATGCTCCAGTGTTGACCTATACGCTTTTTCATTGACCCTAAAACCAAACAGTCATACCTGTTTGGCCTCACTTTGTTTGCGGTGCCAATAAGATGTGGAGCTTTCTTTAAAGGGGACATATTATGCCCATCTTTCCACAAGTTGATATGGTTCCTTGGGGTCTTAATGTAAGGTTAGTAACATATTTGGACGTTTTTGGAATCCCTGTCGGAAGCATTTTTTAGGTCTCAAAAAGAGGACATGTCCGGGGAAAACCGGATGTCTGGTCACCCTAATCACCCTAACGTCTGGCGCCATAAGTTAGGGTGACCAGAGGGTCTTTTCACCACGGTTTTCACAAACTAATATTTACCCCTTACACGTTTTGAAAATGGTATCTCCCTTGTCGAGCTCTGGCGTGTGAGGAAAAAAAAAAGTTCACCGTAATCAGCAGCCAACCCTGGTGTTTATGTGGTGGGGGGGAGCGTAGCCAGACTCCCTACATGGGTATGCTTCAAAATCTACGTAGACTTGGATCGTGATCCCATCCGACGCACTCAAGCACATCGTTTCTGAAATTGCGGAACCACAACAAGCAGCTTGAGTTGTTTTTTCCCAGAATTTGTGTCTTGGTAGACATGCCAGATACCCAAATTAACGTATAGAAGCACTTAAATAAGTGGAATTTTCATAATATGTCTCCTTTAACATATTTCAGACATTACAAGTTATAGAATAAATAGTGAGCCAACTGACGAAACTAGTGTAAGACTCATCTAGAGAGAAGGATGTAAAACAAGTGGTAAAAGGCTTATTTCACAGCATTCTGCTTTGTCATAGAACAGCAGAGCCATCGTCAATGTTTACTGACGGCTCTGTTCTATTCAGGGTTACAAGCCATGACAGTGCGACAGTGAGTCAGCATGCACAATGCTACGACCCGCCGCATTCAATCATTTAAACGTGTGACATGACACAGTGTCTTCAGTCGGGCCACTCAACCCGACACTTCAAAATGTCATTTTAATAACAAAGTTGATTGTGATTTTTTTTTTTTTTTTACATTTCACAAAATAAAGCTGCATATTGAACATAACTGTAGTTAAATATATGCTTCGTCACCTGCAACTGTAATATGTGGAACTTATTATGCTACACCTTATGTTCAGGTTACTTTATTTGTACAAATAGATAGACTTGTTAACCTTATGATGCTACAGAGACTTCCTGTTTACATAGTTTATTGCTTTTAATTGAATTAAAAATAACTGAAGTCTACACGGTAAAAATGTTTTCATGTTGTAACTCAATTTTGTAAACCACTAGTTTGAAACTGGCTAATTGCTTGGGATGGAAAACACTTACCCGTACCTTAGTGTTCGATTCAGATTTAATGCTCACATCCTATTTTATTGTTTGGCTGTTTATTACTTCAAAAGCAGCGAGCTGTGGTAGATACAAATATAGAGGCCACCAATTTGAAAGCGAGTGATAAGAATTGATGATGTAGAAGAGTGCCATATCTTTTAATTTGGCTTTTTGTGGAGCGTCTGCAGGTGTGTGTTGATGCGGAGTAAAGGTCACATCAATTCTGATACGACTGTTCAGACTTGGGTCACATTGCAAACAAAAACAGACCTGTATCTGATTTAATTCATGAGAGAGGCCTATTCAATTCACTTCAGTTTAGTTTATTTTGTATAGCCCAATATCACAAATTTGCCTCAGAGGGCTTTACAATCTGCACACATACGACATCCATCAGGATAAAAAGAAAAAGAAGAAAAAAACCTTTCACGCGGGAAATAAAGGGAAGAAACCTTGAATATTATAAATAACAGATTATATGTAAATTGGGCTATTTCCACTGTTATGAAAAATAAAAAGAACAAACTCAGTAACATAGGTGAAAAAACAAATTTCTGCAGCTTACAGTCCTGTTCCTTATCTAGTGCAAGAGAACTGTCAAGGGCAAAATAATAAATCCAGAAGCGGTTTTTGTATGAATAAATAGAGGAATAAATAAATAAAAGCTTGCATAAATGTATAAATACAGGAATCAATACATAAACATATAAATATAAGTTATACCTGGACATAACAGTACATCATTAAATAAATCTATACATTTCTGTATTTCTTCATTTATTTATGTGTGTATTTATTTGTCCACACATATTTCTTCATTTATTTATGCCTCTATTGAGTTGGAGGGTCCGAACCTCTGTCTAAAGCATGATTGCTCTACTACTTCTGCCTTGCACATGTTGTTGAAGTTGGCACGCTCAGCGACCAGCTAGCAGAAGTCATCGTTAGCCCTGCGCAACATGGCATTGTTATTACTGCTCAGCAGGTCTGCGTGAGTGCTGCTAGCTTAGACCGCTTTTTGACTTCTCTACAGGGTCCATGAGCAAGGGATCGGTCGCTTCCGTCTTGCTCCCATACTCGACCTATCCTGTTCAACAATAAGGTTCGGACCCCTAGCTCATTTGCATACAAGAACACAAATACAGACATCAATAAATGAAGAAATATGTGTAGACACAAATACATAAATAAATAAAGGAAGAAGTACAGAAATGTAGAAATAGTTTTATGTAATAATGTCCTGTTTAGGTATAACTAATATGTATTTATTTAAGCATGTACTTATTTATTCCTGTATTGATTTATACATATATTTAAGCATGTATTCCTGTATTTATGTAAACATTAATTTATACTCAAGTCATGTTCTGTCCTCCATAGGCTTGTATACCATATGGAGAAATATTAAACTACAATATAACAAGTGGAGGCAGATACCGTGGCCTATATTAGGATCTGCAGTGAACACTACAGTAGTCTGGGCCACTTGAACTGTGTCACAATTGTTCTTATTTTCCTCTTTACATATTTGAAATGTTGCAGTCAATCTGTGGTTGAAGTGCAAAGTTTCAGCTTTAATGCAATGGATACAACACAGCTATGACATTACAGCCATTTTCACACAGCGCCCCACATTGTCAGAGGCTCGCACGTAATTGGACAATTGTCTTACAAATGGTTTGATTCCCAGGTGTGGCCTGTTCCTTCATTATTTGAAGACAAATTAAGCAGATGAAAAGGTCTGGAGATGATTTAAAATGTTGAATTTGCATTTGGGAGCTTTGGTCCATGGAACTCCAAAAGAGATGTCAGTGCAAGAGGAGGAGGCAATTAAAAGGCTGGCAAACTGCACAAATCTACCTGGCAGATACAGCAGAAACAATGATTTTCCAAATGATCAGTTTGGTACATGGGCAGAAGACGTCAGGAAATCATTGACTGCAAAGGATTTTCCTCCAAGTATTAAACATTATCATAATATTCAATATTATGTTACTTTGTCCAATTACTTCTGAACCTCTGAACATGTGGGGGACTGTGTACAAATGGCTGTACTTCCTAAGCGGTGGATGTCATATCTGTGTTTTATCCATGAAATAAAGCTACAAGTTTACACTTCATACACATATTGACTGCTTCATGTGAAATTAATTACAGTTGTGGCAAGAGGTTAAACTAGAAATGATGTGCCACAATCTAAATACGTATGGCCCTGACTGTATATGCTATTGCTTATCAATATCACTCCCAGTGGATAACTCTGCATTATCAGATAAATTAATCTGGGCTTCAGGCAATAAACAGATGTAGTCAATAAATACACTAGTGGAAAAGTAGGTTTTATATTTTATTCCAAAACCTTCAAAATAAGTTTCAAGTTCAAGAAAGTAGAATAAGCTTAGACACAATGCAAAGCATCATATACAGACGGATAAAATACATTTTATATATTGCAGACAAGCAATGGTGGGTCTTACATATGTACAGTATGTATGTAAACTTTTCTGTACAATCTTTTTTACATATACAAAAAGCCTTGTTTCTATTTTTCTTTGTATATATTTATATATAGAGAGAGATTTCTCATATACTCCCCACTAGCATTTGTACTACAATAATGAAAAAGAAAAACATTTACATATATGTCAATCCATTTTTTCTTTTTTATATTACAAATGTATTTTCATAAAAATATATCTCTGTACAAAAAACTTTTTTTTTATTCGTTAACATATTCTCTTTTTTCCGAGAGCCACTTTCCTTCTAGAGTTGCACGAAGTCCGCTCCCGTCCGCGTGTGTCCATCCAGTCGCCACCCTTTTGGTGTCCAGCAAGACGTCCACATCGAATGTTTGTCCTTTACGGTTTTGCAGTGGCGTTCAAGGGCCGTGTTGATTTGGTGAGTTTCAGTCTCAATTCGAGGTTAGTTGAGAGATCTATTGGGCTGGCATGAAGTTATGTTCAGGAAAAAAACAAACATGAGACCGTGAAATAACTTTCGAAGCCATAACAAAAATACAGGAATGTAAAGTCTCTGGTAGTAAAAAGCAGCTCTCTGTAAATGTGTTGCTATAGTATACTAAATATAAATAAAATGGACATTCTGATATTCATCCCAAAGATGACACATCACTGCACACAAACAGAGGAGCAGTTGTGGGATTACAGATATTGAACAAAGTATAAATTAATTAATACACTCAGAGAAATGAAAATACATTCAGCAGTTTTTTTCCCAGTAATAACTCCAGTGACCTGATTCTAAATCATGAAACTACTGGTCTGCTCTCCATTTATAGAATCAAATTAATCTAACACTTCCAAAAAACCCATCTCCTTCCCCTCTCCCCCATGCTCGAGTCCCCCAGACACTGCGATGGGCTGAGGAGCGGAGGCAGAGTGCATGGGACGGGCCTGAAGCACACAGCGGTGTGTATATGCTTTGACAATGGGAGATGGCGGATTACAAATAAAAGTTGATGTGCACAGCGTGACTGATGGATAGCTTGGTTCTGCAATGCATGTCCACTGAGAAGTGAGAGCGCTCTTAGCTGCAGAAATATTAAATGGGAAGCTTTTGGTCCATTTCCTGAACGTGAGACGGGAACTCGAAGACCGTAATGCTGCGCTGTGTTTCATTATAGAGGCGATGGGGAGCAGGAGACAACTCAGAGCCGTTTCTGGCTGATAACGAAAATGAACCTCGTATTATCAGAGTTTCTTCCTTACAATAGGCAAAGAGAACCAGGAAGTAGCTGAAATATCTCTTCAAACTCCTAGAGCGCTGCTCCACCCAGAGCTCACTGATCTTCATTGCCATATGACTGAACTACTCTTTCTTTAAGAACATTCTCGACTCACCCAGATGGCTCAAAAAGAGATTATTTATAAAGATGTAGCACCCATTAAGAGAAAAGTCCCATCCTGAATTTGGAAAATGGTTTGTTCCTCATTAAAACGGTTTCTAACTAGAGGAACTAAATAAAGCAACATCAAGAACTAATTTAAACAATTAATCTACATTTAGTAATTTGCCTATTTCTAATTTGATGGACTTTTAATTCATTATCAGCCATACTTTGGTTAAAAAGGTGAATCAAGAACACAAACACCCTCTAACATGAGCTCATAAAATCCAAGACCGTAATCCTGGAATACAGATGTACAGTACTGATATGGACATGGCTCTTTTTGGAAAAGCAACAAAAAAAGGAATTGTATGATTTCTTTCTGAAATGATCCTCATAATGTCAGTTCAACAACACAGATGCAAAGCTTATATGTGTGTCTGAGTTATACAGGTTTGAGAGGATAAAACAACAACAATTTTTTTTTAAAAGAGCTCAAATTAGATATATCTGACATACAAAACATTATAATCCCTCCAATCCGAGTAAAGACATTATGATGTTTGGAACTCAAGCAGGTTCCTCATATCAAGAGGGTGTTCCAAGGCACTATAATGAATGTAAAGTGCTTATTGAAGCTGAGAGGAAACACATTGAAGTTCGGCCCTTTAAAACGGTTCAGGAATTTCTTGAGACTGAGCCCTTTTTTGATTAAAGGAAAACACTCATAGTTGTGTGAGTTTATTCTTCTGTAGTTAATCCAAATCTAAAGTCTAAACCGAGTCCAATATAATCAGTTCCTTCTACTCAGTAGGGGCATCATGTTTTAATGCTCCAGCTAATCACACTTGTTTGTTTAAAACTCAACACAGCTCAATGAAGTGTTGGTTACGAGTGTGCTGAACGTTGCCAGGGAAGGAATGAATGGGGGGGGGGGGGACTTCAAAGTGGCCTTAAAGAAAACTAAATGTAATGAAGCGACTCTACTGAAATATTAACGACAATTTCAGAACAAAAGCAAATGAAATGAACAACGCAACAGCCACATACAACTGCGAGGACCGAGCCGCGAAGCCTTTAAGATAATGACAACAACGTCTCCTCTTCCCATGACATCTCCAGGGTCATCCAATCGTTTCCTTTCCCATCAATTCTCGACCAGAGCAGGTAAAGGGGCAATATTCTATCTTTACTGCAGAGATAAGCGAGAGCTTTAAGAGTACAAAACAAAATGTTAAAGCAATTACGGACCCACAACTAAACTAATGGGAGGAACAATACAGTGATTGGTTTCGAAGGCCTGGATGTATAAGGGACATGATATACTCTCTTCAGGTGACTTTAAAGACTTCCTTTGAAAACCTGTTGGTACAGCATGGAGGTTGATTCTACAGACACTTTGTTGCATTTATTTATAAAATGAATACGCTCACGTATAAAACTAAAACAACGCAAGGCAACAATTTCCCAGTTTATAACACTTCAAAGAAAAGATGACATGGTAGAAAAGTATGGATGTTTTCGACACAGGGTAATTGATGCTCTGTCCTATCAGGGATAATGGTGAGGGGAATTAAGGGTTCAATATGAGTTTGACAATGACGCATGGCGAAATTAAAGCAAATTGCATGTAATAGCTCAATGTTCTGCTGTGAAATATCGAGCACTTTTCACCTCACTCTGCATCCACAGGATACACGGGTACGGGATAGTTAGTGAGTGGTAAGTAGCTGGTAACAGGGCATTTAAATCCTGGAGGCCTCCGTCCTTTGACTCCATCGCTCACACACATATTACACACACACACGCACACACACACTCAAATTATACGGGTCACAAAAGCATTGACGTTTTAAATGTTTCTCATTGGGCATGTCATTCACCTGCCAAAGGTAGAGTCCTTCTGTTAAAGTTTTTGACGGTTCCCTCTTATTTCTCACTTTCAAAACAATATTTCGGACTATCACTCCCCAGTTGCCACAGATTTGAGGAGCGTTAGCATGAAAACTTATTTTGTAGCCACATTTATCATTTCAGATTCAAAGCATGGGAGTAATCAGTATGCCAGCAACTCCCCAGCTGTCACGGCTCAGAGGAAGCCGTCTGCAACATTTCCATTATGAGCCCAGACAAACAGGAGCAAGGCAACTGTTTCTCCTGAAGGACTGAGCTGTCAGAAGTTAACTTGGAGGAAAAGACAGGCGTGTAATCCAGGAGGAACACATCTCTGACTCGCCCATTCTTCAAACCCAAGCGCCTTCAGTTGAACATTTTGAGGGAGTTCAAACACTTTGATCTCAGTTTTATTAAGGTCAAGTTGAGGGAGCTCATACTGCATCTTGATCTCAGAGAAACATACAGTACGTACCACCGTCGAGCTCCAGAAACATCCGGGATTAAACAGAAAGCAAAACGTGGGGACGTTGCAAAGATAATGTGCCACGTTTCTCTCCAACTTGCCAGTTTTTTTTCTGAGTGACAAAAATATGTAATGTGTTCCCGAGACGTTTATACATCCATGAAAATATACTGTATCGCAGTTGCCGTGCCGACTTTGACCCAGCCGATGCCTTTTTCTCCTCGAGTGGCAGGAAAGTGGTTACAGATGTTAACATGAAGCACATTGGAGAGTATTGACTCTTGTTTACATTGATTGGAGGTGGCTTTGTCTTTCCACGGCTTCTTGTCAGTCTCTCCTAGACATAACCATGTAAAGTAATACCCCATGAATAATACAAACAGAGAAGCAGATACACGTTGGAAGTGGAGACTCACACTGCCTTCAGCTTGATGAATTTATGCATCGTCAGCGTTTTGTTCTGGTTAGCGTCGATGGCTCTCGGGTGGCGTGATAATCCTGAATAAAATAATTTTAAAGTCCTGTGTTTGGTGAAATCTTTGGGGCCAAACCAGATAAGACGATCTTTTGTATAGATTGCAGATGCCACCACAAATGTGTGAAGAAACACACACAAACACACACACACACACACACACACAAACCACGCCCTCTCTCATGGACATATTCACATACATTCTCTCTACAACCTCACTAAGTGCATTTTTTTTCCCCCAGCAGCCTTCGCTACCTTTTAACCTGTCCTCTGGATACAGCTGCCTCCGCAAGCAGATTTAATATTCCTGCTTCAAAGAAATCATGACAGACCGCCAGTGACTTGTGGCCTCTGATCGAAACTTTTAACAGCCACAGAAACAGACTGTTTGGGGAAAAACAGGGTTCCCAATTACTCATCACAAAGCAAGCAGTGTAGAAAAAGAGAACCAAAAAAAAGCAAATGAAAAACAGAGAGTAGATTAAATCGAAACCGTCGAGACCGTCTCTCTTGGACTCGTCCAGGCCAACGCGTGGCCGTCCACCGTACTTGCACAGAGATCTTTGTTCGCTACAGGTCAATTTATAGACTTAAAGTTGACCATAAAATTCCCTTTGGGTTTCGGCGGAGGGCGGTGAGAAGAGTCGTCACAGCTCTGCTTGCAGCATTACTCCTGCAGGCTGCAGTTTTAGGTTGAAGCTCTTCCTCCAAATGTGGAAAATGATGTGAAGAAACCATGTGAAGTGACACAAAGCATGTTGTTGTTGTTGGCCTTTGTTACGGTCCTTGTTGTCTCCACATTGTTTCTCTTTTTTCTCGTCTCGTGCAGGTCACAGCCTTTGCCATTGGAGATGGTTCTTGAATGTAATACAGCAAATAAAATAACCTTCGTCTTGCCCTCTGCTCGAGGAACTATGGATGTCCTCTGTTGGCAGGCGAGCTAAGATGTGGTGCACTTGTCCCCTAATTGAATCAAGGATGAATGAATGGATGAAAGGGTTGTGTGGGAAGAGGACAAGACAAGAAATAAAAGAAGAAAGAGACAAATAAAAAAGTATATATATATATATATATATATATATATATATATATATATATATATATATATATATATATACACACACACACACAGAGAAAAGTAAAAAAAAAAAGAAGAAAGATAGTTAAAGGAAATTAGGCAAATAAATGGAGACAAATGATGATGAACATTACAAAGAAGAGAGAAGATAAAAAGATTAATATCATATTTTCATCAGTTTAAAAAACAAACATGTTCTAGCTTTTTCAATAAAGCATAAACAAACCTAAATGCAATTAGTTAATAGGGGGATACAGATCAAAGGCAGCAGATAATAAAGATACACTTTTCTATTCTCAGAATATTCTAGAGCGACGTGAACGTTTGCAACCGACTTCTGGGAATCTGTGTCTTGTTGCGTGTGACTGACTCAAGCCAGCCACAAAGTGAGCCTGGTGCTCCAGTTCCTTCCCACTTCCTAAACCCACATGACGTGGCGGTGTTAGACTCTTACCTCTGGAGGAAGCAGTTGTTATACAGCTGTGCACACTGTGCTGACTGTGAACTCTGTCTCATTGGCCAGGATGTCGGTGGGTTGGATGTTGCGGTCATACATTGGGTTCTCGAACGTAGCTCGTCCATTAGTGTTCTCATGCCCCACGTAACCATTGAAAGGGACTTGGGGTTTTCTCCTGGAATGAAACAAATCAATATCTTAAACAATGAGATCAGTTCCCATAAGGGGTGGATACAGCAAGTACAAAGCAGAGATATCTGTAACAATATGGATTAGAGCGACAATCATCAAATATTTTCTTATTAATTGAGCCATTGATTTATTTTCAATTAATTAATAAGTTATTAGTCTAGTTGGTGACTTCTTTATATTATTTCTATTGAGTTTTGCCTGACCAACAGGACAAAACTCAAGAACACTCAATCTGAAATGATATAAGAAGCCAAAATAAATCTGCATATAATCACACTCTTGGCTATTATGACTAATAATTAATTCCCTATTAATATTGTGATAATCACGTTTTTTATTAATCTACTAATTGATTAATCAATTAATTATTCCAACACTAATACGGCTATACTGATTTGCATTGTAGAATTCCATGTGCATACTGAGCTACCTACTGAGACCTACCTGCTGTACGTAAGTAGGTCATTCGCTCACTCACTGCAAATATGCATTAGTGTATTAAAATCATCCACATCAAGTTCATATATTCTGAAGGGTGAATGTAAACAAATCCGACATCAGCCAACTTTAGAGCAGAGGTAAATTAAACGTTGAATTCTTCCTTAGAAATAGGTTGTTTTCAGATGAGTAGTATTATGAAATAGACCTCTGGTATTGGGCGTACCTGTGTTTGTAGAGGTACAGAGCGAAGCCTGCAATGATCATGGCTATAAAAGGCACTAGGATGGCTGCCGCCACTGAACTGCTGTTGGATGCAAAGTTGTATCCTGGGTTGACTGTGCTGGGATCCAAGCTCTCTGGAAGAAAAAGAGATAAGACATTAGGCCCCTTGCATCACTTCAGTAAAATACCACTTGTGCACTAGCAGCTATCATTATATCGCATGACTAGAAGATTTAAAAGAAACCCAAACAAAACCATCTTCTATGAAGAACTTGTGACCACAATACACTCAATTAAAATGACCAGGAAGGCTCGACTTACACCTACGAGTCTGAGAAGATAAGTGACTTTTATTTAAAAGTCTATTAATGTACTTTATTTTCATTTCCCCCCCTGGGAAAGTCAAATTTCATTATACTCACAATGAGTTTTAATTATCGCACTCAAACGGCAAAAGCCATTAAGTGATTAAGTTAATTTTAGATTGATTCTCCAACGTATGGAGGCGAGTGTGTCTGCAGCAGCAACATCGGACACCTGTTAGCCACCGAATGCCAAAAAAAACTCCAATAAAGGACGAGTGACAAACAAGAAGGAATTCAATTAGTGGAATCTGTGGTGTTGCAAATCAACCCCTGCTGTATGAGCGCGACACACACACACACACACACACACACACACACACACACACACACACACACACGCACACACGTGCACGTGCACATGCACACGCACGGCAAGCAATCTGCACTTGCATTGACACCATCACAGAGTTAAAAGAAAACAGGAAAACTTCGCCAGATTGAGTAGGATTGTTTCCAAGTCGTCCAGCGCCCCCCCCCACACTTTTTACATACACACATAAACACACATACACATGAATGCTCCGGCACCAACCCTCTGTATTAATATATGATTTGTTTGCTCAACCAGTGTGTGTGAGGGGGGGGTTCTGCACCTGCTGTTCAAGCACCTCTCTCATTACAGCAGATTTTGACATCCACTTTCACTATGTACACACAACATTCGCATACACACACTTAATCTGTGTTAGCACCAATTCCAAGTTGGTCCATTCCATATCAGATCTATTTTTGCACCTGCACTGCAGCTCTCCAGTCTGCATTGCAGCCAATATGGAAGCCACTCCAATCTGGGCTTTTTAGAAGCTGCCAAAGTCTTGTAAACTCTTTCAACCTCAAACGCATTAGCGAAAAGAAAAGAGCAAAAGAACCAGTAAATCACGTGTGTGAATAGGGAATAGGGAATACCTATGTGAATAATCTGAATAAAAGACGTAAACTCATATTTATATGTTGTTTCATTGTATCTCACACAGACATAGCCGTGTTTGCCATGTCTTCCATGTATAGATCCGTACCTGAAGGCAGAGGGCCACAGGGACTCAGTGAGAGGCTAACTAAGGCTGTCAAGGCCACGAGAAAAATGACAGGTTTTAATTAACCAACACTGATGGAGGGCTTCGCACTGGGAGAACACGGGGACATATTCAAGCTAATGCATATCAGATCACTCGGCAATCTTGTGTGTCCACTCAGGAGTGAGATTAAGTCAAACTTTAGGGATTTCATAAAAACTTTTTTTTCTTAACTTGATGATAAAGTAATGTTTTAAGGTCCAAATCTTTTTTCAACCTCTCACCACATGCCGTGGTGCTGATAAACTGCTCATGAATCACTTCATATGTTTTCTCTATTCAAACAACCAATGCTATTTTTAACTGCATTGCAACTGTGGGTGAAAGCAGTAAACCAATGTTGACTTTCAAGTAGAATAAGAAGCAAATTCCCTTTCTTTTCTAATGCCAAGTGTCAAAATAACAGCATCTTATTAAAATGCATCAATTATAACGCACATTGTCAAACAGTAGATAGGTAGAAACATACATATTCTGTATATATTATATATCATGTTTCTCTTTCCCATGTGCCTTCAGGCAGAAGAATAGGGAGTGTTGATTCTAACACTAAATAATAGAAATAATAAATAAAAAAATCCCACACACAACTGCTTGTAAACTGTAGCGAGGATTGGGTGTGATTTCTAGCTCACAAACATGAAGCAGAATCTTTGAGAGCTGCGGTATTTTAAAAATAAATTATTTAATATCTACGAAAGCATAGCTAAAGTCATCAACGACACCACAGAATGACACGCGGCAAAGAATGGATATTTATTGTATCAAAACGCCGATATGTGGGGTGACTTGATGTGGCGAAGACTCTGCGAGCATCAACACACGACCCACAAGCTCTAGTAGAGCATGTATGTAGTGTGTGCCTCTGGATGTCATTGTCTAATTATTTGAAACCGGGGTTGCCTCTTTATGATGGAATTCACAAGTGCTTAAATGATGATTCCATAACAGCAAATGTCCCGCTGTAAAAGCCCTCGCAGATCAGCTTAAAGACACGCGAGATATTTAAGGAGAACGCTTTCTGTGATAGCAATCCAGACGGGAGGAAAACACAGACGTACAGTCCTTCCCCAGGAGACAGCTCGGTCACGGTGGTTTCCATAACCGAGTGGACAACTCACTCACCCAGTCTTTGGAGACCAAATTGGCCGAAGCCTTTTCCTCTCACAAATCCCTGGTACACAAATGAGTTGGATGAAGAGATGTAGGACACCTAGGGAGGGAGAGGAATAGAAGACAGACACTTTATGTCTCACATCCAGACTTTACAAAGCAGCGTCTCATCAAAGTGTCAGCAGCTGGTGAGCGCAGAAAATGAAATATCATGTCAAAGGAGCTGAGAGGCACTCTCCCAGCTGACATTTAATATGATGTTTCCTGCGCAAGAGCACAAACATCAACACACTCAGCCATGTTACACACAAGAGGAATACTCTGCGTGCTTGTGCGCAAACAATCAACTGATGTGAGGCTCGTGAAACACACACACACACACACACACACAGGCAAACTCGTATAGACTGTGACCTGCTTTTAAAAAATTATATATATGGAGTGGGTGTGCATTAGAGGTGCCTGAGGTTGGGGTATAATACTGGAGAGAGAAGTGGAGGGGGAGGGTGGGGGGGGACTGTCGAGTCCTGATTACCAGGCAATGATTTAACTGACATTTTAATTAAAGAGAAAAGTCTTGGTGGGCCCTCCATCTCCCCAGAGTGACAAGGTTAGTGTGCATGTGTGCTCGTGCATATTTCACATAAGAGGTGTGTGTGTGTGTGAGTGTGATGGAACATCTTGGCAGTCACAAAGACAGGTGCTGTATTGAACCTGACCCTGGACTTTCACTTACATGTCCGTCCAGGGCCCAGTTGTCTATTTTGAACTTGTTGACAAAGATCTCCACAGGGCCTCCCATCTTGTGGACTTGGAGCAGCAGCTGAGCTTCCTCCTTCTTATATGTACCTAGAAGAAAAACACGTTCACAGTTAGCTTGGATCATCTGACTAACTGAACGAGAGTACGCGATACGTCTACACACATACAGCAGGGTTCTTACACATTTTGACAAATGGATTTCCATGACTTTTCCATGACTTTTCCAGGACTTGAAACCAAATGCCCATGACCAAACTGAAATCTCGGCATAAACATGAACACTTTTGAACATTTAGCGTATTGAGAGTGTACGCCGGCTTATATTTTGAGCGTCTTTCTTAAAAAAAATATATGAACTATTTTAAACTAGCCGTAAATGAACATTTATAACACATTTCCATGACTTTTCCATAACTTTTATTATTTCCGTTTTTTCCATGACTTTTCCAGGCCTGGAAATGGCCATTTTTAAATTCCATGACCTTTCCAGGTTTTCCATGACCGTACGAACCCTGATACAGGAATTATAAATCTGAATCGTATTTATCCTACAATCATAAGATCCCTTCACCCATCGGGTTACGTTGACTCCACTGTGGGTCTTGCAGCCCCATTTTGATAGAAAGTCTAACTGCAGTCCCAAATGCAACTTTAACCTTAGTAGCAATAGGAGCATCCACATTACAGCACACACCAGTGAACATCTACATCAGATTAATTTATTAGTGTAGATGTAGTGAGAAACACTGCATTTCCCCTTGTGGCTCCTTCAAGTGTTCTAAGTTCATTAGCACTTTGCCAGTGAGACTATCACAGAAAACAAATAAAGATTTGCAACAATACTATCAATGAAGAATAGGCTACATCTTACATTTTCCAGGAGATAGAAGTCTGATGCCAAAATGTATAATACATGTTATTTCATGCAACACATCTAATTACTTAAAAGCAACATGTGGCCGTGTGCAGCTAACTGCCTAGATCTATGGCATGAATAACATATAGCAGGTCTCGGCTACACTGGTAATACTGTGGGATCGATTCCTCTATGGTTTTGTTTTTTTTCATTCACATTATACAACTATAGTGTATCATGATAAATAATGTATTAAAGCATAACATTTGCAGAATTTATAGTTTTAGGGGCAATAATAATGCCAGGTTAAGAAATGTTAGCAAACATGCTGGATTATTTATCTGAGACCGATGTTGTACTTGAACTCAAATAAAAAAAGGGTAAATTGTGCAAATACGACACTGATCTGTACATCTGCATCAGCAACATTACTTTCACTGGATTGTCGGGCAATTTCTAGCTGCGGAACATTATTTTCACTACGATGTGATGGAGATTAATAGCGCCCAGGTACAGAGGAGTAAAAGGGTCCAAGTCATTACGGATGCTAATTTGAGTCGTAATGATCACAACTGCGCGGCGATTATGCGTCAGGGGAAAATAAATGTAATGTCTGCTGTTCTGTAACAGCAGCAAACATCTATTCCATGCAGGGTCAACACTGCTTTTTCCTCTCTCCTCCCTGGATCTTAACTGACATTGTACGCAGTGAAGTCCTGTGGGTATGTGTGAGGGTGCTTTAAAGGTGTTGACAGTGACTTCTGCTTTTGGTGTACCGACCAGACAGTTTGAGCTCCACTCCGCTGTGGTCGATGAGAGTCCCGTTAACGCGGTTGCTGAAGGGCTCAAACAGAGTGATGCTGAGCATCGCCGGCTGCTTCTTCCCCAGGTACTCATAGGATCCCCTCCAGAGAGAGTTCTTATAAAATACGCCACCAGGAACTGAAAGAGGAAAAGGGTGGATTGAGAGGAGACAAGGAAAAGTATATTTTCCACTACAAAGTTCAATGTGCCTCTGTTACTTTGCTGGAAAGTATTACTTTTAGTAACAGAGTAGAGGAAACAATCAGTGGAGTTAGATAACAGGTTGTTAGCAGGAATGAAAAGTGAACCATCTTACATACAAGAGCATTAAAGCAAAGCAAATGGAAGGGTCCCCATCCACAATACAGAAGTCTATTCTAAAACATGTTCAGATTCCCACTGAGAACCACAGCCACACCAAATACTTACAATAATTTAAACTAATAGAATTAAAAGCATCTTAAAATATAACAAAGAGATGTCTAACCTGGTAATTTCGAGGGTGGCTCCTGCACTGTTCCCACTGGGCTCTTACCACTTGGGCGATTATCAGCTGAAAAACACAAGAAAACAGAACTTACTCAAGCAGTAATTTCCCAGCTTTCCCCCGTGAGCCAGTAAGGTGTGTGGCTCAGGAAGCGACCATGGAAGACAGTCTTCTCTTTAAACAGCCCTAAAGTAATTGCAGTCGGACGATGTCACCATCAGCACTTCCTTTCCACTTCCACGACGAATACACCAGGTGATGGACACGACTCGACTCCTGCCTCGAAGAGCAGCCCGGCTGGCCTTGTGGGGCTTTTGCCAAGTCAGAGATGCAGTTTCACAGCTTCCAGGGTCGTACTTTAATAATGCCTTACTGCTCATACGGGGCCGGAGGACAACCCCAGTAAACATACACCCACACAGGGCAAACAGAGCGGAGAAGGCTTACAAGCAACTGCAAACAAAGACAGGTATACTGACGGTAGTTTATGAGCACAAACATCACCTTGGATAGATGTACACACACACACACACACACACACACACACACACACACACACACACACACACACACACACACACACAGCAGACTTGCGCTTTATTAGGTGCAAGTCTTGGGAGCTTCCCTTCCATCACTGCGCCCATAGGCGCTGTTAATATCCTGAATGTGCTATGGCTAGTTCTCTTTCTTTCCCTCAGTCTTAATGACACGGCCTTACAAAAAAAATCCCCCCCCTTTATATTTCAGCAACGGCTCGGCGTGGAATCCATCATTCGCAGGTTCCTCTCTTTTCTCTATTAGTGTCCGTCCGACCTTGATAATTGTGTGTCGATGAATATTTTTTCTTCCTATATGTATTTAGGCCAATGCCAGAGGGTGTTTTAATGGCAGTCTATTTGTCTGCGAGACCTTGTTAACACTGCCTCACCATTTGCAAAGGTGCTTCTTCTCACCTAATCAATGGGATGCATTGGCCTAATCAGATTCTGCCCTCTTGTTAATGTTTCAAAGCTTGTGTGTGTCTGTCTCTGTGTGCGTGTGTGTGTAATTGGGCCGTCCTACCCTGGCATGTGTCTGAGAATAAGCAAGTGATAACAGAGCTATTCGTCAACGTTAGCTCGATGCCCGATTCCTCAACCTGAGCCCTGAGTCAGCACAGCCCCCAGTGGCTTCAAAAGAGACTGCTAATGGAAACCGCACATTATAAATATGAGGTGACGTGTTTTAAGTGTTTAATACATCTGTGTGGGAAAGTGGGTGGCCAAGTGCACACATCTATAGTCCCATGAGGTTTGGTGAATGTGCTTGTTTGTGCCCATGAGAACGGTCACATGATGCGTTATACGTAAGCATTCGCTCCCAAGTAGTATTGTAGAGATTTAACAGCAGCAAAACACTTTGAGAGACAAAAGAGTGCATGTGTATGCATCTCTTTGCATATTCAAGTATCTCTTCCCTTATGGACTTAATATAATCATATTTATACCTGCACAGAGAGGTGGTTTCCCTGTCCAGCTCCCATCGGACCTGCAGGTCCGATGCTCTGATCCTCCGGCCAAGTAGAAGCCAGGCTGACATGTATAGATCAGAGTGTAGCCAAGGGATGGCAGTTCAATGGCTCGAACATCAGCCTGGGCTGGCAGCTCGGGCTGGCTGCAGTGGTGCGCTAGATAAAGAGAGGGAGAGAAGGATTAGAGTGACCAAAGAAGAGAGGGAGGAAAAGGTTAAAGTTGGGTTGAGGAGATGAACAGGAAGAGGGATCAGGGGAGCAACAGACACAAATGCAAGAAATAGATATAGTACATGAGAAATAAAGCAAGAATAATGAGGAGTTTGGGGCCAAGGAAGAACAGAGGGCATCACACTCTCAAAAGTGCAAACTTGTGCTCAATGTTAAGAGTTCCACTTAACAATACACATGATTTTATGTTAAAATGAGCAGACTGTGTACTTACCAATGCACTCAGGTTGAAAACCACTCCAAGTCAGGTTGGGCAGACAAGTACGAGTAATGGAGCCCTGGAGTAAGTAGCCCTTTCGACAGTTGAAGAACACCGTGCTGCTGATCTGTAAGAGGATACATCAGAGCACGTGAACATGTGGACTAGGCCATGAGCTCGCATATCATACATCACAGCAAGCAGATCCAGCACAAAGAAGAGGTGTTCATTGTCAAAATCCATTGTTAGATTGTTAGTCCTAATGATTAGTATTTGTTGTTTTAAACTAACATTCTTATGTGAACTTATTTTGTACTTTATTGAAACTGTATGTAATTATAGTTCAAGCATTAAGTGGTGGAACAACACACCAGATGGCATCCTCCTTACACATTTTGTAGAGCTGAAACAATGAATCAAGTACAGTAAATACATAAAAAGAAAGTCATAAAAACAACTTCAAGGCTTTAATGAAAAGCTTTTTTGTTGCTCAATATGAATAAAATGTCACATGTGAACATGTATTCACACCTGGTAGCCTTGACTGTTGTTCTGGCTTCCAAACAGAGGGCTGCCAGGGTCTCCACAGGTAGTGTGAGTGGGATCTGAAAAACACACACACAGCAATTATGTGATAACTGCTGCAACGTTAAAGCAGGTCTGCTCTATTATACGCCACCCACAACAAATGGACATATCACCTTTGAGACTTTGGAGGGGAAATTACATATTCACATATTTAGTGTGAAATACTGACTGTGGGAGAGAAGGCTATACATTACTGTATCCTCACACTTACAGCCCCGAGAGAACATGCACAAAGACGCACATACACAGAATCTGCAAAATATTTGGAGTCCACTTTCTATAGTTTCTCTTAGCAGCTTATAACATAATTAATTAATTAACAGAATTGTGATTAAAATCTCTTCTACCAGAGTGGCAGGCCTTTTCAGTACACACGTCCTGTTAATCAGTTGAACGTTTTTTGAAGAACGAATGTATCTTTTGATCAACTCCTGAGTTCATGGAGCTTTTTGCATTATGTTGCTCTTACAAGGTTATATACCTGGTCACTCTTTTTCAAAAGAGAACAGAAACATTGCTCATTTGAGTCTATTGCAAAAACGTTAAAGAAATAATGGAACATGTCATTCACAAGAGGTTTCCATCATTTTAAAGGAGTCAATGGCAAAGCTAGCAAATGAAGAAAAAGCCACAAGAGGCCAGTCTTTCTAGTGAATTCAAAGCTACTTCGAGGTGTTAAAGATATGATGTTCGTGGTAGCGAGGTACTGTAGATGTGCAACACATCTAATTAATTACATCTCACTGAATCTTTCCTTTACTTCCCCACATGAAAGCCTTCATGGTTTTTCAACAGTGGCTAAACAAAGATAAATGATGCATAGGTGGTGGAGTTAATGATGATGGCTATAATGAATAGATGTTTAAAGCAAGTGTTATTGGGTTATTGACTTGGTATGTGTGCATACGTTACAGCACTTCTAATACCACAATGGACCTATGGAATGATACAATACATTTCACTGTAAACACCATGTGTTCCTGATTTCCTTGTGCTTCTGACTAAAGCCTCCAAAAGTATACCTTCAAACTCAAATGGTATTTGCTCTTCCTTGCTTCAGAAAGTTTACTGCTCAAGAGATTTTTATAACAGTACTGGACAATATTTCTAATAAGACGCGTCAAGTTTAATAAAATGTTTTGCAACTGCTGCTTACATGCAGGTCACAAATGGTGTCAGATATACAACTGCTTGAGCTCATGTGTGGGTCATGAGTGCAGTGTTTGCTTGCAAGGAACTGATCTTGTAAATCGCAGGTTTCATGCTGCACACTTGGTGAACCGGGGGCCCCTGGTGTAGCCCTGACTGCACTGCCAGGCCTACAGTGTCTCCACATTATGTTTACATCCATGGTAATTCTGAAATGTTAACGGTTGGTTTAATTAAATACACTAATAAGAATGGAAGAGCATCATCAATCTAACTTCTTCACTGGGTCAAATGCTTTTTGCATGCATTATTTTTTGATTGCAAAAGGCAATCAGGATTACGAGGGGGAACATATGGGGAATAATGCAAGTTAGCCAAGGAAAGGCCCATCTCACACTGACTGAAACTAATGCATTACATGAAAATAAAGAGATGCAGTACAACAACTATTGTCACGTTTCAACATCGTTGCTTTGATTATTACATCAATATGTTCGACTGTACCCCAAACCGACAAACAATTATCTTACCTATGCAAGAGGGTTGTGTGCCACTCCACGTGCCATCATATTGACAATATCTCCTATTAGAGCCCACCAGGATAAGTGGAGCGTAGCAGGAGAAGGAGACGGAGGAGAGATAAGTGAATCCTCGGTCCTCCCTCCTTCCCTTAGCTGGCATCCCGGGGTCTCCACAGAACACAGCTGCAACGATGAAGATGGAGGAAGAACAGAGAGAAACAGGGCAATGTAAGGTGACCCACTAACCATGTTGGGTTTTAATTCAATATCTTCCTAGGGGGGTGAAATGTTACACAAAGGACATACATACTTGGGTTATGGAAATGTCAGAAAGACGTACACGACATGTAATGTAATTTTCAATTTCCGCTTAGGGCCACTTACGAAAGCACTGGGGTTTCTCTCCGCTCCAGTTGCCGTTGCCCTGGCATGTTAACACAGTGGGCAGGGACAGCTGGTAACCTTGGTTGCAGGAGTAACTGATGCTCGAGCCCCAGGAGAATTCTGTACCGACAACCTGTCCGTTCGGGATGATAGGCGGTGCGCCACATACGATCGCTGCAGGGAGACCAAGATGCATTGCAGGACGTTATGGATTCTGTATATTGTATTTAATAATGTGATGCGTTCCAGTCAAACTATTAATGTAAAGATTCCTCCAGTTGCACAATATATGCAAGATTCATTAGCTCTTTCCATAATCACTCCTTCCATTCATGTAGCTCATGCTGTCGTCGAGATGCATCTCATCACCGTGTTGCAGTTCAGATCATTCTCCACATCTTTACCTTTACAGTGAGGTTTGGTGCCGTTCCAGGTACGGTCCTTGGTGCAGATAAGAGTCGAGGCCCGGTCTGCATCCATGTTGAAACCAGGAGAGCAGTGGAACCTGGCTGTGCGGTTGTAAATGAAATCATTGCCCTGCCTCACCCCGTTGGCTGGCACTCCAGGGTCACCACAGTTGATTACTGCAGAAACAAATTCAGGATGAAGAAATAAGACCAAATGGAAATGGGTGAAACAAAATGACAATGAAGACGGACCAAGTGGAACACAGGGACTGAGATGCCGAGAGAGTTTGTTTGGGTTCAAGAAAGAGGAGTTGAGGAGTTGATAAGTTTGGCATTTCAAAATATTTCGGTATCATGTCTGAGCCATGTTATTTGATAATTTTGTACTCGGCAAAGCAGCAGATCAATACCACGTATCAAATGTAATAATCTAAAAGCAACATAGTTGTTTGTCTTCAAATGTATTGAGCACTTAATTTATACAAAGCCACGTTTGAATATATCTTTTCTGTAGATATATTCCTAAACCTTACTTAATATGCAATTAGTCTTCAATCCCCATAACACAAGAGTCTGACTTCATATTATCTGAACAAACTGTCCTTGAACTTTGATTATCTCCATTTTAGAGCTTTTAGGGTGCAGAGAGACGAAGGAACGTGATCGGCATTCCTCTCCAGTAGCTCCCTAAAGCTCCAAAACAAACCACATTTTTCTTTGATTATACTTTTACATCCTATAGGGGAAAACTGTAAATGTCTCAGATAGAAAATCCAGGGCAGGGAAGGACAACTTGCACTAAGTTGCCATGGGACAAAAAGGAATTATGAACTACATATGAACAACATTGCAGTGCAATTCCTAGTAGGGTGAGGAACGCAAGCTTTTTGGAGGTATAGTGTCTCCCCTTGACTGGGCAAGCACTTTCATTTCCCACCGGGCCGGTAAGAGTGCGTCGCCTGCAGCCAGATTGTCATCTATGACTGTGAAGTAACAATACCTAAAGGGCTGCGATACAGTGAGATGATTTCTCCTCTTGCGTCCCAATTTACTAAGATTATCAGCAAGGTAGATGATACTAAAGGTGCATATTTTCTTCTTAACAAATGTAAACTAAAGATGCATTTAGTGTATTACAGTTAAAATGGAGAGGATAATAAATCCCTTTATCATACAGGATACTCAAAAGGAGTTGAAAACATTCAGCCAGAAGTGGTCTTTTTCACATCTCCCTACCTCCCTAAAGTTGTTCCATCAAACTGTGTCAACATGTACCCTTTCACTCCTATGGATTACAGAGTTCTGAAATCCATCATGGGGCTGCTTAGGGTTTATCCACTCCATTCAGGAGAAACTGGTTCCCTTAGTGACCTCTATTTGCCGGGGTCTCTTGGCTCTGTATAGCAGCTGTGTATCTTTTGTGAGACATGATGATAAAGGGCTGTCAGTCAGGAGTGTGCCATTTGAAAGGGACCAATCCTCAGAACCATTTTCCATAAAATTGAGCCACGAGTCATTCGTTACAACATTTTTTAAACCGTTTTTAGAGATTGCACATCGTCACACCCCGAAGAGATCGTCACACAACACCATCCACGCACACGTTTACATGGACACCTTAGGGGCAATTTACAGTCATCTAAGCTGCATGCCACATCCAGCCCAGGATTGAACCTGGACCCCTCTTGCTGTAAGGCGACAGTGCCAGCCACTATTCCACAGCACATCCTCAACTAGGGCATGCCGTTAATTAAAGTATGGACAAAAAGATAAGCGCGGCTCTTCCTCTGTAAGGGCTGTTAATTACCAGAGCACTCGGGCATGTTGCCCGTCCAGGACCCGTTAACAGTGCAGTGTCGGCTGAGCAGGCCGGTTGAGTAGTATCCATCTCTGCAAGCGTAAGTAATAGATCTGGAAAACGTTAGGCCATCGTGGATCAGGATCTGGGCGTTACGGGGAGTTCCTGGGTTCCCACAGGAGATCACTGAGAACAGAAGAGGAAAAGAAAGGGCTTAGAGTTGGATTGGGTATTATTTATTGACTGAGAGGAGAAAGTGTAAGTTAGTAATGCGTCTGTGCGGTGTGGCATTGGCAGCAAGATGAGGGGATTGTTGGCTAGCAAGGTTTAGTTCATAAAACCATTTAAGGATGATGATGATGATGATGATGATGATGATGATGATGAAGAAGAAGAAGAAGAAGAAGAACAAGAAGAAGAACAAGAACAAGAAGAAGAACAAGAAGAAGAACAAGAAGAACAAGAAGAAGAACAAGAACAAGAAGAACAAGGAGAAGATGAAGAACAAGAAGAACAAGGAGAAGATGAATAAAATAAATAGCATTTACCCATTGACTTTCATCTCATCCTGTTCTTCATATGTACTTTTCAGTTGATTAAACTAAATGTATTTACATTGGTTTTCTAATCCATTCCTGTTATACTGCTTCATGTGTCTGATTGGCGATCTTGTTTTCACTCCTTTTACTTTCCCTGTACCTTCTGTTCTTCATCGCCCACCCTACCACCCTCCTCATCTAATCCTGACTCAAGGATCTCCCTTGGTGTCTGTCCGACCGCCAGCGATGCTTCTGTTCATTACGCTCTGCAGCTTGCCCTGGGCCCTCGGAGCCCCGAGGGCTTTACCCTCCCGTAATGACCAGATGTGGCCTGGCCCTTGTAGTCCGTGCCAACCGAGAACAGGTGGGCAACCTCAGCTAGTGGGCATACCGCACATCAGAGAGCAGAGAGGGAACGAGACGAGTGAGGCAAGGGAGCGAGGTGGTGGTGGGTGGTGTGTGAAAAACAGCCTGGAAGGCAGGATGAAGCTTTTGAGAAGAAAAGTTTACTAGAACGAGGGAAGAAAAGGGTTCACGAGACCAAGAAAAACTAACAAGAAACAAGAAACACAATGGGACTCGTCAACCTGACGGTGGAAAACTGCAACTGAGACTTTATGGGTGTTAGTATTATTATTTTAGTGCCGCTGGTGGATCCGCCACTTGTTCATGCTGTATCAAAAACAAACACTGAAATAACAACACTCATTATCAATACTTTTAAAAACCCAATACGAAAGGAAAAAATAAACATTACAGGCAACTAATTAGATGTTGAAGCTCCAAGGACAAATAAACCCTACATGCTTTTAAAAGCTCAATCAAAACAATTCAAACTTCTGTAAAGTGTGTGCAAAGACTGTTTCTTTCAATCATCCTTAAAAGCTTTATTCTTGCTACCGGATGCAAGATGTTTTACAGTAGGAAAAGAAGTGCACTCTATAGTAATTTTCCACTGCGTGTAATTTCTTTGTCCAGTCTCAGCAAAAATAATGGAGAGTGTAGGGCCTTTAGACCCAGATCGATTGGACGCACTCACTACACTTTGAGAGAATCTGCTTTTTCAGGTGTCAGCAGCAGACTGGATACGATGTTGCACAAGGACAAAAAATTAAAAGCCTGATACGGTTTAATCAATATAGAAAACATTTTTGGTTATTTCTCCCATTCTTTCTTGCTTTTTTTTGGAAACACAGACAAAAGACATGCAAATGTGCAACGTGTCTTTCTTTTAAATTGCAAAGACAGCAGCTAATTACACAACCAGTGACGGTATAGATCTAGAATCTGTAGGTTAAAGTGTAATGCCATTTAGTGGTGGGACTTGTTGAGATCAGCTAGATCTGAAAAAAACATTAAAATGTGGAGATGATGACTTATAAATGTTGATTAGCAAAGAAACCACAATATGAAACATGCACTCAGGTCAAAATAAACTAAATTTGAGTAATATCATTAAAATATTATATGCAGTTAATGCAAATAATATTCGCAGAAAAGGAAGTGTGTAAAAGAAGACACAAAAGAAAAGACAGCTTGAAAGAAATTCAAGTTACTGAAATATGTTCATTGAACAATAATTTCAACTTCAGTTACTGCACAATCAAAACTCAACAGCTGGCCTATGGGATGCGTCACTACATGGTCAGATTTGTGTTCATTCATTACTGCTGAGAAGAAGTCTGTCCAACCAGCCATCCATTAATCTTTCACGAGTTATCCAGGTTTAGGTTGCAGTGGCAATTTAATCATCAGCCCACACATGACTTTCCCCAGCGATGTCCTCCAGCTCCTCATAAGGAATCCCAAGGCGTTCCAAGGCCAGATGGGATATGTAATCCCTGCATAGTCTTCCGGGTCTGCTCTGGGGTCTCCAGTTGGACGTGAACAGAATGCTTCCCCAGTCCATAGGGGAGTGCATCCTTATCAGATCTCTGAACCACTTCAACTGGTTGCAGCAGCAAGAAGCATCTTATTTTACGTCAAGCTGCTCCTTAATATCCAATCCTAAAGGGTTGTAGTCTTTTGGTTGCTAGCCAAAGCTTATGAAGCTCCTTTGCCAAGAAGTGAGAGTTGGAACCTGAATCGACTGCTAACTTGAGAGGGTCACAATGATGCTCAGCTTTGTCTTCAACACAATTTGGTGGATGCCACACCGATTTGATCGTATCTTACCCTCACTTCATCAGACCTTAACGTACACTTCTCCGTCTTGGGAATGGAAAGTTGTGATCCTGGCTATACAATACATAACATAAACACATTTTAGATAAGCTGTTCACCCTATCCTTGTACTCTTTTGACTACGCACAGGCTTTGTGAGACTGTGAAGGTACGTGACCAAGTATGCAAACACGGCTCCCCCATTAGGTTGTATAAGGACTGGATAGCCAGAAACAATAAACTTAGTACCTAATATTCCCATAGCCACCAGCGCAGGAAAACACAAACCAATTAGAGGTAGAACCACCATTACCCTTCCGGCATCTTTGTGAGGAGACAAGGTTGAAATCATTATTCATCCTCGAGAAACAAATACGACATTTGGCCTGAGTCTCCTTCCAAGCACATGGAGGTAAAACCTTCTGAGCTGTGAGATCCCGATTGAGAACCTGGGCTCCATTGCTCCTGTCTGCCAGTCTATGTCGGCCAGAGAAGAATAAATAAGAAACGCGATTTAAATACATGTATGTTTTTCTTACCGTGACACTCAGGTTGGGTGCCGAGCCAGGTCCCATTGGTCAGGCAAGTTCTCTCTGGAGAACCCTTTAGCACGTAGCCGGGCTCACAGCTAAAGCGGACCATGGTGCCAACTGTAAACTCTTCTCCCAGGCGGATACCATGCACAGGAATCCCTGGATCTCCGCACAGCCCGGTTGCCTCGCCTGGAAGGATAAAACAACAACAACAACCAAATGATTTGACAAACGATGCGATTTAAGGGGGCGGCTGAAGATCATGGGCAGAGGGGTCGTCCCGTAACCACAAGGTAGCCGGCTCAATCCCCGCTCTCCCCATAGCTGCATGTTGAAGTGTCCTTGAGCAACGCGCTGAACCCCCAGTTGCTCCCCGGGCGCTTCACTGCAGCCCACTGCTCCTTATTAACTAAGGATGGGTCAAATGCAGAGAATAATTTTCCCAAAGGATGTATTATTAAAAAAAAAATTAAATGTACTCTTTATTTGTAATGTAAAAAATAATTGAATAATATTCTTAATAATATTTGATTAGTACCATAACAGAGACAGGAAAATACAATTTCCCGACCTCCCTAAGGAGTGACTAGCCTCCCAAATAGATTACGCTTAATATATCTATTTGTTCAACGTGCAGAAAATGAGAAATGATATGCAATTTTTCATTCCATTGACCCAACATATATTTTGATACTTGCCATGCTTCATAATTCCACGTCCTCAATCTAAAAGACTCACAAACTGTTTAGTACCGCTGCATGCCGCTCTCGCTCCCCATTTTTCAAGGTGCTGGCCATCATCGCTTCAATAGTGCACAGCTAAGAAAGTGCAGAAATTGTATGAAACGGTTGTGCTCGTTGGCCATTAAGAGAACACTAGAAATCGCCAGGGTTGATATGAATGTCGTGATTTTTTTACATTAAACTGTCAGCATGCTATTTAACTGTCGTCTTGTGGGTATGTGTATCAGCTAGCTTGTGTGCTTCTGTCACTGTCTTGGTTTGTGTACGTTTCTGTCACATCTTTGTGAATTTGATTGCATCAGTATCCATGAACAGCCACATCGGTGGACAGCTATGTGCCTTCTGTCAGGCGTATTGGCGATTCTAGGAGCTCTGAGGCAAATTGCCATATGGGGAGAGAGTGTGGGGGCTGATGTCTTTATAGTGCTTCATAACCCAGCTGAGGTGTGGGCGCCCCTCAGTGTAATATGAGCAGATTAAAACCATTTTATAGAGGACATTCTCTCTGCCCTTGAGGCCCGTGGACGGGCACTTTCATCTTTGGTCCACCTAATTTTTCTCATTGCCTGCTAACAGCTTCCACCCAAATATGTATACCGTAGTCTGGTGTGAGGTGATATTACATCTGAATAAAGCCAGGATCCCAAGCAACTAGCTGGAAAGAGGATGAGAAAAGGGACTCCACCTGCACATGCTTTCAACTATCAAAGGATAGGTTTGAAAGCTATTACAAAATGAGGCTATTACAATCTTTTCAGAACTTTCCGACTGGGTGTAGTTTTCCATACCGGAGCAGTGTGGTAGCGAGCCGCTCCACTGGCCGTCCAGCTGGCACATGCGCGTCGTGTTGCCGATGATGGTACGCTGGCCGATGCAGCTGTAGCGGATGACTGAGCCCACTGTCCGACGGTCGCCGGAGATCTGGGCGTAGGGAGGCATGCCGGGGCGGTCACACAACACCACTGTCCAATCAGAGCAGAGAGACGGGAGACAGAGACAATGAACAAGTGGAACCACATGTTGAAAAGATGGCCTGGATTGAGCAAAACCGTACAGTGTAAGAAATGTTGGCTGATATTGGATTTGTTAGCAATACATTTAACAGCATCAGACCACATTATGTCTAAAACACTTTGCAACCAAATGAGAGCTTAAGGTTCAGGTAATATTTTGAAGAAAATTCAAAACATTTGCATTCAGCTTATTTTACAGAATCCTTGTAATATCTTCTGTTTTTGAACAGTTAAAGTAATACAAAATAATGTATTTGTAGACTTAAATTAGATTTCTGATAAACTGACATGTCATTGATTAAAAGCTCTATTAGTTATAATAAAAAGGCACTAATAAGTAATGCTATTTGGTCGTAAAAAACACGCTCAACAAAAAGTCTTAAAAAAGGAAAACGACACATTTTTGGTTCACAGATATAAGTTTTGAATAACTGAGTGAAACCAGTTTCACTGTCCTCTTCAACAATGAATCAAAAGAATAGGGACGTCACGCAGCACCAGCAACAACCAACCAGTGAGCTACTCACACAGGCACTTGGGCAGCGAGCGGTCCCAGGTACCGTCCCCCTGACAAGAGATGGAGCTGGTGCCCAGCAGGTAGTAGCCCGGGTTACAGCGGTACGACACGGTGGTCTGGAAGCTGTAGCGATGCGGCCCGCTGGGCAGTACCTGCCGAACGCTGTTCTCCACCTGACCCGGCTCTGTGCAGTTCACAACTAGAGAGAGGGATGCGGAGGGGGGGAGAGACAAAAGGAACATTAAAGAAAAATGCATATACTGTAAGCAGTTGAGGCTGGAAGAATTTTTTTAACAGGCATTTTTATACTATTTCTTTGACGATTATATGTGAAATGTTGATGGAAAGGAGGACGTGTGTAGGTTTGGTGATATTATACCATATATTTTAATAAGGTTATATAACACTCACTCACACAGGACACATGCCCATTTCATCAGCTGAGTTATTTTGCTTTTACTCTCTCTGTCCATTCCTTTCCTCATCGACTACTTTCACCCATCCAGCATCCATCCATCCATCCACCCCAATCCAAATGAAGTAGGAGGCAGACTCCGGAAATAAACATTTGCTTCATTAGAGCCAGTCTCCTGCTGGCCGCCGTGGTGCTGAGATGGTGATAGATGGGGAACTCGCAGGAGAAGAGGCACCATGTCAGTTTAGCACCAGATGGAGGGAGTTAGGGAAAGGGAGAATGAGGGATGAGTGAGGAGCGAAAGACATGGAGGGGTGTGGGTGTGTGGCGCTGAAGAGAGTTAGAGAGGAAGAGGCCCTGATGGTGCAGAACGTATTACAATTCATGAAAGAATGTCACGCTACGCCTTCCATCAGCACCAATCCATCTTGAGAGCTTCAGAGACAAGACGACAACCAAAACCGTACAATTCCTCAACAAAGTCAGAACGCAGCGAGTAACGGTTGCCTTCGACTCTATACTGTGAAGCACAACTAAGAATGCATTATAATGCTCTAATGGCTTCTGAAGCACTATTCATGCAGCCATTATGCCCCAGTTTGCGTTGCCAGTCTTGCCCCATAAGTGTGCCAAAATGAACCCTTTGTATGCTAATGTCCCTAAAAGCGTGCTCATTTTTATTCTCCCAAGTTGGCCAGCATGGCATAATCACCCCCCGAATACGTATTATAATATATTCCTTCCAGCAGAGTGCTGACCCATGGTACCATCATTTACAACTTACCGCATAATAAAGTGTTTTTGAAGCGGTGGAGTTGCTTCAACACGAGACTTCCCAAGCTCAGAATTCAGCTTTGATTAAACGTGCTCGGGCATCATAGGCTCTAAAGCGATCCAACAGTCATCTAAAGCGACCGACCTCCGGGTACATTTTTTGTGTGGCCCAGCGGGCATGAAGAGCAGAAGCAAAAAGATGAAAGGAGAAGAAGAAGAATAGTGAAAGGGGACATTTGGCTAAGGTAATTCATCTCTGTTCCACTCGGAAGTGGAGACCCCAGTCAACCCATCCTCCTCCTGGCCTCCTGCCAAGTAGCGGCCCTGTAAGTGGCGTGTCAGTTTGTATTTTTCTGTCCTGTGACTCTATAGCTTTTCATCCCTCAAAGACAAATAATCACACAAGTCATCCAAAGAAAGCAGCGTTGTGTCTCTGTTGCTGTGACTCAAAGTGGTGGTGATTAGGGGGCCGGACTCGGCCCGTGCTGTTCTCCTGCCCCCTACATAATTGATGGTCCTAAAGACTTGTGTAGTTCAAATTTGGACCGTGGAAATCATTACCGTGTCTAACCGACTCCTTCCCCAGCCGTACCTTTTTTTCCCTGCCCTCTGTAGCTATCCACTTCTATATCGCCCGTTAAAAGAAAAGCCCAGGGTTTGGCTTTGCCGAGTAGAGATGGATAAAGTGGATGTCACTCCAGCATTTACAGTTCTACACCCAGAGGAGGAAGTACACGGCCGACAGGACAGTGCGCCTACCAAATCTGTCTGGAATGCTGTAATTAAGGTGATAAATCTGAATGGCAAACATACCCCAAAGCTACATGTCTCCAGATAAACAGTGAGGATAATGTACCATCAAAACATACACCCACTGCACCCCCACCCCCACAGCCCCACCCACAATGCATCTCAGAGACGGCATCTGCAGTGAAACAAGGCCACAGCGGACATACTCAATGCGTAGATCTGCTTATGTATGCAGCGGCCAAATGTATCTTTCTCTTTTTTTTCAAAAACTGACAAAGGATTCCTGTGAGACTTGCAACCTCCTCATCCCTTGATGAATCTCTTAAAAACGCAGTTCCTTCCTCATTTAAAACAAACTCCTAACTCAAACCGTCACTGCCTCGTCACGTCCAGGACCTCGCGAGCGGCCCCTTTCTGTAGCTGTCACAAAGCCCTCAGTTAGTGGGGACTTAGAGACAGACGCGGCTGCCCCGAGATACAACACTTGTCGCAAAAACACGGGCAAATTAAAAGTCTTTGCCTCGCTTCAATGCAGAGCAGGGTACTTCTTATTCTGAGCAAAAGCCAGGACGCGGGTCTCATAAGGCTGTTGTCTTTCACACAAGCTCGAGGATCCTGTGATTGTTTTTGGTTGTCTGCATGCTTATTATCCAAGTATGCTTCACTGATAGACAGGTGAGCCTTAGGGTGCAACTGAGGTAACGTGTGTAAGTGCAAACATCCAATTTAAATATTATCCGGAACCTCCACGGACCGAATGGCTGAGACTGCGGTAATTAAATAATCCAGCCTTCTCATAGCTTTTCATTTCAATTTCCCCTAATATGGGTTGTTTAAACTCTTTCTACCTCAGGGTGTCTCTGCGCTTCAACTCTGCTCCCTCAATGATTGGGCTCATCTTCGGTCACAGACCATACGACCTTGCACAATACAATAGCTAATTTAATACCAACTTTCACAGATGGAGAAAAAGCCCAAACCATACCCCTTCAGGCAAGTGTGTGGGAACGAGCACACGTTGACAAAATGTCCTCACTCAGCAGGTATGAAAATAAGCTAATGACAGGTGTTTATTTAGCTCTCAAATTATACACATAGCATAACAGATATAAAAAACACCAATATGAGGGTTGCTTTGCATATTACATTGCATATCTAGCTATGCTATGATCATACATTTGAACATGTACTGGGGTATAAAAAGGTGTATGCACATGAATTTAGATTCAACACATTGTTTTCTTTTACTGTATTTGTTTCCTCACAAGACTCTACTGCATCAAATAGTTGACAAGATCAGCTCCATATTTCATTTGTTCCTTCTATTTATTGGAATATGAGGTTTTCCAAAATTCAATACATTGACTGATGATCTTTGGCATCTGTTTAAGACTTACTTTTACACCTGGAGAGGGC
Organism: Liparis tanakae; assembly: GCA_036178185.1. Taxonomy (NCBI): domain Eukaryota; kingdom Metazoa; phylum Chordata; class Actinopteri; order Perciformes; family Liparidae; genus Liparis; species Liparis tanakae. The sequence goes on from CM070106.1 coordinate 10,355,746, forward strand.
GTTGCTCCACTGCCCATTGGCCTGGCAGGTAGATTGTACAGCCCCCTGTATAACGTAGCCGGTGTTGCAGACAAAGCGCACGGCATCGTTTAAGTTGAACTGGGTTCCTTGGGTCATACCGTAGGTTGGATTACCAGGATGACCACATGTGATTGCTGTGAGAGTCCAAGGAGAAGAAACATCATGGTTACAAATTTGCAGAGCAGTCTAATGAAATCTAAAGGCTTAATCTAAAAAATGTGTATAGGGAAGGCCTGGATTAAAAAGAGGCCACAACAACAAATCCATACGGTACTACACCGAGGGTGGAATTCACAAACGGATTAGCCGGCTTTTGTGGATGCAAAACCTGCACATGACGAACGACAAACGCTTTTCTTAAAAAAGTTCAAACTTAATTAGGGGTCAGCTCAAAAATAATTCAAATTTGTTTGTAGTATGTAACGACGGGTCTATCTTTTGTGAATTGGAGCTTGTGAAGAGTAATTCATGCTGCCATCAGCAGCTGCAATCCATTCTTTGAGAATTCGCACCAACATGTAAATGATGAGTCATGGACTCTGAAGCCACAGGTCCCACTGCACTGACTTCACATCTGAATTTTTGCCATGGCACTCTATTCAAATTGGATCAATTGAGTTCTACCGAGGAGTGCAGGGTACAATTTGGGAATAATGCTGGCTTTTAGAGTGTATTTTGATCGTCAGTACGGAGATGGTAGGAGCATCCCTGGCAAATAAATGTCTGCACTCATTACAAATCATTGATCAGCACAATTAAGGAGAGAGTTTGCAACTTTGTTTTGTTGCGATTTGTTTTTCGTAGATATCTTACCAGAGTTCAGAGTATGACATATTCACTCTCCTCTGCCAATTTAAGTCTTTAACTAGCGACGATACCACCCATAGCGTTACTCATAAAGAACTGTTCTCTGTGGGCACTTACGGACACAGACAGGAGTGCGTCCTGACCAGCGGTGATCCTGTTCACAGATTCGCACCGACACCCCAATGAGACGAAATCCTGGGTTACACTGGTACACAACGCTGCCTCGATAGTTATAATTCTCTCCATTGATCTGTCCATTCACAATGGGCTCCGGGGTGCCACAATGGCCCGCTATGGATGAGTGAAGAAGAACAGAGCAAAGGTCAGACACAAGTGTTTCTAATAATACTGCAAATGAGAAGATTGTATAGAGTTATACTCATGTATGGGTGCTGAGGATCTCACCTAGACACTGGACCTGTGATCCACTCCAAAGCCCATTGGACATACACTCTCGTACCCGAGAGCCCACCAAGGTATACCCTGTGTTGCAGGAGAAAATGGCAGTGGCTCCATACACAGTCAATGTTCCAATCTTGTTGCCATTTGGTGGAGTCCCAAGGTCCCCGCAGGAGATGACTGAATAAGAAAAACATTATCATGCGTTACAATCCCATAGGGTCACAATACAATCAAAAAGAACACTAATTTGTTTTGTTAGGAAGATCGTTTTCCTTTCATTCATTTGGTTTTGGTGAGAAAATGAGTGCCTGTTTAGTTATCACAGTGGAATGCCATACATGTGGATGCAATTACAATGCATGCTTGGCTAATGACTTTTGAGGGACACAAGAAACTGGGAAAATTAGTGCGGTATACACTTACTGTCACAGTCTGGCCGTGGATCTGGGTAGTTCCAGGTGCTGTTGGCCTGGCAGCGAATTACCCTTTGACCCCTGTAGTAATATCCAGGGTCACATATGAGCATCAATATAGCGTCATACTGGTTTTGAGTACCATAGATTAGCCTCCATCTCCCATGTTCCACGGCAGAGTGGCCGATGTCGGGGCAGGTCACCGCTGGAAGGTCCGAGGATAGATAACAAATATTAAACTATCCACTTTTCAGAAATATTTTTTAAATGCGTTTGTTCTACTAATAATACTGCAAATAACTAAACTGACAGTAAAAGGAATACTCACGGACACATCTGGGTGGTGCCTCAATATGGCTCCACCTCCCAGATTCCTGGCAGATCACTGAGGTGGTGACAGGCCCTGCAAGCCGAAATCCTGGATTGCACTGGTACGTGGCCCTGGCCCCTAAAGAGAAGTCCTTCCCCCCAATACTGCCGTTGACCGGAGGCAATGGCATTCCACACGACGTGACTAGAAGGGAACGAGGGGCGTGGTGGAAAGGGACAACAAGAAACGTGGTTAGGAGAAGAAACGCCCCTGTGGCAAAGAGTGTTTTAATAACCTTCTTTGTATGCAGAGGGTCTCGATCACAATAGGCTTCCTGTACAAACTTCCAGAGCCGGCAATGATGTGCAGTAAACATTAGCCTGGGCTGCCATCTGCACAATAGTAAACAATCACGTCTAGAGAGAGCACATGTGGAGATTACACCTGGTGCTGATTTGACCAGGGATTGAATGACAGCCCCGCTGCTCTCTTTTCGCTTCAGCTGATACTATTAATAACTCTGGTTGGAAAATCTCTGAAAATTGAGCTTTTATTTTTGATGTTTTTGTGATGGCATATAAAAGAAAATCTGAACACAAATGGAGAATTTACTCTTATTAGGAATCAATAAAGATGCTTCAACAGCAGCACAGCTGTCTAAATCGTATACAAATTTGAACTTGTATAAAGTAATACACCTATGTATCATATATATTATTATTATACATTATATATTTTTAATTAAAGTAGATACCTCAGTAGTTCCAATAGCAATGACGTTATTCATAGTTTTCATATGTAAAAATGTTTGTGTCAGTCTCTGCTGTTCATTCAATTACTGAACAAAAATTACGATCAGTTATTTGTGACGATAATCCATTATTCTGATGTATCAAACAATTCAGCTCAGCTAATCCAAATATCATTAATCTGACTTAAAGTTATCTTCAGAGCAAATCTGAGGAATGGCGAAGTGAGCCTCCTTGGAGCACGCCAGAGGCTGAGGGGCTGAAATCAGACTTTGATCCAAAGCAAAAGGATTCAGTGATGTTTTGTTTTTTCAATCAACGTCAATTCAAACGACTAAACCTACAAAATACATCTGCAACAAAAATGTGTTCTTTTCTCTCCACAGTTATCAGATGTATCCTTACTTCTGAGAAGAGGGACTAAATACTGAATGAGCTCAGTTGTAATCATATATATCGACGAAAAGCAACTTAATTGAAGAAAACGACTCGATTTGTATTTTCAATGTGAAATGATCCTGCACAGCAATCAGTCTAACTTACACTCAGAAAAAAATGAATTCAGTCCATCTAATCTGTTTTTCTAAACAACTTCCAACATTCTTTTCCTTACTCGTGACCCGTTGCTGTGATTGGGCGCTCACCTTGGCAAAGGGGCACAGGTGCATTCCACTGGTAGATCCCCTGTGCACTGCGGGTGCACGTGGCACTGCTCTGACCAATAAGCCGAAAGCCCTGGTCGCAGCTGAAGCGCAGGGTGCTGCCCAGTTTAGTGCCTGTAAGGCTGTGCACTGTGCCATTCACAGGGTTGTTGTGTGGGCTACAGTAAGCCACTATGAAAAATGAAAAGGAAATAGGTAAAGTTATAAATATGCATATCGATAACATTGAGTGCAACAGGCATAACAAACAATAATGATGCTGTTTTTATTGAGTAGGAGAAGGACTAATGGGCCTTCAATAGCACAAAGCCCCGGATCTCTTTTGCATCAGTCTTCCATGCCTGAGGTTGTAAAAGAGGATATATTAATAAGCTCTACAATTCCATCTCATTACGGCAAAACCTGCAGACTACAGAGAAGAAAAATGGATACGAGGAAACTAATGATCTGCAAAGCGAAACAGGAGTTTGTCAGCGGCAACAGAGGATCATAAAAGTAATACATACATAATAACAGGAACAAAGTATCGTTTTTTGTTTGTTGACTAAGTTGTTAGCGGCAATAATCGTGTTCGTTATCATCCTAAATGGTGCCAGCAACAGATCCATGAATTGCATTTTGCAGATCTCACAATCCCATGACATCACTACCCACAAACCGTGCTGAAGAATGATTAAGAACACGCATTGTGAAAACATTTAAGAAATATTGAATATTGTGATGCAACAGAACACGGCTAGCAGACTCATGAGAATTGTGCTCATAGCAGGCAGAGATTAGACTAGAAGAGAAGCATGGACACAAAAGAGCGTATTATCCATTACGTTTGATCACGACCATATTATAGTTTTATAAAAATAAAGAAAATGGCCTTTTTCAAGTCAGCTGGATTTGTTTGCGCTGCAATCAGATATAACCAAACTCCCTTACAGCATACAGACTTAAGGCGCAATTTATTCAGCATTTGTGAGATTTCTTGGTTGACGATACAGTTGTTACCCATCCAATGTTGGACATTAGTGTAAGCATTCAAGTTTTAAACATTTCACAATCATCCCACAATGGATGTTTCTTCATTAATGCCCTCATAAAGGTAAGTAATAGAACACCCACAACATGAATATACTATACTTAAAACACCAACTGAGCTGATCCATTTTCCTTAGCAAGGCCTTCTCCTGTCAGTCACAGTGACTGGCGGCTCCCGAGCCACCCTTGAGTTCAATTCTTCACTTCTATCAGTGTCTCTGTGTTCCTGGCTCCCTCCTTCTCTCTGCCTATTATCGTATACAGCTTGTCTCACTGCAATCAGCCCTGCAGCTCAAAGGGATAAGATCTACATTGGCAGGTGACTGGATTGGAATAGATAATAGAGAGGAGAAAAGGGGAGGGAAGCGGGCTGGTGATACAGAAGAGAGGAAGGGACTTATGAGCAGAAGGAGATAGCAAGGAAGATAGCGACAGAGCCAGACAGATTGTAATTTGCTTGAATCGATGGAAAAGGTGAACTAAATGATGTCATAGAGGAAAGGTGAGGGAAGCTATGGAGGGAGAAACGTAAAAGAAAACTGAGATGGCGGGCTGCTCGAGGAAATGTCTGCAAGAAGGTGATGGAAGACCGGCGCATGGAGAGAAAAGGAGATGGATTGATGAAGGACACAGCCGAATACATGAATCTGCCTGTGCCATCTGTTTCTTTCTCCCGACCAAGGTAGTACAGAAGGCAACTCCATATTGACCAAGGCAACTTGAGGGTTCTTCGCCATCACTTAGCCCGCCTGTCATCTTGTCTGCTCCGGCAAAATCCATCATGGCAAAAAGAGGAGAGAAAAAAGGTGCAGAGAAACGACAGAACATCCGGTTGGGGAGACAGAGCTCCACTGAGAGGAGAGAGACGATTAGTCAATCTGGCTGAGTGGTGTTGATACAGAACGGAGGGAGCCTTTTAAATATTTACACAGTCATAATTCCGAGCCAGATATGCAGGTGTCGTATAGCCACTGATCTTTCTTGGGAGCAGGACGGTAAAGAAGAATTATAAGCAACACATAAATAAATTAAAAAAAACAGCGTTTACAAAGTTCCAGGCCTGTGCTGCAGAGCAAGGAGGGCTGCAGATGCCCGCCGCCCCCGGTAGGTTGTCATGGAGATGGCTCATATTCCTAGAAATCCCAGCTACAGTTGGCGTCCACATTGTTGGGTCTTTGGGCAGAGGCGAGTAAAGGCACCTCTGATGAGCACTCGCACAACAATGCCAAGAATAAATAATGTTCTTCTGATAATCAGGCCTAAATGCTGCCGGGTGACTGTGGGTCAGTAGTTAGCAGGTTCCTCTTTCAATCAGAGGATCGGTGGTTCGATCCCCGGCTCTGCTCGCCCTAGTCGATGTGTCCTTGTGCAAGACACTTAACCCCCGGATGGCTCCCCGTAGCTGTGTCCACGGTGTAACTCGCTTTAGATAAAAGCATCAGCTAATTGAATGCAATGTAAATCATTCATATAAAATGCCTCTCTCTCTCCGTCTAACTCCAGGCTTGTGTGTGGCGGTCTTCACTCACCTGAGTAGCGGATGCGGAAGCCTTTGTGGCTGGTGGTGTGATCAAAGGACCAGTGCAGATAGACTTTGTTACTGGAGCTGGTGATGCTCAGTGGGTTAGAATAGTTACCGCTGAGGGTAATCAGAAGAGGGTTCTGTCTGGACGGTCCTGGATTGAGGAAGAAAAATAACTTTGTGAATATGAACTTTGTGAATGATAAGAATAAGACCATAATTCTTTGCATTTTGCACACTATCCAGATAACACTTTGCATTTTGTACACTATCCAGATATGTATATTTTATTTAATTTTACAGTGCTTTATTTATATTTACATATAGGTTGTGTATATGCTGTGTATATACATATATATTTTATTTTATGTTATTTTGTATTTAATATTTCACTTTGCACACTTTACTTTATGCACTGTCACTTTCTTTCTTTCTTTCTTTCTTTCTTATATTTATATTTTATTGTGTTTAGTTTTATCGGGCTGCTTCTGTTGTCAACAAATTTCCCCTTGGGGATTAATAAAGTATATTTCATTTCATTTCATTTCATAATAATGCCCTGTGTTCCATCACCGATACACTTGAATCCGAAAGGTAATCTGAAGCGCATTTTTCTCATTTTAGATGGATGGATTATTTTTTTTAAGGTGAATTCAAGAAGAGAAAATTGAGAAAATGCCCTTAGACTCCAAAGTGTTAAAGTCTGACTTTTGAAATGGATATAATTTTCCCTAATCATGTCTTTTGAGGTACCGTACATTTTGTTACACGTTCAAAATCAAAAGTTGCTAAACCTCACTTCCATAATTGGCTTGGCAACCACAAGGTGAGCAACTGTCTGTTCCCCTCCACTCGGCAGAAGATAAAAAGCACTAATCAGGAACACTCGTGTGTACGACCGCCATTTTCTCAGTGCAGCCTTGGCAGAGTTGCTGTCTGAGCCTCTAATCAGATTCACATGTAGAAGAGAGATGGAGATGCTCTGACACGGGAGACTGTGATTTTCTGTTAGTAGATGCAGAGTTTAGTAAGGGGCAGTGAATAAATCTGTATGGATCATTTTAGTCTTTAATTGTGGAAATTAGGGCAAATGAGTATTTGGCCAAGGACATGTGGTGGGAGGGACTTTTGGATCAATAGTCTAGTGAACATTAAATTGGGCATCAAACAGAACAGGAATCTAACATGATGCTCTTTTAGATAAACAAAAAGGTCCAAATAAGCATAATGCCGCTCAGTAAATTACGTGATACTTTACTGTGTGCTGGTCTTCATATGTACACTTCCAACAAAAAGCAATGACTCACCATCAAATATCTCAAGCTCATCAAACTGACGGCTGGTCTGGAAGTGTTCAATCGTGAAGGTGATGTTGTAGCCAGGTTCTACTTTGACCACCCAGGAGCAGGACTCAAAATGGGGGAAACCGTTGCCGGGTGATTGGCTCATGATGACACCCGTGGAAGCTGTCAGAACCTCATTCATGGGACAAGTCACTGTTGAGAGAAATAAAAAGCAGAGAAAAAAAATAGCAAATTAATTTGAATAACAGGAATAATAATATGTTTGTGTTTTGCTGCTGTTTAGTTTTTTTTTCTCTCTTCATAAATGCAACTAACATGTCACGGTTGCTCATTCTTTATAGTGAATTAAATTGACCTTGAAGCACAGATTGAATTGGTTCGACCCATGTCGTTTGTGTTGTTGTTGAAGGGCAACTCGACGTGACTAAAAGCACAGCTAAGCTAATTGTCATCCTGGTGCTGAAGTTTTCGCAGTAAACAAAGCTGTCCATGCAAAGTCTTTCCAAGAAAAGGCTTATACATTATGTAATATTACTGACTTGCCACAAGCATATTCCCTCCTCTTTGCTCATCGTCAGTATGTGGCAGATGTGATGCTAACTTTACGTCTAATGCTCACATCTGCCTGAAGTCCCATTGCTGTGGCAGGTCTGGGCAGACCACATCCATCCGCTCTTCTGATTCCCCCGTGTCATTGGTTTCGTTGAGGGACATCTCAATGACGTCCTTTGACATTTCCAAGTGGCTTCAGTCATTATGAGACATTCATGTCTGTTGCATTTTTGCTGTGATGCTGTAATCTGCCAGAACTGTCTGCGTACACAGTGCAACCCCACAAAACCAACTGTGACGTGACAGGAAGCCGATGCGGAAACAATGTCACGATGCAACAATTAGCTTCCTTCCTGTTGTTTGTGCGGCCCACCTAATGAGGCTGAGTGCTAAAGAAGGACACTATTAATTAACTCTTTCCACAGCAGATAAATGTGTATGTATATATATATATATATATATATATATACATACATACATACATACATACATACACATATATATATATATATATATATATATATATATACATGTTGTACTAGCTAAATAAGATACCATTAACCCACATAGAGTCTACATTCTCCCAGAAATTAACTGTTTTATTGTATATCACTACTTACTATAAGAATCCTAAGGGCCTACTTTGGCATACATAATGAGACTTACTGATTTAACACTGAAGGCGGTGCTGGAACTCAACCCCGCAGCTTGATAAGAGCCCGACAATTAACAAAAGACCATTTAAGAAAAAGAAAAATCTCTCTTGTTAAACAGCAGCCAGAGGCTATACTTGTGATTTAAAAAAAACACTTGAAATTGCACGTGATCAGGTGTTTTTTGCATGACATATTGTGTGTGTCTGTGTGTTTATCAACCTTGTGCAGCAGAAAATATACCCGTGGATGTAAATGCCCCCGTTGTTTGCCACGATTTGAATACTTGAGCGTGTTCTGCCTCAGGGTAAGACAGCACTTGGCACTTGCAGGTCCTTCATTACAGCGGTGAAATAATGAATCAGAATCTCATTTCAGCAGCACCTCCTTTGTGGGACAGTGTGTAAACTTGTTTTTGTGTACGTGGTTGCCTGTGTGTCTGTCAATGCACTGCTGTGCGTGTGCGTGTGCGTGTGTGTGTGTGTGTTTATTGACTTGTTCAAACCTCCTCTCTCTGTGTGTTCATAGGGGAAGATAAAATTACATTTGCAGGAAAAACATCACGGCAGACAGCCTGGTGTAAACTGCATTTGGAAATAATCCTCAGCATAAAAAAATAAAGAAATGTACTAGACGGGATTTGTTGCCTCAGGAAATTACAGATGTCAGGTAAGCCGTCACTCTCAGACAAATGGAAATGAAGATGGTTTTAATCAAATATTTGACTATACCTTCTTCAAATAGGTTAAAAACAAATATATGCAGATGTTTACCATAGATCAAGAAACTGTTAAAACAAAACGGGGAATGGCATGCAAACAGTAATTCTAATTAAATTAATCTAAAGTAGTTATAGTAGTATAATTCAACACATTAAGAGGATATTTCGCAAATTGGTAGGAGAGTAAAATTGTTGTTTGAGCCAATACAATTCCCACAGCGTGAACAATGCTACATGCTACAATAATAGTGCCATCATGTTGCATAATGTAGTCAGAAATATATAACCTCCTCTTGGTATCTAACTTTGGAGGTAGAAGGGAGCATAATCTAACCTCTTCCCAAATTCCAAATTCATTCACAACATCAAGCACTTCAGTGGTGTCATTCACGGGGCTTGAATTCATTGTGCTGGGAATTTGCATCTAAAATCTCAGAGTGAAGTTCATGAAACAATCCATTCTCTGTGGATCAGATGTGTGTTCTTGTCAGTGACCTTTCAGAAAACGTCAAACCGCCATCAGTTTGTCTTGCGGCCGATGGAGACAGACAGGCAGGGGCTCTTATTTATCGCTGCTACTTTTTAAAACTAACTTTGAAATGAAGCATTACTCCTTTTGGCTATAAAAAAAAGTGTATTAGGGGACACATCTGCCAGCTGGAAAACGGCAGCAACACAAAAGGTGACATCAACATGGATAGGTCTCAAAACGAAATGTCACTTTAATGAGACGAGGAATGGAATAAGCTGGTAGCAGTAACTGTATTCTGTGAGACACCCCCATCTGTTTGTGTATGAATTGTTCATGGTATGCAACAGCCTCCCAGTGAGAAATGCTGTAGAAGGCTTCTGTGCAGATGTGCATCTGCATCCATACATGCACATTTGAGCACTCCAGTGTGAAAGTATGGACGCGCATGAATCCGCAATACATCAAGCTTAGAGTGCAGCGGGTCTGTTGAGATGCCTTGACTCATGTTGGTATTTAATTAGCATAAACTGAAGAGCAATAACAAGCTGATTGAAGGGGATGGGCCACAACATAAGCATTAGCGTGGATCAGGGCCTAACAACTCTGTGAAGTATGCGATGACAATGTAGGTGTAAAAATGAAAGAGGCAGCTGTAATCCATTCTGTAGGGCTAAGAGAAGGGCTAGGGCAAAATTAATCTAGGGAACAAAAGGGAGTTAGACAGAGAGGCGATGGAGGCGAAGGGAACGAGAGGGATGAAGAAAGTGAGCTAGTTGAGAAACTAATGTGACGGGTGATTAAACAGGTTTTAACCAGAAATCTGTCTGGGGGATAAACACAGGGATTTGGGATCATCAGAGCTCTTTGTGTTTCAATAATGGATTCAAGCAACACGTTATACTGATGGGGTTGCTCTGTGTGTGCGTATGAGTGTGCGTGAGTGTGTGTGTGTGTGTGTGTGTGTGAAGCTTGAACTCCCCGTGGACGCCCAACACAACCCGGTTTAATCAAATAGCAGGGAAATCAAATAATGCACAAATCCACTGGTTGCTCAAATGGCAAGCAACGCTATACAAGTAACGCTAAACCCATTTCCCAGTTTGACTGGCGCTAATTCTCCGGATTAAATAAAGAAAAAAACAAGATGGGCCTGTTTGTCGGTGTTGAGCGAAAGAAAGAAGGCAAATCGTGGTATTGATGGATACCGGAGGGGAAACGTGTGTGAACACCTTGCACTGTGCTCGGTTTTGAGCAGGCCTGAGAGAAAGATACCAAAAAAATAAAGAAATAAAAGAACGGAGAATAAAGGGGTACAGGTGTTACATAAGAACAGAAGTCTGACTCGAGTGAGTCGGGGGAGGGAAGTGGCGAGTGAGTGAGGAGGGAATGCAGAGGATGAGAGCGGATACCGGCGCCGAGGGGCGAGCAGCACCGCAGAACCGCCTGTCGGCTCCAGCGCCGCTCTCCGGTTTCACGACAACAACCACCGCTGTGGAACCCCGACACATACCGGAGTGTGTGTGCATACTGTATACGTACGGGTGTATGATGCGTGCAGTGGGAAAGTGTGTGTGTGTGTGTGTGGGGGGGGTCTGGGCTTGTCAGAGCTAGAAGTGGTGATTTGATAGGTGCAGCTGCAGCCGGAATCTCCCCTGCATTTCAATGAGATGTGCACTTCGTCTCCTTGCTGCCCTCCAACTAAGTCACTCCCCGTCTCGCCTCGCTTTTTGACGCCTGTCCTACTCTCACTTACTCGCCATCCCCTTGCTCATTTAGCAGTCTCTCCTCCATCTTTCCAGACAGATTTACTTTTTCCTCTACAGAATTCTGCTCATTCAGATTAACCTCAGCTACACTCTTCTTAACCTACACTCTTCTCTCCCCATACAAACTTCTCCTCTTCCTTCACATTGGCGGCAGTCGGTTCCTCCCCGCTCTTTACTTCCTCTCGCTCGATTGCAGACTCCTTCAGCTCCAGCCATCTATGGCTCGCCTCTCCATTATACATGTATGTCTATGCAGGCAGCTTGACAGCTTGCGGGAATTTGGTGGAAATGCTGGTCCCCCGGTATAAGTGTCTCTAAGCTTAAGGTGAACAATTAGGCCACACAAAAGAGGAATACTAGCATATATTCCCAGCAGCAGAGGTCTGCAAGTGCAGTGAAAGGTGAGCTGGCAAAAGGCAGAACTTCAGAGGGAAGCAAAAAAGACTCAAAGTATTTTCCTGTCTTTCTTTTTTCCTCACTCGCATTTTTATACTTTCAGGCTCCTCGGCGTTCTGGGTATAATTATTCCACGTCTTTAAAATGAGCCTACACATATCTCCCTCTCCCCTTTCATTGCCCTCGTTGTTCCACCAACTCATCTTCCTTTTTCCTCTCATGCTGACAGCATTTGCATATTTTTCCTATTTAGCGCTCCAAATTAATTGTATTAATCAAATTCCACCTACTCTCCCATGTCTGCCGTATAACCCACAAACACAGTGAGTCACAAACAATGACAAAGTAAGACAGAGGAGAAAATCTTTTTTTTCCAAGAACAGAATAATTGTATGATAGTTGAGTGGGACCCCTCCATGCACCCAGTCGCTTGCCCGGAGGAAAAGTATTCCACGCACTATACGGTGCTACGAGGACACGGCGTGCTGGGAACACTGCGCTCATTGATTCCTTTGGGAGGACAATATCTCAGCATGTAGAGGGCACCACAACAACCACCCCCAGCCTCACGGGAGCCGAGTATTATCCACAGAGATGGAAAGTGCTACCAAACTGAAGTGTGGCTCTGGCTCCATGACTACAGGCAGAGAAAGTACACGTGGGTGCAAGGAGTAAAGCAAAATTCAAACTAGTCCACAAGTCTGTGATGAGAGACGAATGGTTAGAGCAAACAATGCTGGAAGTAAAGTCAGAGCACTGGCAGAGGAAGACAGTGTTTCACTTGTGTTGTGCTACGTTTGTGTAACACCATGACTTGACCAGCTGAACCCATTGTTTCTACGCTGGGGCATTGCGCTGCAGGTGTGATTTGGACTAGCTTATGAGAGTGTAGTGGGCTGTGTTAGCTGCTGTTTGATCAGCTGTTGACTGTTGAGCTAGCAGTTAATCGCATATCGCATTGGCCTATAACTAAAAACACAGGCATTTTTGAACCCTTTCACAGTATTTTTATATTCCAGATATATAGTCTTATAGGGAGATACTAAGAAAAGATGAAGCAGGAGGAGAAAAATGCACTAAGTATAACTATGAGAGAAAGTGTTATCAAGATGGGGAAAGGGAGAACTTGTCGTAGATCTGATCCTTTGACCTGCAGGATAAATATAACTAGACAAGTGCTTTCCTGTCCTACCACTAAGGTGCTTTCGAGAAAGGCCCTTAAAGGTGCAGTGTCCATGGATGTATAAAGAGAAAGGCAGGGAGATCCAGGTACATTTGGAAGGGATTATTTTTTGGGAGATTGAGTTAAAATTGTAACACTTTCCCTGGTGTAGTTGCTTAGTGAGAGTTTGAATAGAGCCGTCCTGAAAAAAAGAGAGCATGCCTCGCCTTTGGTAAGTTTTCAAACCGAAGGCATTCGCTCACCATCACATGAGGGTGGAGGCCCCTCGAACTCCAAGTGTGTCCCCAACCGGCAGGTCAGGATGCTGTTCCCACTTAACTGGTAGCCTGGAAGACATCGGTAGCGCACTATATCACCTGAACAGAGAGATAAGGGGGAGGGAGAGGTACAATTAATAAGGGATCAGAGATGACAGCAAGAGTCCATGAGAATAATACAAGCCAATATGTCTTCATACAACAACCAGAGCTCCTTAGTCAGGATACAGAAGTAATCATGATCCATTGTGTGTTTGAGGAAACGAAAGAATTAACAGTGGAAAAAAGTACCATAATAAATCCTCACTGGGGATTCTAAAGATGAAACACTATGTCATTGTTGCTGCCTTTGTGTCTTGCAATTATAATGCGGCAAGGAGGTATGTAAATAAACCGATAAGGAGAATTCATCCTCATTGTCTTCTACAGGAGAGAGAGAACGAGAGCACCTTCCTCAAATCCCTCTGGCGTTCTGATTATTTTCTCCTAATCATTTATTCGTAATGCGGCCTCAAAATCCCAAGTTTCTGTCGGTATGGGTTGAGTCTGCATTCAGTACAAATGCCTTATGACATCCAAGACAAAGAAAGTCAGGAGTGCTTGGATATCACTTCTTGTTGTTGGCTGAATGAATGAATATGCCTTTTAATTACAGCATTTCCACGTACCGATTTTAAACTCTTTGCTTGCCATCAGGATCTCTGCATTAGGAATGATGGGGGGTGGCAGGCAGAACTGCAGCCTGTAAGCTGGATTGAGAGGATCAAAGACAAGAAAGGAGTCAAACACAGAACGTGATAAATGTCTCGTAGAAATTTGGATCAAGGAAGGAAACGCATTTACATACCTTGATAGCTGATACGGAATAATCCACCCTTCTCTGTGTTGCTACGGAAACGTATCAGCACTTGATTGGAGGTGCTACTGGGTGGGTTATTCGGCTCTCCGTCAGTAAATACTCCCAGTTTCCTGGCCGTCTCTTGTGGACCATCCCTAAAAGAAAAAAAAAGGAAAAAGGTCACAGTTAAAAACAAAAAAAACTGCACTTGAGGAAAATGATGATGAAAATGATGATAATTAACGATGAGGATATTCTGAAAGTAGCCTCAGATGCTCATTCGCTCTCTAACTATAAAGTACCTTGGGGCTGTGTGACACATATCTGTGAGTAAACCAAACAAAGACGCATGCCAGATTATTGTCAAGCATCTTGCGGCAGCAGAGTATAACTAAGCTGCTCTCACTTCATCATACCCAAGGCAATTACTCTGGGCTGCTCTGGGTGATTACGTTAAAATAAGGTAAGAATTACAGATGAGCGTGGAATGACAGGTCTGGATTGCGCTTTTCCTGCTAACTGCCATCCAATGGGAGCGTTTCTGGAAGCTGCGGCCCGGCCTTGGCAGTCCTCTGACATGGGCATGGCCGATTAAGTCAGCTTCCAGATTCCTGCCACAACCATTCAGCTTAAAAACCATCTGTCTTTGGCTGTCAGACTGGGCATGGGAGATTACAAGCAGCTCTGAAACGGCTGGCTGGGGACCGCTGCCTGACAGCCCTCTGGCCAAGCCGCCATTACGGGGCCCATTTCCTTGGCTCAGTAGTTCAGTGGATAGATACACAGCGGTGGGAGCTGGAAACTGGGGAACATGATAGTCCCCCATCTTGGCTCTGCGTGAGCTTGTTGGGAAAGATCAGTACAATGGGGGCTGTTTACAGAAGATCAACAATGCACTAAAAAGTAGATATTTTTAGCCACGCGTACCTGCTGACAAAACCTCCTCGTGCACTACAAGAATCTTTCTACCAGCAGCCCCAATCCATTAGTATAGATGACACCCCCATGCCATGTGGACTTCTCATGTGGTTGTCAAGTTGGCAGTCAGATCTCCGGTCTCGCTGAGAGCTGGGACCTTTGCAGCTCGTCTCAGGGAGAAGGGATCAACTGGGACTGGCAACCATCATGCGTGTAAAATCCTGTCTTTGGTCGGACATATGACAGCCCCACAATATGATGAGATGATGAAAGGAAGCTTTACCCCCTTGATACTCAGTCAGGCAAAGAGACACACATTTACGACATACCTGTCCACACAAACATGAACACACGGATAAAGAACACACACTTTTCCACCAGCCAAAACCTACTCCCTCTCTTTTCTCACAAATAGAGCGAGAAGGATATTCCTGCTTTGATTGGTTCTTTACACGTTACTGTTTGGTATTTAGGAAACATTTTTCCTTTTGTTGAGACTGCATATGAAAAACATTATGAATCAGAGACGGGATGATCTTGAAAGGACGAGGGTTTTGTCAAGTGAGACAACAGAGGCAGATATCAGGGGGGAAACAACGTGAGGTACAGGATAGGAAAGAGTTCCCCATTTTGTTAAGATGGGCTCAAGATTTTCTTTTAGTTATGACTAGTGAAAATATAATTTAAGTTCACCACCAAATATAATGGGACATTATCTGAAATCTCAAGGTGCATTATACAGTTCTTCATAACTTTTTGTTCCACATATCTGTAGCCCCAGGAAGCAATCATTTCTTACCAGACAGAGATAAAATCGTGTGGCCCATGAACCTGCAGCAGGGTGAAGTTGATTTTAATGCCAAAGCCGTGAGCCACAGTGATCAGCCACGAGCAGTCAGCTGAGCTTGGGTACTCCTCTGGGTAACCCGGGGAGAAGATGGTCCCATTGTCTGATGTGATGTTCCCACCGCAAGGCACTGAGGAAGGTAGAAAGGGAGGAATAGTATATATCAGTGGGCCAAGAATACAACAAGACACATCCATAATTCATCAGCAATCGGTTGAAAAGGGGAATTTTTCATCCCCAGCTTCTTCTGCTTCGCTTCTCAGTGTCTCTCTCCCCCTCTCCTTTACTCTTCGTCTAGTGCCCAGGCGCTTGTCTGAGCTAAAGATTAGCCGGTAAAGCCTGTTAGCAAGTGGGGACTTGGATGGAGTGTTTTGCCCAGATAAGGCCTCAACCCGTTCCCACTGGGGTGAACAGAGAGAGCGCGGAGACGAGGCGAGGGGTTAGTGTGGCCTGGGCTTTTGTGGTTGTGTGTATGAGAAGTGGATATGTGTGTGTGTAAATGTATGAGTTTGAGTGACAGGAAAGTTTAAAATAGCATATCTATGACAGCGCTGACACTATGGAACCCCCCAAGTTCACACATGCCTGACATCATAAGTAAAAAAAAAACACAAAAAAACACCCTGCACAACCTGACAAATATACAGTAACACACACTCACACACATACGTTCAAACTAACCTGCACCCAGCATCCAATCGGCATGCATATCATTTGTAACTATATTTCAAACATTCCTCAGGAACTCAGGAGGCTCGAACCAACTTAACGATTACCAAGCTTAGCATTCCTGCTGGTGCCCTGAGAGGAGCACCATGCTCACCGTGGCAAAGCGCGACAAATCAAGAAGGAGTGGTAATCGCAGAAGTGCAGGCATCTCAAGCAACCCAGACGAGTATTTAGTTTAACGGCACACCCGTTGGTGGCTACGGGCATATGATCTCTCTCCCAATGCAGAGATTGCATGGTGTGTCCTTCTGTTTCTCTCTCAGGTTATACATATGTTTGTGTTATATATGGCCGTATGCTTTAGCCCTGGGGTACACAGGCTGCTGGCTCACCTGTTAAAATAAGCTATCAATAGGACTGATTGATTAAACCCTGGAGATGTTGGAGTTGCACATACGGCTGACGCCATCAACAGGCAAGCTTCCTACACCTTACACACCTGGGGGAGTGACTGGCCTGCAAATATCATATTTATATTATTTTAATTATAGAAGCTGAGAACAGAAGGAGTGGATCTGTTCCGAGGCTGAGGGGAGTAGGACAGTTTGCTGTGTTGGATCGGACTAGAGAACCTCATCGTAAGACATATAGGCGCAACGTAACCTGCTCCACACATATGGCTCTATGCCCTGGACAAGTATTTATTTTTTACTAAAACAACTATATTGCTTTAAACATATGTTGGGATGATAGCAGCATGAGAGACAATTAATATGACTAATTCTGGTAAAAACTTTCTGGTAAAAACTTCATTGGTTTCTTCTTTATTTGGTCAATGACACAATTAAATAAAATAATTAATGGAAAATATGATGAACATGATGATAAGGAATTATACATATTTATATACAGAGATTAAATTCTGAACTAAATTAGATTTGGATGTTCTAAATCTCTACAGTAAATGTTCTTGTTGGAGCCCTCGACAATTTGCGTCCTCCGAACCGATATGTATATATATACACTATCAAGATATATATATTTTTTTTTTATTTAATTTTACTGTGCTTTATTTATATTTACATATATGTTGTTTATATGCTGTGTATATATACATATATATTTTTATTTTATGTTATTTTGTATTTTATATTTCACCTTGCACACTTTACTTTATGCACTGTCACTTTCTTTCTTTCTTTCTTTCTTATATTTATATTTTATTGTGTTTAGTTTTATTGGGCTGCTTCTGTTGTCACCAAATTACCCCTTGGGGATTAATAAAGTATATTTCATTCATTCTTTCAAAGAGGAAGAAAAGAGCGAAGGTTAAGTGTAGGGAGAATTGTAAACAATCAAAAAAAAAGGATGGGTACATTGCTATCATTTTATAGTAAGAACATTGTATGATGATAATTCCAAGAAGTAGGAGAGTGGAGGCCAAGTAAAAACAATCAATGTCCCTCAGCCCCCTGAGAGAAAATCTGTGCAAATAGTACAGTGAGAGCGAGTGGAGAACAGGCCGTCTGGGTCAAATAAAGAAGCTTCATGGTCAGCTGCCATGTAATAATAACTATGGCGATGAGGAGAACATCTAAACAAGATCAATACATATTCTTTCCAAACAAACGCAGAGATGTTGATACATTAGAAGTAATGTGGGATTACTACTCCTTACATGATGGGCTATTTGTGATTTGAAAGCCCAAATGCTGCATTCAAATACTGATTTGGATGTTGAATGATCAAAGATGTGGGTCAGACTGGTGAAGAGTCACATTGTGCATGCGCATGCTTCTGCATGACAGAGTTGTACTAATCACAGACAAATGGATATACATGAACACATTAAATGTTTAGTCAATATTCACACAACTGCCTAGTCCTCCACGTCCTTTTCCACCACTCACACAGGAAATATGTCCTTGGACAATAATTGTTCAGCTTTTAACGTCATGTGAATATTGAAAATCCCTATAATAAAGTAATTGCTATGAAAGAATAGACTTTCTCTTGTTCCCTCTTCATTTTCACTCGGTTGCCCCATATCTCACTTGCATTAATCTCCCTGCTTGCCCATTCAAAGTTTCGCCTCCCTTATTGAATAATCGACAGCTAGAGCATGAGAATGTGGGTCGAGGATGAGGCAAAAGAAAGCGCACACATAACTTTTCTTTTTCAACTCAGGCCCTCTTTTATTCGTCCTTTGTTTGCCTCTGTTTGTGTCCACCGCACAGTATTGATTTTCATTGAAGAATACTTTGCTTCATTAATGGGTATGATAATTCAGCTTAATTGCATTATTCATAATAGATAATCATTATCTCTATAGCCCACTTCGCACTAATGACACTCAATAGCTCACTACGTTCTCTAAACAGGAATTAATGTTACTACTTTGGTTCTGCGTTCATTAGTCTAGTCGGCCTCTTGTTTGGAAGATGACTCAGCGTTCAGAGTAGTTAATGTGTTAATATAATGTAATGTTTGGATTTTATTATGACAAATCTCGCATCGCCTACCTTCGCAGCGAGGGAAAGGGTGATCCCAATTGCGCGTCGTGCCGTGCTCACAGGTTAGGATGGAGTGTCCCATTAGTTGGTACCCAGGCAGACACTCAAAGGAAATGGACTGGCCCACGTTGTAGCCAGCACCCACCACCACCCCGAAACGGAAAGGCTCCGGATCAGGGCACTCCTGTAGCTCATAAGCTGGGGAGAGAACGTCAACTACATCAGTCTTTTCAAATCAGTATACTTTTATTTTTACTTATATTCAGACTCATTCCAAACATTCAGATAGCATTAAAACAAAACAAAAAATACTGTAATAATATTTTTATATATTAAACAGTGTGCCCCAGATGATCATTCTCTGTGACTGCCTGCAGCTTGCAATCAATTCCCAACTTTACGGATATGCCTCGATACGTTCTGCTTTCTGATCCGGTTCTGTTCCTCCTTTTGCTCAACCGCCCACTCACTTCTCTTCCTACTCATCCTTCTAAGACAGGAGTTTTCAAAGGGAAGGAAAAATGCTAGCGGCAGGTTTGACTTGTGCTGGAGGAGTGTGATGCAGTCATCAGAAGTAGTGTGGGTAAATAATTCCTGCTTTTTGTTCCTCTTCCTCTTGGAAAGAATAGCAAAGCATGCAATGAGCCTTGAAGAGCCAGGATAGAAATATCACGAAATAAATTGATTTATATGGATCATAGCTTCCCTCTGTAGGAGATAACTCATGCAAATACTGCAAAGGGAGGATATTTGCAAATATAATGCTTAATTTATATGCTAATGTACACATCATTATGTAAATACTCAATGCTATCTTCCAATTGCTGGCTGGTTTGTTGAATCAAAGAATACAAACTCTGCGTGCTTGTTGCATTTGCAGACCACGGCAACATACTCCGTGCTGCCTTACAGATATGCAGTGAAGCCTTTT
Organism: Liparis tanakae; assembly: GCA_036178185.1. Lineage (NCBI taxonomy): Eukaryota > Metazoa > Chordata > Actinopteri > Perciformes > Liparidae > Liparis > Liparis tanakae. The sequence continues at coordinate 10,375,681 of CM070106.1, forward strand.
ATTGCTACATGCCGGGGAAATCTTTTAAGTGTTGTGTAGAGAGACATTTATAGATATGGGGAACTTACTGGCTCTGTAGGCTTGATTAGTCTGACAATCAGTTCTAGGAGCGATCCAGTAATATTATGACTTTACTGAAATGACGCTGTTACGAAACGTAATTCATCTCAGACTTTCTAGTGTATTCTGTGATTGTGCCCATTTGGGAAATAGCTCTGACCATTATAGTTACATTCTCTGCAGCCCTGCCATTTCAGCAACAGAAAAGAAGGCTTGAAGTAACCCAAAAGCTCCAGTGACACTGAAGTAATTACTAGTTTTATAAAGCTGTGGAGATGAATGTAACTCCCAAAACTGAAACTGGCTCAGCTCTGCAAAAAATTAGCCATGGTGATTATGATCATTTTTATAAATATATATTAACATAGACTATTTTGGTCCAAGACAACCCTGGAGCTGATACTAATTTCGCACTTCAATCTTCTGCATCTCGGAGTACACTTTCTTCAACAATATTCTTGGCCTCTTACCCTGGTACTCGAATCTGAACCCCGGTTTGTTCTGTGAATGGTCACTATGGAAATATACTGTGGTCTCATGGGAGGTGGTGAGAAGGGAGGAGGCAATGTCCTGGCCGCTGAATCGACCAATCACGGAGCTCGTATCAAGGGGACCGTTGCGTATCTCGAGAAAATCATGGTTGGCCTCAGTGGAGAAGTTGAGGAACTGAAGGTTGGCTCCTGGGAAAAAAAGAAAAGCAGCACTATTGAGAAAGAGGGGATAGGAAATTGAAAGAGCAATGCCATTGACGTGCTAGTACAGGCTTTTAGATAACAGTTTAAAGACATGTATCAACAACTACAAATGTTGTCATCCCAAACTCCAGCCCTACAATTTCTATAATTTAAGGTTCTTGAAATGCTTTAAGTGCCTCTCATGATGCTCACCGTAACCAACGGGCAAGTAGATTCTCCAGGTACAGTCACCGTTGCTCGGGTAGTTGCCAGGGAAACCAGGGCTGAGAATCATGCCCTCCATCTCTTCCCGGATTCCACCACATTGAGCTGGCCGAGGACAGACGCAGCACTTTGTTAGTCCCACAAACACAGTCCAATACACTTATTTGTTTGTGATATTGGCAGTCTTGAAAAACGACACGACTAATGGAATATATTTGGGGACTATAAATGAGAAAAGTTATTCTATTTTGTTTCAGTTATACTAAATCAGTTGAGAAATATATATATATATATATATATATATATTTGTATTTTTTGGGTGGGTTTATATTGCTTTGAGGAAACCAGATCAGTTTTTAATGCAGGTCAATGTGCTCCAATCCTTTCATAGGTGCTCAAATAAGGATATTCTCCTTCACCCATATCCTTTCACGACATTAAATGTCATATGTTTCAATTAAAATCAATGTGGTTATCATTTCAAAAACAATGATGAAAACAAGATGTAATTCAATTAAAAAAGGACAAATTGTGAAATGTATTAAATTGGCATACAGCATCTTAAACATATGAGGGAACTCTGGAGCTCTTTTCTTCCTACTTATTGATATTGATGTGTCATATGCGGTACTGTATATTGTGCTGCGCTTCATTCATCCTTCTCCTTTCATCTTAAAACAACTGATGGATAAATGTTTTTGTGAAGTGAGGAGAAAAAATTGTATTGAAATAATGAGTAAAAGCAATGATTGGATCAAGAAAGATGAAAAGAGCGAGAGATCCTGACACCAAAATAAAAAAAGATGAAAGGATGCTGAAAGTAATTGTAAAATAATGTGCAGACTAACGAGAACAAGAACACAGAGGTAAAAAACACCTCAAACACTGCGTAGTGATTAAGAACTAAACGGGACAAACTGCCAACACAAGTCAGAGGAGGGTGAAACCACACGCAGAGAACCAGGGTAATCAGGAAACTGCTGATGCTTGTGAACCGATGGATCTTCTCTTGACTTCAACCAATCTCAATCTGAGATGGAACTAATTAGGCAATAGTAGGTTGTTGCGAAGAGTGGCACCTGTTTGTCATGGCACTCTCACAGGGAGGAAGAATTGCGGTGAAGAATAGAAAAGGAACCTAATGCCGTTTCATTCAGTGGGTGCAACCAGTATTTTATGTTGAAATATCAAACTCATTTTAAGAGTGCATAAGGTCCCATCATCTCAAACAAAAAAACTATAGGGAAATATACCCCTTGCTTTTTCTCATCTCACATTTTATTAATTTTCCGATGGGTTAATAGGCTATCTCATGCCTGCTGTATAAACTGCTTACGTGAGTGAGCTGTAAAACAGTATTGAAAAAAAAATTGTCCAAAAATTATTCGTTACTTATAGCGTGTGGTGATACGTTTTTTTTCAATCAGCTTTCATTCAAGGGCAACGATTCTTCACACACATTAAGTTTAAAATTACATGCTCGGTATATTGTTTGAAAAAGTTAGCTGTGCAAGGTAACGTGTCTTCTAGGGAAAAAGTGAGAATGTAGATGTAGAGACGAACCAGAAAGAAGGCAAGGCGTAGATTCAAATAAAGGAAAAGAGGATATTTTTACCTATGCAGAGAGGAGGTGGGTAGTTCCATCGTCTGACGGTTCCAGGCATACAGGTGATATGTGAGTTCCCCTGCACAGAGCGGGCAAAGAACAACAAAAGAGGCGATTAATTAAAATGTCCCCCCCACTGTCGCTCTACTGTTGCTCCAATTGTTTGAACCTGTTGCCTGTCTCCACATGACATCCTGTGGCGATGTAATGACTAAATCTATCTAAAGTGACAGAAAGTAATAGATGGGGAGCATCGCTGGCTTATTAGGGTAATCACTTACTGTTGCAATGCCAAAATTAGCATTACAAAAAAACAAAATCAGAAAGCTCTGCATCCGAGTTTCAAAGCTAAATGGCCATAAAGATGGAAAAACATACATTTGATTGCAACAACACATGTTGTTAGAACATAATGGGCTGACTCAGCTGACCTTTACTGAAAATGCGTTGTAGTCAGAGAAAGCCTGGCGCACTTTAATGAGCCACCAGACTCTGCATGAGTTACAAATAAATACGAAGACAACAAGCTGGTGAAGTCTTCTGAACTGTTATAATGCACATTTTTACACGAGTCACTGTTCAAGCATTGATACTGCAGTGGTTGAGAAAGACGTTACGTATTGTTAAGCTTGACGGATGATATCTTAATTTCCTCTTTGGCTTATCTACCTTAGCCTGCAGCCTGAATTTAGGTCAGATGTAACAATCATTAATCATCGTCTTTCAAGTAGATATGCGTAGGAAGCAAGGAGGAATTTCTGCATACAAGAATATGGAGGAAATCTGCGTTTTAACAGGATAACTAATTCAACCTGTACAATAAAATGTTATTCTGTAGTCAATGTTGGCCAGAAGTTTAATGACTTCTTTTATACCCGGGTTATTGGACCTTACTTCTCCTCCATAATGATTTCACTGCAAATACTGGGAGCAAAGCAATATTATGTCTATTCAAATGAATGCAATGTAGTAGATGACTTAAAACTGACAGAAAAAACAGCAGTTATTATTTGATTATTCATTGAATAATTCCTGCTAACCGTTTTTAATCAAATCTGATAATCGTTCTGCTACAATCAGACTCAACACAACTCTATGACACAGCAATTGGACTTGTCCTGATGGTCTTGTGTCGTGTAGAATGAGCCCTGAAGCCCAGATGACTCCAGTGGAAGTTCTGGAGGATGAGCAGACCACAGTCGAATCAAGGCTGTGCAGATATAGTTCATAGCACCACACCTTCGAGGCAGCAGATGGTCGAAACCTGTCCTGAGACTTATCCTGCCTTTTGTTGTTGGTGTTTGAGCAAATTAAGGGAAAAACTTGCATCAAAACATCCAAGGTGGATGAAATACATAATATTCATCCCCTGAATTATATTAACACGTTTTGCAAAAACACTCAACTAAGCCCTTGAATCATTTGGTTACAATAAATAACTGCACTGCACTACTAGTCATTTAAAAAAAACACAGTAATCCATACATTATTTCAAATATGTTGACATCAATTAAATCTAATTAACATTATCAGAGCATACAATTTAGTGGGGCTGAGCAATGAACCGATCACTTTTAAATAAACTACTGAAGTGTCTGGCTCCATGATCCAGTCCACCGTAGTCTTTTTTTTTAAATCACTGCTTGATGAAATAACTGAAGAAGCCAAAATACAATAAGCATCAATCATTTTTTGGGTCACGTATTACCTGTAAGGTATATCCAGGTTCACACTGGAAAGACACCACATTATTCATCTGAAGACGCTCCCCAACCTTGATGCTGTTCATGGGAACAACAGGCTCCGGACAACTGGTCAGAGACACCGCTGAGAAATAGATACAAGAAAACCAACATGAACAGCGAGAAAGGAAGGGAATTTTAATAACTATACAGAAACATGACAGACAGGATTCAAAAGTACAATGTAAATGTGACTATAATATAGAAGGAGGAACAAGTAAGTACTCCTATTTGATTAAAAGAGACAATGTGTAGGATGTGGTTGCTTCTGGCCGTGTTGTTGCACTCACTCCTCCTTTTCCAAGCCGAGAGCCACTGTTCTAAAATAACCTGGTAATGTCTTTTGCATCGTTCACAGCCCATCCCTTCCATAATAACAAAAGCCTACTTTAGAAGCAATGGAAGACAGACGGCAGCTAGGAATATAATGTTTTGCACTCTGCCGCCTGCTTTTTCAACAAAGCAAACTCGGGATAGACCCGCTACCTTTGTAGATACGAACGATTCATTATAAGTTATGGAAAACACAACAATTCTTAGTGTCAGGTGATTATTCACTCATAAAAACAAAGTTATGAATAATATTTTACAATTTTGCAAAAACAAACCCGAAATGCTGCACACTGGTGTTGTAATACTTGTCCTCAGGGCATTGGTACTTTACATCAAGTGGCTTTTTTCCTCTCCCCACTTACTTTTGTATTCCAGCCGGAATCCTGCCGCAGACACACTGATATCAGAGAAGAAGTGGAGGTAGAGTTGGTTGGAGGTGCTGTTCAGAAGAGCTGGGACCGTGGTGCCTTGGGGAGGAGATTAATAGTGTAGTTTAGCAATGCTATCTCCTGCCTAGCAAAAGGAAAATCAGTTTGCGTGTACATTAAGCGAAAACTAATGCATGAGTGATAGTGAACCGTTTTCATTCGGATATTTAGAGAAGCAGATGCATAACATTGTGCCCTACTAAGGCCACACAGAACAGAACAGCTAGTATCTTCCAATAAGTGGGTATGTATATACTCAGCTCGAAAAAACAAGTTATTAAAAAAACGCTACTTCAGGGTGCATCTAACATTTACTTTCCGTCAGGTTCCCAGCACATACAGTACAAACGGAGAATTCCCTGTTGCCATTTGAGGGCAGTAAGACAGAGACTGTCAACAAAGGATCAATTCAATCCCACAGAAAAGGCCATGCTTTGTAGAAGTGTTCCAAGTTTTCCAGGAGAAGCTCAACCAGTTTTGAAATTTGAACCTCTTCCATCCGCTACCTGTTTCCACTCTGTATGCGAGTAAGGAATGTTACTAACTGCTGATCAATATTAATGGCAAATGCACTTTATGATGATCCGCTTATTTATGATGTGAATGTTTTATGGTTGTTTTTAAATGTTTGTCTCTACTGTAAGAGCTGCTAAACAGTTTTTCATTGTCTTCGCGACAACGACAATAAAGTATTCACTTCAATTCAATTCAATTACAATACCAACGGTGCCACTGGAGGCCCCCGTTTTAAGTATTGTACGTGGTAACAAACACAATATGTGTTCGAGGGTGTATTCTGCTCTGTGAAAACTGATGAGGCTATCATGTTGTTTTAACTATGCTTTAGGCAGGTAAACATGTTGTATGTCCATGGTTGAGGTGGTAATAAACATTGGAAACACAAAGAAAGAAAGAAAGAAATGCACACGTGTACAAATATACAGCTGTACCTGAGAAGCTGCCAAGCATGGTGTCAGAGTTGTCCCCTCCGTCAAACACTTCCAGCGAGTCCCAGTTCTGCTCTGTGACAAAGCTGATTACCTGGATCTGAGACGGGGAAGAAGAAGAAAGACACACTAAAGTCTGTTCTTTAGGGAGCAGAGCAGTAACGGTACAATCAAGGGTGCGTATGTGTAGGGAAGTCAATAATAAGGTGGAAGGGTAGAATATTGATTAGATGGGGAACAACATAAAAAAGGTGCATCTAAAAAAAGATAACAGTGAATAACTACAGAACATGGTTATTTGGCATGTACCTCCTCTCCCCTTTAGAGTCGCACTCAGCCCTGACACTGAGCTGCTTTTCAAAATGTGATCTACCATGACAAAGATATTTCTATGGATAAAACAGTACCCCGAAAGTCACAGATCTTCTTCTCTGAACTCATTCAGTGTTTAACAGGAAAAAATATATTTTGGATTACCTTTAATCGCACATATAATACGGATTTATATAAATAATAATCAAAATATATTGCGATATATATATACACATATATATATATATATATATATATATATATATATATATATATATATATTTGTATACTGTTAAGAGGTACGTAGAAGGTGAACATTAAATGAATAAAGCTATGGGACTTCATAAAGTTCATATTCAATATACATTGTACAACATAGCATTGTATGCTTGCTTTTTATAGATTTCAAATGTGTCAAGTGGTGGATATTGGATTTGAATAATAAAAAAACTGTATGACAAGCTGAAGAGAACGCTCAAAGACAGGCACATCTAAATAAGTGCTTCTGTGTCCTTTAACAATACTTGAGAATACCAAGGATTATATCTACCAAAACTTTAGGAATAACATTTTGGTAAAGCGGGTCCTTCTCTTCTCGTCTGTGAATGTTCATTAGCTTAGACCCTAAAGGGCAGGAGGCACCTTGAAAGACAAGAAAGAGGCAAATATTTAGAAATGTATGAAAGTGAATACACCGCCATCGACTATATGTGTTCTGTCTTCAGTTGAAACCCATTATTTTTTTCAACATTCTATATCATTCCATTCTTTCACTCTCTTCCTTTCTGTTCCCGCTCACTCCATCGCCCTCCCTTCTGCCTCTGATGGTTATAGATCAGATACGAGCCAATTAAAGGGGCGGTTGAGGCTCCGGTGCATCCCGCGGAGAAAAGGCAGATCATAGATTGATCTTTCATTAGGGGGGCCACGGCAAATGTGCCGGCAAGGCACCTTGCTCCTTAAAGTTCTCCTCTGGATCGCGGTACTCCAATCAGACGTGTCTCTGCTAACTGGGAGAAGGGAAGCAACCGAGGGAAAGACACTGACGGCGTGAAAGAGATGGAGTGGACTTGAAATAGTAGGGAGGAGGAGGAGGAGGAGGAGGAGGAGGAGGAGGAGGAGGAGGAGGAGGAGGAGGAGGAGGAGGAGGAGGAGGAGGAGGAGGAGGAGGAGGATTTAGCTATAGGGAGTATAGACAGAGCAGAAAACCCTCAACAGTGAGCATGTCAGATTTTTTCTAAGCATAGGCGTGACCCTTTTGCAGCGAGTTTGAGTGTGACTGGGTGGTCCAAAGAACACAAACACTCATATATCATTTCCAAACGATACCATTGTCACTCTGGTATATATATATATATATATATATATATATATATATATATATATATATATATATATATACACACACACGTTCCGGTGCCATGCTGTTGTCCTTGAGACTGTGCCAGCTCTCTGTTCTTATTCTTGGTCTATTTCACCTCCTAGCTACTGAGATGTTAGTGTGTAGTGCAGCATGCTAAGTGCGCCTGTGGGCCATCTTGTGTATTTGACCTGCAAGGACAGCCAGCTGAGGTGGAGGAGCTAATAGCTGAGGGACTGCACTGAGGTCATTAGCCACGGTGGCTGAAGCATAAGCCTAAAAACTTTCCTTTCGGCAGATCCACAGGGACCTCGCACAGGTTCCGGGTAAAGTTCCGTCGCACGTGCGTCAATGAATGCAAATATGCAAACTGAATTAACTCCCAAGAAAGAAAATGAAAGTAATTGAACAACTAAGTATATACAAATTTGTTTTATAATGTTTTAAATTGTGCAATCGTAACTTTCGGGTATAGTGATCTTCCAAATTAAATTCCGAGTCTCTGTAAAGTCTATAGACTCATGCAGCAGCTCTCCTGTGCCATGAGAATTGAAAATGCCCCAACTTGATGGACTGTTGGTAGCTCTATTAATTAGCCCTTTGTAAGCCAGAAACACATCACACGGGAGCTCGTCGTCAAGACCATGCATCGATGGAAAAGCGACAGGCTAAAGGTAAATTAAATCTGTTAATTCCTTTAACAACTCAACCAAAGGCCACTTTCAAATATAAGGTTTTTCAATATGCTGCAGATTATCCTCAGAATGATTATTAATGGAAACAATCTGATAAACTATCTCGTTGACAGCAGGTAAATAGAAAAACATAACCCTACAGCTCACTGTTACATTGCATGCCGGTAAGTCAATTGTTATATTGTATTATAAAGTTGTATTATTATAACAATTTTCAAATCTATTCTGCGTGAAGTTCCAATCGTAGTATAATGTAGTGTATCTTCCAAAAACTGAATTTCTCGTCCCCAGTTTTTGACTGGGCTATTATCCCATCTTTCAATATTTATGTTCTGCAAACGCTGCGTTAATTCCTTGGGTTCCATGTGGGTTGGAAGTACGTGATTGTATTTGGGATGAGTTAGAAGGGACGTAATGTATTTACACTTGGTTAACGCAGCAGAATCGGCCTCTGATTTACTCAAGATTTAACACATTTTTGAGTGATCAGATTATTACAATTCTGTCACACGGGACAACATTGTTGCCAGGAAAAGAAAACTCTTATGCAAACCTGGATTCCTGATCCTTCAGGAACAGTGATCTTCCAGACACAGTTGAGGCTGTTGAGGTACGGCTCAGGGAAGCCAGGGGACAAGATGGTGCCAGTTCGGTGGGTCAGATTGCCTCCGCATGGCACTGCAGGGGAAAAGGATGAACAAGGCATGAGCGGGATGAACACATACATCGCGGTGTAACACATGTGTACCAATGTATAAGAAATTGGCTGCAGACTGGATCAAAAAAGATGCTGCAAAAGTAGGTTCATGCAAAGAAGCAGACACTCATGTGCAAAAAGAAAAGTGAATATTGCTTAATGTTCTTCTTTAATCCTCTTTCCTCAAACATTGATGTGAATCTGCAAGTACGATCATGGAAAACAGGATCAAGATCGAACAAACGATAAGCAAAAAAAAAGGCAGAATAGTTCATTATAGTTCTCACACTTGTTTTAAGAAAAATAAGATTTTAGGACCCAATCAAATGTAATCGTTAAACCACAACTGAATGGAGTCTAAACCACAAGGACATGCAAGCACACACAAGGATACTGACACATTATGGACTCGTGCAGCACATTTACACATCTGGTGGTGACAGCGTAGGAGCATCTGCTACAGCTGTATGTGCTGTAGTGTGTGAGTGAGAGTGTTCCTTTGTACATCTCCAAACGAGTGTGTGTCTGTGTGTGTGAATTTGGAAATGTGTGCCTGCCACCTGTGCATGGCTGAATCTTGCTGCATTGCTGCAGGCAATGGCTGGCAGCTTGCATCTGGAACTAAGAGTTTTACATTCAACAACAAGTTATCAAGCGGGAGGGAGACAGAAGAGAAATAAAAAGAGCTAATACAATAATTAAAGATGCAAACAAATGAATGAGAAAAGAAAGCAAGACAAACCAAACAAACCCAGACTGAGAGGTGAGAGTGTGTTTGTGTCGCCCTACCTATACAGCTGGGTATGGAGGTGTTCCACTGCGCCAGGGCGTTGGGAACCGTCAGACATTCGATGGCACTGGGCCCCTCCAGCATGTAACCTGGACTGCACTCGAAGCGGATCACAGCCCCAACGGCAAAGTTGTTACCCATGCGGCGACCATTCCGGGGCTCAGGGACTGAGCTGCACTGGGTGGCACTGGTCCGTGGCACGGCTTTGGAGACACAAGTGAAAAAACGAGTGAAAAAACTGCTGATTGCAGGTGTTGACGTGAAGCCGCTGTGTGTGTGACCTTTCCAAGAAGAAAATGAGCATCTCTGTTGATGACTATATTAAGTCTACAGTGGATTTTACAATAAGTTTTTCCAAACACAAATTTGTTCTGCATGCCACTTTAAGTATCCAACACTTGATTCATTTGAAAAGTATTACTTTAAAAGTATTTTGGGTGTCCTAAATAAATAATACGAAATATGGCATTTCTCTTTTTTTTCTCTTAGTCTTTGTATTGTGGTTGCTTCAGCTTACATCAAATATAAAAAAGGATGATTTTTTCATTAAATATTCCCCAGAGCTGCTATATTGCCTTTGGAAATGTCATTTCTGGTAAAGTGCATTATTTAAGGAAAATAACAGTTCAAGAGCAATGTCCCTCTCTTCCCTGAACAGGGACATTTCTCTTAAACTGTTATTTTTCTTAAATAACAGCTTAAACACAATATTTTCAACAGATTGCTATAATTCAACAGTGTTTATTTTCCAGAGGAAACACACACACACACACACACACACACACACACACACACACATAAATAGTTAAAATAATGTCGTGGATGATGGGGAATCCTTTGGAAATAACAATGACAAAGAAGCAAGACAGTATCATGTATGTGTGTTCGCCCGTGTACACACTTACCCTGGTAGACCAGGTGGAATCCTCTAGAGCTGGATTGGCCTTTGGAGGTGAAGCGGATCAGGATTTGGTTGGAGGTTGCCAACGGCAATGACTCGCCTATGATGGGGAAAAATGTAAGTCGCCGTTTGTCACGTTTCTTTTAGCAAAGTGCTGCCCGCCACATTAGTACAATATGTCTATAGGCCTTCAAAAGGCATACTGGGCATATACGAGTATGCAAATGTGTGGTAATTATTAAGGTCATCCATATATTTCACAAACATTATGCTCATCTGCTATGTCTAATGGATAGAAACCACTTTACTGTACACTTTATTGATCCCACAATGGGGAAACTCTTCTCTGGATTTGACCCATCCTTCATTATTAAGGCGCAGTGGGCTGCAGTGAAGCGCCCGGGGAGCAGCTGGGGGCTCAGCGTCCTGCTCAAGGACACGTCGACATGCAACCACGGGGGGAGCGGGGATCGAACCGGGTACCCTGTAGTTGCGGGATGGCCACTCGCACCCCGTGAGCTACAGCCGACCCCTTCTTGTGACTAAAAGGGAGTCCTTTTCATTTGCACTCTTACGATTGTATCACGTGTACGTCTGCGCCTCTGACCGCAGTTCTTGCAGTTCAGAAGCTACTTGTCATCAACATATGAGCGCTGAAGAGTAAGTAAGCTCACTGTTGTCTTCTTGTTTTTTCCAGCAGGGAAATATCATTTACGGTTAATTTCTTTGCGTCGTCTCAGCTGGACTGTTGTGACTCCCTGTTCACATACCCAATTAACAAATCATTATTGGGGATAGTGCAGCTGGTATAAAATAGTGCAGCAAGACTCCTAAGTGCTGAAGAAGCAGCTGCAGGGATCACACCTCCCATGACTTGACTTCATTGGCTGTACATCAATACGGAATCGCATTCTTGGTTGGGGTAATCAGCTGTAAGCCCTCCACAATCGAGCTCCTGTTGACATTCAGGACGTCTGACAGCATACTGTGCAGAGAGAACTTCAAGGTCACCTGACAAGGTGAGGCTGGCTTAGCACCTGGCCATCCGTCAAAAAACACCACGGTCCATGTTTTGGACGTTGTACCAAATTTGGTCAGGTGGTTTTTTTTTTTCAATGGCATATGAAAACCAAACCAGACAGACTTTCGTGATTATTTTGACTGAAAAGGAATTTGTTCGACAAGATACCATATCCATGAACTACATTTTGAATCGAGGACAATTCACAGATTTTCGTGTATCTAAGACTTTATGGGACTGCCTATATGTCTACAATGAAATATGTATCAGTGCCAAAAAAAAACAATAAATCAGATCCTGATATGTCAATTACAATATTATGACAACCTGCTATACTCATCAGCTCATAGTGTAATTAAACGCCCCGACGATGTCTCCACTGTGGTGGCAAAGTGTTTGTTGACTGACGTCAGATATGACACCGAGTGTGAGCGTCTCTGTCTCTTTTTCTCAGTGTGTTGCTCACTGGCTCTCTGCAGTGGATCTCATTACTCTGAGTCTGCTTGCTGTCACACTGCAGTCAGACATGCTTAACCCCAGAGGCAACATCTGTGTGTCTGTGTCAGTGAGTCTGTCCTGTGTGTGCATGTTTAGCGTGCATGAATATTTCTGCACCTTTTAGTGGCGTGTACTGAGATATTTCCAAAGGCACAGTTTTGCTCAGCGTGTTATTCACTCTGATGGTTCCACTGTAGGATCCCAGAGGCATGCTGGGTAGTTTATTAGAAGCCCTCTCTGTGTGCCGTCATGGTGGCAGCGTTTCATAATGTGCCGTGCGGGGCAGGTATTTATCCAGACGGGTCAAACATGTGTCAGCATGCAACTTGTGAACCCTCTGGATACTTTTCAGTTCCAAACCACTTTAACCTTAAAAAGATTCTACATGCGTAGGAAATGTCAATCATGGCTTTGGCTGAAAAGCAGTAGCCAATATTCAGTGGCAGTTGTTGGGATGTCATGGTTTGGATTCAGCAGTCATGGAGACCAGATGTCAGAGATTAACGCTCCAGCTGCTAAACTCCAGCTCAAACAGGTGTAAAGAACAGCCCTGGGAGGATTACAGGACAACACTTAAATGAATAAGTGTTTTGCATTTATTCAAAAATACGCACTGAAACAAAAGAAGCTACATTGGTCAATGTTAAATGTAGTTGAAACAAGACTTGCGCAATTCAAATGATGGCCAAAAGAATGAGAATTGTTTTTTTAATATAAAAAAATAGCATTTAGATTAATATCAATGATTTCTTGATTCAGTCCTTTACAGCTGACTTGATGCTTCCTCTACCCATTCCCACCATTCCTCATTTTCTTCTTCAACTCTCCATTTCCACATTTGGTTCTCTCTGTCACCACCACTGCCTCCGGGAATTCCCAATCAATGCCTCTATATTGCAAAACTAGAGATTTGCCTCACCACTCATGATAGCAATGAAACCTCACCGTGGGATGCTTTACTGAGACTAGAATAATGTAATATGCTATCCGTGGTCAGGATAATGATCGGAAACTTTTATGTTTTGACAACTGTGATTTACAAAGTGTGACACTACAAGCCTGCCAGCCACTAAAATTCCCATTACCGGCAATATGTTTACAGCACGTAATGACGGCTTTCGTATTGGACCGTATGGGTGGATTTATTGCTTTATAAGCTGGCAGATGTGTACGCTAGTCCATTATTGAGCTTCCAGGTATATGTATGGTGAAGGAAGGTACACACGTCTGCCTGATTCCTGCTAGTTATGCCTGCGTGCACTAGTTCTTCAGCTGCACCGCCTGCGTGAGCTTAAACTGTCCTTTCCCTCGCCAAAATGTGCTTACCATGCATGGTTAGAGAGCTCTGTGAACCGGCCACCAGGAGTCCTCATTTAATACAGCGGCCTGTTTATTGAGCCGTAAACTGGATTTTCTGAGGGTACTCTGGACACAAACCAAAGTAATCATTTTGCTTTCATCAAGCCACAGGGCAGGGTGAGATAGAGAGCTGCCCTAAACCCACACACGTTTACACTCAAGCCCTCTCCAAAGGTTGCCCCTCCCCTACTCAAGCCGTTTCTGGTGTAGCCCATCAACACGGTTTTGGCATTTGTTATACGCAATTTCACAACACTGTTAAAAAAGAAATCATTCATTCTCCTTTACCTCACCAGTTAACCTCTTTGCCTAGTTGCCATTCTCATACGCAACTGCTTTATTTAATTATTGTTAATAGGGGATACGCTTCATTTCCGACTTCATAATAAATTCCTCCAGGGACCAGATGAAAAAAAAATTGTATTTGGCTAGGATGGCTAATGATTTGATTTAGGCATTATTTGTAAACGTTTGACATCCTGTTGCCAGTATTACGGTCACTACATTGGTTTGAGATGTCAACAGATCTACATCATTGCTGTTCGTGGAAAATAGAGTTTACTCAACATAACTGAAGTTTCAACTGTGAAAGATCATGACATATCTTGTCATTTGTCCATGTTTGTTAAATTATATTATAGTTTTAAAATAAAATAACAGAAGACAATGGTATTAGGACAAAGTTATGGTTTGTAAAATTGAAGCTGTAGCATGTGAGATGAACAGTTGAGCCACTGTTTTTAACGTATTACCCATGCTTTAAGGTTGCAGTTTCATATTTATGATAGTCGTGGTTATGCTTATGACATTTTGAGACCTAACACTATACATCTAGTTTCCCTCGCTTAAACCCGATACACAGGTGCTCGAGTGTTTGCGTGCGAGCGCTGTTGTTCGCCCACATACATGCATGCACAAATATCCTGAGAAATATCCTGAGTTAACACGTGTTGGTTTATGTTATTGCTGGGATTTAGAAATGATTGTTGTTGTTACGGTTTATTTACTTTTTACAGCTCACTGCAGCCCACCTGCATCCACGGCAGCTCAGCCCGTGTCAGCAATTTGTCCCAGAGTTTAACTGGATCCGTGTGAAAATATACGGCCTAGACAACATTATATTTAGTCCCGTCACGTTGTACCGAATAATGGCCAGGAGAACAAACGGTCAGGGGCGACTGGCCCATAGAGGCCACAAAAAAAGAGAAAAAAAGATTATAATAATTGTATGTATTATATGGAATATACCCATTGAAATAGGATATTTATGCAAAATATATGCTTTTTCTGCACTTCCAGCACGTCCTCTCCGCCTCTCTGGGGCCTGATCCTTATGGCCCACAGGAGACGAGTCTAAGAAGCAGTTGAGCCAATTACTGATTAACGATATAAATGAGTCATAATCAGCGCGCTAAAATAGGTTCAGCTTGGCGCTAAAGACATGGCCCAAAAGATTTCGGGAATGTCGTTGGGGATCTCTCGCGAAAATACGCGAGTCGCCATTTTAACAACATGACCATGGCGAGCGCAAGAAGACCCGACACTAACTTGGTAAAATCCCTCCTCCAAGAACCGTGCAAGAGAAGAACTTTGGCGGAGAGAGTACGCGTAAAACAGCTGGAACCAAACCAACCGGACCTGACAATAAAACATCAGACTGGATGAAAGGGAAGCAGCGCATGCAAAGCTTCTGGAGACGCCGGGGCTCCTGGAAGGTTTAGGTAGCTGGATGCTGTCGTGCTAATGCGTATTTTGTTTTCTGTTTTTGCCTTTTAAATTAGCGGGGACGGATCCTGAATGGACAGATGCGGGAGTAAGGGACATGAACAACTTGTCAGAAGAATTAAGAAAACACAAGAACACCAGGGCACACATGGATAACTCCGTCAAGCAGCCATATTGGGCAAAGTGAACGTCACCACCAGCTGGACGATGGACTGCGATGAGAAAACACGAGGAGGAGGTGGATAAAAACGCACATTGTATCCGAAATAATTGATTGTGTGAAGGCAAAGACGGTACAAAACGAGCTGTTGGACTGCATGCTGTCGGGTATAAGAGATTATATTCCGGAGGAAGTCAAGAACGCTGATCTTATTGACATTCAAGCAGACGACACAACTGAGATTTCCACTCACTGCCAGCTACGTGCAAGTGCGTTTTCCGAGTACATTACCATCCAGAACGCAACCGCTGACCCCGCCGTTACAGCGCTTATTATCGTGTATGACTCATATTTTGCAAACCTAAATTTCAAAGCAAATGGCTTCTATTAACCACCCACCTTAAGCTTAATATCTGTAGCACTATCCCCCACAGTAGCTACCCAGAGTGTTTTTGTTAAAGTACCTGTGTGCGCTCCAGAAAGGGAGCTGAGGATACGGGAGTGCTGCGTCGCCCCATCATAAACCTCCACGACGTCGGTCAGAGCCGTCTGGAAGAAGGTGAATTGACTGAAGACCACTAGAAGAGACAGATATGGACAGAAAATTGACATCAAAGCAAATTTAAACGAGAACGGGCACTCGGTAGAACGCATACCTTTGCATATCACAAGATTGGCATTGAATTATGAACATGTTGGCATTAGTTGCATGCCAATTGGATAAAAATTGACCGCACCATGGTAAAAGTAAGATTTTCATGACCTTGACCTTTGACCCGATCGATCCCAAAATCTAATCAAATAAACAATCATCCCACCAAATTTCATGCGATTCGGTTTAATACTTTTTGAACTATGTAATTAGCTAAACATATGTTGGTGCATCAGTCTCACTGTAATCTCTAAAATCCATTTGATATAACACAGCGAAAACATTTTAAAATGTCTTCTTTTAACCAAGACGGATAATACTGTCAGTTATGACAACACAACACAAAAAAGGCATTACACAACTCCATCAACAATCCTGTCTGGGCTTGATTGCTCGTCAGTGGCTGAAAGGCTTTGGCAACGACAGCCCAAAAAGCTCCATGATGGCGCTTTCATCCTTTCTACTGCTCCTACTCCACATAATCAGTCCTTTCACATCCAATATGTGTCTGGTTTGCTTATATAGCATGTTGAAGAGAGCGATGAAGAGGATGAGGGAGAGGGCAAAGGGGACAGGGCATTTGTGCTCTCCATTAGGTTTGATGCCACTTACTCTTGAACATGACTCAGCGTCTGTTTTCTCCTACTCAGCTGCAGTGGTTTCGTTTATATGTACATTCTCTTCATCTCCATCTAGTGATAAGAGTTGCCAGCGGTTGCATTGACAGCAACCCAGTCCTCTGCATTGGGGGACAATAGCTTAGGGCAGGTGCATCGGCAAGAAGGGAGGTGGGAATAAGTGCGGCTCTGCACGACAAAGAACGTTGCCTTGGGCCAATCTGTCATTTCTAGGAAAATGCAAATGTTGACTTTTATAATTACAATTCCCTGTTATGCTTTTCAATCCTTTGAGTGAAATCTGTTGCCGACAGGGTCAAAGAAGAATGTGTGCCCAGTCATGTTGGAGCAGCGCCAGACCTCTGAAGGGGCATCATGACCTCGACATTCAAAATGCCAGGGTTAAGTTTCCCGAAACACATGCCGGCCTCTGCTGTTTGGTGGAATTTAACAATGATGAGACTTGAGCTTCCCCAGAGAGAGGGACAACAATGATAACTAGAGTAAAGAGAAAAGGAGGCAGGAGATAAAAAGAGGGAAGGACAGACAGAAAGTTAAGCCGTGAGACTTCGTCGGCGACTAAGTGAAACATTTGATTCTGAATTTGCATGTTGAGCTGTGTCATACTTCTGTATTGTTTTGCTTTCTGAATAATTTGCTGCTGCTAGAGTATCAGATTACGTATTGGAAGCAAGCTGTGACCTTTAAGATGGAAATGCCAAAACGTAGTGAAACTCCGGGAACTCTGGATCTTCCAGACACCAATTATTTGTTGTTATGCGTGAGTGTGTGTGTGTGCGTGTGTGTGTATGTATTTATGTGCGAGCCATACATAGTGTATGCCTAGTGTTTAAGATAGTGATTAAATTGCTGTACCAAAATATTGTGAAAAAATGTGTATGAAAATAAGGCAAAATTGATATTGGAACTATTAATCACAGTGTGGTTCTACTGTGTGTAGGAAAATATGAAGAAAATAAATTGCATTCAGGAAACCTCACACTTAAATTTTAAAATAAGAAGACAATGTGTGTGGGTGCTTTCCAGAAACACGTTGCCTCCTACACTTCTGCTGCTAAGAATATTTAGGTGTTAGAAAAAAAAAAGTTTTCTCATTACTTTCATTAGTTTGCACAGTGAAATAATATGTGGACTTCAGTCAGGCACCTGAGCATAGTTTACGTCTGATATGGGCATTTTGTGCATAAATAAACACGGATAATTACCCCCCTGTGCACACACTCACAGACGCACACAAACATGCACGACTGAAAGTCTGCTTGTATAAAATAAACTAATACAGTATTACAGCGCTGTTCCTCGTCTTACCGTAATCCTCAGGCACCACCACAGAGTACAGGCAGGTTCGCATGCTGCTGTAGTTGCCAGGGTAACCAGGAGACAAGACCACTCCTTCCGAACCCGAGTACTGTCCACCACACGGAGCTGGAAAGACACGGAGATGTGACATGAAGAGACGGTCTGAAGCCAATAGAGCACGACTCCATTTATCCCTTCCTCCTGCTCTTCCATCCCCTCTGTTCTATTACTCCTAAATTACTTTTCTCGTCTGACTGGGTTTTGGGTGGAAGATGTTCCTGGTGTTTGCCACAGTGAAATTGCAATGTTTTCCAAGTGTCCCTCTGGGTTAGCCTGGGTGAGAGCAGGCCTGAATCTCCTCTCCTGCTTAAAGCCTCTAAAAAGGCTCTATGTGTGCTCTGGTCCAAGTGTTGATCCTATACATATGTCAGTGTGTTTTGCTTGTGCACAAATAGGCGTGTGGTGTGTACATGTATCCCACTTGACATGCAACCCAGGCCTCACACTGTAAGAGTCAGATTCGGTTGTGCCGGGGATCTTTTAACAGTTTTTCAGGGGAATACGCACAGCGTTTCTTCAGTCGTGATGTAGAAATGTCAGAAAACAGCCGAGATGAAGCAGGTTTTGCCGTGTGTGCGAGGAGCAGATATGCAAAATAAGGTGCTCTCTTCAAACTGGCAATTAAATTAAAGCTACACCCTCACATATATTAACATTAGTAAAACCCACACAGCTCTACACATATACCTGTAGGACATATATCTCTGTGCAACATCCACACGCTCATGTGTACATGTGATGAATCTATAAGTGGTTTGTGTTTCTCACAGCTGTCTCCAGATGTCAGTGTTTACCAATGCAGATGGGCTTGGGTTGGTTCCAGCTCGGCTTGCCGTCTGGCCCCATGATGCACGTGAGGGTTGGGTCTCCCTCTAGTGTGTAGCCACTGTCGCAGCGGTAGGTGACGGTAGAACCCAGCTTGAGGTCGGCGCCCACCCGAGTCCCGTTGCGCACCAGTCCCGGCTCGAAGCAAGACTCCCTGGGGTTCTCTGTGGAGAGAGGTAACACGGCGGAACATCAGTGACAGAAAGGACTGTGTGTTAGTATTCGATGAAAGGATTTTTGCATCAAGCTGCAGTGTTGATACTAGAATATAAATTGTTTCTCAGCCTAAAGTTCTAGATATTCTCACATTTCTGACATCCTTCCTCTGTCGCTTTCTGTGCTCATTCCCATTTTCCTGCAAGCCTGTGCATTCCCTCCTTCAGTGAATAGATCTCACTGACTGCCACTTTTCTCCCTAGCCCTTGACGGTGTCCTTTCATCTGTGGCTGCTGGAGGTATGTATGGCTGGGGAGACGGACAGGCAGCTGATTGAGAGTGGCACGCTCTGGCCCAAGGTCTGCTGACTGCACACAACCGCCCCTCACACAGCGCCTCGCTGTGCAGTCAACTAGAGAAGACAATGCACATACGCAAGCGCTCTCTCTCGCCAACACACCAACACTCAGCCTCGACACACTCGCACACTGCATCTAACCACATATCAATCACCACTCCTGAGGTCGTAAGAAAGATGTCTCGCTCGATCTACCATTACATTGTTCTTCGGTTGAAAATGTGCATGTGAGAGGAGGCCTGTCAATTTGCCACGCATCACGCCCTCACCGCTAAAATAGACATAGGAGAAAATGCCCAAAGCTATTCAGTTCAATCTTAAACACGGTTCACTCTCGTCTCTCAGCAAACTTCTATATTTAATGACACGCACGTACAAGAGAGAAGGGGAGTCAAATGTCTTGGCACAATTCTGTGCCTTAATATCTGAACTTTTTATTTATTTGTGGAGCTGAATAGGGACACTTACAAAGAAGGCATGTTTCTTCTTTCTCATGTCAATAGTATTTACAAAAGTTATTTAATTATCCGTCTCAGAATGATTTATGCGTGACAATGACGAAGAATTTATATAGTTGAATGTGATTGGACAAGTCTTGCCTATTAGTCAAATAATTTTAATTGTGTTTGCTCATTGACTTCCCTCTGTTTAAGCTTTATTCATCTACATAAATGACTATATAATAATGACTATTCCGAGGCTGTCATTTCAGAGTAATAGTCCATGCTGTATTTTTTTGGTGTGGGTCTGTGTGAAACGGAGCGTCACATTCGGTCTGGGCTTGATTGCTTTTCGTGGTTGTGAACAGAACTTCTGGCCCTAATTTAATTTTTCACCTTTTATAGCAATTACGTCAGATGGGAAACATCAGGGAAGCAAAGGGAGAGCCAATAAGAAAGTGAGAGCGAGAGAGCTAGAGAAAGAGAGAGAGAGAGAGAGAGAGAGAGCTGTTTCTATGGGACTCTGCTGATTTTAGAGAATCCGTCAGGAATTCCAGATAAATTGAGCCAACTGATTATTACATGCATATTTGATTCATCATCTCTTATGTTCCAGCTAATTTGGTTAGTGCATTTTAAGACTGCATGTTGATTTATTCGTGAAAAAAAATATTTTCAAATTCCTAATAACATTGGTAATAATAGGTTGATATTTACACCACTATAGGCTATACATCATGATTTATTGGGAGACACCAAACATTTCGATGTACAATTTATGTGAAACGCGTATATCTGGAATGGAATGATTCTTTGTTTAACAACCACAATTTAGCTGTGAGCTTAAATCTCATATCAGGCTCTATAAATCCAATCACTGAATGCGCTACTATTATTGGAGGTCACTCTGGTAATGTGTTCATTATGTGTAACTTCCATTCGACTTCTTTTCAGTTCATGTATATCTTTACCGATAATGACCAACATGTGGTAGATGTTTTTTATATTTATAATTTTTTCTTGTTCCACCATCTGCCAGTATAGCGGGACTTAATTTGCAACCTCCTCCTGTTGTATGCCATCAAACTAATTCCCTTTGTGCTATAAAACCAGCATATTGCATGCAAAATCAATCTTCTGTGTACAGCAATTACAACAAAGTCTTTGCCTGAGTAAAGTTTTTTATGATTTATTGATGATAAAATGTAGACATAGCACCTTGGCCAAATGCCTAGTTTCTAAGATGAAAGCTGGGGACCTGCTGACCAGACAGGAGGCTGCCCTTCATGGCTGAACACAGTGCAGGGGCCAGGCATGTGGTTTGCCTCTTAGGGCACCTGTTCTAGACAGGTTGAGCCCTTTCATAGTCTGATGTAGACCGGCACCCTCCCTTGCCGGTTATTCCATTAAACCAGCACACCTGGCAAGAAGCAGCGGAGGCATGATGGATGTAGCATTAGGCTCGGACCGGCCCTGGACACACGCTTGTGGTGGGAAGGTCGGTCTACCGCAATGAAAATGCCCAATTCAACAAGCTTTACCCCAAGATATGTGTAGGTGTGAGAGAAAATGTGCAAGGAGCATTTTCTTTGGAAAATACTCAAAGGAGGAGTGAAGTGAAAATGAGCCCAGGAGTTAGTGAAGGGATTGGATGAGACAGATGTGAGTATTATACACTTGTAAGTGTGTATCTGTCCATGTCTGTGTCTTTACGTGATATTCAAATGTGGCTCATGCATGGCGTGTTTTTTCTCGAGAGAGCCGAACCAGACATGGCCGGAAACACGGAAACAGAAAGATATAATGATTGCTTGGTAAAGAGGCTGACAGCACCTCAGGCAGATTTTGTCATGCGATTTTCATTGTCGGCCTTACTAAATACTGGCTGGGCCAACTCGTCAACCTGCTTGCTTCCTCACCAACCAGATCCAAACCCACAGCCTAACATGCGTCGTGCCATTATGTTTGTCTGAAACCGAGGAGGTAATTTATGTATTATTTGGTTATGGTTCATTAGTGTGGAGAATTGGAAGTGGGGAGAGGGAGTTTTTCTGAGCCACACACTGAGTCCATCTGCTCCAACAGATTGGCCATACAATATCACACACTCTATCACACACTCCAGAAAAATATTGCTGGGAGTGAGTTAAGGGGTAGACTCCGCAACACTGTGCTTCTCCACATTTATGTACACGTCGCACATGAATCACGGCACCGGATGAATAGGTAGCGTTCCGAAATGAGTTAAATTGCTTATATAGATCAAATCCCACCACAACACGAGCCAAGAGACGAAGAGCTCGGGGTCGATCAGGAGTCGGTTAAACACCTGATACCTTAAAAAGCTCTAATTGAGGCTGGGAGATTTGGGGAGATTTAACACTGTTCTCTCAAGAAAAGCCCTTAACGAAGATGCACAGTCTAATTTAGATCTTCTTCAGCATCTGTGTATTTGTTCGGAACAAGCTTTGACAGGCGAGATCCTGTGAGGTTGAAACACGAACGCAGAAAACACAAAAGTGTTGCGTTATCCTTAAACCAACCTGTAGTTCGTCAAGTTTGCATGCAATAGTTCTCCACCCTCAAACAGTACAGTGTTCCAAGAGTAAGTCAAAGAATGTGGGTCCAACAAACGAGCAACGCATAGACATGAAACAACAAAATGTTGTTTGCTCTAATTCACGAGGAGCGTGTTGTGCAGCTGGAAAGAACTGATCAAAACGTGCAGAATTCAAAGCATACATGCTGCTGGCTTTTCATTTCCATGTGTTACTCAGCTACTTGAGGAGGTACGGATCAATAATGAAGCCAAAGCAGACTAAAGCCCGAACGGGAGGTTGGTGGTCGGGCGCTGCAGCACATCCCATTTGCTTTAGCTGAAGCGATTCTCACACCACTGATCTCACTTGCTTTGGAATGGAATAAGAGAAAGTTAAAAGAAAGAAACAATATGCAAGGTCGATAAGCAGCAGAGGGTAAATCCATTCTCACTCTGCCAGAGAGTGAATTCTAGAACATGAATTGTTTAGGGGATAAAGCTTCAAATGCTATTTAAAATTCAATGGTATGTTCTTAAGAACCTGGAGATATAAAAAAAACAAAACTGAGGATGAATAATTCTAAAACAAAGATACAAAAAAATGTGTAGTGCGTTTCCACTACTTTGATATTTGTGTCCAATTAGCCTAATACGTGTGTCTTTCAACCTCCTTTCACCAAAAAGGTGCCCACCTGTGTATTGAAGAACAAATCCATTGCTGCTGAGCGAAGCATCGCTGCGGAAAGCCAAGAAGAGTGTGTTGGAGCTGCTCTCAATGCGGTCTGGAACATCTGTGCCATAAAAGCTACCCAGCAAAGGGCTGAGGGAGTCCGGTCCATCGTAGATATGTAAGAAGTCATAACTGGGCTCCAAACTGAACCTGGTTAAAGAAAAATACGTAAATAAATAACAACATTCACAATTATATCATATGAAGTAATAGGATAGAATACCATTCAACATGCATGGACACACATAGTGTTTGTATTGTGAATGGTTGTGACAGGTATGGCAGAAATGCTGCAATCAAGGTGCTGCTGAAGCTTACTGGTTAAAACTAAGAGCGATGACATAGTCCAGTGTGACGGTTACTCTCCAGTCACACTCCCTTCCATGCGGGTAAGGTTCAGGGTAGTCAGGGGACAGAATCAGCCCGCTCGGACCCGTCAGGTTCCCCCCACACGGTGCTACGGAATGGGAGACATTGATTAGTAAATGCAGCACTTAACAAAACTCAAACACAAACTTTCAGCTGATGCATAGTCATTCAAAGTCGGTCGTCACAGCAAAATCATTAAATGGTATATCATGAAGTTGTTTTTACTTGGTTCAAACCCGTAGGCAGCAAATTCAACGTAATTAGCTTATTGTTCAGCCAGCCGATGAAACTGCTAACATTTAAAAAGAAAAATCGAACAGCACCCAAAAAAAAGGGAATTAGTGGTTATAAAGTACACAAAAAGATGACAACGTTTCCAGAGGTAATTAACACCAACCTTTAAAGTAACAAATACATCGTTGAATGTCATGGTTTCCAGTTAAATGTGCTAGACGGCTTCCACATGGGAACGGGTAGTGACAAACGGTTAATTGAGATGTAATGCCTATTGACACTGTTACCATTGTCTCACCTGTGACTACCAAACCCCTCACCAAAGAAATGATCAAACTAATTAAGCTAAGCATTAATTAAACACGGCAGCTAATTACAGTAAATAAATCATCATTTTGAATGTGCATTGTTTCCTAGAGAACCAAGTGTGATGATATGTTAACACAAAGACTGTGAGAGAGTGGAGGCATGTCGGACTGAGAGGCCTGTGTTATTATTGAGGGACAGAATAATCAGACATCTCTGTCTGCTGCAGCGACTTCTAGAAACGTCGAGGGAACACAGCTATCTGGTTTGCCACTTAAGATTAACTTTAAGAGTCTGTTAAGTAATCATGTTAGGAATCCCTATCGACTTCCTGTTTCAGACCAGCAAGGGAGGTGATGCGATAGACTGCATAAGATCCTTTTATATATATATATATATATATATATATACTGCAATGGCTTCATCACCGTTGAGTAATAATCTGGACGTTGGTTCAACAAGGAATGACGTGGGCCGCCGATCCCGAGGTGCGGGAAGGGACAGAAGGAAATAGGAGATCTGATAGATAATTTTGGGCAAGGCTTTCCAGGGCTTTGGATGTAATCGAGAAAATCTTCTAAAACCCACCGGATTGCAGGATTATTGAAATGTGGTCATGTTTTCTAATTCCAGTCAAAATCTAGCTGCAATGAGGTCGAGGCGGGAGAGGTATTTTTTTGCTGATGCCAGAGAGAAAGGCGTTACAAAGGCGTAGTCCATGCAGCAAGATTAACTGATGCTTGCATGCTGCTTTAGTACCTGTGCATGTCGGAGGGTCCGGCTGCCAGAAGAAGCGACCGTTGATTTCCGTGCAGGCAATCCGGTTGGCGCCCTGCAGAATGTAGCCAGGATCACACTGGAACACCACATGGTCTCCGGGCTCCCTGCTGTCGCCGCCGCGGGTCCCATTCGTAGGCAAGCCCGGGTCATTGCAGGAGGTTGCAGTGGAGACTGAAAGAGCAAGAGGAGACTTAATAATCAGCATACAAATGATCCTCAGTCACATAATGGAAAAAGTGGTATTATTGCCATAGGTCAGAGTTAAAACGTGTGAATGGTGAATCTTTTTACATCTTGTTACAACCCAGCCATTAAACCAAAGTTCATCGCACATTTCTCTCTCTCTCTCTTTCTCTCCCTCCCCCCCTCTCTTTCCCACTCACTAGAGAACTGCAGAGCAAAGCCCTGCTTGCTCGTGAAGAAGTCTGTGGTGAACTGCAGGCTGACGGTATTAAAGGTGCTGTGGGCGTCCGGGGGCAACATTGAGCCACTGAGCTCCCTCAGCAGGACCCCTCCTTCCTGGGGCCCATCCCAGATCCGGAGCACATCGTGGACCTCCTCCGTGTGGTAAACCAGGAAATGCAGACTGTTAAAGACAGAGACGAGATACATTATAGGCCATACCAATTAATATATGGAACTCCCTCTGATGTATTAAGACTTTAACTACCACACATCCCCTAGAATTCAGAGGCAGACGAAAAGCTGTTTATTCTTTCAGAGAAATATTTAAGTACGTGCATTTTGGCTATTGCCATGTTTTAATATTATTTTGTTCAAACGGAACAAAATTAGCTTTCTTTTAAAGGAAGGTAATTGAAACAGAAGTCCATATCTTGCAGTGTTTCATTAACAGCTTCATTCAAGAGAGAACAATCAACATTCATTGGGGATGTGTAAACTTTTAAAAGGGCTCCAATCAAGATTCAGTATTTTATTTGTATTCTAGAAAGTCAAACATTAAATGTCATTATAAAAAAGCAGAAAGGTAATTTCACAGTTTCAAAAGTGGAAATAACGATGAATCAGAGCCGAAGAGGAGGACATAAATGGACGTTATCAAACTACTGTGTATGTATTTAAGAATCAATGCACACAAGGTATTAATGTGATTAAAGGAGAAACAAATAAATAAAGGAAAGGCAAACAGCAGGTGAAGGTCAAGAATAAATGAAGGGAAACAAATAGCATTTAAATGTGAATCGCAGACGCCAGATCCAGAGCATCCAATGGATGTTCCACAACGTCAGTCAAGCAGAAACGTCTGCCACGACATTTAACAGTTGAGGTCTAGACATGAGAAAGATGACGCTGTCAAAATATCTTCCCTTCACTTTGGTACAGGCAGCTGTCAGCCAGTTGGTGGTCCACTGCATGTGAAATGCACTGTAGTGGTGTACGTGTGTGTGTGTGTGTGTGTGTGTGTGTGTGTGTGTGTGTGTGTGTGTGTGTGTGTGTGTGTGTGGGTAAAGGTTTAGGACAGCCTCAGCACGACTATAAGGAAAGGAAATGGTATGTTAGAAACAAAAGAGCGACTGGTAGTAATGTTGATATGGGCCACTCAATATAAATAACTTATTTAAAGACAAACAGTATTCTCAGTTTCATATGCTGACAATTTCAACGTTCGTCAGCTCATTTAATTCACGCCTTAGATTTTTTTTCTCTAACTAACCTTCAAAATAAAAGGAAACCAATTTGTTGAACTGAACTTGACTCACTTGATTTACACATGAAGTGTTTATCAAAACAAAAAATACTGGGTGAATATGAACACAGCCTAACGTCCTGGTACTGCCGTTACAAAGGCATCCCAAACTTGTGAAAAGTAATGATATTTGTCAAAGAGCCATAACAAATCTATTCTGAAAATGATTTCATTATGACAACTCAATGAAAAAAAAAATTACGCAAAAGCAAATACTTACTCTCCCTCATGTTTCAATGATTTCACTTTTAATATAAAGCAAACACCAATTAACAAAATGCTCATGCAGCACTTATTGTTTTCCTTTCTTTGTAAAGAGAGCAGTCTGCAGAGCTCTGTTTATTATATTATTGTGTCCACAAGCTTGAGCTTAGCTTATTATAAATCTATCCTATCCAGGAGTCATTTTCGGAAAATATGATTTTAAGTTTAACATGTTGAGTGGTTATCTGCCCCAGTAAAGCAGAGGAAACCATGGTACTCTGAGCTGTTAGTATCATCATGCCTTTACATACACGTACACACAGAGCCTTGAGCTTCAGATTATACAGAGGAGAAACAGCAACCCACTGATACGTCAGGTCCAGCAACAAGTTTCCACCGTTTCCGCATAATTGGTGTCAGACTCTGATCTCCATACCATCTGATGTGTGAGCAGCAGCCAGAGGCTACTCACCAATGTGCTGTGTGTGTGGATACTGTACATAACCCACTTGACAAGTCCTGTTGTAATGCCCGTGAAAAAGGTGCACATAAGACAAACAGATGCAGACAGGTGCGCGAGTATCTATTCACGCAAATGTACACCGACAGGTATATTTGAAGGGTATGGTGCATTAAAACAGCCTGATTATATAAGCGTACCCGCCTGGGAAACTGATGCAGTGAGAGAGACACGCATGTATACAGTAACCTCAACATCAACCTCCATAGCTCTGCAAAGCAGGGGATCACATGTTTCAAATGTAATCCTCAAACAAATGGCATGCGTACTAATCCTACAGGGTGTACCCCTTCCTCTTGCTAATATCCACTGAAGCATAAGTGATACCCTTGTGAGATTTGGTAATCATTCAAAAAGTGTGAATGAAACATAGAAATGCGTATGTGCTGCAGTGGCAGGGAGAAGAGAGTCAGCTACGCCTGTTTACTTCTCCTCGGTGCTCTGGGCCTCACAGAGAACAGATGTTGATTTGGTTCCAAACTTAAATTACAAGGCACGCACATCGTTGTTTTCTCTCGTGGCACAGACAATGAAACCCCGAAGTGTTCAAGTGTTTGCCTATTAAGAGTTAGACAAGAGACTCATTTATTTTGCTTTGGGTGGCAGCAGCCCAGAGATCAGAGACACGGGTGTCAACAACTCAGTGGTTTGAGTTTAAATACATGTGGGTGTGAAAGTCAACCTTCTTTTAGAGAAGATGAATTGACAATGAAAGGCACCAGTCCAACACAGCGCTTCTAATTGGCAGCTCTCAAGTACAAGATGTCATAGCTTTAGCAGAGGCCACATTACATTCGATATTCCTCATTACGTAACATGTCATTTAGCAGACGCTTTTACCCAGAAGCGACGTACAGTAAGTGCATTCAATCATGAGTACAAACTCAGAACAACAAGAATCAAGAAAGTAACATTTCTTCAAGAAAGTTAAACTACAAAAGTACCACAAGGAAGAGCCGTTCAAGTGCCAATGACGTGCTAATCTGTTTTTATTCAAGGTGTAGTCGGAGAAGATGTGTTTCTAGTTTCCGGTGGAAGATGTAAACTTTCTGTTGTCCTGATGTAACCATACTCGTTTCTCACAAAACTCTAATACCTGTCCAGGTAGTCTGACGCGTTATACGAGACACATCAGCACAGACACACTGGTTTAGCTCAGTGGGGAGAGTGGTCGTCCCGTGACCGCAAGGTAGCAGGTTCGATCCCCGCTCTCCCCGTTAGTTGCAGCCCAAAGTGTCATTGAGCAAGGCACTGAACCCCCAGCTGCTCACCGGGCGCGGTGCTTCACTGCAGCCCACTGCTCCTTCATAACGAAGGATGGGTCAAATGCAGACACAAATTTCCCCATTGTGGGATCAATAAAGTATACATTATTTTTAAATTCAAGTGCTGGTTAGAGAGGTGTACATCTCCCACTGCCATCCTGGCTAGTCCTTCTAGCGACCAAAGCTGATGTTGAAAGGCATCCATCCCCATTATGTAAGCATCTCAGGCATTTAAATGCCTGCTATGCAAACACTCATCAAATCCTGAGGTACTACCATCCTTTACTTATGCTGCACCTCTTTTCTCTCGACAGGAGATGCTGAGGCGTTTCACTGCATTATCCAGCATTGTTATAACAAAATATCTAAAATATGTGCCTTCCTGCATGAACTATTAATGTGTATACAGTATGCACAGCCTGTGTGTATACTGTATGCTAATGAACACAGCGTTGAGGATGAGTAACAGATGGTTTCTGGGTGCTTTGCATGAGCAATGTCGGAATCAGGCGCCGGTCACGTGTCGGGTCCGAGCTCGTGTGCCGACTGATCTCTTGTGCTAATGCAACCTTCAGGCCTGCCAGACACCGAGTGGCATCATGTTCCACGTCCAGATTTATGTGATAAAAGGAAGACGGAAAGGTGGGTGGGAAGGAAGACATACGTCGAAGGAAAGCAGAAGGTGAGGGAGGGAACAAAAACAGACCAACGTTAATCATTGTCTGGCTGCTGGAATAAGAGGATGATGGCAAGAGGATAAGAGGTTGATGGAGAGCAGAGGAAGCTCTGAAGGATGGAGGGATTTTGCTGAGCGGTCGGATGGAAAGGATGGACGTGGGCTGCATGTTAGGATAATTGGTTCCTTTTATACAAGATCTAAATAGCCTATCTCTCCTTGTCACTATCCAAGAGTGACGGCTGAGGGGGAGGGATACGGAGATAGTGAAAAAGAGAAGATGGAGAGAGGATACGAGGGATGCAGGACGTAGCAAGAAAACAACTTTCTTTGTGGCCATTTTTCTTGCTTTGTGAGTGTGTTTTGTGATGCAGCCCGGCCACCACAGCTGTAGAGTCTGAGCACAGGTTTGCACTTGCAAACAAAATGCTGAACAGTTAGTCATCCAAAGTTGTTTATTACAGAGGAACTAGGAAAATAAGTGTTGGCTTGTTCGCAGTGGGGAAAGTCCATTTCCCTTTACATACATGCCTGGGCGTGTTAAAGTGGGAAGGGTACATTAGGGAGGAATATAAAACTACAGGTGGAGAGAAGCAAAATTACTGTCTCACCAAGGAAAAGGAAATGTGTGTGCTATTAATGTTTTGTGGAATCAAAGAAAGCCATGTTTTAAAGTTTGCGGCTAAGAGCTCTCCTGTACACTTGTCCCCTTCTTAACGAGATAAAGTAGCTCAATCAAGTGTCAGAGGAATTGCCGCGAGGAGATGAGATGGGGAAAGGAGGGATGGGAAAGATTTCTTAGCTCTCTTGATTCTGTCTAAACCATTTTGTATTCATATGAGAGGAACAGAGAGAGAAATAGAGCGCTGAGGCGCTCGTACGCGAATACAAAATAGTCTAGCTGCAATCACGAGTCCTGTGGGGAGTCTTCAGAGGATGTGTATGTGTGCATGACGATAATAAATAAGCAAGTATGTCAGGGGTGTATGGATGTGTGTGTGCGTGCGTGTATAGTATAGTGTGAAGGAATGAGGTAGAAGGGAGATTTAGAGTAGAAAAACGTACACTTGTGACTGTCTACTATTTAGCAACCGATTGAGATTGTATGTATAAAGGTAACGTCACACGGAGAGCAGACGTCATCAATGTGTGTGGGTGTGGCCTCTGTGGGATCCTCTGTCAAGGAGACACATTTATACCCTGAACTTTAAAAGTCGCCAAGACCCCCAGGTAGTTTTTTCACACCCGAACCACGCTTGGACAATTTATGTACTATAGGACTCATGATGAAATAGCATGTAAGAAGAGTTATCATGAAGATAAAAGAGCAGTTATAATAATCTTTTGCCAGGAAAAGGTGTGAATTTGGAATGGAATCAGTTAGATACAAGTAGAGGTTGAAGAACACACACACACACACACACACACACACACACACACACACACAACCACAACAACACACGCAATCTTTCTCTAACCTGACCCAAATTTAAAATGACCCAAAAAACCCCTCTATATTCCCATTAAAGAAGTACAGCAAGCCATAAAAACTACACCGTGTCAAAATAATCCCCATTTGGAATGGTCAAAAACTCAAATTGGTTCTCTGGGAGATACACACACACAGACACAAACATACATACGCAAACAAACTGGAAGTATATTATATATGGTGCTCTGTTTAGGGCTGTGCAAATCAAGTGAAATATATGTGCATATTCATTTGAGACTGAGGGTACTATTTCTGTGATAGAGCTCGACAAAGGGGGGTTGAATTCATTGGAAAGTGTTACCGGTATATGCTTCTCCTTAAGGGGAAAAGCTGACCTTAAAAATATATAAAATACTGTACGTATCTTAAGAGTTATTTTGCTGCTCAGATATGATCCTAGTTGAACAAGTCTCCCTGTAAGCTGAAAGTTTCAGACCGTACTGACGATCAGATTGAAAGACAAATCCTGAAGCTGCTCCTTAGAAGTTGATCCATCGTTTACTGTCTAACACAATACGACGCCATTGATGATATACTTGGGATTTATGGATATTGTGCAACGGTCTGACAAAGACTGCTGTCAATGGGTGTAGATATCAAGTGTGACTACTGTCCAAATCACTGGAGCCATTGGACAAAGCCTCATTAAATTGGCCTCTCTGCTCTTAATGCTGTTAATCCTATTGAAAACCGTCACAACAGATTCATTCAGTATCATCACACACATAGTGCACTGTGTCTTACAGGAGTGGAGCTTTCAAATGATAAGGAATATTTATTTATAAATTCTGAATACCAATTTTAAGATGAATGCTTATGGCTTCATTGTTCAGTGTACCATGTGGCCTAGATCCCTCCTTTGATCTCTGTAGCAGTAAACACTGAATGATCCATCGGCAAAATGGCTCATTGCCTCCCTTATCAACTATTCATTTCATATCATCTCTTTACGTCTGTATTACACTCTCTCCCACCCCCTACACTCCCTTGCATAAACAACTCTCTGCTCACCAGTCCTTGGGCTTTTTTGTTGTTGTCTGCTGTCAGTCGGCACGTCACCTGGCCTCTCATAAACGCAGTACGGTCTGATTAGTGTGCTACCTGCAGCTACACTATTTGACATAGCATGAATCCCTGGGCTAATGCATTGCAAATTCTTCTCAATAATGAAGAGCGTGGGTAGGATCAGAGCCATGTATATGGAGCATACCTTGCAGAGGAATTCCAGCGACCCGGAGGTAGCGAAGGCACTAAAGAACCTAAAGTAGCAACCACGAGGGACCTAGTCGTGTCAGATGTGCACCATACGGGGCAGCATGCGCACACAAACAGATCCATGAAGACAAACAAACAGAACTCTACGACATTATGAAAAGGACACGGCACAGAGCAACAACAATACGAGTTGTCAGCCAGGCAGATATCAAACTTCTTTCGACAAATGTCAATGTGATCCCTTTGATGGCATTTAATCACCTAAAATGTATTTTCTATGTAGATAAAAAGTACAGGAAGGATTCATGAATGCTGGATTACGGTGATATAGGAAAAGTTAATACATGGGAAGAAAATTATTATAGCCTCTATTGTGTTCTCTGCCTTTCCATCCATCCACATACATACATTATTGTTCAATTGTTTAGAATAATCTTCCAGAAAGACTATATTTGTTACAGTCATATGGCTGAGAGGACTTACATAGAATGTCCTTTGTACAAATATATATATATTGTTCTATAAAGTGTTTTCAAATAAAGTAATGCTTTGTACATTGAGAATAAACCTCTGTGCAACACACACTGACAATTGAAAGGGCAGAAAGAGAAAAATATCCCTCTTAGCAGCAGTTGAATAAGAATAGAAGGAATCACCAGTCATCTTTACAATAAATGTGAAGCTTAGCATCAAAATGTGGGCGGATATAAAAAGGAATAAGTTCCTGTTTCAGTGTCAAGTGCACAATAATACCTAGAAATAGGTGGACTATTAAAAAGGTGTGTTGCTTGAGCATAGTTATTCTTGAAAAAAAATAATTGAATGTGAAATAGAAGGTTACAGGGTTAGAAATATTTAAACTGGATGAAGAAATATCAGTTAAAAAGGATTGTTTAGTTGAATCTGGATGAGAAAAGGTGAAGTGTGTTAAACACACGACCATCTAATTAAATAATCGTCTGTTTGCCTCAGTAGGATTGGCCAAATACGGTTAATGTACAATCTCTGTTGACTACTCTGAAAGCCACAGGAATGAGCTAGTCCACAAACAACAACTGCATACGTGAATCAACACTTTTGTCATCTATTGATTGGATGAATGCAAAATAGGCGAGGAATGCCTGCCTGAAGAGTCAATGGAGGAAGACAAATAGGGGCGGTTGGAAACCACATTGCTGTGGGTGGAGGAATCTGATTCATGTAGCTAATTATTCCCAAAGTTCCATTAGATGGTGAATAAAGTGTGACCATCGCAATGTGGCTGAATATCGGACTGCTTAAGTAATGATCACAGGCTCGTCTCTTTGGGGTGTACCATTCACAACCCTGAAGGAATCCACTGGGGCAACTCAATTGTGTGACAATGACAGGCCTTCACAATGTATTGTGAAATTATGCAGGAAATATTGATCAATACAATTTACATATATCAGTAACAAAATATGTTGCTGGAGAATAACCTAAGTTTAAATTATAAGTATCAACAAAAAACCTAGAGTAAAAACCATTCACCTTGCAAGATTTGATCTTACTTACATTTAATCAAATTTAGGAAACTAAAACATAAAACACATAAAAGCCAAATACTTCACTTTCTTGAGACTCTGAGGTGGCATTTCCCCTCATGCAGTAGTAACTCAACTATTGGCCAATAGCAGCACCATGAAGATTGATTACACAGCAGTCTGTGAAAGTGATGAATACCACTGCAACAAGGCGGGCTAAATTGGAAGTATATTGAAAGGTGGTAGATTGAAAGAAAGCCTGAAAAGAACAATGCAATCAGAGATCTAGGAGGCACAAACAGACCTGATAGTGCTTCCAGGGGCGGCCTCAATGGTCCACATGCAGTGCAGGTTGTGTTCATATGGAGCTGGATAGCCGGGAGACAGTATACGACCAGAAGGCTCATCCTTGATGGTGCCGCCACACTCCGCTAGAAAGATAGAGAGGGAGAGAGAGAAAAATTAGGAAGGCAATGACTAGGAATTAAATAAAAGGAAGTGCAAAATAAGGACAAGCTCATCAATGTTCGGGAAGTCAAATCATCATAAGGTTACAGAAAGGTTAACATACTTACATGGCAGAAATCGGATCATACCACTAGCACTAAGTACAGCACATCAGTTTTCCCTCATTATTATTAATTATTGACAGAGCAGTCACATGCTTAAATGTGAAGTGCTTCATCATCTTGCATGTAATTTGAATGATAGGGCAGCCAACTTGATATACTCTACGTATATGTCCTTGGCTCAGCGAAAGCAATCCACCATCTCAGCCAATGACCTCATCCTCCTCCTTAAGAAGTTGATGGACGTGTTGACTGAACAACAGAACAATCAACGTATTTTCAGTGTAACTTTTGGAGAAGAAATTTTGACTGATATGGCAAAAATATTGAATATATCTTCATGGATTATTCACAAATATGTATAGTGTACAGAAGGGATATATAGTTGCCATGATGAAAGTATCACTGATATCAGCGTCTGCTCACACCAAGAGAATGTTATTGAGCGTGCCTATAGGGGTAGTAGTAGTAGTAGTAGTAGTAGTAGTAGTAGTAGTAGTAGTAGTAGTAGTAGTAGTAACCATGATGGTTCTAGTATATTATCACGGTTCAATAAGTCCCCCTGAGGTACACAACATACAACACAAAAGCTTAGTCCCTCACTATATTGACAACAGAAACGCATTTCTAGGAAACTACAATGCAAAATCAGAGGCCAACATATTTTGTTCAAAACCGTGTGTAGAATGATACTTTTTCTTATAGCTTCAAGTAATAAATTGCCATCAGAAATACTGACTTAAAAGCAATGTTCAGCCCCCCTTCAATCACCACCTCCCAGTCTATTTATAAAAGTGAATGAAAAACGGAATCTCCATCAAAACCATATTTGGAGTGTTTTTGCTTTCCAGCAATTTAAAAGGTAAAATGTTCTCCGCGTTTTCCTTTCCATTGATAGGAAAATACCTCCTTCAAAAGGAGAAACCGGGGTTGAGTAATCATACTGATGATGACGATAATGATGATGATTGGGAAATCCATCTGTGACAAAAAGACACAGTACTGAAATACAGCCAAATGTTCAGACACTCACAAAGGAAGGAAGTAACTAAGAACCCAAGAACATCATGATCATATTATATCAGAGCACACACAAAGAAACGACAGTGTCTCCATACACATCAGGCATAAACAGTGTGTTACCTTCCATTTGACAAAAATACTGTTCCCAAAGAATCTTTCCTTTGTTTCTTTCATTGTCTCCCTCCTTCATTCTCTCCATCTCCCTCATGCATTAAACATTTAAACAGCAATAATCACCAGAGCTGGCCTCTGAGCATTTTTGCTGTCAAAGCAGAAACACACTACTTGAAATAGAGTTTGTGCATGGTTGCAAAAAAATATTTTTTAAGATTTGATTTTTATTTTTGCTTTCACTATCTTGGATGGAAAGAGAGGAAAAATGCAAAAATAATTAAAGCGTAAACATATTAATATTTAAACTATAGTGTCATCTATCGTCAAGCTTTTCCCCTCTGTTGTTCTTTTCTTGTTGAAAGAAACTTGCCTTTTCATGGAGAGAAAAAAGAAGAGGGTGATCTATCACAGTATGACAAATCCATCTCTTTCTTCTCGCCTTATGACCTAAGAAACTACTGCTCAGTGCTGGCAGTGTAACTCCCTCAGCTACTCTACCCTTTCAATCTATGTCTCCACATACACCTTTCTAAAATCAACTCAGGCTCGGCCTCTCTTTTTCTAGTTTAAATTTCCCTCTCCACAAGACATATTGTGTCAATGACAGGTGTTTTATATTGTTGGGTTGTTTTATATATAGAAATAATACATCTAGGTGACAACCCAATCAAACAAACACACACGCAAATAACTTACTTAAGCGACACGCGTCAGTTAGACATTATAAATATCCAGACATGTGTGGTTAAATATAAAGAATATAGTACATTTAATTGGATATGCACTGTAATATTCAGTGACAATAAAATGTAACCCTGTTTTAAACAGAGCTACTCAGTTATTTGGGGATGCAACTTTCCGGATATGAACTCTCTCCACTGTTTTCAACTCAATTTCATTTTCCTCCCTCAACTGCACACTCTATCCATCTCATCTGTGTTTGGTGTTTCCCCACTGCTAGAAAATAATCCCACCATTACAAACAGAAGCAGTCCCTCATCTGCTCCCAAATTCACTCTGTCTGTTAGGCTATCATCTGCAGTGAAAGGGGCATGGGGAGGACAATCCTGCAGAGATATACAGTACGCTGAATGTTGTTTATACCCAGTCATGAAATTACCTGTCAGCTTGGGTTGAAATGGGAGTCAAGCTATATTATTCTAATCACCATAGTTGATGTCAAAGAACACCAATCTGCCGGTTTTCCATACCGAGCTTCTGGCTGGTTTCCGAGAGACTCTGTCAACATGTCGCCCAGGAGAAGAGCCACACACTTATTTAGGGTTTTCTACCAAATCACCATGCAGCATAAAGTGTGTGTGTGAGTGTATGTCTTTAACAGTTTAAAAAAGAATGCATAGCATGTTGGTATCAGGAGTCAACAACAGGCGGGTGAACTGCAGGTGAACTCAACAAAACGATGGAATGGCTCGTTCTCAGACGACGAGGGGTTAAATGCCTGTATGTGCTGTTGATATGGGGATAATCATATTTTGGTAAACATACATATTATGAAATGGGTGTTTGCAATCATGATGCAATAGGAATATAAGAAGCTGTCGATTAGATAATATGCTGAGTAATGTGCTGGAAAAGCAACCAAGTGGATGTCCCGAAATAGCAGAGCTAAAACAGACAATACAGTATTCCTCAACCTACTCCGTCATCTTCACATTGTTAGGATGAACAAACAGGTCAGACCTGAACAAACAGGTCAGAGACAGTTTGGATTAGCAGTGTGTCAAACAGTCCGGCAACATGTGATGAATCCTCTAATTTAATGGAATACAACTCGATGCTGTTTCACGCCTCTTCTAATACATTACAGTTCAATTTTATCAGTTGTTCTAAATTATACAACAAATTTTTAGCTGTAACTTGGCAAAGTGCAACAATAAACTACTGTATCATGATAATTCAACTGTATTATTTATAAGTGATGGTCGTGCATTCTGCCTATTTTTATATTCTTAAATTACTTTTTGCTGATCCCACTTTTGTACTTATAACTTTCAAATGTTGTACTGGGATATGTTTACATGATGGTATAAATACTACTTTACTTCAATGAAGAATTTGAATACTTCCGAAAAAATCTAAATATAATATAAAGCATTGAGCAAGAAGAAACCAGCAGACGCCAAACATTGGCAACAAAACTAATATTTCTGCCAACAGCATAGAGTTGATTTCGAACCCATTCAGGGAGCATCTGACTCACCAACACAGAGTGGGAGGGGGCTATCCCACGCCCTCCTTTCCCCCCTTAGGCAGGTCAGCACCTCAGGGCCCCTTAGTGTGTAGCCTGGGTCACAGCTATACGACACACTGCTTCCTGCAAAATGACCCTTGTCCTCCCGCTTGTAGCCAAACTGGGGAGCACCTGGATCCTCACATTTCACCAACTCAAAACCTGGTGAGAGGGAGAGAGGGAGAGAGAGAGAGAGAGAGAGAGAGAGGGAAAGAAAGGTGAGATAAAGGAAAGTAGAAGAAGGTATTCAAGAAGAAAGCATTGATGTGGCAGAGGCAATGAAGGTTGGAAAATGAAACACAGTCATACGATAATAAATGTAAAGAAAAGGGGGGTGTTGTGTGTGTTACTCACTAACGAAGTGCAGTTCAAAGCCTTTACTGGTGTTATCCGCATTGCTGATAAACTCCAGCCACATGGAGCTGGAGGTGGTGTTCAAGGTGGTCTCTAGCAGCTCGCTGCCTGTAAACACCCCCAGTAGACGAGCCCCATTACTGCTGCCATCAAAGACCTGGGAGGGGAGGAGGCAGAGTGGGAGGAAGCGTCTGAATTAAGATGATCGGGTCCGCACACACAGCGACGCTAACAAGGCTGCGGCTCCCTCCAACCCCCCTCACTTTGAGCATGTCATCCTCCTCAAGTCGGAAGTCTCTTGCCCGTAGCTGGATGCCTTTGCCAGGCTGCGTCTGGATGGAGTAGATGCACTCATGGTAGTTGCCGTAGTAACCGGGGTAGTTGGGCGAGAGCAGCACCCCTTGCATGCCAGTCACGGATGAGCCGCATTCAGCTAGAGAAAAAGAGAGTGAGCGGAGAGAATGACAGAGACAGAAGGAGAGAGCAGGGGAGACGGTGGCGGTGTTGGAGAGAGCAGAGGACACGTCAATCGCTATGTGCTCGAAACTCTCAGTGTATTCATTCATGCCGTCATGCAGAGGGAGATGGGAGGTGATGGGAGAGGGAAGCGGTCAGTAACTATACCTGCATGTTGAGAGGCACATCATCATAATCACAATGCAATCTGAATATGACTACGAGTCATTTCAGCTATGTTTGAAAATTGCATTTTGATTTAGTCACTTCAGGAAGAGATTGACAAAGAGGAAGGTAGAGTTTGCTATATAAATATAGCTGCCTGATTATAAATGATCACAAATGTATCCAAAATATCATCTTGTGCAGCGAGGTAAGAAAAAGTGATGAACAAGATATTAAGAGAAGTATTAACTTTCTAAAATAAGAGTGAACAATAACGCTGTCAACCATTTAATATTTGGATTCATTTAGAGACAAGAGAAAGTAAATGTCACCACACTGATATTGTTTGACCTAATTAACACATGCCCAAACTCTCACAACAAACATTTAGAAACAGAGAATATGATATCATTTGTAATGAAAATAAATGGGATTTATTTCCTAAACTTTCATTATATGTTTTTAAAAGTGTCAACATTGTAACGCTTACACATGACTTACTTCATTTAGAGAAAAAAAAATGGGCAAGTATTATAAATACTCCCAGAGAATAATTACAGCTGTTCACAATTTGTATCCCATGTGCAGGTTGTTTGAAAGTGCATGCATATAAAGAAAAGAGCCGTGCAAAGGACAATCACAAACAGATCACTCATTGTGATGGTCTGTGCTTTACCTTATCATTAGGCCG
The DNA here is from genome assembly GCA_036178185.1 of Liparis tanakae. Classification (NCBI taxonomy): domain Eukaryota; kingdom Metazoa; phylum Chordata; class Actinopteri; order Perciformes; family Liparidae; genus Liparis; species Liparis tanakae. The sequence continues at coordinate 10,414,808 of CM070106.1, forward strand.
ATTAGGATACAATGAGTTTTCCTAATACTGCTCTAATTCAACTGGTTCTGGTGCATCATATAATCAACATACTGACCTAAATCTGTCCAGCTTTACTCATGTTTACCAGACATCAACGACGAGCAACATCAACAATTAACATATTGCAGCTCGTTATTGTCCCCCTCATTAGAGCTGCTGCTCTATATAATTTAGACAACGTCAAATAGGTCGTTTCTGGGAAGCTATCCAATGAAGAGACGTAACGTGGGTCGACGGAGAGAGATAATTAAAATTGAAAAGAAAAGGCTCCGTCTTCCAACGTGACTGACAGCTGTGTAAGAGGATGGGTGGGTTTCAGTGAAAGGGCGAGTGAGGTGACATGGCATTGGGAGGGGGGATAGAGGGGAGGTGACAAAAGCCCAAAATAAAGGATGTGACCACCTACCAACACACCTTGGCAGAGGGGAGCTCCACACCCGCCTCCTACCCCCTAAGCAAATCACCCTCGCCGGACCCTCCAGCCGGTAACCCGGGAAACAGGAGAAGATGAGGGCGTCACCCACCCCGTACTGAAGGCCCTTTCTGGTACTGTATGGTGGGATTCCAGGATCCTCACATGGCTCCAAGTCATACTCTGAAGAAAGAAAAGGTGTAAAGGTACCGTCACCACAGATGTATTAGTACATTGATATACCAGGTAAACTGTGATATGTCCGATATGTTTTCCAATAGAAAACAACATCACAGTTACTTCCATGTCCTGTGACTTTTTAATGTGCGACAGTGTACATTTAACTGGTTAACACTTCTGTCACACTCTGAAAGGTTTAGAACTGTTCCCTGCTGGATAAACAGGAGGCTGACCACGCTTAAATTAATCAATGTGTCATTTATCAAAATCAATAAAGCATCACGTGACATTGAGGTGGGTCAACAATTGAGGATTGATCCATTTTGTAAAGCATAATGTTTGATTGAATAGCTGCTATTTGGTCTCCTGGACTTTCTGATGATCTTTAGATTGAGTCTTCATATTCAGGGTTGCTCTGAGAGCAAAAGAAGATGAAATGATGCTCTCAGTGGGTAGAGGCTCATCTGTGCTCTCTCCTAAATGATTCATTTAAAATCAATCTATTATCTTGATGTTAACCATTTCATAATTCACTCTCAAGTGGCTGTAATTACATATTTCTAGGACGCAATCTTAGATGAGTATTAGCTCCTCGTTTATGGTGGGCTCCTCCAAAATAAGGATACCCGTTTGTGTCAAAACATACCCTTGTATTTAAAAGGTTACAGTGAGTCACTGTTCAATACTCTGAAGCCTGAAATGTCCAATCTAAATAATTTAGCTAAATGGGTTTATGGCTGTTTGTATTGTAAATCTCTAAATTCAAACAAGGAACTAACATTTTATGTTTTTTTTGGTGGACCAATAGATAATAATAATAATGATTTCGATTTATATAGCGCTTTTCTAAGTACCCAAAGTCGCTTACAGAGTCCAGAGTCCAGTCATCCACACACACAGTCATCGCGGTGGTGGTGAGCTACATCCGTAGCCACAGCTGCCCTGGGGCAGACTGACGGAAGCGAGGCAGCCAATCTGCGCCTACGGCCCCTGACCACCACCAACATTCATTCACATCCATACAAACCGGGGTGAAAGCTGTGTGCTTGTCTTTATGATGGTGGGGGAAACCGGAGTACCCGGAGGAAACCCACGCAGGCACGGGGAGAACATGCAAACTCCACACAGAAAGGACCTGGGACGACCGGGCGGACCGGGATTTGAACCCTGGACCTTCTTGCTGTGAGGCGACAGTGCTAACCACTGAGCCACCGTGCTGCCTAGAGGAATTACTATCACAATGACATTGTTTGACATTGTTTGATAACCAATTAAAAGTAATTGGAAAATCTAAAAATAACATTAACCCAACAAACATTTTCTCCAACCGGCGAAGAGCGTCCCACGGAATCCCGATCGAGTTATTTTTCTCCCGAGTTGCTCCTATTACGACTAGAAAAAGACGGATCCTTTGTCGCTATAAATCCCTTCAGTGCTTAACCTCTCGGCCTCACACCCGTCTCGGCTTAATACCTCAATCAGCAAGTGTTCCAGCTATCCCCCTTGTCGTCTCTCAGCATTAAAAAAAATCTAAATCCATTCTTACCGGAAAAAGTGATGTTGAATCCCTCGTAGGAAACGGAGAAGTCGGAGAGAAAGCGTATCTGGGCGGTGTAGTTTCCATATAGGCCCGCACTGAGAGGCGAAGGCAGCGTGGAGCCCGTCAGCCTCCACAGGGGCTGAGAGAAGCTGCCGTTCTCCGTCACCAGCAAATGGTCGTGAGGGCTCTCCAGGTGGAAGGTGTGGAAGCTGAATTGGACACCTGAATAAAAGAGGAAGAAAGATCAACTGGTAAAATCCACTTTCAATATTTTCATTCCTGACCTTAACATAAGTCAATGATGTACTTGGTAGTATCATTGTTATATACACTACTGTTCAAAGGTTTGGGGTCACCCACCCAGACAATTTCGAGTTTTCCATGAAAACTCACTTGTATTCATCAAATTAATTGAAAAAGGAGTAGAAAATCTAATCCAGACATTGACAAGGTTAGTTTTTTGTTTGAAATATTATTTTTGTTCTTCAAACTTAAATTTCAAAGAATGCCCGTTTTATAGCTTCTCTCACCAGCATAACTGTTTTCAGCTGCGCCAACATAAACATGGTTATCAAGGTCTTCTAAGGCGATAACACAATGTACCATTAGAACAATGGAGATGGGCCTCTATACACTTATGTAGAGATTTCATTAAAAAGCTTATATTTTCACCTTGAATAGTCATTTATCACTTTAAAAATGTTTACAGTGTATTTATGACACATTTTATGTTATCTTCATTTTAAAAACACTGCTTTACTTGGAAAAATAAGGACATTTCTAAGTGACCCCAAACTTCTGAATGGTAGTGTCCAGAGAATAAACTCTTGCAAGTTGGACTTTGCATTTAAGGCAAAACATGTCGAACAACATTCTCAGTTTCATAATGCGTAGACCATCAAGTCCCCGTCTCCCCTCTCTGTCACTTATCAAACACATTACACCCGGCCGATAGAGAGCATCCTCAAATAAGGCTGTGTCAATTTGATGTGAGAGCTCTTTCAGAGGTGACATGACTGGAGCACTGTCCCTTGGCACTGTAGCCCTAGGCCAGCCTCTCAGCACGTCTTACAGGGACAGCATGTTCGGCAGAATACAAAGGCCACTCGGAAAGGGGAAATTACATTGTAAGGGAAATTGAGTTTGACTGCGGCATGTGGTTGACACAAAATGTCCCTGCTAACCTTTGCCATGGGAGGTCTCGATTATCCATGTGCAGTTCAGGTTGTGGGGGTAGAAGTCTGGGAAGCCAGGTGACAGGATGGTGCCGAAGTTGCCCTGGATATAACCTCCACACAATGCTGACGACACAGAGTGAATGGGTACAGCGGGAGGCGGATGATGGAGAGAAATAAGAGAGGCAAAAACAGAAGGCAAAACAAAGTGGATGAAGACAGAAATAAAATGTTCCCAAAAAATAGGCAAACTTGTCTGTGCATTAACAATGGGATAAAATACATTTTAAAAGAGGTGCCCTTCAAGACGGCGTAAAAAGGAGACAGTGGTATCATCAATATCATTACAAAGTGGGCAGAAATCAATACTGTTCTTAAATACAAAAGCATTTACAGATGAGGAAAAAGGGAAACATCAAAGTGGAAGCTCAAGGCCCTACATATAAAACATTTATGACGAAAAGAGGCCAAAACTTTTAAAGTCCAGAAAAAATAGTTGCTGAAAGAAACGCTATCTTTAATGGATTTTAAGTGAATTTAAATGTAATGCAATATGGAGCAAAGTGCTCAAAAGGCTTTTCGACTTTTTCATCTGGAATAACATACAACAATGAATGTAGCTTTAATCCCATCTATGAATAGGATGAAATCTGGCAGGAGACTATTCATTTCTAGGTCAATATTCTGGAACGTACCATCGCAGCTAGGCAGGGGGCGGCTCCACTGGAAATTGGGTTCACACTCTAAAGGCTCCGTGTCACTAAGTGTGTAACCCGCATCACAGCTAAATGTCACCAAAGCGCCCACATAAAAGTCATTTCCGTGTCGCTGCCCGTTGACAGGTATACCAGGGTCCACGCAGTGATCTGACTGCAACTGCAGGGCTATAGGGGAGCAGGATCAACAATTAGAGGTAGAACAGAAAGAGTGACAGAACAAAAGATATTGAAAATACACCTGCTTGCAGTGTAATTAGACTTGGACCCTATTTTCAAAAAGTCAAGATAAGGCCAGAAATGTTAAAAGGGTAGTTTGCTGCGAAATATATCTTACCACATTTACTTTCTAATTATAGGCCTGCAGACAAAGACTGTATGGATTTTACTAGCAAGCAAGGCGCTGAGCAAGACAAGGCGTATGGTTGTTGTCTGATTCAGTCCATAATATAATAGATTCATTTATATTAGGATCTGTGAAGCATGGCTGAATGAGTCTATTCTTTACAGTACATATATTCTGTATCTTTGTGTGTAGTTCTGACTCTGTGTTAGGAAGTTCACAAACTCTAAGCCCTTACTTTCGTAACGTATGCGGAAGCCGACGTCCGAGTGGCTCTTGTCAGTCGAGAAGAGGAGATACACGAAGCTGGAGGTGCTAATGAGGAACTGAGGAACCTGGGTACCCTGGTAACTACCAATTAGAGGTGAGGAGGGGAAACGTCCATCGCGCACCTCAAGGACGTCATAGTTGACCTCGGTGCGGAACCTGAGAACACAGAATTCGAAGAAAGATTTTTATGCGTTAGATAAAAAGAAAAATAACATGTACATTCCCACTTGGGATGGTATCAATAGGATTTTACTGATATTGCTACAGTTATTGATACTCTTGGTTTAGTTTTTTTATCGACATTGTCTTTTTTTTAAATTACCAAATGATTGCTTTTAAATGAATGATCATAAGAATACATTTACATGCAATTGAATGTTGTTTCTAGAACAGAAAAGTAACAATAAAACGTCATGAGAATCTCACTGGGAACAAATTGAAAATGTCAATAAAATAGTCCATGTTCCTGAGTGAAGATTAGCAGGAAGGAGGACCACAGTATCAGTCGCTCATCCCGTCTTCTAGCCTCCTCCTTCTGCTGATGTCACTGCTGGCAGAAGGAGGAGGGGCTGCTTTGTCTACATACTGACAGGAGCTTATAGTACCCAGGGGTACTTGTCGTTGTTATTATCATTACTTTACTGTAACTACTGCATCCTCTCCGAGTTGCTCTGTGTGTGTGCGTATGTGTGTGTGTGTGTGTGTGTGTGCGTGTGAGCGCGTGTGCGCGTGTATGTGCGTGTGTGGGTGTACTTGGAGGAGCTCAGCCCTGTCACAGGGAGCAGAGGAGATGTCTGCTGCAGTGTGATAATAATTATACCATAATAATTAAAAGCAGAGATAAATTATTCTGTTTTATATCGAGCATCAGTCTATGAATAAGTCTATTAACTCCAATTTGTCTATTTTCATTGGTGAATCTGATCCGCATGCTAAAGTGCTCAACGCAAGTCTGGACCACCGACAAGACAATGTGAACAAATGTCCTGACTCCTGGGTCCATGTACCCAAAGAGCACCGGATGGCCCCAAATTCCTTTTTCCCCCATAAATTAGTTTAGTAATATGTATAAATTAAACTAACTGATTAATAAAGGTATTCGGGGAGACACTGAGTAAAGATGGATATAGGTCAGGCTAAATGCATTAGCATTTTACCAAATTACAGCAAAATGGAGTTCAATAGGGGCCCAGAAAGTGCTGGGCCTGGGCCAACCAACACGTGGGTTGATCTTCTTTTGGGTAAATGGGAAATACTCTGCATTCAGAATGAATAACATCTACTAATCAACCGAGACCAACTGAAAACCAGTGTGGTGATTAAAAACAAAACATAAAAAATGATTACCGTTTCAAAATGTAGCCAAAATATTAAGACAATAGTAGTAATTTCTTTATGTCAACGATTTGCTTTTAAGCAACAGTCAAAAACTAGGAGGTTTGAATAAAATCATTTAAAATGTGCATAGTTTTAGAAAATCCTTTGGCATTTGGCAGTTTGGTGAGTGCATCAATGTAGAATGTATACGTGTGTGTGTGTGTGTGTGTGTGTGTGTGTGTGTGTGTGTGTGTGTGTGTGTGTGTGTGTGTGTGTGTGTGTGTGTGTGTGTGTGTGTGTGTGTGTATGCTTGTCGTGTGTTTCTGCCTTTGCTGCCAGAGCCGGTTCATCTTCAAAGCCCTGAATGCATTGCTTAGTTTCAGCACCATGTCATCTAAATGAAACGATTTGTGATATTTTATTGATGCTACATGAAAATTAAAGAGCAACAAACATTTATGTTGTATTCATTTTGCATGGTGTGCTATCGGAGCCGGGATGAGGATGAGATGGGCTCGCGAGGATGAGCTTTGGTGGAACGCGAATGTAGCGTTTGATCGCACGACTGTACGTCCCTCTGTCCCTCACTGAAACATCAGAACCCTCCCATCTCCCTGGATCCCCTTGATAGATCATATCCAGTATGCATTTACCATTAAGTATGCATTGCATAAGCATGTATACATTTTCAAACTTTAGGTCTCTTGACATTTCTTTGTATATACAGTAAGTGTGTATTTGTGTACATATGGATAGGGAGCAGCGTTATGTTATCCTAGTCGGGGGTTTATGTTAATGTAGGTTACCGACAGAAAGGTAAGAAAAAATGACAGAAAGCAGCAAGATGGTTGCTGACATTGTGAGGATTTAAAAAAGTCCAGCCTGTTCTGAGCTGTAATGCAGTAAAGAGTTAATGTGGGTGACTCACTTGTCAAAGATGATCTTGATAGGATATCCGGGAGGAGCCTCAATGATCCATTCACAGTTAAGGGCTTCCTTATAGAGTTCTGGCCAGCCAGGGGAGAGGATGATCCCAGTGGGAGCTTTCAGGTCCCCTCCACATGGGGCTAATGGTGAGACAGGATATACGGAGGGAGAGAAGGAACAGGTAGAGATTGAATTATGCACGTCTTTCCCATCTGATGTATGGCGACGTCCGTAGTTGATCTCATGCATCAGCTGGGGCTTATCCCATTTCTTTTAGTGCCAGGGTCTATCTAACGTAAATTGTTGTCAGCTCACTTCAAGGTTAACCTTTTCTCAGAGGAACATACCTCTTCAACGTACGCCTGAGTGCATAAGGACATGCTTTACTTAACCATATGTATGGGTATGTTTCCTCCCCTATCCCGTTGTCTTTAAATCTGTTATCAAACCAGAACGTATGCTGACGTCCCCACCAGACGGAGAACATCTTTGATCGCCAGCACAAAAGACACTTCTCCTCTCCCGTAGCCTCACCTCAGTTACTGCTCTTCGCCATACATCTCTGTAACTGCTTATCCTTAACCAGAACACACAGCACAGCGGAGGGCTTAGTCACAGTGTCAGCTCCTTGCTCCCTTTGAAGTGGAATGATTTAATCAGCCAACTCAGCATACTGAAGGACATCTATAAAACGCATTACGCTAGAAACGCAGGGGTATGATAGATGGTCTCAGAGGAATACAACGCTGCTGTGGCACACAGGGGGAAGTGACATGTTTTCATAATGGATTCTGCTTTGTGTATCTTGAATAGCGAGCCTTATTAGGCCCCTCAGAGCCCTAACCATGTCTGTGCTAAATGTGCCACGCTGCTGGTGTCCAAGAGCCGGAGCTAGTTAACGCACAGTTTCATCTCCGTCTGATTTGCTGGAAATAGTTTATTGATATTGAGTCAGAGAGGGGTAAATGGATGGTTGCAGCGACGGATAGAACAAAGCTTCCAGATTACCACCAGAAATCACCACCCGTTAGTCCGATCTTAGTTCTCACTGCCATAAGAAAGTATTATTGTTTTTTTTTTTTTATAAACATTGTTGATGATGATTATAATTAATTAGATCTGCAGCAAATGTAAAAGATATGTAATTAATTTTAAAAGGAGTAGCTAATCCATTTCAATTGATGCATCGTCCTCCCCTCTATCAACAATAATCCATTCAATATGTGGGTGTGCAGGGTAAATAATCTCTTTACAATCTTAAGATGCAGTGAGGCTAAATGATGAGCTAAATTAAACATAAAAGAACATACTCCAATGTCATGCTTTAGAACAGTTCTTACACAGTGGGCACCAAGCTAATGAGATGCTCGACCATGGAACAAATGCTTTCAAATCAAAAGCATATTTTGACTGTGCAACCTTTTGCATAATTACACGAGTGATATCTGGATTTATTTTCCTGAGCCATACAGCCGTGCCAGATTAAATAACAAATATAGCATGAAATAAAACCCATCTCTCATTTTATTAATATTTACACCTAATATTACAAGCTGTGTCAGTAATTCTGAGGAACAATATGTGTCATGCACCCATGTGTGCCCCCAGTATTAGGCTTCATCTCATGCCACCAAAAATATGTATAATAATTGCTGGAGTGTGTAGTTCAAATGTTCCGGTTAGGTAAAAAGCATCCACAACCTGTTGGAAGATGGCCGTCATGAAGCTGGACCACTTGTTTACTCACCCTCACAGCGGGGGACTGCATTGTCCCACACCACGTTGCCATCCTTGAGAATGCAAGAGACGGTTTGCGAGCCGTGGGTCTTAACGAAGCCCTCCTCGCACAGGAACGAGATCGAACTGCCCAGCTGAAGGCTCTCACCAAAGCGTTTACCGTTAACTGGCACGCCCGGGTCTGGGCATTCGTTGTGTCGAAATGCTATAGGAAATACAGAGAGGGGGTCGGGTTAGTGTGAAGGAGAGGACAACGGTGTGAGGGGATAGTGTTCAAAAACATGAGTGAGAGGAACAGCCCACCTTCGTTCTGCAGGAATAAATCCTTGTCACTCACATGTTCTGTGCAAATATGCACATATCTATAGAGAATCTAAAAATAATCACCTTAGTTTCTGGACAAAACTTTTTTACCCTGCTGTCAGCGTTTAGCAATGCCAGCGCTTAAACAAGAGGGAATTTGTTTCACTTAGTGAGTCACATTGATTCAATATGCTGCAGTGATTACAGAGGGTGGGAGACAACACACCGTATGCAGATCATCAGGCCAGATGACACTGTTGGATAATACGTGGCGTAAACGCAGCAGGGCAAAATTGTTTTCATGCGTTATCCATCGAGCCTCTCAACCAAACTTCAAGCGGGAACCAGTCAGAAAGGCCTTGGAGAAACGCAGTCGCACCAGAGGCATAACCCTGGAACTAGGCATGTAAACAAATACATCACCCGCACCACTATCTCTTTCACTTAATCTCCCGCTCTCACTCTGGTACAGAGTACAAAGTTAGGTGACACGTGGAGGAGTTGATGAATGCCTCTCGTGTATCCATTGGACCCAAACAGAGTGCCAGCCACACCTCATTCATCATGATTATCTTATTTATTAAAGAGCCAAAAATCCCCTTAATACAGATTGGCATGTGCTTAATTACCACGGATGATGGAAGTTGTCCGCTCAGCACCACAACACCCCCCAAAAACAGTCCTGTGGTGAGATGACACTGTTCTCGGGAACAAACCGCCATCTTCAATTAACTGGTCTTGACATTCATTCACCGTGCTGCATTGGTAATTTATACATTCATCTAGCTTGCCAATTAATGCTTCAGCGGCCATGTGTGGTCCACATTGCGGCTTTCCGGAGGCACCTGGGTTGGCTTGACATCTCTGCAAATGAGCAAGAGCAAGGTAGGAAGAGCACTCTGGGTAGGCTGACGTATGTTACTTTAGCGAGAGCAGCAGTATTTTAAGAACCGGATACAGGATGAGTCCTCAGAGTGCCGTGTCATTTTTTATATTGGCTTCCAGGGTTTATTGGATCAATCGATCGCGCAAATAAAATGTTAGTTTGATAATTACTGTTGAAGAATTTCCCTAAATATTCGAGTGCCAAAACAACATTTAGTATTTAGGCCCTGAAAACACAGACAACAATGTCATACTTTAACTGCTATGATAATACACCTCCAAACTTGAATGTGAGATGATCTTTTCCGAGGACACTTTGCATGGGCGTCCCTGGATCTATCATTCTTCTTTTTTTTAAGGCTTCAAATAACAATGAAGCTCAACACACATTGTTTTTGATGTACAAGGAGAGATGGCTGTTTATGATTGTACAAACCTAACCTACCGACAAAGATGCTCATGATGAACAATTACAGTAGAGTCATGTGTGAAGCAGTTAACCAAAAGTCAAGGATATATCTGTGTGCACAGTTACGTTCAGGTACATTACCATTTGTAATAGAAACAGACAGCATGAGATAAGATGAAGATCAAGTCCATTTCATGTTCTACTGCTCATTATATGATGATTTAAGGGCTACCTTATCCTTTCTTCATTGTAGAGGAGTTCTTCTGGTTGGATGGCTACATAAAAACGTGAGCTGCATTTTAGGGAAAAACATTAACTTGGAAAAGTAATGTTGAATGTGAGGAGTGATGTTCTTGTCTTTTACAACATTGACAGTATTTTTGATGTCTTATACTGTAAGTTCATGTGAACTGGATACTGGTATTTTGCATAATACAATAAACTAATTAAATGATCTCTCAAAGTAGATGGGTAACTATATAATGATGTGGTGAACTCAAGGTGAGAAGTACAAAGAAAAGCATACAAAAGCATCAAACTGTAAAAGTATAAATAATATTGTATTCACCAAATTAAAATGAGTCGCTGCGACTAAATGTATTGGCCAACGGCATCTTAAAGATTACGATACGTCTTCGTGGCTTCACAGGGTTAGGGCTAGACACCATGAAGGGGATATCTATTTGGGGTTGTGTAACAATGTAAAGAGCAGGCTCATTACAAAGGGATGCATATGCAAAGAATGCATCGCCGCTGCCAAACCCTCATGGTACGGTCTATCCAAGAAACGGGTTTACCAGTGTGCACCCAACGATTACTGCGTCAGAGAACAAAACCCATCTGGAATTTCCTCACAAGTCAGCAACTACCCAGAATAGAATATAATGAGCACTGCCGCAATGTATCTGTCAGGTAAGGATCCTGCGTCTTTGTTTGGGTTTTATTTAGATGTCGAGTCTCTCTATTTTAACAATAAAGACGGTTTGGCGGTTGTCATTTCTCTATGTGACTATATGTGTACAAAGAATGTGTTGCTGACGGCTAGAAGGGTTTATGCAGTGTGAGGGAGACATAGATATGGCAGATGATTCATGCCTCTGCACACACATACACACTATATTGTACAGCATATAGACACAATACCAAACACCCAGTCAGTGCAGGAGTTTATTTAAATACTTCCCTTCGTATATTTTACTTTAACACTCTATACTTACTTGTAAACGTAATGTTAAAGCCTCTGTCTGTGTAGGTGTGGTCGGTCAGAAACTCCAGTCGGGCTACATGGGCACTAGTTGTTATAGGAGGAGGTAGGGCGTCACCGGAAAAGGTACCTAGGATAGGAGACTCAGCCTGAAAGAAACAAAATATATATATATATATTTTTATAATATGAAAATAAAAGGTATCATAGGGTAAAAAAGAAAATAAGTCAGTGAGGAAACAGCTGCTATGGGGATGTAGACCGAAAGACTAGCCAGTCCAAAGATGCTGGATGACAGGATTAGCTTATTCTACTGGCATGCACAATGAGTGATGGGCAGGGCAATAGTTGATGAGCTATTCAAAGTGACCAAGAACAGCTTCTAAGTCATCTCTACCTTTCCACCATCTTTGATCGAGAGGAAGTCAAACTGTTTCTCCATGCTGAGGTCGTTGAAGGCCAGATTGATGCGGCTTTCAGGATTGGTGATGATCAACCACACGCAGTGCATATTGTTTCCGTACTCTTGAGGGTAGTTGGGAGACAGCAGCACACCGGAGGGAGTGGTAAAGTTGAAGAAACAGGAAACTGTGGAAGAGATACATATAGACCGTGAGAAACGGAGAAAACTAGAAATAAAGCCAAGCAACTGAGTATTGTTTCAGAGACTGAAAACATAAGGGATGATTATATTAACTTTGGCTGGCAATTTAATTTGATACATTGTATTGAAGGGAATATGTGCGAGTGATTAAACTAGCCCATGGAATTAGTTTAAAAGACATTGTTGGTTGCTTGTTGTGGCCAACTTGAAATATGTATCTAGACATATGATAATAGGAACCCACTACTAACAAAGATCATCTCATTTAAGTAAGCCCTGTGGAATTAAATGGGTATAAACGAAGACTAAGCTGAAAGAAATCTGACAACAAGACCGGAAAAATCATTGCTTTCAAGCAATGTCCATAAGCTATCTATAAGGAATGTGTTAGCATTGAACATGAAAGATGGTCTGATGGCCCTCCCTGACTACTGTCGAGGCTCATACTTGATCCCTGTATTGTCAAAGAAAGTGCTTAGAAGGCAACAGCACACAATGTTACTGGGCAGGTGTAGCCTTCCACGAAAAGTCAGCTCACAATTTCGGCTCCGTTTGTGGTGGTCTGTTTAGGCTGAACCAGTATATGCCTGGGAATGAAAATGACAGCACCTTCACGGAGATATCTACATCTGATAAGGTGAACAGACCTGCCATTGACACTTGGCCCCATTTCTGTGAAAAAGATACGGTTCTAGAAACATTGTACATTTTCTCAACCATCCTTTGGTTTGAAAATAGATGTGATGTTAAAAATGGGCCATGAAAAGCAGGTTGGTCTAGTATAGCAAGTCATTCAGCTCAGTGATGTTCATCTAGAAGATACCGCTGCTTTTAGTCAACCATATGATTTTATCAATAATACCTACAGTGGCCCTTATCTGCATGGTCAGCTCTTTTTTCATGTTGCCCTCGCCCTGTAACTCTCTCACTCTGCGTGTTGGTCTTCCCTGGAGTTAATTAGATAATAAGCACTCTTACGGTTTCTAAATCCACAGCCTCTTCTGGGATAATCTGATCATTTATTAAGCAGCCCTCTCTGCACAAACATACATATTTATGCCTCTCTCGATTAGTGATGCCCTCATGCACACGTCTGTACACTGTGCGTGTTGAATCTGAATAACACAAGGGATCCACCAACTTACAGACACAGCTGGGTTTTTTAGCCGACCACTGGTTGTTTTTCTGACAGGTGATGTTCTTCTTCCCCATCAGCTCGAAGGCAGGCAGACACTCAAAGTAGAGTCGGTCCCCGTGACGAAAACCTGCCCCCTCCCGTTTGCCATAAGCTGGGATTCCGGGATCTCCACAACTGCCTTGGTCAATTTCTGTTAGGGTAGAATTAAATACATAAATGATGCAAATGATTAATTCCAGTGGAAACATATTTCGCATTTTACAAATAAAGACCTGCTCCAATTTGAATCACCGTATTACAATTTTAAGATGAAATTCAATTAACACGAGCCCCATCCCTGCATTTTTTTTCTTTCACCATTACAATATCTGAAATGAAAAAAATATTATTGTTTATTTATTCATTTAGCACCATGGACAACCATGGTGGCCCTACATGACACATTTGTCTGCTCTTCAGTTTTACTAACAAATGCTAGATGGATTACAAAAAGAGAAGGGTGGGGGGGGAGAAAAAACATCCCAACTCAAGGATATTACTGACTGTAGCCTCCAGCTGATATTGACAAGATACTTCCACATATAGTCAAAAAGTGATATGAAGATGTAAGACCTCTCACTAAATCAAAATGGAAACAGCTGTTTTTCATTACCTTCGCATTGAAAATGCGGAAGGTAATGTTTTGATCGTTGTGTATTTGTATGCGTGCGTGCGTGTTATTCGCATAAGTCAAAAAGTATTAAACCGAATCGCATGAAATTTGGTGGGATGATTGGTTATTATCCGGGGTCCATTTGATTAGATTTTGGGATTGATCGGGTCAAAGGTCAATGTCATGAAAAAAATCTTCTTTTTAACCATAGTGTGGTCAATTTATATCCAATTGGCATGCAGCTAATGCCAAAATGTTCATAATTCAATGCCCAATCTTGTGACATGCGAAGGTATGCGCTCTACCGAGTGCCCGTTCTAGTTCATTCCTGTCTCTGGAAAATGTGGATTCAGCTAGATTTTTTGTCTGACCCAATAATTTGACAGGGAAAAGGTTGTATAGCAATTGATTAATTTACCATTTACATTTATGTGTTGAGTCTGAAAGCCTGGAGGAACAGTGCAGTCCTGTAGTCTGCAGTCCAGAGAAAAAAGATGTCCCTTATCCGTGTATACGACGCTATTCTGCAGCCAAGTCTCAACTGTTGGATGTTGGATCTTTCCACTAGCACATTGTCCATCTTTTTCTCACTAGGTCGACGGGGAAAATACATTTACAACTTGTGGACAACGATAAGGTTAACATGCCATGCATAACAGGATGCAGTCTTCATTATTACCAGCTTATTACAGGAACGTTGTGCCAATGTCCATCATTTGTTTGACATTTTTAAATCTACTTTATATATGTGTATAAACAATCTTCAGAGAGTTCTATTGACTCGTTTATGTTCTGCTTCAGCGGACATATCTCAAGGAAGTGTTGCTAAGTGAATTCTGGTTTAGGGTTTAGATCTTTGGCCGACACACTTGACCGAGGGCGAGATGAGGAAATAAATTAGAGACAATAGAGAGAAAAATATTCAGGTCTTCCGCTTGTTTTAAGTCAGTGTAGCATTTTAATCAGGTATGGGATTTTCATGAAGTGGAGCATCTGGGAGAAGAAGCTGTTAAGGTATATTTCCTTAACAGTATCCTCGGTTGGTTGAGGCATTTCCAGCTGAAGCATCTCCGGGTCATTGCTTCATTAGTTCCTGGTTTTATTGCAATTGTGCATCAAAGACGGTGCTGTCCGGCACCTTGAATGAATATTAGCAATGACTGAATCAGGGAAGAGTTCATATTGGGCTGACGAGAGCAGACTAGCATTTACAATTCACTACATCAAAATCAATGTCCCTATTGTCCCTTAACAGGATTACAATTTCAGGCCAATTTTATTTTTCACAGAGTAGTCTGTACTTCTCTTTATCCTCCGAAGACCTGAATCACTTATGTAGAATAACTCTGGAACATCGGTC